>OZ020614.1:19537735-20737735 GCA_963971575.1 Liopterus haemorrhoidalis | reverse complement strand
GCATGACTTAATGCGCTCGGCCACTCCGTTGGCTAAAATGGAAGTTAAATAAGTTTATATGTCAGAGATTCAATACAGTCAAGTTATATTTTGACCATGGTAGTATAAAATGAAATGTATGTTGACTCTTGGCAATGTTGGAACCCTACATCTCCAGATATGTTAGTAGATCGAAACCAAATGTTTTGGGTTTAATGCCAGTTATGTCAAAATTGGTCCAATTCTGAATGTGCCTGTATTCATATATAGACGAAATAATTTGTAGGTCAATTATTAAATATATGTTTGCAATACAAGTTTTTTTAATTAAACATTAATCATAATTTGTCTCTTTAATAATTATTACTGAAATCCGATTTAAAAATATTGGCTATCAAATATTCCATCAAAAACATATGAAGGTATGATGGCATACTCATCATTTTTTTTCTTTATTTTTAATTGTTTTATAATATTTTTTCAGTGAAAACGTTGCGGGATATTAAAGAATAAACACTGGAAAGCATTTTCATTAAGTTTAAAAAACACCTTTTCATATTTTTTAAATTAATAATAGACATTTTAAAATAGAGGTGCCAACAAGGAGTGGTCTCCCCTAGCAAGCTAATAGCCCATTTACTAGCCTAATTAAAATGGCGTTGTGTTTGTCAGTAGGTGTAAAATTAGTGGTACATTTTGTTTTCCTTGTATTTACCTTATGTGTACATTTTGTGACACATGACGTGGCGTCCTCTCTAATTTGTTTATAATACAGATTATGCAATTTTCTCGGAAAAATCTATTCATTTTTGTGTAAAGTACAACATGTATGCACATAACATGTACCATATAATTCGAGTGAGTGTGAGTCATGAAACCGGCAGTGACAAGGTCGACAGACGGAACTTGGAGGATCGATAGGGCAACAAAACATTATATCTGTCTTATTATTAGAAGTACATCCCGTCGTCAATTATTTATCATATTTTATAAATTTAATAACAACACTTAAAATTATTAAATTCAGTTTTTAATTCTTAACAGGTTCACTGCTTAGCACTTCGATCAGAGTGCAAAGCACGCTATAGACCAGTGGTTTTCAAAGTAGGGTACAAATACCTCAGTAGCTATTTGTGGGTACGCGAAACATATTTAATAGTTTGCATAATTTTAAGGTATGATCAAATAACCCTTATCACTCATATGTGAGCAAACACATCATTTTGAGTTTTAATCGCCCAAACGATTTATTTATTTTATTTTTAGATGTAGAATCAACAGAACCACCCTGTACGCTTCTCACAGAAATACATTTTAAATAATAAAGAAATAGTACATAGTCGTAATGTAAGAACATATAATAACAATAATAGTACCAAGTTATAACAATAATAATGTTAATTATAAATGTAAAATTTGAGATTTTAGTACAGATTTGAACTGACGAAAACTAAGGAAGAATTATCAAAATATTTATCAAAAGAGATTGTGCATCTGTTTAGTGGAGAATTCATGCCTAAATTACATGTTGTGTTGTTGTGTAAGGAAAACTTGCGCTAGGGGCAGAACCGTGTTTTGCCGCCCTTAGCAAATAAAAACAAGGTTCTCACCTCCCAAAATACAAGTGACGATCAAAAAAAAAAAGGTTTTCACCTTCACAATGGCGCTCCTTAGTCAAGCCCGTCAGCGCCCTTTTCCTTAGTGCGCCCAGGGCCGTCGCCCTCTCCGCCCCCTCTTACTGCGGCTCTGCTTGTATTCCTCACAGGTGCATTGAAATTTATAAGTTCTATAATATTAGAACAGTCAATCAAATGATTCACTATTTTGTAGATAATTTGCATGTCCATGAGCAGGCGTCGGGTTACCAGACTTGTTAAGTTGTACCGTATTAATCTCTGTGAATAATTTAAGACATTGTTGTTAAAAAATTTGTAATCCAGATATCTAGTGAACCGCTTCTGCACAGCCTCGACTCTGTTAATATATGTGAGGTAGTTAGAGCTCCAAATGACCAATATATGTGAGATAGTGTTTACTACCTATGAGTGATCTATATAGTATACAGATTAGACTAGCAGGTTGAGTAAATTCTTTCGTGACTCTCATTAAAAAGCCAAGATTTTTTAGAGACATTTTGACTATTTTTGCAATGTGCATGTCAAATTTTAGTTTTTTATCTAGGTAAACGCCTAGGTCTTTTACGGTGTCTACGGCTGTTAATATAGTATCATCAAGGGAATAACTTAAATGGATTGGAAAATGCTTTCTAGTAAAAAGTTATTGAAGTGCATTTATTCAAATTAAGATAAAGCTTATTTTTATAGCAGTAGTTATAGAAATTATTTAAGTCACAATTTAGGTCATAACAGTCTTGAATAGTATTAATTTTTTTGAAAATTTTCAAATCATCTGCATATAAGAGAAATCTTGAGTGTCGAAAGCAGGAAAATATATCATTAATGAATATATTAAAAAGAATAGGTCCCAAATGTGAGCCTTGAGGAATACCTAAAGTTACTGAAACAAAACTTGACGCACAGTTATTAAGAGCAACAGCCTGGGATCTGTTGGATATATAAGAATTTAGCCAACGCAGTAGGTTACCATGTATGCCCAACCTGCTAAGCTTTGCAACAAGTAGACTGTGGTTAATTTTGTCAAAAGCCTTCGTGAAATCTGTATATATAACATCAACCTGTCCAGCAGAATCTACGTTCGTATGTAAAAATTCCATGAAGGATATCAAGTAGGATACAGTTGATTTCCTTTCACAAAAGCCATGTTGTTCCCTGTATAATAACGCATTTTAAGGAGGCCGACTAATATTTAGTAATAATATTTTCAAAATTTTTGGCCAATATATTCAGTTTTGATATTGGTCTCTAGTTAGAAATATCACTAGTATCCCCGTTTTTGTGTACTGGTGTGATAAGTGCTTGTTTCCACAAGTCAGGGAAAGTACCAGATGATAATGACTTATTAAAAATAATGTAAAGAGGCTCACACAAGCTAAATGCGCAATTTTTAATAAGTACAGATGGTATGCCATCAGGTCCAGATCCTTTTGCAGCATCAATAGATTCTAAATGTTTTAATATATTGCTTTTTCTTATGTAGTTAAAGTTAATGTTGCTTGATGTAGTATTATGATTTCTGGCAGAAATTGGGAACTTAACGACAGTTTTTGGCTCGAAATTGGACTGAAAAAAATTATTGAAAAGGTTACAAATACCGGTATAATTATCAACTTTCTGATCATTTAATTTCATCTTGGAAGGTATGTTTGTACAAGGTACGATGGTTATAATATATTTCTTTGAATTCTTCATATGACAAACATAACCTTACTTTTCATTCGATCTTTAAGTTACAATCTCTACACGGGTTCACAGGTGCCACACCAGGCCTTGACGTTCATTTAAATATTTTGTCTTTATTATAATATTTTGTACTTTAATTATTTATAGTGCATTTTGAAGATTTCGTAGTTATAACAAAAAAAAAACGTATGTCGTCACTTATGTGTCTGTCTGTCTGTCTGTCTGATTGTCTGACGGTCTGTCTGTCTGTTTGCCGTTCTATCTGTACATTTGTCTGTACGGTATAGAAGTTGTGGCCAAACGACTGAATCTAGCAGCTTGAAAGTATGCCTGTCTGCCTGTCTGTCTGCCTGCCTGCCTGCCTGCCTGCCTGCCTGCCTGCCTGCCTGCCTGCCTGCCTGCCTGCCTGCCTGCCTGCCTGCCTGCCTGTCTGCCTGCCTGCTTGTCTGTCTGTCTATCTCCCTGTGTGTCTGCCTGCCTGTCTGTCGAAGAGATGAACAGACACATCTCTTCGATAGAAATTGATTCTAAACGGCTGGATCTAGAAACTTGAAATTTGGCATGCTTGTACAATTCTTTGACCCACATATACTATACACCAGCGTTTCCCAAAGTATGTTCCGCGATAAAAGTCAGGGGTTCCGCGGGAAAGGGCTATTCGGTTTTTGTAACCGTTTGTAACTACGTACATGTCTGAATCTGCATTTTCAAAATACGCAGAATATAAAAACGAAATATCGCAGCAAACTAAATGCTGCACCAGATATTCCATGACATTTTTTAAAAATTTAATTGTTCTAGTTTTTAGGAATACAATAAAAATAAATAAACTCTTAGTTTGCAGTGATGTAGTGTAATTATTTGCATATTGTATTTTTTTTTTGTATTTTAAGTTTTATCAAATATGTTTCCAATAAAAGCTGTTTCCGGAATTATATAAATCATTTGCTTTTTCATTTAAAACCAAAATTAGCTATTTCTATTTTTTTGAGCCATCCTACATATCGTGTATGGTTTATGTTAATATATACATATAGGATTCCGTAATATTTTGAACAGCGCATAGGGGTTCCGCGACTAAATAAGTTTGTGAACCACTGCTCTACATGGTGCACTAAAAAAATTAAATTTTAGTGTACCATAAAGTCCATTGATTTTCGTATCTCGTCCTTTTCCATATTATTCTAATCATTATATCCTCATCCCACTTGATGAGGATTGTAATTCGGATTAAGGGATTGTCTATCCACTGTAATTGTCCACCTGTCAGCTCTTGAGTGCTACTCGGCTTTGAGTACAGTTCTCGGATATCTTTGTTCTTGCGGATTCATGGGACCAAAGATTCGGCATATTTTATTTTCGTAAACTATGAGGTGGATCTCGCTTTGTTAAGATCCATGTTTCGGATCACATACATTCTAAAATAAGTAGTGTTAAAGTTCATTTTTAGTGTACCATGAAATCCCTCGCTTTTCGTGTTAATTATTTACACTTCCTTTTTGATTAAGTTTAGTGTAAAATTTACATTAACATACTGGTTAAATTATAGTGTCAGAAAATAAATAGTGTTAATTTTAACATTGAAAAAGTTAAAATTAATAATAAATGAAGATTTAGACGGTGATTTGGTTAAAAATAGTACTTTTTTAGTAACTTTTTTTGAATGAAAATTTTTACATTCAAATTTTAACCAATTGAACTTTTACACTTATGAATTTTTTGCTGGGTACTGAACAGGCGCGCACCCAGAAATTTTTCTGGGAGGGGCGCTCACAAGACAAAATTGTTTTAAAAGGGTAGAAATCGGAAACTTACTCGGCAATAAATGCTGGCCAAAAGCCCTTTATTTTTCAAAATGCCAATGCAAAACAAAAGGTTCTCAGTTCCGAAAAACAAGTGATAACTTAAAAAAAAATGCCCTTACTTCGAAAATGCAAGTAACGACCTAAAAAAAGGGTCTTCACTTCAAAAATACAAGTGATAACTAAAAAAAAAAGCACTCAGCAAAAAAGAGAATGAACTTATACACTTGTAAATTTTTGCTGTGTAGACATCCAGCATTTTATTGGCTTCTTACAGTTATTAAATACCTACAAAACCCTACAATGTGTGAAAATTCACACTTCACATAATATCTTATGGTTTAGTTATCTTTGTAGTTATTTCTATAATTGTAATGACTTTGTTTGTTATCATTATTCTTGTGGTCTATATTTTATCTAGTCGGTTTTCAATTTTGTGGATTTTCTTGATTATCTGTATTATGGTAAGACTTGAAAATAATTTACATAATTTAACCAATTTTCTAATTATATTTTCTTCTTCTCAATCTTGAATTGCAAGACAGTTATTACCAGTTGAATGGAAGATTATTTCATTAATTGACTCGACAAAACAGATACTTATCTATAATTTATCTGTTATTCTGCATATTATATCATTACGTTTTGTTTATAATTTCTACAAACTCTAGCTCTAAAGGGTAGTATTAAAATAAATAATATTGACATCAAAACTTTGGATAGAGAAATTAGGTCATCCATTTTGCCATAACAGATTAGCAATGGGGGGGGGGGGGGTTAAACCTGTAATTGAGGTACTGCAATCAGAAGTATAATTGAGATTTTCGTACGACAAAACAAATCATTATTAAGATGGACATAAAAAATTTTAGCTACATATGCGTTTATAAATAATCTTTATATATAAAAATCAGTTTCTGTTCGGTTGTTTGTTTGTCCTTTATGCAAAGCCAAACGGATGGACCGATTTTCACCAAATTTAGTACAGGGAGGTAAAATAATCCGAGGAAGATTTTAGTGAGGGTTTCAATTTCGTCCATGTGCCTCTAGGGGGCGTTATGTGGGGGGGACCATCATTTTTCACTCCCTCATAGAGATATATTGATATAATGTAAACAAAAATGTAGATCTTAACTAGATCTAAAAAAAAAGTGCCAGAGCATGTTTAAATTGATTACGTAGGCTAAACCTTAAGAGATATATCGATATAATGTAAACAAAAAATGTAGATCTTAACTAAATCTAAAAAAAAGTCCGCGGGGATTATACACCTATCATGCACCGATATCGTGTATTGGGCAATTTTCTGTTTTTAAACGTAACAGTTTTTGTTTTAAAAAGTTTGTGGGTGCATAACATCGGAGTTTTATAGTGATGTATCTATTAGTTTAGAATAATAAAAAAGAGCATTTCACGTAGAATCATAATATATCTAACACTATACATCAAAAATCAATAATATTGGAGTTATCACAGGGTAAACAGAATTCCGAAATTTGTATTTATTATTATTTTTTTAAATTTTTGCATTTATTATATTCACCTTCTTATCTTGAACTTGAAAAATGTATTTAATTTTAAAAGAATTTAAATTACACTAGTTTTAGCATGGACATAATAAAAAAAATAATGAAATATTAAAAATATTTGTTAGCAAACGTCCACTTCGCAAGGGTTTAACTGGAAACATTTGCAGGTCGAAAAGTAGGTATTTTACCGTTACCCCCACTCAATACCAATCACCGCGTTACAATTGTAATTGGTGCTGCCAATGCATGCAGCACATTAAGTATTTTTATGTTATAATTTGTAGATGAATAATTTGTTTTCCTCACGAAGGTTTTTTTTTTTTTTTGTAGTTTTTAATTAAAATTTCTGTAGCTACTCCCACTCAATGTCAGTCGTTACAATACAATAAGCAATTGGAGTTGCTAATTCTCAAACCGGGACAATTTTGAGATTTTACTCAAACCGGAAAGCAGTGCCTGCTACGCTAAGTACTTGATATTGAAAAGGCTAAATAACGGAGTGGTTAACAATAAACAGAAATTATGTAGTAAAAATTTTCAATTGCTCTTAATTTAACATAATTTATTATTAAAAAGTTATTAATATTTATCAATAGAGTGAAATATCTTTAAAAATCTTTGTTATTTTTGATTAGTTGCCTAATCGCCACTATCCGAGGCTGCAGTTTTTGTACTGCATATATATTCGGCACTTTTTAATTTTTACCGGGATAAAATGACAAACTGGCCGGGACACCGGGACTATACCTTCATACCGGGATAGTCCCAGTCAGACCGGGACGTATGGTAAGCCTACTAATGCATACAGCATTTTGAGTAATTATATATCATAACTTGTAGACCAAATATTTGTTTTACGTATAACACACAACAATAGTGACGGTTTTAATTTAAAAATTAAGTATATAGTGTGCTTCAAACATGACCATTTTTTGGTCGTTCTGTGCATGACGTCATGTTGAGAGCACCATTCTGTTAAGCCACGTAAACGCGTTTTCTCTGTTATTGTTTGGTATTTTTTAGAAATTATATGTAAGTGTTTTAAAAACTGTGCATTATCTTTTTTTTTTGCAAATTTTGGTCGGTAGGTGATTTTTTCAATAAACGATTCAATTATTTCATTAAAGAATACATTTAATTTAAAGTTTGAGAACTGCGTAGTACAGTTATCTAAGATAATGATACTTTAAAATAAATTAATGCACATCACTGAAATATCCTTGAATTTTTTTTAAGCGGCACCTTAGCACACAATACGAACATGAATAATTCTAATTTAAGATATTAACGTGAGAATAACATTGTTTTAAATTTTCAAAGGAGCACTTAAAAAGATGAAGGAAACCACATAATTTTTAATAATTGTAGATCTATGTGCATGAGTAATCAAGTATTAATTTAAAATATATGGTAACCTATGGGCCTCTTTCAAAGAACAACCAAAGTTAAATAAGTGCCAAATGTAACACAAAGGGGCCTTTCTTAAAAACCAACCTGATTTATTGGGTATCAAATGTTTTAACCTACACTGAAAAAATTAGTGTTAAAGAGACTTCATGGTAAACTAAAAAATTGATGTGAAGTGTGAATTTTCACACATTTCAGGCTATCGCAGGTATTTAGTAAGTGAATGATGATTATTAAAAAAAAAATCAAAACAAATTTTATGTTAAAATATTTTTTTTGTTAATTTTAATTCGAAAGTCTAATACCTTTATTTAGGTTTCTAAATATGTGCAGAAATTTGTTTATATAGCAAGGTTCATTAAGATTTTGAAAATTGTGCCTATGGCTTCCATTGGTTGTTTTAAGTCATAACTCCGCCCCTCTGATTTCGTGTATTCAATTTAAACAATTTCCACTGGTTATTAAATTTACGCTTTTAAAAATTAAATGCAACATTTGCCCAAATATAACTAGAATTTTGAAAAACTAATTTAAACAAAATAAAAATGCACAAAAAAACAGAAAATAAAATGTGTCGAGACCGGAACCCTGCAAATTAGAACGCGATAACGCCAACCATTACACTATCAAAGCATGCTGGTTTACTGTGTTACATAAGTTATTAAATATTTTACATGGTCAAGCAAATGGCACAAAAAATGCGTTATTTTCCGAAAACATGCGGCATGCTGAGTGTGTAGGACAAATTTTGCTTTGTAGTAATCACGGCAAAATGAACGATATTTTTAAAATAATTTATCGTCTGTTAATCTAAGAGCTTTAAAAACAAATTTTATGTTAAATTATTTTTTTGTTAATTTTAATTCGAATACCTAATACCATTATATAGGTTTCTAAATATGTGCAGTATTTTTTTATATAGCAAGGTTCATTAAGATTTTTAAAATTGGGCCTATGCTTCGATTGGTTGTCATATTCTCCGCTCCTTTGGTTTTGTATACATGACACATAGAATGAAAATATAATTCCAACATTCCAACTAGTTATTAAACTTACGCTCTTAAAAATTAAATGCAACATTTGCCAAAATATAACTAGAATATTGACAAAATAATTTAAAGAAAATAAAAATGGAAAAAAAAACAAAAAATAAAATTGTCTCCTCTGCCCGGGAGCGAGCCCTAAAATTCTGGGTAGCTAGTGAGCATGTTAACCATTAGACCATGATACGTCTTCTAGTCTAATGTGTTACATAACTATAACTTTTGTAAATCGTCAACCAAAGAAACACAAAAAATGTGTTATTTTCCGAAAACATAATCTGATCAAAAATTCCTGTTGTTCCATTCCGATTCACACAAATGTACATTACTTAAATTTTTTTCAGATTTTTAGTTTAAACCATCTGGCCTACAGCGTGTGGGACAATTTCTTTTTTGCACAATTTTGGAAAAAATCGCGTCTAAATAATTCGCGTCTATGTGCGGGTCAAAGAGTTGCATAAGCATGCCAAATTTCAACTCTCTACGTTTAGCCGTCAGGCTACAATTTTTACCGAACAGACAGACAGACGACAAAATGACGGTATAAGGGATTTTATTGTCATACCTACAAAACCCTAAAAATGAACTTTTAGAGTACCATAAAGTCCGTCGCTTTTCGTGTTAATTATTTAACACTTCTTTTTTTGGTTAAATTTAGTGTTAAGTTTACACATACATACTGGTTAAATTATGGTGTTAGAAAATAAATATTGTTAAAGTAGTGTTAATTTTAACACTTTTAAAAGTAATATTTCATAAAAATAACACTATCTGAATAAATGAAGATTTACACGGTGATTTGGTTAAAAATAGTGAACTTTTTACTTTATAGGATTTGGTAGGTATGACCACCAAAAGACCCTTATCACGTTACTCCTGTGTCTGTGTGTCTTTCCGTCTGTCTGTCTGTACAGTAGCCAAACGGCTTAACATAGAAAGCTGAAATCTGATATGCTTAAACAACTCTTTGACCCACATATAGGAAAAATACTGAGAGTTCAAAAATACACATCCCCAGATAAATATAAACAAATATATAATAAACGAAAAAAATAAATAGTTTTTTAAAATTGTAAGTGGGGTATCAAATAAAACCTCTTAATGCGTGGATAGACAAGCAAATTTTTACTTTTGAAAAATCAAAATTTTTTATGAGATTTTTGCCAAAAATATGTAAAAAAAATGTTTTGTCTCCCACCCTGTGTTTCAGAGGGGTTGATCTAAAAATCTGAAAAAAATCTCCATAATGTACATTGACGGTAACCGGAATAGTTCAACAGGACTATTTACCACCACGAAAATTACCACCATACTTTATTTTGAATATCACGCATATTTACAAAAATTTAATTTTCTCTATTTATAATAGTTATCAAAATAATTATTTAAAAAAATATAAGTGGGAGGGTCTAACCTAATTTTGCATCGGGGTGCCAGGTACCCTGAAAGATGATAAGGGAAACCCAATGAAAATATTTAATAATTTAAACATTTATGTTTATATTATTTATTTTATTACATATTTCTGCGATATTACATTTCAGTATTGTTATTAGTAATATGGAAACCAAAATATGTTGTCAGATTTCAAAATAATATTCTTTGTTCATGGGAAAATTTTGCTGGAGGCTCGTAATTCGGGTTGTTATATTGCATCAACTAATTCGAGGTTAAATCACTTTAGATTAGAGTTGGAGTGTTTGTGTATCTGGCATATAGAACAAATGATTTAACTCGCTTAAACCAAAACAATCTTACAACGTCACTCATGGGTCTGTCTGTACGGTAGAAATTGTAGCCAGCCGGCTTAACATAGAAAGTTGAAATTTTGCATACAACTCTTTGACCCACATTTAGGAAAAATACTGACAGTTAAAAAAAACACATCCCCAGGTGCCAGGTAAATATAAACAAATATGTATTTAACACTCTAGTGTCCAAACCGCTTCGAGGTGGATGTATATATATCCATGTAAAAATACTCTCTCTTTGTCCTTTTAACTCCCGAGTGGAGCATAGGGCGCGTAAACGCGTTTCTATAGCCGGTAGAAAAGTGGTTGGTTGGCTAGACCAGCGCACTTCACTTCTTCTTATTTTTTCTCTTTAGTTGGTGTTTCAGTTATTAATTCTCATTTACACATATTTTTTCAACGATCTCTCTCCACTTTTCTCTATCCTTTGCTTTCCTTTTAATTTCAATCCAGGTCATTCCAATTTCTGCATATTCCCTGTTTATGCTTCTTTTCCTTGTCTCTGTCGGTCTTCCAGTTTTCCGTTTCCCTTTTGGATTATATTAGAAATTATTAATTATTAATATTCTATTGCTTGTCTTTCTATGTTTTCCATTGGTTTTCTTAACTTGTGTCCTATCCATTTCCATTTCTTATTTTTTATAGTCCTCCTAACTGGTTCTTGTTCTGTTATTTCCCAGTTTTTCATTTGTTATTTTTTCGGGCCAGAATATTCCCAAGATTTTCCTTTAAACATTTGTTTATAAAATTTTGTATACGTTGTATGTCCTTCTTGTTTCCGTTCCACGTTTCGGCTCCATACAGCAGGATACTTTTCACGTTACTGTTGTATAATTTTATTTTAGTTTTCCTTGTTATTTCTTTTGCCTCCCATACCTTCCTTAACATGTAAAAATACAATTCGTGCAAATTTGATTGAAATGCCCGTGGCCGCCTGCAGACGACTGCCCAATGAAACACTTACAGTGTTAAATCCAGACATTTTTCTCCGCGGTGGAAAATACATGAGCCGGGGGGAAACTATATGAGCCGGGGGTGAAGTTAGTATAATGAATACAGATGTCTTTCTTCAGGGGGGGGGGGGGGGTACATGAACAAGAATTAGGGCACGAAAAAGGAATTTTTAAATACTTACATATAAATATTATTTTTCTGGAAATATTACGCACAATATTATTGTATTAATCGTTTTAGTAACAAGGGCTTTTTCTTCAATACGTGCTATGTGCTATATGACCAGTTGAACAATTGAGATTCCAGCGCCTTTGTCTATGTTTATTGGGGGTAATAAAACATTGTAATTCTGGATTTGTTATCCTCAGTAGCGTATCATTTCAGGGCGGAACTTATAATACGAGTATTGTGGTTGTTTTGATGTCTTGAATTGAACATTGTTATATCTGTCACTATTAAATAATATATTAATAAATATATTTTGCTAGGACGGTGGTGGCAGAAATAGTAAAGTGTTAAGTAATTTCTATATATTTTGAATTATTTTTCTTCTCGATATTAACATTTAATAGTCTACTATACGCCTATAGGTTTGTTTAGTTCAGAATCGGAACCGAATCACCTAGCGCTTGCGCACTTACAAAAAATCGTTTAAAAAGAACTCGGAAGGGAACTCAAAAATTCTGTTGAAGCGCTTTTTTTGTAAGTGCGCAAGCGCTAGGTGATTCTGTTTCGATTCTGAACTCTGTTCAAACAAACCTTATGAATAGACCTAATATTTGAAGTATCCTTGGAATATTCTCCCCGGCCGCACCGGTCAACTTTCGCTGTTCGATTACTTTCTTTTGATACTAATATTTTAGTATTCCATACTTTTGTTTTGATATTTTATTACTTTCGATATTTTTGTAGTAGGTAATATTCTACCACAGAACTGTAACTATAACTGAAAATTTTCTCCGGGGGGTTATTTTTGTCACCCGGGATTGTCACGTGGATTAACGATCAAAATTTATTTTTGCATAATTAATTATTTTGATGGGATTTGTGCCAAAATTGTGCAAAGAAATAACTGTCCCACACCCTGTAGATGGTTTAAACTAAAAATCTGAAAAAATTCTAAGCAATGTATATTGGTGTGAACCGGAATAGTACAACAGGAATTTTTGATCAGATTATGTTTTCGGAAAATAACACATTTTTGTGTTTTTTTGGTTGACGATTTACAAAAGTTATAGTTATGTAACACATTAGACTAGAAGACGTATCGTGGTCTAATGGTTAGCATGCTCACTAGCTACCCAGAATTTTAGGGCTCGCTCTCGGGCAGAGGAGAATATTTTTTGTTTTTTTTTCCATTTTTATTTTTCTTAAATTATTTTGTCCAAATTCTAGTTATATTTTGGCAAATGTTGCATTTAATTTTTAAGAGCGTAAGTTTAATAACTAGTTGGAATGTTGGAATTATATTTTCATTCTATCAGACCAATTCTGTAACTCTGTTACTATGATAATAGTTACTAAATTCGTCACTATAAGCAAGGTCAGTTACTATCATGAATGAAAGTCATTGTATTTTTTATAATATTTTATGTTGTAGTAACGTTATTACACAGTAACTTTTTACAGAATTGATCTGTATATGTCATGTATACGAAACCAAAGGAGCGGAGAATATGACAACCAATGGAAGCATAGGCCCAATTTTAAAAATCTTAATGAACCTTGCTATATAAAAAAATACTGCACATATTTAGAAACCTATATAATGGTATTAGGTACTCGAATTAAAATTAACAAAAAAAATATTTTAACATAAAATTTGTTTTTAAAGCTCTTAGATTAACAGACGATAAATTATTTTAAAAATATCGTTCATTTTGCCGTGATTACTACAAAGCAAAATTTGTTCTACACACTCAGCATGCCGCCTTCACTTATTATATACCTACAAAACCATGAATGTGTGAAAATTCGCACTTCACATCAATTTTTTATTTTTAAGCTATTAAACAAGAATAAATCATTCATAGTAGTGAAATACTTATAAAATAAATTACACATTGTTAATAGTGAGAAATACGTTTCTGAAATTGAAAATAATGAAGCCTTTTATCAATCTATTTCTTATTCATTTAATGAAAATTTAGATACGATGCAATTGCAGAAAAAAACTTGGAATTTTTTAATTTAAATATTATTGTGACGAAACTTTCGCAAATTATTTAAATTTCGGTTAAAAAAAAATAATTGGAAGCTCTTAGTTCTCAAATAACGAATAACAATTATTATAAAAATCTGTTTATTTTGATGTGATTATAAATATTAAATAAAATATTCATAGACATCCAGCATTATGTTGGCTTCTTACACTTATTAAATATCTACAAAATCCTGAAATGTGTAAAAATTTACACTTCACATAATTTTGTGTGTGTTTATTTTCGCCAAAGGTTTGAAAATGCTCGCAAAAAGGTAAGGTGAATATAACGGTTAACGGAGACGAGACGAAGCCTAAGTAGGCCGTGAGTTGAAACGCTCATTTTTTCAAGCGGGATCGTGGATATGGTCGACATGTTCGAACCTGTTACCATAGAATAACTACCAATTAATAACAATTTTTTTTACGTTTCGCGTACGTTCAGTACTTAAGGTTGGGTTTTATGTTCATTGTGATATATGTAGTGCTTTTACTCTTTAACCCTTTACTGCATGAATTTTTATTTTTGGCTGAAATAATTCATATGCATTAGGAATTGGTTCGTATTGATAGAAAAATTAATTAAAAAAATATATTTAAAATATGGAACAGTCCTTACCTGGCTGACAGAGTTGTCATAGTTATAATTAGTTGTAACTACATCTAGTAGGTAGTGAAACAAGTTAGTGTCAATATATGATAAATGTCAAAAAAATCAAGTGATAGAAATTATCTGATTTAATGTACAATTTAAATGTATCGGTGTCCAAATTGTGTCCAAATTGTGTCTAAATTATATCTAATATTTACCGTTTGTTTAAATTAATATTTTACTTACTTACTTAATCCTGAAGCCTTTCTACCTTGCGGTGTAAGGCTATAGTCGAGTTACTTATTTTCTGGTGTTGTTCTCCATACTTCTTTCCGTCGTGTTCTGTCCTTTGTATATTTTCTTATCTCCTCCCACTTTACTCCTCTCTTCGTTGCAGCTTCTTTAGTTTCTTGGTGCCAGATTTTACTCGGTCTTCCTGGTCTAACTTTCTTCACTGTTCTTGCTTCATAAACTCTTTTTACTATTTTGTCTTCACTCATTCTGTGTATATGTCCCAGCCATCTTAGCTGTCCTTCTTCTATTATAGTCTCTACTGGTTTTGTGCCTAGTTTTTCCCTAAATACTTCATTTCTTATTCTGTCCAATTTTGTTTTACCTTCGATTTTCCTTAAAAATCTCATTTCGAAGCTTCTTATTTTAGACCTGTGCGTCTCCAGGTGTCTCCTGTTGTGGTCCAGGATTCTGAGGCATATGTCAAAATTGGTACTGTCACTTTTTTGAAGATCTCTACCTTGATGTTAGTTGGTATTTCTTTTTTAGTTTAGAACGGTGCTTTGATGCTGTTGAACATTCTTCCTGCTGCGCCTACTCTTTCCATAATTTCTTCATCCATTTTTCCATCTTCCGTGAAAACTGTGCCTAGGTATTTGAATTTTCCTACCTGTTCTATTATTTTGTCATCTATTTTTATCTTGTGTTGCATTTTTGTCCTGCTTATTACCATTGTTTTTGTTTTTTGTGTGCTAATTTTCATATTTATTTTCTTCAATTCTTTATTGTAGTGGTTCAGATTGTTTTGTAGATTAATATTTTATTGTGACATTTTGTTGTTTTATTCAAGTTGGTTGTGTGTATCAAACTTGTGTAAAAAATAAATATCCAAAATTTACAACAATATTTGTTACAAATATTAATTATTATTTTTATGAAAAAATAATAATTAAAATAATAGTAGTGCTTTATCACTACTTAGTATTCCGTTTGCTAATACTAACTCTTACCAAAATTCTCCCATTGTCCGTCTCTGTTCCACTTACAACAATCTCTTTTCTGATATCGAAATATATAATGTTAACATTAATACTTTTGTTAAATCTATCAAATTAAAGCTACAAAACTAAATTCTATCATGTATTACTTTGTAATTATTATTATTTTTATTGTATAATTTATGTGTTACCTCAAACTTATAACGTGATGTATTTATTTTATTTTTTGTAATTAACTTGCGAACATTTTACTGGGCTCGTCCTGTTTATGTTCCAATGAATAAATAAATAAATAAATAAATTTAGGGTTTGTGCCATACATGGAACATTATGATTCTACATTATGTTACAAAAGAAAATGATTCCTTATTATTTGCTCGTCAATTGCTAGGCGTTCTTCATTAGGGATTAAAAGCAGTCGCCCTCGAATTTTTGAAGGAAAAGGTCGTATCTTCTAGTTGTCCTTTCTCAATATATCCAGAGTTATCGTTGAAGTGCAAATCCCGCTTGATATCCTCAAATCTATTGCAGCCCATTACTTGAGATACTGCAGGATCCATTGCTGTGTATGTGGCGTATATGAAAATTTATGAAGTAACGTTCTGATTCAGTTTTAAAAGTAAAATAAAAAATAAAATCGGAATGTGCCATATGGCACACTATGCGGTAAAGGGTTAGCAATAATAGAAAATTTATGTGAAATTTGAATTTTCACACAATTTAAGTAATCACCTCAAAATTATTTTCGAGACACAATTCGCGCTATAGCGGTCCCTATTATCAGGGCCGGCTCAAGGGTGCCTGGCGCCCCAATGCAAAATTAAGTTAGGCGCCCCCTCCCACATATATTTTTTAAATATTTTTTTTTCTAAATTTCCTTTTTGGCGCCCCCCTTTTACTAGAAGCCTGAAGTGCCGCCCAGTAACAAAAAAAATAATATTTTTCTAAATTTTCTCTTTGGCGTCCCCTCTCCCATTTACTAGAAGCCTGAAGTGCCGCTCAGTAAAAAAATATAATTGTTTTCTAAATTTTCGTTTTGGCGCCCCGTCCTTTACTAGAAGCCTGAAGTGCCGCCCAGTAAAAGAAGTGGTTTTTTCTAAATCTCCTTTCATGGCGCCCCCGCTTTTACTAGAAGCCTGAAGTGCCACCCGGTAAAAAAAGGTAGTTTTTTCTAAATTTCCTTGCATGGCGTCCCCTTTTACTAGAAGCCTGAAGTGCCTTCCAGTAAATAAAAGTAGTTTTTGCTAGATTTAATTAAAGGTCACAATACTTATTACAAAAATGAATTATTTTAATTAAAGCTATGTTGATATTGTAATAGGCTATACATTTTTTCTTCGACTCGGCGCCCCTTGATCGTGACGCCCCGTTGCGGCGCATCGCCAGCATACTGTCTTGAGCCGCCCCTGCATATTCTCTAAAAATAGCGTTAAAGGGACTTCATGGTACACTAAAAAATGAACTTTTATTGTACCATGAAGACCCTCGCTTTTCGTGTTAGTTATTTACACTTCTTTTTTGGTTAAATTTAGTGTTAAGTTTACCCTTATATACTGGTTAAATTATAGTATTAGAAAATAAATAGTGTTAAAGTAGTGTTAATTTTAACACTGAAAAACTAATATTTCATAAAAATAACACTATCTGAATAAATGAAGATTTAAACGGTGATTTGGTTAATAATTGTGAACTTTTTACTTTTTCTAAGTGAAAATTTTAACACTAAAATTTTAACCAAACTGAGAACTTTTACACTTTCTTTACTTTTACTATGTATGGAAGTCGCCAAGGACCTATAATTCGATGATACATATAATTCTTTTTGGTCCCACGAATTTTTGTTTTGGATATATATATATATATATATATATATATATATAATAATAGAAACTTGAATCTTTCATTTTGATGCGATTTTAGTTAAAAAAAATCAGGGATGGAGAGTCGGAGTCGGAGTCGCAAAACCGACTCCCGATTTCTGACTCACAGCTCCGACTCAAATTGACTTTGATTCAAATTTTATCAAGGATGAGAACAAACTGGAAACGAAAACAAAATAACGATATTACCAGAATTTTTTAAAACCCGGAAACTGGAACTATATTTTGTTTGTTTTTTTCGTGACAAAATTTAAATTTCAAAATGAAAAATGGCATTATTTATAATAAAATAATACCTATATTCAGACGCGCACTCAGGAATTTTCTTGGGGGGGGGGGGGGCTAAGAAGAGGAAATTATTAAAAAAACTTGTATTTTACCAAAAACACGTAACAAACACATTTTTTTAAAGAGCTTTTGGGGAGGGCTCATCATTTATATTTTGACAAAAACACGTAAAAAACTCGTATTTTCAGAGCTGCCCCCCCCCTTTAAACTCGTGAGCCGCTTCTGGGTGCGCGTTTGCCTATATTCTACAATTTGTATTAAGAATTGACCAATTTTTCGAATCAAAACACCGATCCGGTTTCTTTCGGTAGAATTCGCGCACTGATTTCAAATATCATATTCTGTCGTGCAAATAACCTAGTTTGTCGCTATAATAACGTATTTTGTCGTGCTACATTTGTCGTTAGAAGTACATAATTTATCGTGCCGTTATTTTATCCCCGTTTACATATAAGAGCTTATCACAGATGGAGCAACTAGCTTGAATTGATTCTGTTACGGGTAATTTGACTAATTTGGAGATTATGAATAATTAGATATGGTTATAAACTCCGAATATTATGAATTATAAATTATGAATATTCTCTAATTAATTAAATTAGACTTAACAATAATTTTAATATAACAATTTGTTACGTTTTGATTTTTAAACAAAACTTATTTCATTTTTATCGACCGTCCCTATAGAGAGGGAGGTATTGTAATATTACCAATTTTTAATTTTCGAGAATTTTCAGATAAGCACGAATTATGTTTTTTGTAACACGAATCAACTGTTTTTATCGTGATGACGGCAAATTCGGTTGAACGGAATTTTAATAAATTTCTTATTCAGGCTTCGGACGCGAATATCTTAATTTGATCAACTTTTGGTACAGAATAGTTTTTCCGACTCTCGACTCCGATTCCTGGCTCCGACCCCGATTCCCGATTTCAACTCCGACTCTCGACTTCGGCTCCCCATCCCTGGTTTCGAAACCGCCGGCCATATATATGAAAACCACATAGTCAGTACGACGTTTCGACAGGTCCTATTATCCCTGTATAGCCAGGCAGGAGAGCATCCAGGAATTTTTCATGGGGGGGCTCAGAACACGAAATTATTTAGAATATTAAAAAGGTTCTCATTTCTAAATTAGAAGTGATGACCTAAAAAAACCATGTGATTTTGGATTTATTGGGGGGGGGGGGTCAAGCTTGTCAGCACCCCGCTCGGTAAACAGGTACTCATTTTAAATATTAAATACTTAAGCTTGAGTCGAAAAAAAAAATAATTGTTTTTTAATTTTTTGTAGAATATTTTTTGTGTGAAAATTTTATTTAAAGTAATTTGAAAATATTTTAAATAAAGAATTTAATTGGATAGTTACGTGTTGACCAAATCATTTATTTTTTTTTTGTGTAGGAGTGCTATATATATATTGATTTTAATAATGTACGTTTTAGAGATTTCTCAGTAATAATTAACTTGTCATTATAGCATTGATCTTTTAAATTGTTAGTGATTATTGAATACAAAAACATGTAAAACCAGGATTAAAATAAAAATCAGTGAAATTTCTTAGTATTTTGATTACATATTTATCCTTGTATTTTACCTGCGGTCAATAGGTTTGTTAACGGTAGTTGTAACCCTCAGAGATTAAAAGTTTCTTATACCAAGCTAACAATCTGAAATAAAATTAGTAATAAACGAACTATACATCAAAATTTTCCACGAATTGCAATTTATATAGAATATTTTTAATTCTAGAAAAAAAAAAATGTTTTAAAATTTAATAATAGATATCAGACAATGTTCTTATTTAAAAAAATATATTTATGGGTTTCAAATAAATTATATTTATATAGTTTTGTGTACAAATATTCAAATAATAAGTCAACATTTTTTTCGACATGATTGTTTATATTTAAGAATCTTGGTCAAAAATACTATACTTAACGAAAATGGAATGCCACTTGGAACACCTGTTCCTTACGAAAATTAAATAATTTTTACTGCCAGCACCTATATTGAGAACCGCGGCAGCATTCTATATAAATAAATTGGAGAGTTGTTTCGGTTTTTTAGGGTTTTGTAGGTATGACCACCAAAATAGCCTTATAACGTCACTCATGTGTCTGTCTGTCTGTACGGTTGAGATTGTGGACAAACGGCTGAACATAGAAAGTTGAAATTTTATATGCTTGTACAACTCTTTGACCCACATATAGGAAAAATACTGAATGTTCAAAAAACACATTACGAAATAAATATAAACACGCCTCCTTCGACTGATGATGACCACATTATAGTGGCCGAAAAGTCTCATCATTTTATTATTTGACAAAAATATTTTTTAAAAATCTGACGATCAACAGAGAAGTTATAAACAGATATATATTTAACAAGCTGGAGTACCCGTACGGTTTTTGTAATGTATATTTTGCCGTAACGTAAATTATAGTTATTGTGGTCTTTTTTTTGTCGAAAATGGAAAAATTTTAGACCTTAAGTCAGAAGTGACCATATATTTGTGATCTTAGGTTAAAAATGTATTCCAATTTTTCAACAAAATTCAAATTTTTTTCCCCAATTTTTGATCAACTTTGATCAAAAATTTTCGATTACGATTTTAGTCAAAAAATAGTTTTCAGCTAATAATGGGGTGCGGATTATGAACAAATTATTTTAAAAAATCATATTTTCTTAGTTTTTGAGTTAGAGACGATTTGGGTCAGTTTTTTTGCCTATAATTCCAAAACTTTTGCTCAAAATTCAAAATAGACCAAATTTTGTTGGCCTGTGACTAAAAATACATATTTTACAAATTTTCAATAAAATCGGAAACGTTTTTTTGCTTAAAAATCACGATTTTTTAAAGGTTGAGTCCCCTTACGATATTTTCGATTTTTTGCCATTTTCAAGGGTTTTGGATTACTGCCCATACAAAACTTAATAATTGGTTTATTAAAGCCCAATTTTTTTTTTATACTTAACAATCTAGGAGAATTATAAATTTTCGAACCGGAGATTTCTATTCTTAACCATTTTTTAGTTAGGATTTATCAAAATTTTCAAAAAAAATTATAAAAATGAAAAATTTTCAAAAAAATCTAAAAAAATGAAACCTTTCGTGTTGATACGCGTAGATCCACGATTCGTCACATGTCACGATGTCATAGACGTGTTCGGAAGCACCGCGATCGTATTTTTTGAGATTTTCTTCCGACCAATCGACTTGAGCCTGTTTTTGAGCGATTATCAAATTATGTGGGATCCAACGCGAACAAATCTTTTTGACGGCCAAATTTTCATGCAATAGTGAATGTATGGTGGTTCCACTAATGCCCAAGGATACCTCAATCTCACGATAAGTCATATGACGATCTTACAATATCAGTTCACGCACAGCATCAATGTTTTCCGGAACAATAACCGATTTTGGATGAGTTTCACGAAATTTGTCCTTACGCGAACTACGGCCATTGAAGTCGGCAAACCATCGATAAACAGTAGTCCTTGATGGTGCTTCATTGCCAAAAGTCGAATTAAGTTCATCGATGCACTGTTGTTGGGCTAATCCACGTCGAAAGTTGTATAAAATAATCGCTCGAAAATGTTCATGATTTAAATCCACTTTTAGCCGAGATGGTTTTTTTCAAGTTATTGTAAACAACACAAATAGCGCTCGTATGTCAAAACGTTCTGAGTACCGTCAAAAATCTCAAACTTTACGATAGAAGCGTCAGTTGGCAGATGGCAGCACTAGTTTAGTGCAGTCCCGAAATATAAGAGGCAACCCTCGTATATAGAGATGGACTACACTCAGATGGAAAAAGTAGTGTTAACTTTAACATTATGGACTTCATGGTATAGTAAAGGAGAATTTACTTGACAGATTGATCGATTGAGAACCGATAAAGAAATATGTATCTATTTCACACAGTTTTATGTAAGATGTCAAGAACGTATTTCTGCTTCTTACTGTAACGTACGTTCATAGTTTTTGTCTTTTTTTGTTATATTATAATATGGTAACTTCAACGTATGTCTCTTTGTATACACGCGCGCGAATTCAGCTCGAGGGCGGTCGCTAATGGTGTAGTGGAAAAGGTTCCACGTGTTCGATGCATTCTTGTATCTCTTTATCTATTTCTAGCTTTGTCTGTGAACAAATGATATGGCTCTATTCAAAAATGGAAAATTTATTGCTATAGATTTCTCCCATTGAACCATATGATTTAATTAACCGTCATCTGTCAACTAAAGTCTCCTTTACTATAAACTATTTATTTTTTTAGTGTACCATGAAGTTCGTAGCGTTAACACTACCGTTTTTATAGTGTAGTACTCGATGTATTTATTCGGTTATAATAAATTAGCATATTTATTCGTTTCAAAACACTCAAATGGAAACTTAAAATGTGTTTTAAAAAAATCTACAACTAAAAAATTTAAAATAAAAACTTTTGTATTACATTAGTAGTTTGCCCTAACATTAGAGAAAGATGACAGTATGAAAATTTAAATACGTATTTTAAGTGTTCCTCTGCTACCTATGTCTCCGTCCGCACTCGTCGGCTTTCCGTGTGAACACTAAGTTGTTCGAAGGAAATGCAATAGGGATATGTGCTTCCATCTCTCTCTAAACGCCGCCTAAACTTATATAGCCACGCCTTGTACACAAAATCACTCGTTCTCTGAATTACGTTTGCTTCAAAATGATTTTGGGAATTTGGCAGTTTTCTTTTCTAGGAGAAATTTCAAAAGTGCGGTTTAGTTTCAGTTTTCTTAAGAAAGAGAATTTTTACAATTCACAATTTCTTTTATTGTTGAAATATAAACTAAATTAAATTAGTATACTGAAATTTTGCTTTTTTTTCATATTTAGGTCCTATCAAGGTTTTTGTCATTGATTGTTACATTTTCTATACAAGAGATGGCGTTTTTTAGGGTTTTGTAGGTATGACCAAAAAACCCTTATACCGTCTTTTTGTCGTCTGTCTGTCTGTCTGTCTGTCTGTCTGTCTGTCTGTCTGTCTGTCTGTCTGTTCGGTAAAAATTGTAGCCAAACGGCTAAACTTAGAGAGTTGAAATTTGGCATGCTTATACAACTCTTTGACCCGCACATAGGAAAAATACTAAAACATCTAAAAAACATGCCCCCCTAAAAATATAAACAAATATGTGCTTTTGTTCGTGGATTAACGATCAAATTTTTATTTTTGCAAAATAAATTATTTTGATGCGATTTTTGCCAAAATTGTGCAAAAAAAATTTTGTCCCACACCCTGTAGCCCAGATGGTTTAAACTAAAAATTTAAAAAAATTCTAAGTAATGTATATTGGTGTAAATCGAAATAGTACAACAGGAATTTTTGATCAGATTATGTTTTCGGAAAATAACGCATTTTTTGTGGTTTTTGATTCACAAAGTACAAAAGTTATACCAATGTAAGACACTCACATGCAAGGCGTGCGATAGCGTAATGGGTTAGAGCACTGGTGTCGTAAGCTAAAATGCGCTGGAAACGAAGGGTTTCGAGTTCGAGTACGGAGTGAATTTTATTTTTTCTGTCTTTTTTTTTTGCATTTTTATTATGTTGAAATTATTTTGTCAAAATTCTAGTTATATTTTGACAAATGTTGTATTTAATTTTTAAGAGCGTAAATTTAAGTAAAGTAAAATTTGTGCTACACACTCAGCATACCGCCTTCACTTATTATATACCTGCGAAACCCTGAAATGTGTGAATATTCACACTTCACATAAATTTTTCATTTGTGTCAAAATTTATATTCACACCAGCTTGCGTACCAGTACTTCGTACAGTTTTTGTTTTTTTCGTGACAAAAAGCGTAATTCGTGCTTATCTGTCAAAATCTCGAAAAATCCAAATTGGCATCATTACGAGAGTTACCTTTTATGTTTTTACAAACAACCACTAGATGGCAATATTAAAATGTGTCATTACTATATTCGTTAAATTTGATATTTGTTATTGTGAAATCAGCGACAGCTTTTAAATTTACCGAGTA
Organism: Liopterus haemorrhoidalis; assembly: GCA_963971575.1. NCBI lineage: Eukaryota > Metazoa > Arthropoda > Insecta > Coleoptera > Dytiscidae > Liopterus > Liopterus haemorrhoidalis. Next base: position 20,713,739 of record OZ020614.1, on the reverse strand, counting down.
GTTTGTTGACAGTGAGCGTTTTTTTTTAAAAAACAAGTTTGTGAAAAAATAGATATTACTCGTGAAGGTTTTCATTGGATGATTTTTTACGATTTTAGTAAGGCCTTAACTCTACAAAAAAGCATAGATTCGCTTCGTTCAACTTTTGGTAATGAAGCATTATCAGAAAAGACTGTTGGTTTGCAAAATTTCGTTGTGGTTGTGCGTCCGTCAGTGATGAATCGGTGATGATGCTGTGCGCAAAATGATTGAAGAAGATCAGCATGTGACTTACTGTGAGATAGACGCATCCATTGACATTCGCAAACTACAATACATTCGATTTTGCATGAACATTTAGCTGTGAAAAAGATGTGTTCCTGATGGATTCCGCATTATTTGACCGAAACTCAAAAAAAGGCTCGTGTTGATTGGTGTAAAGGGATGCTAAAAAAAATTCAACTCAGGCACTGCAAAATTCGTATACAACATCGTTACAGGTGACGAAACATGGATTTATTCATATGAACCGGAAACTAAGCAACAATCCGCTGTTTGGGTCTTCCAAGATGAATCGAAACCCACAAAAGTTGTTCGTTCACGAAACAGTTCCAAGAAAATGATCGCTTGTTTCTTCGGTTGTACTGGATATGTCGCAACCATTCCTTTAGAGCAGCGGTTCCCAACCTGTGCTCCGCGGAGCCCTAACTGCTCCGCGTGTACTTCTCAGGGGCTCCGCAGCCGCACCAGGAAATAAAATAAATAAAAATTGAATAAAACCAAAAGAATTAGAAATAAAAAACAGAATCAATATAAGAAAACTGGAAATTACATTCTGAAAGAAAATTGGCTAAGTTGTATGTATGTATGTCCGAGTGATTTCTGACTCTAGCCGGTTTATGACTCTATGACTAGCTGGAATGTGATCGGCGAGATGCATTTTGTCTGAATAATCTGCGTGTATTTTGATTATTTTCTTCATTTTATAAAAATCTGTTTATCTATCAATCTGTGAGCTGTGAAAGAGAAAAGTGAATTTATATTAACTAAAAAATTTACCCCCTCCCCCGTAACATTACTCCTAAACACCATTAATTTGTAAGACATAAGGTAGGCCTAGGGGCTCCGCCATAGAAAGTGATACTAAAAAGGGATCTGCAAGTAAAAAAGGTTGGGAATCACTGCTTTAGAGGATCGGAGAACAGTTAATATTGAATGGTATACAACAATTTATTTGCCAGAAGTCATCGACAAAATCAGGAAAAACAACCAAAAACGTTGCATCATTCTTCATCATGACAATGCAAGCTCCCACACAGCACTTCAAACAATTGATTATTTGAAGGAGAGAAACATCGAATTAATGTCTCATTGCCCGTATACACCTGATTTATCCCTTAATGACTTTTTTGTTCTCCAATGTCAAACAAAAAATGCGTGGACAGCGATTTTTAACACCTCAAGAAGCTGTTGAAGCTTGAGAAGCTTCGAAAACCATGTTTTTGAGATACAGAGTGGAAAAAATGTTTCGAGAATTCGTTTGAACGCATGAAAAAGTGTAGAAATCTTAAAGGCAAATATTTTTAAAAGCAATAAAACAGTTTGTTCCAAAAAAACAATTTTTTTCTTAGTTTTTGCAAAAACTTAAAAGGTAGCTGTCGTACAATACCTCTCTATATGTGACGGTTGGTAAAGCAGATATTGCATCCGGTTTTATTTATATTTATTTTAAACCAACTTCGTGTTACATATGTATGTACACATTCAACCAGTGGATTGACTATATTTATAGTTGAATATCTCAAACAATTTTAATTGGGAAACTTTTTTTTACGGAAATATAACTTTTTAATTATTTCGTTTATATTTTCATACATATACGTTTATTAAAATTGAAATGGCGTATCACTTTTTGACGTCATTTTTTTATCACATATTTCAAATGTTTTGATGTGTCAGCTAATGGCACCTATGTTGCAGATTTGTAAACACTGTCCTAAACTGGCATTTATACCAGTGATTCTTAACACAAAACTTACCGCGGTCCGACAAAATATCCATTTTGTTTACGTGGACAGGAAATATTATTTTATAATTTTTATTTTATTTATTTATTGTCTAACGCAACGACAAAATATGAATTCAGACGCTTACCTGCCGCCGAAATATCATACCTAATTGTTGTCAGACGAAAGATTTTTTTTTGTTAATTTCATATTAATTTACTTTCTAACTCTTCAATCTGAAAATTAGCTACAAATTTGCACATAATTGAAATTAGAAAAAAAAAAATCTTTTAATTTTAATTTTTATTGATAAATAAAGTCACACAGCAAAAAATTCGTAAGTGTAAAAGTTCATTTTCAGTTAGCTAAAACTTTTGTGTTAAAATTTTCATTTAAAAAAGTAAGAAGTTCACTATTTTTAACCAGATCACGGTGATCTGGATGAAGATTTACACGGTGTAAATCTTCATTTATTCAGATAGTGTTAATTTAATGAAATATTACTTTTTCAGTGTTAAAATTAACACTACTTTAACATTATTTGTTTTCTAACACTATAATTTAACCAGTATAAGGATAAATTTTACACTAAATTTAACCGAAAAAGAAGTGCATATAATTAACACAAAAGCGAAGGACTTCATGGTACACTAAAAGTTCATTTTTAAGATTTTGTTATGTATGACCACCAAAAAACTCTTGTAACGTCACTCATGTGTCTGTCTGTCTGTCTGTACGGTAGAAATGTAACATTGAAAGTTGAAATTTGGTATGCATATACAACTTTTTGACCCACATACAGGAAAAATACTGAGAGTTCAAAAAATTAATGTGAAGTGTGAATTTTCACACATTTCAGGGTTTCGCAGGTATTTAGTAACTGTATGATGATTATTTGGGATGCCAAAAATTTTTTGTCAAAATATTTTTTTATGAATTTTAATTCGAATGCCTAATACCATTATATAAGTTTCTAAATATGTGCAGTATTTTTTTTATATAGCAACCTTCATTACGATTTTGAAAATTGCGCCTATGGTTTCCATTGGTTGCTTAAATCATTAGCCCCGCCCTCTGATTTCGTATACATTCAAACAGAATTAAATTATAATTTCAACACTTCCCACTGGTTATTAAATTTACGCTTTCAAAAATTAAATGCAACATTTACCAAAATATAACTAGAATTTTGACAAAATAATTTAAATTAAATAAAAATGCAAAAAAAAAAAACAAAAAAAATAAAAATTGATGGGATTCGAACACTAGTTTCTTCGGTAGTTACAGCTCACTAAGCGACAACGCTACCACTGTACTACGAAGGTTCACTCGGTCACTATGTTAAACAGCGGATTAAATATATTACATATTTTAGTTAAAAACACAAAAAATGCGTTATTTTCCGAAAACATAATGTGATCAAAAATTCCTGTTGTACTATTCCGGTTCACACCAATGTACATTACTGAGAATTTTTTCATATTTTTAGTTTAAACCATCTGCGCTACAGGGTGTGGGACAAAATTTTTTTTGCACAATTTTGGCAAAAATCGCCTCAAAATAATTTATTTTGCAAAAATAAAATTTTGATCGTTAATCCACGTACCAAGGGCTACAACAAGGGCTTACAAGGGCTTTCATTTGATACCCTACACAGAATTGTAAAAAAATATATTTTTTTTTTCGATGAGCCTATATTTGTTTATATTTTTAGGGGGATATGTTTTTTAGATGTTTTAGTATTTTTCCTATGTGCGGGTCAAAGAGTTGTATAAGCATGCCAAATTTCAACTCTCTAGGTTTAGCAGTTTGGCTACAATTTTTACCGAACAGACAGACAGACAGACGACAAAATGACGGTATAAGGGTTTTTTGGTCATACCTACAAAACCCTAAAAACACATCCGTAGGTAAATATAAACAAATATGTAATAAATGAAAAAATAAATATATTTTTTTAAATTGTGAGTGGGTTATCAAATAATACCTCTTAAAGCATGGATAGACAAGCAAATTTTAATTTTTGAAAAAGCAATTTTTTTATGGTTATTTTGCCAAAAATATTTAGAAAAACTTTTGTCCCCGACCCTATCTTCTAGAGGGGATGATCTAAAAATCTGAAAAAAAAAATTCCATGATGTACATTAACATTCCATGATGCAACAGCAATTTTTTATTAGATTAGTATTTCGTAAAATATCGATTTTTTTGTGGCGTTGATAAAATAATTATTTTTTAAAAATTTACTGTGTGGTATCAAAAGAAAGCTCCTAAAACGTATGAGAGGAATTTTTGATTAGATATCTGTTTTGGGAAATATTGCAGTTTTTGTGTTTTTGACAAAATTATTTATTTAATTCATGGCTTAATTTTGGCTATGAAAAATTGTTGACAGATGAGAACGAATCACCTTCTTAAGGAGCTTGCACTCATAAAATCATTAGACGTGTAGAAAAAAATCGCTAGGATATATTAATTTATATTTTCTAATGACGTAATATTCGCAAATTATTTAAATTTATTTTTAACAAATTAAATGGAAGCTCTTAGTACTCAAATATCGAATAAAAATCTGTTGATTCTGATGTGATTATAGAAAAAAAATTGTCTTAGATATCCAGCATTCTGTTGGCTTGTTACACTTATTAAATATCTACCCTGAAATGTGTGAAAATTCACACTTCACATCAATGTTTTATTATAATTACACTAATTTTCCTGTATATAGAATTTTATTATAGAAAAAATCGGACTATAACATGTGTGATAATATCAATCTGGCAATATCAATGTCAAAAATATCGATAGTTATAAAACATCGATGTCTAAACAAGATCGATACTCATTCCTAGTTTTCAGAATATTTTTTTTTTCTGTAACATTGTATTGAGATTTCTTAAAACTCAGTACAATGTAGGGTATAGAATGAAAATTATAAGTTACCTGTACAGAACTGTAGTTAGGCTTGGGAAGGTACGATATACCTACTAAAAGATGGGGACAGATGTATTTTAAAATATAAGTACAGGGTAGCTACTTTGCTGAGTAGAGAGGGACCCTATCTATTATTTAGTGATTTGTGAAGTGCAGAAGAGCTGGTAGAACCACGTTGTTGGACTAATGGTGTTATTTAACTAAACAGTGATAACTGAAATTCGTTTTTATTGAATCGTGCAAAACGAGGCTACTTCTGCTAGTTTTACTTATAAAATACGTGTAATTTCACTTCATTCTCATATGTTAGGTATACATCTAACGAACAAAAACGAAAAACATGATCGAATAGTGAATTCGGTGTTTGGAAACAATGAACGAAAACAAACTAACGAATTTGTACACCTTCTAAGGTAAGAAATTCGAGTTCTTTCGAATTTGTTATGAACATATTTAAAATGTTCGTGGATTCGATGGCAAGAATAGGTTTTTTCAGTATTGTAGGTTAGAATATTGTTTAGTATTTTATAATAATAAAAAAAATGTTTTACACATAGTAGAATCTTAATTATCCGAGGTACTATAGACCGGAGCTACTTCGGATAATCAAAAACTCAGATAATACAGTTTCTTAAAAGTATAGGATTTATGTACACTCTAAAAAAAGAGTTAAAGGGACTTCATAGTACACTAAAAATGAACTTTTAGTGTACCATGAAGTCCCTCGCTTTTTCGGTTAATTATTTACACTTCTTTTTTGGTTAAATTTTACATAAAGTTTACACTTACATACTGGTTAAATTATACTGTTAGAAAATAAATAGTGTTAATTTTAACACTAAAAAAGTAATATTTCATGAAAATAACACCATCTGAATAAATGATTTACAGGGTGATTTGGTTAAAAATACTGAACTATTTACTTTTTTTTAAATTTTAACACTGATATTTTAACTAAACTGAGCATGAACTTTTACACTTATGATTTTTTTGCTGTGTATCGACATATTTTAAATTTCAGTGTACCTATTCGTTGACAAGAATAGTTTTTTTCAGTATTGTAGGTTAGAATAATAATAATAATAATAAATTTATTTTTCAAAAGTATTTTTACTAATTTTGTTTAATATTTTATAATAATAAAATAAATGTTTAATATACAGGGTGAGCAACACTTTTGTTCATCTTGAGTATTTCCTTAATAAAAAGAGTTATAAAAAATAAAACTTATTCGGGGTAATGGGAGTCAAACTATAGTGGTAACAAAAAAATTTCATTTTTTTTTTTTGCAAGAGGCACGGCAGTTAATAACTATTTTTCAAATAGACCATATTATAATATTTTATAGTGTGTCGTCACATACATGTGCTGCCATCTGAGAGCTGAGTCCTTTGGAAGTTTATGACTGGTTTAAAATACATGTGACATTACTTTTGTTACATTAATTCTATGAATATCTTCAATTTTGGAGCAAAAAATATGTTGTTTTGATAAATATATACTAATATATACAGTCCAGATACTATAGAATAATGATTTTTTAAATATATAAATAAGATATATTTATAGGTTACGTTTTTAAATAATATGAAAATCGAAATAGCTTTAGTATTTATATAATGGACACTAAGTAATCATTAATATTTTGTTTTAGAATGCATAAGGGTGTATTGTTTTGCTCCAAATTGTAACTGAAGCGCCCGCTTAGGGCGTTCCACCTTGTATTTTTTTTAATTTATATTCCAAATTATATTTTATTTCCGTTTAATTATCATTTTTACCATTTTTATCTAATTTAAATAATAATTAATTTTATAGAGAAAAACATATTTAGAACCACTATATATTTTATTCCTACAATATATTACCAGAATACTATTCCTTTTACAATAATATTTTCTATAATATTATACAATACTATATTACAATATTATCGTATTTATTTAAACTTATTTTTGATTTTATTTAAATAAACATTTTATTTAAATATAACTTATTTAGAGCCGCTGGTATGACAGTTACTAATTTCATTCCGATCAGCGCCAGCGACCAAATATGCAACGATATCTTAATTGAATTAATAATTTTCTAGCACGACCAGCAGACGTGTTTTTGATTTTATATTGAAGTAATAGTTTAAAATCAGTTTAAATTTAATCAGGATCCCCTGATTTGTGTCAATAGACCATATTAGTGTGTCGTCACATACATGTGCTGCCATCTGAGAGCTGAGTCCTTTTGAAGTTTAAAATACATGGGACATTACTTTTGTTACCTTAATTTTATAAATATTTTCAACTTTGGAGCATAAAATATGTATTTTTGATAAATATATACTAATATATACAGTCCAGATACTTTATATTATACAATAATGATTTTATAAATATATAAATAAGGATTCGAAGATATATTTATAGGTTACGATTTTAAATAATATGAAAATCGGAATATCTTTAGTATTTATTTAATTAACACTAAGTAATCATTAATATTTTGTTTTAGAATGCATATTGGTGTATTGTTTTGCTCCAAATTGTAACAATTACATCTACATTATTAATTGCAAATTTTTTGGTTTTTTGACAGATGAAAATGAAAAACAATAATGGAAAATTAAAAACAACATATTATTCCTTTAAACCATTTTTATATGGCACACATACTAATTGCTATGTTACTTGCCATAATAACGATTATTAACGTAAATTTTTCAAAATTAACCTGCAAAATAATATTGTTCTGCAAAAATAAAGACATATTAAATTATAATGTATAAAATAAGAATTTTAATAACTAAATATTGACTTGTAGTTTTGATGTGAAGCACTCTCTTACTTTGAAAACTTAATTTATATTTCCAAAATACAATTTAACAACAAAACAACATGCTAAATTCAAATAAAAGGAATCCAACCGCGAGACGGCAGCACTGAATCCCATTTTGTGACGTAGTTACTAATATGGTCTATTGTTAGTTAATATATCAGGGTATATTAATTATCAAATTTATATTTTGTTATAGTTATTTTTTCTGGAGTTTTCCCTCCAGATTTCTTTTGTGGTTAAAATCCGTCATTGTGGCCGTAATTTATTAATTACTGCATTTTTGTAAGACCCGAAAGAAAAGTTTGTTACTAATTTCCTAAATTTTAGTTTTAAAAACTGTCTATTTTAAATTTATTTCAATTTTTGTTGAGTGATGTCATAGTCGCTGCATTTCAGAACGAACGCGTGTTCCACCGTTTCTACTTGTCGTTCGTCTATTTAAATATTTTTTTATTTGTTTAATTTAGTCAAATATATTTGTTTTAAATTTACTATTAGATCTGTACCCATTTCTCAACATTTTGCGTTGAGAAATTATTTAAATTCATCATTTTTTTTATAGATTTTAATATAAAAATTTTCTTTAAATTTAGAATCACGATTTTTTATGAATTTGTTCTGGGGTTAATTTACAGTGTAACCGACCGTATTCACCGCCGCGTTTACCGCTATTAATTGTTGCAGTCCGCAACAATTAAAATTATTTAAATTTTTTTGTACAAATTATTTAATATTTTGTACAATTTATAAGTTTTTTTTTTATTAAGTTTTTTCATTCAACTATTTTTTTTTTTATAATAATTTTTTTATTATTATTTATTATTCCTGGCAACGCTACACCACCTATCATTATTAATTTTTACACTGTAAATTTCCCTAACATATTAGCGATCCCCAAAACCTTTTCTCTCTTTTATTCAATTTATTGGCAACGCATTTCCACCACGAACCTGACCTTATTTTTTTATAATAATATATTCTCCGATCCGCGCACCGCGACTTTATATTTTTCTGACATTTCAAAGTCAACCCTTGTGTGTCGTCGTGTACTCCTACCCTACCTGGGCCGGGGGCGGGCACCACAGTAACCATTACAGTTACATTCTTAATTGCAATTTGTTTCGACTTTTTGACAGATGAAAATGAAAAAAATAATGGATAAAATAAAAACAACATATTGTTCATTCAAACCATTTAGATATGGCATACACAATTATTATGTTACTTGTTACTTGCCATAATAACGATTATTAACGTAAAATTTTCAAATTTAACCTGCAAAATAATATTGTTCTACAAAAATAATAACGTTAAATTATAATGTATAAAATAAGAAATTTAATAAATAAATATTGACTTTTAGTTTTGATGTGAAGCATTCTCTTAATTTGAAAACTTAATTTATATTTCCAAAATACAATTTAACAAAAAAACAAGATATTAAATTCAAATAAAAGGAATCCAATCGCGAGGCGGCAGCACTGAATTCCATTTTGTGACGTAGTTGCTAATATGGTCTATTACACTACATATATTATGTAACACAATATTATAGAACTTTTTATCTCTTTTTAATGATGTAAAACTTGTGTATCCTTACATAACAAAATTTTTGAGAAAAGCTATTTTTTGTGGTCTTAAAAATAATAACTGATTAGTGACTCATAACAGTAATTTACCTATTGAAACAATTGCAATGCATGTACAATTATTTACCAAAAAATAAGTCGTCATTTTGAAGGCCACAAAATGCAATTTTATCCAATATTTTGGTACGTAAGGATATCAAGTTTTACACCGTTGAATAGAGAAAAAAAGACTTCTGTAATAATATGTGCAGTGTAATTTGAAGAAAAATTATTTACTGTCATAGTTTTTACAAAACAAATGCAAAAAAAAAAATGGTTCGGTATTGTAATGGGGGATTGCCCCAATATTTATGTAACTCTTTTTATTAAGGAAATAATGGAGGTGAACATAAGTGTTGCCCCACCCTGTATACTAGAACATTGATTTATCCGAGACACTGTAGACCGGAGCTATTTCGGATAGTCAAAAACTATGGTAACCATACATGCAAGACATGTGTGAGATAAAAATATATAAATAAGTCAGTTGTTGTTTATTTGGCATTGAACAGACTTCTTTAAAAAACTTCTTTAAAAAATTGTATATATCTAATTTAGTATCATCTTTATGATTCGGATCGGATAATACGGACAATCGGGGCTCGGATAATCGAGGTTGTACTGTATTAATTTAAAACTTTGAACGTCATATGAAAGCTCATACGTAGGTTAATGAACAAAATTTTATTTTTGAAAATAAGTTCGTTAAATATGTGTCATCATTTTTGTGCTCCACTGTATTTCCCAGAAAGGATTATTTCAAAATTTGAATAAATTCAGAGTTATGCACATAGTACCTACCTACTCTCAGGTTATTATTTCGAAGTTATCGATTTTTTTTTCATTATTCGGAATAAAGTGTATTTTTACCGACTGTCCCATATAGAGAGGGAGATATTGTAATCAAATCAATTTTGACTTTTTGAGATTTTTACAGCAAAACACGAATTAGACTTTCTGTACATTTAGTTCTGTACATTATGTGCATTTAGAGTATGGCAGGCATGGCATGTGCCTTGGACGCCGTGTTTGGAGGGGCGCATAGCAGCGAAAGGGGCGCCATTTTAGGTTTATTATTTTTTGTCGTCACTTATATTCTGTTTCTCTTTGTTGTTTTTTTATCACTTTAATTTAGGTTTCTTTTTATTTTTTTTTATCGTTTATTATTTTGTTTCCTTTTTTTTGCTCAGCCGGTGGCGTGCTGTCCTTCTGTATTTGCTATTTCCTGCTTCCTCGTTGGTTATACAGACAAAATTTAAATATAAAAATTGTTCAGAATTTTATTTTGAATGTAATAAATGCATAAAAACTAAAATTAATACTCATTTATAAATATTATAATTTAAAACTATTCTTTTCTGACTATCACAATATGTCAAAATTTCAAAATAACTCCACTTAATTTCGATAATGCCGAATACAAAACAACATCGCAGAGGACAGTCTACGGAGACAGTTCAGTGTGCATAGGTGACATGATAGTGTGCATGTGATTGTCGAGAAGTTACCGCATAGACCTCCAGTCATTTTAATACCCTGTATACTTACATACAATATTATTAAGTATTTGAATGGCTTTTAACATCCAACTTTTATAAGGTCATAGAAAATTTTATTAAAAAATTTAACAGGCGATTAGAATTAAAGTACAAATAATTATTTTGACTATATATATATTTTATCAAGTTTGATTCTTAATGTATTATTTTCTTGTTGATAAGAAATGCCATTTTTAGGGTTTTGTAGGTATGACCAAAAAAACCTTATACCGTCATTTTGTCGTCTGTCTTTCTGTTTGTCTGTCTGTCTCTTCGGTAAAAATTGTAGCCAAATGGCGAAACCTAGAGAGTTGAAATTTGGCATGCTTATACAACTCTTTGACCCGCACATAGAAAAAATACTAAAACATCTAAAAAACATATCCCCCTAAAAATATAAACAAATATCTGCTCATCGAAAAAAAATATATTTTTTTAAATTCCGAGTAGGGTATCAACTGAAAGCCCTTAGTACGTGGATTAGCTATCAACATTTTATTTTTTTGCCAAAATTGTGCAAAAAAAAAATCTCCCACACCCTGTAGCCCAGATGGTTTAAACTAAAAATTTACATTTGTGTGAACCGGAATAGTACTTGGACCGGAATTTTTTTGTTTTTTGCTTGACCACGTAAAATATTTAATAACTTATCTAAGACAGTGAACCACCATGCTTTGATAGTTTAATGGCTAGGATGCTCGCGTTCTAATTTGCAAACTAAGGTTCGTTCCGCTCTCAAGGCAATTTTATTTATTTTTGTTTTTTTTTTTGCATAGTTATATTTGGGCAAATGTTGCATTTAATTTTTAACAGCGAAAATTTAATAACCAGTGGAAATTGTTGAAATTGAATACACGAAATCAGAGGGGCGGGGTTATGACATAAAACAACCAATGCAAACCATAGGCGCAACTTTCAAAATCTTAATGAACCTTGCTATAAAACAAAAATACTGCACATATTTAGAAACCTAAATAATAGTATTAGGCATTCGAATTAAAATTAACAAAAAAAAAATATTTTAACATAAAATTTGTTTTGGCATCCCAAATAATCATCATTCACTTACTAAATACCTGTGAAACCCTGAAATGTGTAAAAATTCACACCTCACATCAATTTTTTTATACATGTACAGTGTATAGTAAATATTATTTAGCAAAGATTTGCACACCTTAGTACAAGATCCATCGCACGCCACTGTGCTCTTGCTTTTCATTTGATTTACTTTTTTTGTAATGGGCGTTATTTCACGTCAGTATGTCACTGCATTTTGCACCTCTAAACCTTTACGATACTCCAGTGTCGCGAGGGCTGTAAGCTTATATTGCCGTCTCTAATTTTGTCGTGCTACTTTTTCAGAGCTTAACATTTTGCCTTAGCTTGGCATCTAGGAGTATATTGAACATGTGAAGTTAAACATCGATAGATGGGGGTAGTTGGGCATTTATATAAATCAATTTAATTGTAATTGTAATAAACAAATAAGAATTATTAATATAACTATTTTTAGTAAGATATTCAATTTTGTGTAGGATAGTGAAATTTATGTTATATTTTAACGTAATTATGGATTTAAATTATCAAAATATTACTGACAGATCAAATTTTAAGTGTGGCAACACTGATGTGCATTGAGTACTTAGGTTAAGTTTGTATGCATGATAAGCGTTAGAAATACATAACCTGCAAATTGTAACAAGTGTTATTTACTGTGCAACCTCCAGTTGTGCAAGTGTGTCTTGGTGTACTAATCGCTCAAAGACTGTTCATCTAAAATTTGGACACTAATTAAGTGAAATTATTTGAAAAATAACTATTTAGTGACTAAAGTGTTTATTTAAATTAGTCATGTTTTATTTTTTATACCCTTGGTTCGGCATGTAAGTTTTATTTTTTCATTTAATTACAGTAATATAGTGTTTCTCAATCTTTATACACCTGCGAAACTCTTTAAATAAATACATTAAAATTGGTACTATTTAAATGCTATCTATTAAAATATAAATGCTGTAAATTAAATTAAACAGGAGCCTCTCCATCTCTTTCGAGGTAATGAGTCCGTTGTTTTTGAGACGTGTAACACAGATTTGTCTGTGTTACACGTATTTACAGTACAATATATAGAAGAGAAGGCCCCCTTTTGTTTTTCTCGATAATTTTTTAAGTTTTTGAAAAAATGATCTTAGAATTGGCATACATCTACCCCAAAGACTTATATACAATATTCAAAATCACATTGTTTCGAAAAATAGAAAAATAATGTGACTCAAAGTCAACTTTGAAAATTTGTAAAATGTTGGAATCAGAATTGTAAAGTGTATGAAATATGGGCCCCCATTAAAAATCGGGTAGTTCAAAATAAATTGTATTTTGTTTAAGATACAAAGTAACAGTTTAACAATTGATTACTGACAAAAATCACATTCATATCAATCTTTTTCTGTCCCGGAGCATTAATTGTTCATGAACCCACATATTGCACATTAGGCACCGAACCCAAAGCTCGCCTCTTTGATCCTGTAAAAAACAACCGTCACAAAACATGCAAGCAACATCTTCATCATCTGGACTTTATTGCCCTACTTCATCAACGTCCATGTCGTCATCATCTGGACAAAATTGTTGAATATGCCCTGGCCCATATTTAGACCTCGCGGGGAGCCCATATTTCCAACATTGCACATGGCAATCTAAATTAATGTTTGACTTTTTGGAGATTAAGTGAGGCAGTAGCTCCTAGTAACACAATATACCTCAGTCACAATACAACAGCTTCAAGTATAAATCACAAGCAGGTCGAATAAAAATCTTGTCCATTCTTATAACAACAAATTACCTTAATAAAAGAATCAAAATTAAGCAAACACATTTACTGTAATACGTTTCAACTAGACTAAATTTGTAAAATTCTTGAACGAAAGGTAATTGGTGTGTTTTAAGCTATTGCCGAAAGATGATGTTAGCTATATTATACTCTATCTCTGAAAGACTGATAGTAATAAATCATTTTGTCAGGCAGTTACCAGTGGCGTGCACATTTTAAACACGTTTAAATTGGTTTTGTGTATTTCTATATTACTATTTATCATTTTATTAAACGCACGCCTGTGACCATATTTATCATATTATTATTATTATTATTATTATCTTTATTTTTCTCCTTTTTTCAGATACATAAGATGTACAGTTTTTAGATACATAATTTATGAATAAAATATGCTAATTTCAGTAATAATTATAATAAAGACATGCCCTTATCACTAGAATGTGTAGGGCATATACCACTTTGACTGAGACAGTCAGTGTGTGGTTTATAATACTTTATTGTAAGGTATATTGTGAGTGATATTTACATTTTTATTTTTGGGTATTAAGTGCTAGAGAGAAAAGTTAAATTATGTTATCGTCTTAAATATTGTGTCAAGATTTATTGTAGTTATCCATTTTTTCGCTTGTTTATTTAAATTTGTATTTGTTATTTTTATTTTATTTTTGGATATATAGTTTGAAAAACTGTTGTAGATTTTAGGTACGTAATTTAAATAATAACGTTGGGATATGCTTTTATTAGCTTTAAAAAGTTTTTTATTGTTTTTCCGTCGAGTGTTATAGCTGTGAGCTGGTGTTTCTATGGCTAATTTTGTTTTATTTATATATTTGAGTATATGTACTGCATAGATTTGTTTAATGTTTAAGATTTTACTTAATTCATACAATTTATTTGTGGGAAATAGCTTTGGCTTATTGAAAATTGATTTAATAATTAATTTCTGTGTGATTTCTAGTGTTTTCAAATGCCTTTCTCTGGCTCCTCCCCATCCGACGATGCCATATGAGATAATTGATTCCACTAAAGCGTAGTAAAATGATTTTAGTTGGTTTAGTGTATAAATATACTGTATTTTTTTAAATATATAAATATATTTTCTGATTCTTTTTACAGTCATATTAATGTGATAATCCCACTTTAGAAAACAATCGAAATTTACTCCTAAATATTTATATTTATTGGTTTTTTGTATTATAGGACATATACATTGATTTGGGTTGCAAGAAGTGTTATGGATTGATAAATAGCTAAAATTGGGTTGTTTTGTTTGAGTCAAAGAAAATGGCATGAAGTAAGATTTTGAGAAGTTCAAAGTGAGAATATTTGTGTCCATCCAGTTTGACAGCAGTGCTAGATCGTTTTCGGCGAATTTTTTTAACTGCGCCCAGTTTGCCCCTTCTATAAATATCACCGTATCATCTGCATACGATAGAATTTTCCCATTTAATTTGATATTCATCATATCATTGATATATAAGCTGAACAGAAGGGGGGATAAAAGAGTCCCTTGAGGGAGACCGCATGTTACTGATCTTTCTTTACTTTTTATGTTTTTAATTTTGATCTGTTGAACTCTATTTTCAAGATAACTTTTTAATAATTGTAGTGGTGTTCCGCGCAATCCGTGTCTTTCTATTTTTTCTATTAATAAGTTGTGGTTAACAGTATCAAACGCTTTAGTTAAGTCTAAAAACAAAGCGAGACATGGTTTCGAGGTATCCATACTGTTGTAGATATATTTTGTTAAAATCGCAATTGCATCGGTCGTCGATTTTTCTTTGCAGAAACCAAATTGATATTTACTAATTATATCGTGTTTTTCAAGAAAAGACAGTAATCTTTTCAAGATAAGTTTTTCAAAAGTTTTTGATAGGGTAGTTGTGAGAGAAATCGGCCGATAGTTGTGCAATTCATTTGTAGGACCTTGTTTATGTATGGGTACTACTAGTGTTTTTTTAAAACAATTTGGAAAGTATCCGTTTTCAAAACATTTATTGAAAATACGTGTAACTATGATGGCGATAGTTTCATGGATGTATTGCAGGTTGTTACTAGTTATATTATCGTACCCTGGCGCTTTATTTTTTGTTAAGGACAGAATGGCATCTTTGACTTCATCTGGGTGGATTGGGGTCAAATATAAACTATTTTCATTTATCGGAATGTCTTTGATAATTGTGGTTTGGTTAAGTTTATTCACTTTTATATTATTTGCTAAGTTTTCTCCTATCTCTGAGAAATATTTGTTGAAATGTTCAGCTATTGTCGTGGGACAATTTATGTTTGATTTATTTATTATTATATGTCCTATCTCTTTTTTTACATTTTTCGTTGTGTTGTATATTGATTCTTTAAGGGTGTTCCAAATCTCTTTAGTATCGTTATTGCACTTGTTTAGTTTATTTTTAAAATAGTCAGTTTTGAGTTTAGAAATAAGTTGACTAATAGTTTTTTTATAGTATTCATATTTATTTTTAATTTGTACGTTATTGGTGTTAAGTAAATATTGTTTGTAAAGTCTATCACGGATTTGAATTGCTTTTACTATGCCTGTTGTAATCCATGTTTTTCGTTTTGTGTTTTTATTAGTTAATGGTTTCTTAAAGGTAGATTTTTTTATTGAGTTAGATATATATTTTGTTAAATTTTGTATATCCGTGTCTATGGTGTCAGTATAAATAAAGTCATTGATATTATTTTTTACTAGGTTAATAAATTTTGTTTTGTTAAGATAAGTTACATATTTAATTTTTGACTTTTTTTTTTTGTGTCGCATCAGTTAAATTTGATCTTATCATTACTGGATAGTGGTCGGTTAATTTGGTTTTTAAAATAATTGAGAGGTTACGTGCGGGATCTATTTTTGATTTTATAAAAATGTGATCGATACATGTTTTACTAGTTATAGTAACTCTTGTTGGTTTGTTAACAGCTGATGTAAAACCGTATTCTGTTAAGAGATTTATATAATCATTTGCCAATAGGTTGTTTCTAAGCGATTTATTTCTTATGTCTATGTTAATATCACCCACAATATATTCCTGTTTAATATTTTTTGTTTGTTCCTCTAAAAACTGCTTTAGATGACACAGAAATGTGTTTACATTGTATGCGGGAGGTCTATAAATACCTGTTATAGCAATTTCCATTTTTTCAACATTTAAAACTAATCGTAAAAACCTAAAATTATTTACTGTTATTACATTGACTGTATGGTTAATTGTTTCATTTACGTACATAACAACTCCATCGTTTTGATTTAGAGAACTGTCATTGTAATATATTTTATATTCTTTTAGATTGAAAATTTCCGGGTCCACTAGACACCATGTTTCAGTCAATATAATAACATCAAATTTATTTTTAATGGTTGATAGTACCTAGTATTTCTAATTCATTTAAGTTTTTAGAAATGCTTCTTATATTAATATGAAAAATGCTTATTCCTATAAAATTATGACTAAAATCATATAATTTGTCACTGCAAGTATTTGAATTATCTATTGTTATATTTTTTATTTTGTTTGAATCTATATCTTCAATATATTTATCCATAATAAAGTGTAAGATCTATCAGTATTAATATATTTATATAAGAAGCTTACCTACTACCTAATTTTGAGTGTTTAGCCTAAGCAAATCATCTTCATTTTTAATAACTATGGCTCTTGAATCTTCATTTTGTCTGACAAGAATTTTCCCATTTTTAAACCAAGCGAATTTGTAGTGAAGTTCCCTAGCTGTGTTCTTCGTTGTTTGTAGTAGAGCCCTGTTGTATGCAGATAGGTTTTCATTAATGTATATTTTTTTGCCAAGTTCAGTGCCGGGGATGTTGTGGTTTAATATTACTGCGTTACGTGTTTTAATGAATAGATCCCTTTTTTGTCTTGTTTTAAATTGGGCAATGATGTAAGACGAATCAGGATTTTTAGTATTCTTCACTCTATGAGCGATGTCAAGATCTTCATTTGACACGTTTATATTCAGTTCTTCGGCTACTCGTTGAACGGTCTGGATACAGTTTTCGTTTTGTATTTCTTTAATGCCATGGATTTCAATATTTTTATTTCGGCTGTATTGGTCTAAGTGATTTACATGTAGCATAATATTTTCTTTTTTATTGGCAATATTTTCAAGTTTTATGTTTTCAATTTTCTTTTCCATTTCTTTATATTTATTTTTATTCATGTTGGTTTCTTCTATTATTTTATCGTACTTTTCAGAGATAAAATCAATAGTTTCTTTGAAATCATTAAGGTCTTTTTCAAGTATTTCTATTTTTGAACATATTTTTTTAATATCTTTGACATCTTGTTCTATTTTTTCGATCCTTGACATTTTTTCGTTTAGTTGTTTCAAGGTTACTTTGATGTTATAAAGTTCATCTTTTATTGACATTTCTTCATTGATGGACAAAGCGCTGCTTCTTGTTGAGATGCCTCCTGGGATACAATATGTGCATTTCCAGTTTTTCTTGGTTTTATTTATTTTTCGGTATTGGACTTCAGCGACCGAACACTCAAAATGGTAACTTTTGCTACATTCACAACATTCAGCAAAGTCCTTGTTTGAAATTTTATCGTTGCACCTGTGACACTTCATGCTGGAACATTTGTTGGTACGCCACTGATATCACTAACTATCGGTCTGTTATAATGCTGACAGACGCTTTTGAACACGAACGAGATTGTTTTGGTAGGTTTATTAAATGTTAAACAGTTTTGTTTAAATAACTATTTAGTCTTTCAATTTATTTATATGATTTTATTTAATACACAATCACTGAATTTTTTCAAATATAAATATATATAGTTTGTAATTTTTAAAGTTGTTTTTCCGCTAGTATCCAAAAATATTGGGGATCGGTATTTTTCACGTGTTTATTCAATCACTCACAAATTACTAAACACTCATATCATCAAACACTCCCTTGTGACCATATTTTTCCTCAAAATTTTAGGGTCAAATTTTTATGGTCTATTGTGTTTAACCCTAGTTCGTATTCCCATATAATATGTGCGGCACACTCAGTTGTTTTTAACAATATTTCGTTTCGAGCTATTCATATTTTGTCGCTTTTGTTTTACCGCTTTTGTGTGATAATACAATAACTTTTTACAAATAATAAATTTTATTATTATCAGTCTTTCGGAGATTGAGTAGATTATAGTAGATTATCTTTGGGGGGGCCATATTAAATGCAGGGCTCATTTAAATGCAGAGCCCATATTAGGACCTTCTCTAGTAAAAATGTCCTAAAATTTGCGGGTAAATTATAAAAACATATGTATATAACGTAAATATAAAAATTTTAATATCAAAATTGAAAAATTAAAACTATATTAAACTATAGAAAAAATTAAACTATAGGAAAAATAGAGCACTGGTAGCTAAATAGATGTAAAGTAAATTTTAATGAAAAATGCAGGACAATTTGCGGGACATTGAATCAAAATGCAGGACTGTCCCGAAAAATGTGGGACGAATGGTCACCCTAGCTTATTTACGTCTCGATTGTTAACAAATATCTAAAACTAACCTCACTTTTTGACAGTTTACATAGTTTACAATGTTAACCAATTGTTGACATAAATTTATGTGTAAACAATGAAATTTCACATGCAAATGCTTATTACTGGGTCCAACTAAATAATTTTGATGTATTTTTGATGGAATTTTCGTTAAAAATGTGTCATAACTTTTGTCCCACACCTTATTTCCCAGAGAAGTTGGTTCAAAAATCTGAAAAAATTTCAATAATTTACATTAAAAAACCGAAATAATCAAGAATTTTTTTGTCACATTATTTTTCGAAAAATATCCGAAATTTTTTTGTATCCTTGAAAAAAAATAATAATTTTTTAAAAATTTATTGTGGTATCAAAAAAAGCTTTTAAGACGTAAATTATGGAACGAAGAGTAGATTTTTTTTTTTATTTTAACGCGATTTTTGCCAAAAATGTTCTTAACTCTTACGTGCTATTTAAAATGTACCCCACAAAATTTGAATAAAATAATCGTTCTTGAGTTTTATAAATACCATAAATACTTTATTTACCTACTTATGAAACAATGTAGGTAAATATTTTTTTCATTTTTTATTTTAAACACCTAATATTAATTAATTTATTTTTCATGAATTTTATTGGTTATTTTTAAGTAAAGGGCGGAGTCAGCTTGGGTAAATTCCCTGATTATTGCAAAGCAGCTACGCATAAACAATCAATTCAGTCTGAATCTCTACGTAGCAGTAGTAGGTTGGGCGTATACTATGCTTTGCTAGAAATTTAGTTGGTTAGTATGAAACAAGACTTTATGAATGTTGGACGTATGACAAACTTGCAATTGAAAATATTGTAATTTCAGCTAAAAAAATATTTTTAATATATTCCATAGTAAACCTGAATACAAATTATTAATAAATTATTTATTTACGATAAAATAAAAATGGGGTACATTTGTACCCCACACCGCAACCAAAGGACACCGTAACGTAAGGGTTAAAAACATGTTCCATTTCCTATAACCCATTGGGGTTAAGCTAAAAATCTGAAAAAATTATGTATTTAGTAATGCACATTAATGTGAACCGGTATAGTACAACAGGAATGTTTGATCTAATAATTATTTTGGAAGTTATCGATTTTTTTAACACCTTGCTTGCAACTGGGTAGCTATAGATGTCTAGATGCGAACATGCCTCAAATTCCCTTGTAAGTCTCTAGAGAGAAATACGTGGATTATTCATTCAAGTTATTGACATTTTAGATTTTTGTACCCATCATTTACTTAATATCTACAAAAACCTAAAAAGTGGGAAAATTAACACTGTTATATAGAATTTGTATTTTTAGGGTTTTGTAGGTATGACCAAAAAACCCTTATACCATCATTTTGTCATCTGTCTGTCTGTCTGTCTGTCTGTCTGTTCGGTAAAAATTGTAGCCAAACGGCTAAACCTAGAGAGTTGAAATTTGGCATGCTTATACAACTCTTTGACCCGCACATAGGAAAAATACTAAAACATCTAAAAAACATATCCCTCTAAAAATATAAACAAATATGTGCTCATCGAAAAAAAAAATATTTTTTTTAAATTCTGAGTAGGGTATCAAATGAAAGCCCTTAGTACGTGGATTAACGATCAAAATTTTATTTTTGCAAAATAAATTATTTTGATACGATTTTTGCCAAAATTGTGCAAAAAAATTTTTGTCCCACACCCTGTAGCCCAGATGGTTTAAACTAAAAATCTGATAAAATTCTAAGTAATGTACATTGGTGTGAACCGGAATAGTACAACAGGAATTTTTGATCAGATTATGTTTTCGGAAAATAACGCATTTTTTGTGTTTTTAACTAAAATATGTTAACTATTTAATACGTTGTGTAACATACCAGACCGTTAGCTCTCGTGGCGTGGTTGGATTTGTCGTACGCTTAATAATATAAGTTAACTTGCAAACTAGGGTTTCGAATCCTGTTGATTTTATTTTTTGTTTTTTTTTTTTGCATTTTTATTTTGTTTAAATTATTTTGTTAAAATTCTAGTTATATTTGGTAAATGTTGCATTTAATTTTTAAAAGCGTAAATTTAATAACCAGTGGAAATTGTTGAAATTATAATTTAATTCTATGTTTGACGGAATCAAAGGGCGGGACTTATGATGTAAGCAACCAATGGAAGCCATAGGTGTAATTTTCAAAATCTTAATGAACTTTGCTGTATAAAAAAAAAATACTGCATATATTTATAAACTTAAATAATGGTATTAGGCATTCGAATTAAAATTCATAAAAAAATATTTTGAAATAAAATTTGTTTTGGCATCCCAAATAATCATCGTTCAGTTACTAAATACCTGCAAAACCCTGAAATGTGTGAAAATTCACACTTCACATCAATTTTTTATTATAATTATGTGAATAAATGAAAACTGTATGGACATCCATATGTTTTAGCTTACCTATGGGCTATTATAGGCGGAAAAATTTTAGTGGGTCACGAAGAAAAAGTGCTAAAATTACCGGGTCACGGAAAAAAAAGTTTGGGAAACGCTGAGATAGATTATTTCCATTTGTCATTAATTGTACTCATTACTGACGTTAATTTTTATTATGGTTTATTTTAAATTTTTACGAGACGAAAACTTTAATCATTTTTCGACATGTTCAGCCAACAGTTTAGCTTCTTTAAGATTTGTTGTGTGTTGTATACAGGGTGTTCAATCTAAGTGTGCCACCATTGCTATCTCGAGAACTATAAGAGCTACGAGGTTCGTTAAATTAGAAAAGAAATACCATTTTGCAAGTTTATTACAAAACTATTAACAACATTTTTTTATGATCAGTGGTTCTCCAAATATGGAATCCAACTTTCTTATTTTAAATGAGAACATATTTTTTTTAAATATTTTATTCGGAAGGGAATTTTATTCTGAATTCAACGAATACACAGTTTAGTACCCTTACATCACAAAAATTTTGAGAAAAATGCATATTAAATTGACATTAATTTAAATCAAATCGCACAGGAATCAGCGTGTTATGAATGAAACAAATGAATATCAAAATGTATGTTGCAATGTCTGCAAATCGCAGTTGATATATCTTTAATTTCTTTCTTTTATTAAAATACAGGCTACCTTTATTTAATTTAAATAACGGCAAAGCATTTTTTATTTAAAGCGCCTTAATTTTGACAGGTCTTAATTTTGACTGTCAATTAAACCTCAAAATTAACAACGGAGTAAATTCGAACATAAAATTTGTTGACTTTTCTTGTGAGTTCTTGTGAGTAATGATGCAAGCTAAAGATAAAAATCGTTTACGATTTAAATACGAGGACGATGTTATTCTTCTCTGAGAAATTGTGCCATGAAACCCTTTTGCGAATGGTTGTGCCGTATGGGAAGAAGTTAAAAATAGTCTGCTGCAGTTAACTCATAAAGAATTTTCTGGGAAAACAATTAGGCAGCACATACAAATGCTATTGGAGCAGTGGGAACATAAAGAAACGAGGAATCAAAAAAGGTACCTACATGTTTGTGTGAAATATTTTTATGTTGCCAATTTCTAATTAAATTAAAATACATAGTTCAGGTGTAGAAGAACCTTACTCTGAAAAAGATACGCTGCTTCAAGAATTGCATGATCTATTAATAGATGTTAAAAGAAAAAACATAACAACAAAATGGCAGCTGAAAGGAAAAAAGCTGAACCTGAAATTGTGGAGCAGAACATGTTCAATTTTTTGGTGGTTAGCATTCGCTAGAATAGCTACTTCTAACTGTTCTTCTATATTCATTACGATTTTGATCTATTAATTTGGCATATTTGTCAAAATAAAGTATGAAGCACAAGACCACCGTTGCAATAACACTCTTTAAAACATTATGAAAAATTTTAATACAGGATACTTTATTAGAGGTTTCTTTAATAAAGTCAGCTTTTTTTCAGTTTGTTATATCTCTCTAATGCATGTTCTTTCATACACGTTTTTATTGTAGATAAACAAACATAAATAATGATATTTCTCGTGTCGTGGTTCATATATTTACTCATTAAACTATTAATGTTTTCAATAGTAAACATTCTTTATTTAAAAATTATTGGCAATAATCTTTATAGTATTCTTATCAATTTATCATAATTTTAACACATATTTAATTGTTTAAAGATTCTTATTAAATTAGAGAAAACTATTATTTTACGAAGAAAGTTAGTTAAATTTTTTGGCGCACAGCAATGAGGGCTATTTGTGCCTAATACAGCTTTTCTACTTAACTAGAATATATATTAACAGGGATAAATAAAGAAGTAAAAAAATCTTACATATATACAGGTGAGGCAACACTTATGTTCACCTCGATTATTTCCTAAATAAAAAGAATTATAAAAATATTGTTCAAATAAAACTTATTCGGGGTAATGGGGGTCAGACAATATTGGTATCAAACATTTTTTTCATCTGTTTTGCAAGTAGCACGGCAGTTAATAACTACTTTTCAAATTACACTACATTATTTAACACAATATTATAGAGCTATTTTTCTCTTTTCAACGGTGTAAAACTTTTGTATCCTTATATAATAACATTTTTGAGAAAAGCTGCTTTTTGTGGTCTTAAAAATAATATGTGATTAGAGACTCATAACAGTAACATACCTATTAAATACAATTGCATGCATTTGTTTCCATTATTTACCAACAAATAAGTCATTTTGAAGGCCACGAAATGCGATTTTCTCAAAATTTTTGTTATGTTAGAATACACAAGATTTACAACGTTGAATAGAGAAAAAAAGTTCTATAATAATATGTAAAACAATAGGTGAAATCAAATATAATTGTGTAATTCATTTTTTAAATACAATTATATACAATAAATAATTATAATTTATAATAAATAAAGATTTTCAATCACAGATAATTAACTTATATTATTAAAATGTACTCACTATGCTAAAAAGTCTGTTCGAAAATTTGAACAGACTCAGGGTGATGGTAAGAGGCTGTAAAAGGGCCAATTACCATCGAATATCACAGTCAATAACTAGAACACATTAAAATAAGGTACAAGACTTCACACATAAAACAGTAAGTTCGATTCTCTCAGGAAGAGTATCAGCCTGTCCATGAGTACTCGTCGTCACCTAAAGCAACTGACAGGTCATAGCACAGGCCTAACCTCTCCCTGACATCCTCGAACTGTACACATTCAGTTAAAAAGTGTAACACAGACAATTCTGTGTTACACGTCTCACAGATAGGGGATTCTTCACCTCGAAGGAGGTGTCCATGGGTCCACCAACAGTGACCTATACGGAGGCGTGTGATGACGGTTTCCTCCCTGCGGTTAATCCTGCAGGAAGAACCCCATGGTTTAACGTCTCCCTTAATCTGTCTCAACTTGACATTCTGTATGTTGCTCCACAAATGGTGCCACCTGGCTAAAATCAGATGTTTCAGATGACTCTTTGCGTCATATGGAAATATGAAACTCACATCAATCATAGGTCTGTGGGAGGCGGCTTTTGCAGCTGCATCTACCGCTTCGTTGCCTTTAATACCAACATGTCCCAGTATCCAAAACAGCTCTACCGTCACATTCTAAGCATTCAGATTGTGTAGTAGCAACCGGATCTTTAGTACAAGAGGATGCACTGGATCTGTGTCTTGGATACTGTTCAGAGCGCTCAGCGAGTCCGTCAAGATAACACTTGACCGACTTTGCTCTGACGAAACAAAACACAGGGCCTTGAAAATAGCGTACAGCTCAGCAGTGTACTCACTCGTAATGGAGTGCAGACGGTACTGAAACTGTTGACGTGGGTTCAGAACAACGAACGCACACCCAACCCTGGTTCCGGATTTTTATCCGTCAGTAAAAATGACAGTATCCTCGAACCTAGGGACCAGTGTTCTTTGTAACTCATGTTGGTATTCGATAGGCAACGTAGTATCTTTATCAAATCTAGTTAATGTGAGATTCGACAAGCGAACGCGGCAGCGTCCTTATGCACTTTTTCAATTCGATGAATATTAGGGGTTATTGGGGGGGGGGGGGTATTTTAAAACCAAACTCTTGAAATATCTCACTTATTATTTACATCACATCAATAATTTATGTGAGAAAAAGTATTTACAATTAGGATAGATATTGAAATATATCATTTACGTTATTGCAAATATGTACCTTCAAAAAAGTACGGGTACTCCAGCTAGTCATAAATATTAATAAAAACATACAAATTCGTGTATTAATTTAGTAAAATTGTTTGATATGTAGATATATTTAATTTTTAAGATTTTTTTTACTAATTTTATGACGTAATTCCTGATATCGTGGGTCACCTTATGGTACATAAATAAAATTGACAGTAAAAATATATTTCACATTAAAATAAACTTTTTTAACCATCGAGAAAATCGCGAAATTCGAAATTTTATTCTACACAGCAAAAAATAAAGTGTAAAAGTTCATTTTCAGTTTGGTTAAAATTTGAGTGCTAAAATTTTCATTTAAAAAAAGTAAAAATTTCACTATTTTTAACTAAATCACGGTGACAATGAGGATGTACACGGTGTACATCCTCATTTATTAAGACCAGTATGTAAGTGTAAACCTTTCAATAAATTTAACCAAAAAAGAAGTTAATAATTAACACAAAAATCGAGGACTTCATGGTACCCTAAAAGTTAATTTTTTATTGTACCATGAAGTCCCTTTAACACTATTTTTTTAGAGTGTATATACTTATAGTTTTAGTCCATCACTTTTTAGTACAGAGCCATAAACTAGTGCGATAGAGATGTCAATTGTTAAGTCATATGATGTTTGTTGTATATTGTACTTTTGTGCAAGTTTCATCAAATTATTAGCGCATAAATGTCAATATTTCTTATAAGTATCCATGAAATTATAGGTAGAAATTAAATTTTGTTTTCGACATTTGGAAATGCGCAATAGATGACGCTGTTAGTAACGAAATATGAGAGCCAGTTCTCAAACTTTTTCAAGAGACCGTATATAAATCTCTCGTTCATTTAATAGAAAATTGTTAGGAAATGGTTATTTTAATAACTAATACAATTATTTTAACGTTTTCAAAGAACAGACAGTGTTATAACAATATAATTTAAATTATTATTTTTGTAATGTAATATTTTTAATTGTTTTACAAAAATATTTACTTTATCCCAAAACCTTTTTTACCTTAAAAAAAGACAATGTTTTTATTAGTGACGCAACTTTTATGCCCTTCTTGCGTTTTCATTCTCCTTGTACTGATACCAAAGTAACGGTTACAACAACATTTCTGTAACCCTACCAATTTGACAAACCAATCAGAACTCTCTATTCTCCCCACTCTGTTCCTAACAATGATGGCCGCTTCTGTTGAACCAATCCTGAGCTCGTATTACGTAGTAAAGAAGTGAAAGATGAATATTCCCACTACTAAAGAAACTTGCTTATATATACCCCCACTCTTACCCCCACTTAACAGAGTTTGTTGTGATGTAGTGTTATAGGGTCAACGTTTCGGTGCGTTCGCAGTAGCTGACTGGAAAGAAAAGAGAGATGTATGGATGTTTTTCATTTAGGTTAGGATTTTTGGCGGGAAAATTTTATATATTGTTTTTCTTTATTTAACTTACGTATAACATTATTATATTAACTAAATATAGTATTAAAGATATTAACCATACAATATGAATATTTTTTTATTTATTAAATCATTTTTATAAAAAATTTACGCAGTTGCCCTATAAAATTAGTCACACTTTCTTTTATTATATCATGTTTTACCGTGAATTATCGGACACTTCTGTTATTGAATAATATATTTTAAATTAAATAACAAAAATATGTATACTTAAAATATTTTTACCTATCGTCACATATAGATAGTATGGTATTATAAACATACCAATTTTGTCTTCGAGAATTTTACATATAAGCACGAATTAGACTTGTGTCACACGAATCGACTGTTTTTATCGTGAAGTTGGTCTGTGGACACGTGCACAGCAAATTTGGTTGAACTGATTTTTAAATTCATATTTAAGCTTCAGACGTGAATATCTCAATTGGAACAACATTTTTTTTTTCTTTTTAGGATTTTGTAGGTATGACTACCAGAAAACCCTTTTAACGTCACTCATGTGTCCGTCTGTCTGTACGGTAGAAATTGTAGCCAAACGGCTTAACATAGAAAGTCTTCATAGTACACTAAAAGTTCATTTTTAGGATTTTGTTGGTATGACTCTTGTAACGTCACTCATGTGTCTGTACGGTAGAAATGTAACATTGAAAGTTGAAATTTGGTATGCTTATACAACTTTTTGACCCACATACAAGAAAAATACTGAGAAAACATCTCAAGATAAATATAAACAATTGTGCATTTGATAAAAAAATTATAAGCTCTTAATGCGTGGGTCAACAAACAAATTTTTATTTTCGAAAACTATTTTTTTTTTTTTGATTTTTGCCAAACATTTCCCCCATCCTATCGCTCAGAACGATTGTTCTAAAAATCTGAAAAAAAAACATAATGAATATTGGAATAGTTCAACAGGAATTTTTGATCAGGTTAGTTTTTCGAAAAATGTAGATTTCTAGGCGTTATCGATAAAAAAAATATATATATGTATATATATATATTGTGTGGTATCGAAAGAAAGCTCTTAGGACGTAGATTAAGGAACGAAGTAGTTTTTTAATATTCGTTTTTTTAACACGATTTTCACCAAAAACTTGCTAAAAAAGTTCTTGTCCCGCCCTCTTTTACCAAAAAAGGTTAAACAAAAAATTTGAAAAAGTTATAGGAAATGTACATTGATCTGAGCCGGAAATGTACGACCGGAATTTTGGATCCGATTGCGTTTTTGAAAAATACTGCAGTTTTTGTGTTTTTGACAAAATTAATTATTTCATGGCTAAATTATGGCTAAATTCATGGCTAAATTATGACTAATAATGTTATGGATTTTTTGTATTTATGGCTAAGATAGTGTTTGTCTTGTTATGAAATTAAAAATATAATAAAAAATTCTAAATGCTGAGGAACGAGTTTCGCACGAACAAATATTCGTAGACATCCAGTATTATATGTTGGCTTCTTACACTTATTAAATACCTACAAAACCCTGAAATGTGTGAAAATTCACACTTCACATCAATTTTTTAGGGTTTTGTAGGTATGACCAAAAAACCCTTATACCGTCATTTTGTCGTCTATCTGTCTGTCTGTCTGTTCGGTAAAAATTGTAGCCAAACGGCTAAACCTAGAGAGTTGAAATTTGGCATGCTTATACAACTCGTTGACCCGCACGTAGGAAACATACCAAAATATCTAAAAACATATCCCCCTAAAAATATAAACAAATATGGGCTCACCGAAAAAAATTTTTTTTTTTAAATTCTGAGTAGGGTAGCAAATGAAAGCCCTTAGTACGTAGATTAACGATCAAAATTTTATTTTTGCAAAATAAATTATTTTGACGCGATTTTTGCCAAAATTGTGCAAAACAATTTTTGTCCCACACCCTGTAGTCCAGATGGTTTAAACTAAAAATCTGAAAAAATTCTAAGTAATGTACATTTGTGTGAACCGGAATAGTACAATAGGAATTTTTGATCAGATTATGTTTTCGGAAAATAACCCATTTTTTGTGTTTTTTGCTTGACCATGTAAAATATTTAATGATATTATGTAGTACAATAAACAGAGCGCTTCGATGGTGTAATTCTTAGAATACTGGCGTTCTAATTTGCAAACACGAGTTCAATCCGGCCTCGAGGCAATTTCATTTTTCTGTTTTTGTTTTGCATTTTTATTTTGTTTAAATTATCTTTTC
Organism: Liopterus haemorrhoidalis; assembly: GCA_963971575.1. Lineage (NCBI taxonomy): Eukaryota > Metazoa > Arthropoda > Insecta > Coleoptera > Dytiscidae > Liopterus > Liopterus haemorrhoidalis. The sequence continues at coordinate 20,684,626 of OZ020614.1, read as the reverse complement.
AAAATTCTATTTGGGAAAATATTGCATTTAATTTTTAAAAGCGTAAATTTAATAACCAGTGGAAATTGTTGAAATTGAATACTCTTGGACTTAACCAAGTAACTTATATATAATACCATGGATACAAGTAAAATTTAAGATATACAAAATATATGTTTTGTCATGTGTTATAATCATCATCATCAAGCCTTGTCCATCATCGGGTGATTTTGGACTGCCTCTAAAAAGAGCATAGGCTGTCAATAAAATTTCTCCATCTAACTCGTCTATCTGCCATAGGCTTCAAGTCGGTGATGTTGTTATAAATTCTTTTGTCTTGGTTTTGAGAGCTCCATGCATTTATTTCTAGCAGGGTTGAGCGACGCCAGGTGTTCTTGGGTCGCCCTCTACGCCTACTGCCCTGAGGGTTGTATGCTAGTGCATAGCGACACACTTCGCTAGGAGCCCTTCGAAGAGTGTGCCCTAACCAACCATACTTTCTTCTTTTTATTTGCAGATTAATGTCCATTTGACCAGTTCTTTCTCCCAATTCTACGTTTGATATTCTACGTGGCCAATAAATGCGAAGAATTCGTCGAAGACATCGATTTACAAATACTCGCACTCTTCTCTTGATAGCTTCTGTTACGAACCAAGTCTCGCAGCCGTACAGAAGAACTGACGTCACGCATGCCCTGAATATGGTAGTTTTCGTGGAAGTACTGTAGATCGCAGAATTCCATACACGGCTAAGTTGGATAAATGCGCCTCTCGCTTTGCGTATTCTGCTTTCCACATCTAAATCCGCGCCACCGTCCACAGACACAACACTCCCCAAGTACTGGAAATCATCCACACGCTCGATTTGATGGTTACCGAGCAGTAAAGGTCTATCGGTTTCTGCATTTATCCGCATTTCTTTTGTCTTGGAGCTATTGATGTGTTATAATGTCTGTATCATATTAGTGCCTAAATATATTACTGCTATACTTCTATTTAAATTCCTATAAATACACGGAATCAGAAGGGCGGAGCTTATGACTAAAACAACCAACGGAAGCCATAAGCGCAATTTTCAAAATCTTATTGAACCTTGCTATATAAAAAAAAAATATTGCACATATTTAGAAACCTACATAATGGTATGAGGCATTCGAATTAAAATTAACAAAAAAAAATATATTTTAACATAAAATTTGTTTTGGCATCCCAAATAATCATTATTCACTTACTAAATACCTGCTAAACCCTGAAATATGTGAAAATTCACACTTCACATAAATTTTTTATTTGCTAGGCCTGCGTTTCCCACACTGTGGGCCGCGAAGACCCAGGACCTTTTTTTTTTTTTGTTTGCTCTTCACTTGAATTTGGGAGGTGAGGACCTTTTTCTTTTCTCTTCATTTGCTTTTGGGGAAGTAAATTTAATCAATTTACTTCATTTGCCAAGGGCGCCGAAAACATTGCTACGGCTCTGATTGAATGTATTGACTTGGGGCGCAACGGGAAAATTTTAATACATTAAGGGCGCCTGGAACCGAAAAAGTTTGGGAACCACTGTACTAGACCAAGAAAATATAGAAATACAATTATATTTGAGTTCTGAAGAAAAGGGAACGTAGAAGATAGGCAACTCACAGCACAGGGTAATATAATGTACAGATAAGCAGAGAATGGCATTATTAGATTAGCCGCAATAAAGGCGGTAAATGACATTTAATATTTGTTTGATAATTTGCCGAAAATATTGCATTTATTTCGTTACCCTTCTCAATATAGCACTCTGCTGATAAGGTGCCGATTTCAACTAGAAGGGTACATGCCAATTATATTTCAATATAGAAATGCAAAAGCGGCTTCAACATATTGTATGTCTGTTCCAAAGCGGTATCGTTTGAAATCTTATCAAGAAAATGAATATAAAGATAGCTTTTCTTAAAATCCGATTTATTATACTTAATTTCAATGGTGTTTACTTTATAAATACTAAATTTTATGTGCACCTTTTGGGCGTAGTGCCTATTACAGCGCATAGTGCGATAAGGCAATTTGATCCAATCAGCCCAAAACCGACTCTACGTACTTTTGTTTCTAAATTCAGACACAGATTACTACAGATGCGAAACTCCCCATTCTACTTTTCTTATCGGTTGCGCCATTTTGTTATTGGTGTTGTATACAGTTACTGTCAGTTAACGCGCGCTTTTAGTTTGTTTGATTTTTATTGTTAATGAAAATGGATAATATTAAAGAATCAGTTGGTATTCGAGGACGAGGTGGTTAAGATTTTCATAATTACACCTACGGCAACCAAAAATAACCAAAAGTAAAAGCACCTTAGGCTTTTATTTTTTTAATTTCAAAGGAAGTCGTAATGATGTATCTCTACCCTGGTCAAAAATACAAAAAGGCCGTTACTTTATTATCCATAAATTTTACAAATAATAAATATTTTTTTTTTTTTTGTAAAAACACAAAAAAAAACAATCTTATAAAAAATTCCTTTTGTACTATTACGGTACACGTCAATGTTCATTACTTAGAATTATTTTCAGATTTTTAGATTGAACCCTGTGGACTAGGGCACATATTTGTTTATAATTTTAGGTTGATATATTTTTTTAGAAGTTGTAGTACTTTTCCTATATATATAATTTTATATGAGGGTCAAAAAGATGTATAAGCATGCCAAATTTCAACTCTCTAGACCAGTGGTTCTTAACCTTTTTGAAGTCACAGAGCACTTCTGACCATAAGGTAAATTCACGGAGCACCAAAATCAAAAAGGCAAAAAATTAAACATAATTATTACATAACAGGTAAAAATAACATTGATTATACATTATACATAATCAATTTTACATATATATATATATATATAGAGTCAATGCTCTATCTGGGTAATAAGATATGATTGGAGTCAACACTATAATTCGGATTTAAAAATTTCGCGGAGCACCAGTGCTCTAGACCCAGCAGTTTCCTTGGCGGAATCAAGTGGCAAACAGGTTTTTTTAGTCGGTATACCATGCCAATGTATGGTGAGTCCGACACTACCAATATTGGTGTCTATAAAAGAATTTTACCTATATTTAAAAAAAAGTCCAGCCGCTTGGCCATAATTTTTACCGTTCTAACAGACAGTCCACAAAATGACGGTATAAGTTTTTTTTTTTTTTTTGTCGTATTTACAAACCTGGTGTACATTATATTTTTTGAGCGACCAAAAGTAATATTTATTAGAAAAATTAAATTTATTTATTTACATTGGATAATTCATGGTTATTGAACAATTATTACAATTATAAATGTTTGTCTGTCAGATGTTTCAATGTAACCATGGAGATCTTGTAACTTAAGATATGGACACATAGATGGCTCTAGCATCCAGCGGCCAAAAACTAAGCGAATCGGCCTTGACCGACAAATGTTTACTTTTTGGCTAGTACTAGATGAAAAAGAATTGTCTTTGAAATAGTCGCACAAAATATTCGTAGACATCTAGTATTTTGTTGACTTCTTACACTTATTAAATACCTACAAAACCCTGAAATGTGTGAAAATTCTCACTTCCTATCAATGTAAAAAACTTTTTTTAATTTTTGTTTTTGTTTGAATTTTGCAAATTTAATTGTTTACCTCTGTAACAAAGTGTTGTTTCGTATTTTGAATTGAAATTTTTTGATAATCCCTATTGATCCCGAAATATCGCTGATCCGGACAGTTTCAGGAATGCAACACCCGCGATCAACGAATATTTGTATGTGAATTATAGTTGTACAATTCAGTATTTTAAAGACGCCTGTTCAGTGACAAATGGATAGGCTGACAAGACGTACTCTTTTTAGGATTTTGTATGTATTACCAAAAAACCCTTATACCGTCATTTTGTCGTCTGTCTGTCTGTCTGTTCGGTAAAAATTGTAGCCAAACGGCTAAACCTAGAGAGTTGAAATTTGGCATGCTTATACAACTCTTTGACCCGCACATAGGAAAAATACTAAAACATCTAAAAAACATATCCCCCTAAAAATATAAACAAATATGTGCTCATCGAAAAAAAAATATATAAAATTAATAAATTCTGAGTAGGGTATCAAACCCTTAGTACGTATATTAACGATCAAATTTTTATTTTTGCAAAATAAATTATTTTGAGGCGTTTTTTGCCAAAATTGTGCAAAAAATTTTTTATCCCACATCCTGTAGCCAAGATGGTTTAAACTAAAAATCTGAAAAAATTCTAAGTAATGTACATTGGTGTGAACCGGAATAGTACAGCAGGAATTTTTGATCAGATTATGATTTCTGAAAATAACGCATTTTTTGTGTTTTTAACTAAAATATGTAAACTGTTTAATTCGCTATGTAACACAGTAAGCGAGTAAACGTCCGTAGTCTAGTGCAGTGTTTCTCAACCAAAATCGCACCGCGGACCAGTATGATATATAATTTTCTAACGCGGACCACTAATAATAATTGTTGGTTCATTTTTTGCAAGAAAACAAATATATTTAATGTGCTTCTAAATACATTTATTTTATTTGTTGAAAATCACAGAAGTTTACAGAAAATAAACAAAATATAAATTATTTACATAAAAAATGTGCATAAAAAATAAAAACAAAACTGCAAAAAAAAAACATGTAAAAACTTTCGCGGACCACTAAAATTTTTCTGGGGACCACTGGTGGTCCGCGGACCACCTGTTTAGAAACACTGGTCTAGTGATTAGCGTTCTCGCTTCCTAAGTTACAATCTACGGTTCGCTTCTTGTCCAATTTTATTTTTTCTGTTTTTTGCATTTTTATTTTGTCAAAATTCTAGTTATATTTTGGCAAACGTTGCATTTAATTTTTAAAAGCGTAAATTTAATAACCAGTGGGAATTGTTGAAATTATAATTTAATTCTATGTTTCAAATGTATACAAAATCAGAGGGGATAGAGCTTATGACTTAAAACAACCAATGGAAGCGATAGGCGCAATTTTCAAAATCTTAATGAACTTTGCTATATATAAAAATACTGCACATATTTAGAAACCTAAATAAGGGTATTAGGCATTCGGATTAAAATTAACAAAAAAATATTTTAGCATAAAATTTGTTTTGACATCCCAAATAATCATCATTCACTTACCAAATACCTGTGAAACCTTGAAATGTGTGAAAATTCATACTTCACATCAATTTTTTAGAGTATTATACTCATTTCTAAGTAATATCCTCTTAACTTTTTATGAAAGAACTCTCAATATACTCTTTTATTGTTTGTTAAATGGTAACACAAAATGTTATGTTGTGTTAACACAAAAGTGTATTTCTAGAGTTAGGACCTTTTTTTTTTGCTCATCACTTGTATTTTTAGAGTGAGGACTTTTTTTTGCTTATCATTTGTTGGATTTAGAGAGGTAAATTTTATCAATTTATTTTATTTACCAAGGGCGCCCAAAACATTGCTACTTCTGTAAAAAAATCTGGTCAGCCTACAAATGGACGAATCAAAAACCAGCTTATTTATATATTTCTGTCTCGCACATCCCTTGCAAGTATGAAAGAGAAAGAAATATATAAATAAGTTGGTTGTTGCTTCGTTTTTTGTCATTAAAGAGACTTCTTTAAAAAATGTAACTTTAGTTGTAGCCAGTGAATGAGTCTAATTTTGTTGATATTATTTCAGACCTAGCCAACCTGATCTGTATAAGCCGTCCCGATCCCCGTTGCCTTCGGCAGCACCATCACGCTACCCATACCCTGGGGGTGGAGGCGCAGCCCCAGGAGCGAGCGGACCACCCGGAGCACCTCCGCCAGCGGCCCGATACATGCCGGCCGCCTACTCAGCCTACCGAGAGACATACAGACCACGGATATCCTTACTACCAGGTACTTAAATATACATATCAATACACCAGTGATTCTCAACCAGAGCCGGATCGAACTGAGGCAAGTGCTTCCCTTGCCTCACTTGCCTCAGGTGATCAATGGAAAAGGGCACCAGATTAATTAAATTAATGTAAAAATAATTAGCGTAATGTAATTTTGTAGTTTTTGTACTGAGGACCTTTTTTTTAGGTCATTACTTGTATTTTAGAAGTGAGGACAACACTTGTAAATTAGTAGTGAAGTCATGCTAGTTATGGCCTCGCCTATGGGCGCCAACGACCCTCGCGCCTGTCTCAACCAAAGTAGGGGTGAATTTTTCACATTTTAAGGTGCCGTCATATTAAAAAGATTGAGAATCACCGATTTACAGTATAACTCAACTATAAAATGTTTCGGAACATTTTCCATGGTTCTGGTTATTTGTTTCCACACCTCCTTCGCTGTAAGATCAGACGTATCCTATTTGTCACTTTGAAGTGTATACATACATCCACCTGTTGCTATCTATAGCGTTCGCAGGAACTGTATCACTTGTGTATAGTAAAATCTTTCTAGAAAGTAATTAATGCCCATACACTAACTCTACTATTTATTAGCCTGTACATATTCCATAAATGACCAAAAAATCAATATTCTCACCAGGCGCGCACCTGGGGGGGCTTTACCTCTCCCCACGAGCTTTATAAGCACGTGGTTTTTACGTGTTTTTTTTTTTTTATCAAAATGTAATGAGCTCCCCCCAAGACTCCAAAACATGTGGTTGTCACGCATTTTTGTTAAATTAGAAGGTAGAACCTTTTTCATAATTTAAATAATACCTTATTCAAACAATCATTTTCGTACAACGCTGCCACGATATATAACTCCATTCCGCAAAATCTTAAAAATCTTAAAATTGTCCAATTCAAAAAGTATGCTAGATTTTATTACAATAATATTAATTAGACAGATTTTACTAATGTTATTCAATCGTTCAAAATGTAATAAAAAATATATGGAATGATCATATATTAGAGGAGAAAGTCCTAAATGGGCCCCCAAAGAAAATCTACTAATACCTATAGCTAACACAACGTTTCGGCAATAGCTTAAAACACACCTACCTTTAGTTCAATAATTTTACAAATTTAGTGCAGAGTTCTTGTTCAGAAACAAATTACAGTAAATGTGTGTACTTAATTTTGATTCTTTTAGTAAGGTATGCTGTTATAAGAATAAGCAAGATTTTTATTCGATCTGCTTGTGATTTATACTTGAAGCTGTTGTATTGGGATCGAGGTATATTGTGTTATTAGGAGCTACTGCCTCACTTAATCTCAAAAAAGTCAAACATCAAATTAGTTTGCCATGTGCAATGCTGGAAATATGGACTCCCCGCGAGGTCTAAATATGAGCCAGGGCATATTCAACAATTTTGTCCAGCTGACGACGACGACGTGGACGTTGATGAAGTAGGGCAACAAAGTCCGGATGATGAAGATGCTGCTTGCATGTTTTGTGACGGTTGTTTTCTACAGGATCAAAGGGGCGAGCATTGGGTTCGGCGCCTAATGTGCAATATATGGACACATGAACAATGAATGCTCCAGGACAGTAAAAGATTTATATGAATGTGATTTTTGTCAGTAATCAATTGTTAAACTGTTACTTTGAGTTTGTATTTTAAACAAAAATAAAATTAATTTTGAACTACCCAGTTTTTAATGGGGGCCCATATTTCATACACTCAATCCTGATTCGCGCATTTTACAAATGTAACGTGCCGAAAACTACTAAAAGATCTTATTTCTGAAAATCCCACCGTTGGCCACCAGTTGTAACGGGCCGAAACTAACAGTTATTAATGGGGGGGGGGGGGGAGACTTTAAATATAAAAATAAATAAAAATTAATTGAATTATAACAGTGTGAGAGAACTAGAGTGAAATTAGGAAAAGAAAATATATATAAATAAGTATATGTAGATTATTCTAGGAAGGATAGTAAGAGCAGAGTTTGAAGGGATAACGTAATAACAATAAACGTGATTCCACTAAATATACACATGTATTTACAGTTTGACAAATTGGAATATAGTTACAATTGTTACAAAATTAAAAATGAATAAAATAAATTTACAAATGAATCCGTCTACTTACTCAGCATTATCAGCTCGTGGAACACTTGTTCTTTATGAATAAAAATAAAATAACTTGAAGTACTCTTCTCTTCTGACTTAGTGTGACTTTGACGTTGTGAACAGCTTTTATATACTGACATTAGACTGACTACTCACTAAATGGTTTTTCTTAATAAAGGTTTTTAAGATTCAATATTGCCAGGTAGCTTGTACTGCTACACAAATTTTCATAGTTAGCTTTGAATCACATTATTTTTCTTTTTTTCGAAACAATGCAATTTTGAATATTGTATATAAGTCTTTGGGCTAGGTGTATGCCAATTCTAGGATTATATCTTCAAAATCTTAAAAAAATATCGAGAAAAAACAAAAGGGGCGTCCATATTAGGACTTTTTCCTCTAATAATAATTAGGCAGATTTTACTCACGGAATTCAATCGTTCAAAATGTAATAAAAATATATGTAAACATCAAATACTATTTGTTGATTTTGTTGTATATTTTTTTGTAAACTCGTAACCCATTATGAATTATTTACAAATACAGTGTAGGATCCTCTTAATGTAATATTTGTATTATTTTTAAATATTGAGTATTAATTTCATTCAACATTTTTCTGTTTATAAATAAAATGATATTTGCCCTATTGTAATATTTTTTATTCCGAAATACAATTAAATCATTCATATATATTTATAGTTTAATATCAAGTGGGACAGTATTTGCAAACGTAGCATTTGATATAAAATCACATATAGAATATAAATATAATTAAAACCATTGTATTATTATATTATTGTATACACTGGTAAAACAATGATTCTTTGTTCTAAAATAGTTCTTTGATAGTCCAGTCTTTTGATATTCATTAATAGGAACTCAAATTAATCATAGGAATTCCTATAACGCTTGCTTAAAATTATCTGGGCTAAGAATGGAATTATAGTGACAGATATTTATAGTATGGGAACCGAAAGAAAATTTTGCTGAACGCACAGTTCTGTCTAACATGCATAGTGGAGCCAGTCTTCGAACACTTTCCCGCGATAATCGAAGGAATTTATTTTGTAGAGGACTAGCAGAATATTTGTTCTTCGCACGGGATAAGTTTAATTAAGTTTATTATAAAATAAATAATCATGTCTTTAATAATTACTGGCATGTCTAAAGAACTTCTTCATTCATAAGGTTTGTGGTCTTCCCATTCGGCGCACAAAAGAAATAGTCTGTGCTTTTACTCACTCTTGCACAGGCAACATACATAGAGCTGGTCCTGAGAGAAACAGCTCGTAGCATAATATACACAGCAAAAAATTCATTAAGTGTAAAAGTTCATTCTCAGTTTGGTTAAAATTTTAGTGTTCAAAATTTCATTTAAAAAGATAAAAAGTTCACTATTTTTAACCAAATCACCGTGTAAATCTTCATTTATTCTAGGTTGACCAGACGTCCTGTTTTCCCAGGACATGTCCTGTTTTTTTTTACTTGTTGCCGGGGATGTCCAGGCTAGTTTTTAAAAATTGTCCTGGTTTGTCCTGTTTTTTTTTTTTTTGAATCACCATATTACCGTTTTGAAACAATTAGAATCACCAAAAATGGACAAATTATTTCAAACAATGCTATTCAGAATTATTAGTAATGCTTTTGCATTTTGTAGATATAACCAAAAAACCCTTATACCGTCATTTTGTCTGTCTGTCTGTCTGTCTGTCTGTCTGTCTGTCTGTCTGTCTGTCTGTCTGTCTGTCTGTCTGTCTGTCTGTCTGTCTGTCTGTCTGTCTGTCTGTCTGTCTGTCTGTCTGTCTGTCTGTCTGTCTGTCTGTCTGTCTGTCTGTCTGTCTGTCTGTCTGTCTGTCTGTCTGTCTGTCTGTCTGTCTGTCTGTCTGTCTGTCTGTCTGTCTGTCTGTCTGTCTGTCTGTCTGTCTGTCTGTCTGTCTGTCTGTCTGTCTGTCTGTCTGTCTGTCTGTCTGTCTGTCTGTCTGTCTGTCTGTCTGTCTGTCTGTCTGTCTGTCTGTCTGTCTGTCTGTCGGTCTGTCTGTCTGCCAGTCTGTTCGGTAAAAATTGTAGCCAAACGGCTAAACCTAGAGAGTTGAAATGCTTATACCACTCTTTGACCCGCACATAGGAAAAATACTAAAACATATCCCCCTAAAAATATAAACAAAAATATAAAATAAATTATTTTGCCAAAATTGCGCAAAAAATTTTTTGTCCCACACCCTGTAGCACAGATGGTTTAAATTAAAAATCTGAAAAAACTCTAAGTAATGTACATTTGTGTGAACCGGAATAATACAACAGGAATTTTTGATCAGATTATGTTTTCGGAAAATAACGCATTTTTTGTGTTTTTTGCTCGACTATGTAAAATATTTAATAACTTATGTAAGAAAGTAAACCAGCATGCTTTCATGATGTAATGGTTAGCGCTCTCGCGTTCTATTTTGCAAACTATGGTTCCGGTCTCGAGACAACTTTATTTTTTGTTTTTTTTGCATTTTTATTTTGTTTAAATTATTTTTTCAAAATTCTATTTATATTTGGCCAAATGTTGCATTTAATTTTTAAATGCGTATATTTAATAGCCAGTGAAAATTGTTGAAATTTAATACACGAAATCAGAGGGGCGAAGTTATGACTTAAAGCAACAATTCGAATTAAAATTAACAAAAAAAAAAAAAAAATAATAACATAAAATTTGTTTTGGCATCCCAAATAATCATCATTTACTTACTAAATACCTGCGAAACCCAGAAATGTGTGAAAATTCACACTTCACATCAATTTTTTGACACAGATGTTGAACGAGTTTTTTTTTTTCCTTAATAACTAGTCAGTTGATAAAAGAACGGAACAGATTTGAGATTAAATCCATTAAAGGAATTTTATTAACAATATTTAATTTAGAAATGGACTGTAAACAATTCTATAATTACTTATTATACTCTGTCTCTGAAAGACTGATAGTAATAAATCATTTTGTCAGGCAGTTACCAGTGGCGTGCACATTTTAAACACGTTTAAATTGGTTTTGTGTATTTCTATATTACTATTTATCATTTTACTAAACGCACGCCTGTGACCATATTTATCATATCATTAAACACACCCCTGTGACCATATTTTTCCTCAAAATTTTAGGGTCAAATTTTTATGGTCTATTGTGTTTCACCCTAGTTCGTATTCCCATATAATATGTGCGGCACACTCGGTTGTTTTTAACAATATTTCGTTTCGAACTATTCATATTTTGTCGCTTTTGTTTTGCCGCTTCTGTGTGAAAAAACAATAACTTTTTGCAAATAATAAATTTTATTATTATCAGTCTTTCTGAGATTATAAATGAACTCAATTTGTTGGCACAAATTCATTCATCGCCGAAAAGAAAATTTTACTAAGGCGCGTACTCATAGTCAATTCTCAAACTCATATCATTTTCGATTTGTAAATAGATATTTGATTTGAGATTGCCCTGAAATCACTCTGAAATCAATCTGTGACGTCACGCTCTGTACTAGAGCGATCTGGTAGAAAGTATACCTACCTGTTTGTTTACCTGATTGTCGGTGTAATTCTGTACAACATTTTCCACATAATTTTTTACCTATTATTTCGTCTTTTGTGCAATCAGTAATTTCAACACGCAATCAATGTTTCATGTTAGAAGAAATCATGTTAAAAACATAACCGAAAATCAAATATCTAACAAAACAATGAGGTTATATTTGAGGGGGCTAGAAGTAAAAGGATTTAAGTACATAATTTAAAGTTTCGAGAAAATTATCTTCTTTAAGTTAATTGCTCTAGGAGAATTTTTTAGTTTTAAGATAAGTAAAATAGCGTATCTCTCTCCATCTTAATGGGTATCCATCAGTATTGTTCTTAGAATCTTGCAGTAAAATGATTCAAGCGTACTTAAATCGTTTTACCAATAACTGAAATAGCAATTTATTTTTTCAAGTTTTTTTTTTTCAAATTCGACAGGTGTTAATAAAGCGAATTCTGTTGAAATCGTTTTACTATCTAATAATAATAATGTTTAACTGACGAAATATGTACTTAGCTTAAATTTAGAAAAAAATGCACTTGAATCATTTTACTTCTAACGCCCTCAATTATATTTTGGCGTCATTTTTTAGGATTGCTCTACCTTTGTCGTGAGACAGTTCAAATTGTGCGTTCCGAAAACACTTGCGTTACGATCGACCGAGTAAATCAAAAATGAATTTGAAAGCGCTCCAACTGCTCTAAATCAAATCGAAAACGTTTTTTGCTCTGAGAGCACTCTTGGAGCACTCTGAGCATACAAATCGAAAACACAGCATCAAAAGCTATTTACCAGAGAATCGGCGAAGCATCGGCTATGAGTACGATCATAAGTTTAGAAAGAATATTATTAATTTATTTATCAAATGTTTTATTTTATTTTCTTACCACTAAACGTTTGTATCAATGTCTTTTTAGAGTTTTGTAGGTATGACCTAAAAACCCTTATACCGTCATCTTGTCGTCTGTCTGTCTGTCTGTCTGTCTGTTCGGTAAAAATTGTAGCCAAACGGCTAAACCTAGAGAGTTGAAATTTGGCATGCTTATACAACTCTTTGACCCGCACATAGGAATATTACTAAAACATCTAAAAAACTTATCCCCCTAAAAATATAAACAAATATGTACTCATCAAAAAAAAATATTTTTTTAAAATTCTGAGTAGGGTATCAAATGAAAGCTCTTAGTACGTGGATTAACGATCAAAATTTTATTTTTGCAAAATAAATTATTATGATGCGATTTTTGCCAAAATTGTGCAAACAAAATTTTGTCCCACACCCTGTAGCCCAGATGGATTAAACTAAAAATCTAAAAAAACTCTAAGTAATGTATATTGGTGTGAACCGAAATAGTACAACAGGAATTTTTGATCAGATTATGTTTTCGAAAAATACCGAATTTTTTGTGGTTTTTGGTTCACAAAGTACAAAAGTTATACCAATGTAAGACACCCATATGCAAGGCGTGCGATAGCGTAATGGCTAGAGCACTGGTGTCGTAAGCTAAAATGCGATGGAAACGAATGGTTTCGAGTTCGAGTACGGAGTGAATTTTATTTTTTCTGTTGTTTTTTTGCATTTTTATTATGTTGAAATTATTTTGTTAAAATTCTAGTTGTATTTTGACAAATGTTGCATTTAATTTTTAAGAGCGTAAATTTAATAACCAGTCTTATTATATGATTAACAGACGATAAATTATTTTAAAAATATCGTTCATTTTGCCGTGATTACTACAAAGTAAAATTTGTCCTACACACTCAGCATGCCGCCTTCACTTATTATATACCTGCGAAACCCTGAAATGTGTGAATATTCACACTTCACATCAATTTTTTTAATACAAAAAATGTCCTGGTTTTGTCCTGGTGTTAAAAATGCTAAATATCCTGGGATTTCGGATACTTGTCCTGGTTTTGTGAAAATACATCTGGTCACCCTAATCCAGTTGTCTTTAAACTTTTTCGAGTCGTGGAACCCTTTACAGTCTAACAATATTCCGTGGAACCAAAAAAAAAAAAGAAAAATTAACATAAGGTTGATAACACGCAGGGTGACCAGATTTTAGGTGAGGTAAATCCTAAGATTGAAAAAAAGGAAATACAGTATATTTTATTAAATTTTGCTCACCTCCAAAATATAAGTGATGAGCAAAAAAAGATCGTCACCTCCAAAATCCAAGTAATGAGAAAAAAAGGTCCGCATCTCCAAAATCCAAGTTATGAGAAAAAAAGGTCTTCACTTTTAAACTACGCAAGGGGGAAAAGATATAAGCCAACGCCCAAGTAATTTGTATTAAGTTTAAGAAAAAGCTCGTGGAACCCTTGAGGACCTTGTTGGAACCCCAGGGTTCCATGAAACACAGTTTGAATATCGCTGCCCTAATCTATTCAGACAGTGTTATTTTTATGAAACAACTTTTTCTAATTATTTTTTTTTATTTCTTTTACGGTTTACGGAATATTGTATTCTTTTTTGTTATTCTTTCTTGAAAGACTAGTATTTTTATTTACAAGTGTTCAAAATGCTTTCCATTTTGATTTAAACACTTCTGCATCCTTAGTCTAGCTTCGGAGCAGATTAAAAAAAAAAAGATAATAAAATAAAAAATGTTTCACTTTCAAGACGTACCTATTTGAAAGTTCTTGAAAGTGAAATATTTTTATTTTTATTATGCTCTGAGCTACAGATAGCTCAAGAGTAGATAGATAAACAATTTGTTATTAAATAATTGATTACTTATGGATGGATAATATTTTATCTCTTTAATATTGTTATTTGAAAATGTTAATATATAATTTCGAATTCCAGGACCGGCACGAACTCCTCCATATGGCGAGAAGGAATACAGACCACCGAGAATTTCCTTATTACCACCAGGTAAGAAACCAATACAACTTAAACCTATACACATGCCTTATTTATTAGTATTTATTATTATTTGTTGTGCAGTAAATGCATGCAACCTGCTTTAGTAGCATTGTTTTTCTTGCATTGGTAGGTCCAACTAGGACACCACCTTTTGGAATTAGGGTTGACAGAACATATTCACCAGGTGAGATATTCTTAACTATTTTCTTTTATATTTTTTTAGAATACTTTTAATTTTAGGAATTTAAATAATTTGGAACCCTATCTTTTAATTTACTTCCTTTATTTATCAGTTATTAGCTATTAAGTAAATTACTTAATAATAGTAACAGATAAGTAATCGTTGATAGAGTTGAGGATTTATGGAGAACCCTTCGTAGAAGCGATTCCATTGTCGCATATTAATTTTTTTTTATTACCTACTTTTTAAAATTGTATTACTAAAGGACAGTAGAATTCTGTGCAATCCGTAAGGAGTTCCGTAAAACTGGGTCCACATTAGCGAATCGATCCGGTAATGTATCAAATAAGGCAATGCTCACCTGAAATGTACGTGTTGCGATCGAAAAGAGTCCGAGAGTGGATCATGCTACGAACACAATAAAGAATTTAAATTTGGATTAGAATGTATTCTAAATACACAATGTAACTAATTTCATGAAAAATTTCGTAGAATAAATTATGTCACGTCTAGAAATATACATCATTTTGTGATACTTGCAGCCCTAGTAAAAAAATATTTTTGATATATTAGGTCGTCAAGGCTGAAATTTGTAGAAAAAAAAGGCAAAATCAGTTGATAACTTACAAATATAAAGAATTATTTTATTCATCAAAGTATGCATCCATATTGTCTATACATTTTTGCCATTTAAGCGGCAGGTTGTTCAGGCCGGTGATATAAAACCCTGGCGGACGAGAGTTAATGAATTCTTGGAAGGCCAGTTTTACAGCATTGTCCGAATTAAACTGTTTTCCTATTAAAAAGTTGTCCAAATTGCGGTGGTAGTCAGTGAGGGCTAGGTCTGGTGAGTATGGAGGATGATGAAGAAGTTCCAACTCCAATTCCTGTAGTTTTGCCGCAGTCTTTTGTGCAGTGTGTGGTCTAGCGTTATCATGCAATAAGACAGGAGTCGATCTGTTGACCAATCTAGGCTTTTTTCTGTAAGTTTTTGCATCATTTCGTCCAGTTAGTTGCAGTATATTTCTGCTGTGATTGATGAGTCAGTTTTTTTTTGTTTGGTTTTTAATTTACCTGTACGAAATTTGGCGAACCAATTTGATATTGTCTGCTGCTTAGTAGTAACACTAGAGCCAAATACACTATTAATGTTTCGCGCGGTCTGCCATGCCGTAGTTTCACGTAAGAACTCATACTTTATAATAGTGCGAATTTCCGACCGTTCCATTTTCAATAAAATTAATTTTTAAAAAAAGTTTTTGATATTTTTAGAGCATACAATGATTCCATTAAACAGGCGAGATGTGTAACTTTCCAACAAAAAAGAAAAAAAAAAAACAATGTAAAATATTAAGCCAATGTCAAATAATAAGCTGTTAAAGTTGGCAATATTATTAACTACAAATTTAATCCTTCACGACTTGATATTTATTTGTTAAAAAAGCAAAAACAAATAATTCCTTTACATTAGTGATTGTTTTGTAGCTTAATTGCATTTGCTAAATCTTCATTTGAAGGTTGCTATTTCGTGTACTTCAAGCCCAAGCAAGCGCTACTAACTTCATCTGTCAGTCGGTTTCTTTTATTGGTTTTAATATTATTTAACGTCGAGAATAAAGTCTCACAAAAGTAGGTAGAGGAAAAAATTTTGAATGAAGCCATCGCTAGATTTTTCAAAGTGCTAAAAGTGTCAAGTAATCGGTTCCAAGCACTCCTTTCCTGTTGGTAGTGGCACTCTTTTTCATTCTCCAAACGATGTCTTTCCCGATTCTCAAGTTTGGACCTCAGGTCGACAAACACTTGAGCCCAGATGCGTTCACTGTTCTTCTTTGTCATAAACACTATAAATTTTCTAATAAAATTTGTCCAATATTGTAACATTTGTTTCTTTGAATGACAACCATTCACTCACTAAGAAGTATTTAGACTTCTATTCTTATGGAACGCGTAACGAGTTGCACAGAATTGACCCATTAGTCCAAGTTTGTTTAATCTAATGGAATACGAAGGCGGTTTGAGGAGTACATTGGTTTGATCTTAAGGAGAAAAGCTTTAGTTTCATAGGGTACTTTATTATTCAACTTAATCACCTCAAAGCTTAACTCCTTTTCCTTCAACGTTTCTTCATCTCATACTATGTCGTTCGGAAGCACGTTTAATAATAATAATATTTTTATTAAACAGCTTTGCGGCCAAAGATGACGAAATACAAATAAAGTAAACAAAACAAAAACAAACATAAATAAACAAAAATAATAAAAGAAAACATACAAAGAGTTTGAATAAGTCCTCAATCATATATTACAATTCAGGGGGTAAAGGTTTAAGTGGTGTATGTCACATTTTTTAAACACTAATATAATTATTATATTATAATTATGGACATAATTTCCCAAAAAGTATATATTTAAAATAACATCTAGTAGCTGTGTATTAAATGTATAAGAATTCCAAATGAAAAGAAGACGAATTCAAAAATAAGGTGATGTATAATTTATTACAGTGAATTTAGTAAAACGATCTGTTTCTTGAAATGAAGACACCAGTGGTGTGACTTACACCACTTTGACTATGATCCCCTCAATTATTGAAAATAACATTTTTATAATTTAAAATAATAGTTAATAAATAATAGTTCTAAGCCTCCACTTAGTAGTGCTTTAAATAGAATTTCTGTTTTTTGGCTCTGTAATTCGTGTAATCACATACACAAATCCTTAATCTCGTTCTCTTAAGTGTCAGATCAGGTGTAAATTTTAATCTGGGTAATAATATAGTAAAATATGTAACGTTACGGGTGCGTGCAGAATCAACCTATTGCTTATAGGTATCCGTAACTCCTATAATTTTTTTACGGAACATAGTATTGACTCATTTAAGTCCCCAAGGGTGGAATCGGATTTGGGTGTTGATGGAAAAAAAGTGTGCCTTTGTTGTTGTGCTGTTTTTGGGGTCGGGGTCACCACATTTGCTGGTCATTTAAAAATTTTGGGCCCTCCCTCGGTTATCACTTGAAAATTTTGGATTCCTCTCCTCCGGTCATAACTGGAAAATTTTAGAAACTAGCATCATAAAAATATTGAGAAAAAATCTGTTGAAATTAAAACAATTTTTATTTTTATATTGATGTGCATAAGTAAAGACTTTAATTACTCCCTATAAATAATTGTGTATCTCATTTTCATTATTTTCTAAACATAATTCCATTCGATTTAAAACGGATTCAGAAGTAGCTTTAATTATTTTTACTCATGTGAAAGCAGTGCAAACTTCTCTAATTCTGTCAAATTTTGTTTAGTTATAACTGATGTATACTTTAAAGTCCATTCTACATTATACTTTTTTCAATACTATCCAACTCGTCATTTCAACTTTTGATACTACAGAATATAGTGGGGGGAAAAAATAAGAGACAGTTATAAATTTTATATCTTCCATCTCTTATTATTTTTCATAGCCAACTAAAAAATTTTTAGGTTCAGATGGCAGACAACAATTTGGTTATAGTAATCCAATTTATAAATATTGTTTAATTGTGCAAAGTTTATATTTAATTATATGAACTAAATAAACTTCTTATCAACTTAATAAACTACTAAAAGTTAAGTTGTAAACAAAAACTAAAAAGTTGGTGTTGGTACGACTGAAAAGTACAGAAAGTACTGTCAACCAAAAATTTGACCGGAGGTAGTATTGGATGACAGTACTATACTTTTCAGTCGTACCAACACCCAGTGGCGGATTATACGGTACGCGGACTAAGCGGCCGCGGGGGGCCCGAGCTTGTGGGGGGCCCCGAAATTCAATGAGAAAAACATTTTTTCATTAAAATTCTCAAAATTGATAAAATAAATAACCTAATATAATGCAAAATACTTTTTTTTCCTTGAAAATTGTTTTACAGTTTAAAATTTTTAAATTAATTTGTAAATTAATTCAAATAAACTTATTTTTGGCCTAATTGATTTTGGGGCCCCCTTATTTCTACCGCTTAGGGCCCCCTTATTTCTACCGCTTAGGGCCTCCACTTGTCATGATCCGCCACTGCCAACACCAACTTTTTAGTTTTTGTTTACAACTTAACTTTTAGTAATTTATTAAGTTGATACGAAGTTTATTTAGTTCATATAATTAAATATAAACTTAGCACAATTAAACAATATTTATAAATTGGTTTACTATAACCAAATTGTTGTCTGCCATCTGAACCTAAAAATTTTTAAGTTGGCAATGGAAAGTAATAAGAGATGGAAGATATAAAATTTATCACTGTCTCTTATTTTTTCCCCCACTATATTCTGTAGTATTAAAAGTTGAAATGACGTCAGAGTTGGATAGTATTGAAAAAAGTATTGAAAGAAGTATAATGTAGAATGGACCGATTTCAAGTTATCAGGGTCAATTTTAATTTTTCATATGGAGCGTATAGTAGGTTATGATAATTTGGAATAGAGCTTTTTTGCTATTCAACTATATAAAAAAGTACTATTTTATTTTCGTAAATAATATGAAAAATTAAGAAAAACATTTTTTATCTGTCAAAATAATCGTTTGTGCTTTAGCTTGAGAACCATTGGTTTTAAAAAAAAATATTTAAGCAGATAACTCCTACAAGTTTGTTGTTTAGTCTAATAATAAATAAAATAATGGCGATGTCCTGTTTCTCTGTTAATAAATCTTAATTTTTTTTAGAGGAGGTCGATTTAAAGTTAAGAAAGTAAAAAAAAAGTTTTAGGACCTCTGCATTAGAGCACATTTGTAAAATATAGCACTAAGATTCCAAATTGGTGGTCCTTATTTTTTCTCCGTTGTATGAATTTATTACACGTATTACATTGGCTATGAAACGTTACCTTTTATGTATTGCAGCAATTTGCACTTGGAGCATTTTTTGAGCTATTGAAATGGTAGCTAATGTTGGTGCATTAGAGCTTTTTTTTGTTATTATGTACATATACATATATATGTATGAATTTTTTTCCATATTGCATGCTAATAAATGGAGTAAACTTGTAGTCTTTAGTATGTTTCTTACTATTTATACAGGGTCTCCAAGAGATTCTTCATATGGAGAGAGGGAGTATCGAACTCCAAGAATATCCCTCCTCCAACCAGGTGAGTTTAGCAATATTTATTTATAAAAATAAAATCAGACTTTTTAAATACAAACGTTCTATAAAAATAAAGAAATACATTTAATTATAGGTATAGAATATTTAGAATATAAGGGTTTTTTTTTTACTACTAAATAAGATCAATAAGTTCCATTTTAGGAGTAAGAAGACTTGATACATTTGATACATGTTAAGGGCGAATACAGGGGGCTCTCGCCCGCCCCCCTCTTTCGAAATTTCTGGATTATATAAGACAAAGATGGCGAACCTTTTTTCCCAGACGGGTCAAAATTCAATTTGTAATTTTGTAGTTTTAAATTGCGGGTCAAGTATATAATACGTAAATGAAAATCTGCCACTTTAAGGTGTAAATATTTGTGTGGAATCCCCTGCTAATCTCTTTAACTTTACCTGAGCTAGCGGCCTTATGTTTGCCATGTATAATACAGGTATATATCAGGTAATAGTTGAATTCCATCTCGCTATTATTATCATATTTGTCGATTTTTTTACCCTGTTTCGTGAAGTCGCTCGTTTAGACCCTTAGTTAAAGATCTTCTTTTTTACGGGTCATTGTGTTTGTCAATGCAAGATTTCTTTCATTGAGTAAGCGTATTTTTAATGATTTTATTTATTTATTTAGTGTCTAATTTATTGTTTTTAATACATAGTCTAGTCATTTAGATGGGCTGTGTTAGGCGCAAATAGCCTTTGTTGCTGTGCGCCAAAAATTTTAACTAACTAACTAACTAACTAACTAACTTTTACGGGTCATTTGAAATCGTCACAGGGATCACACGTTCGCCATCACTGATATAGGGTGTATCAAGATAGAGGGAATACGATATTTCTCGAAAACTTTGTATGTGAGCAAATTGGGAAAAAATTTGATGACTGAAGTTTACCCAAAAGAATTTCAACGTTCTATGTCGTTTGACTATAATTTCTACCGTACAGACAGACAGACACATATGTGACGTTATAAGGATTTTTTGGTGGTCATACCTACAAAACCTTAAAAATGTTTGACAATTATTTATGCCAAAGTTTTAATCGTAATTTAGAAACTAAACTATGTAGAGTCGGCCTTAAGCTGATTGGACACTTGAGTGACGTTATAAAGGTTTTTTGGTGGTCATACCTGCAAAACTCTAAAAATCACAATTGTGTGATACAGCCTAAATGATAGGGATAAATGAAGCATTTATTTTTGAGAGTCAATTCATAAATGAAGCATTTTGAGAAAATTGAAATCAATCCAGTTCCCAAATAGTTAGCACTTTTGGACTTCTGTACATGGTTTCTTGGATAGATCATAATTTTTTAATATTAATTGTGCCAAAATTAACTAAAACGGATTGTTCTTGCCACTAGATAAACACAGAACTGATTCCTTTTCAAGTCCATCCTGTCCATCACAGTCCATTTTGATTGGATAACATCCCCTACTGTACATTTTCATTTGTTTTTCATCTGTCAGTCTGTCAAGAAAATTACAAATTCACCGTCAGAAACAAATTTTGGAAGTAAAAATAAATTAACAAAGAAGTGTAGAAAAATATATACGTCCCCTAAATGAGAAATTAATAATGTAATTAGATGTATGAAAAAATATAGAGTAATTGTTTGGGGAATTAAATTAATTATTTTGATAACTGTACCCACAGAAATTCCACAAACCATTTAGAAAATTAAATTATTTACTATGCAACAATTTTTTAAATAAAATTGAAAATATTATTACTAGTGATCGTACGAAATAAGTCCTTTTAAGAAATATGTTAAATACATTCATATCAAGCGGCAAATATATTCTACTGTGTTTAATTAAATATATGTAATTTTTTTAAAACTGTGATGCATATTATGGTAAGGTGACCAATCGTACTGGTTTTACCAGTACTGTACTGTTTTTTTGGTCATTGGTCCTGGTTAGTCGTGAAATATAACCAGTACAGTTTAGGGACACAAAATCAAAAATTATTAATTTTTCAAAAGATCAAGTAATCGTTACATCTATCAGTACGCGCGTAAATTTAAACACAAAATACGGTTCAGCAGTGTAGCGGCATTTTCAAAATTACTTTCTTAATCTACAATATAAATAAAAGAAGTACATTTTATTTTTTCACTTAAAGGCAAAAAAACTAAGCTTACTCTGCAATATTTTTTTAATATATGTATATTCTACGATAGCCACTTTTCTTCATGCTGACTGAGCAGGCATGCTCCTAGAAAAATTAACTGAGAGGGGGGTCTATAGCTAAAACATATCCGATAAATAATATAAAATTTATTATTGCCTCTTTACGGGGAGGGTTGGTCTTATATGTTAATTACATTTTGACTATGATTTGTTTTTTATCAACAAAAGAGATGATTTTATTTTCAGTAGCTTAGTTTTTATTAAGTATATGATTTCTTAGTTCCGGGGGGGGGGGGGGGGTATTCAGGACCCAAGGACCCCTCTCCTATTGCACGCGCCTGTACTTGGGCTATTTTAAATGTCCTGGTTTTATATTTGACAAAAAATGGTCACCTTAATTATGGTGCAGTTGTCCAAAGAAATATTATGATAAATTAAAGTGGAAAGCTTCAGTAATTGTGTTGGCCTATGTAAAGATAAAATCTAATGAGATAGATTATTTCCATTCAAGGCCGTATTTACCATTAAGCTAAACAAGCTCTAGTTTAGGGCCTCACGTTTGGAAGGGCATATAAATTGATTAAGGCTGCTCATCCTTTGCATGCGTTTTCATCCGATCCGATTCTAACGATTTCGCATATCGTCCACTGGACGCGGAATGCGCCAGATGCGACGCGATTGGGAGAATTCATTTGTTTCAACAAGCTCTGAAAACAAGTTGTGCAATAGATAACCTTATTTTTTTGGAGAACTCTTATTTAGTTAGACGCCGACTTCAGAAAAAGAGAAAAGAATGCTGGACTAATCATATATTAGAGAAAAGAAATAGTCTTGGAGAATTTCATCATCTATATGAGGATTTAAAAATGGACGAAAAAATTTTTTTTTGATTATCACCGATTGAATCCCTCATGTAATATTTTTTATCTCTCATGTCCCATAAAACCTTTTTTTCACTTATTAAACTAATTGACTTATTTATAAATATATGATATTATATGATAAATATGTCAGAAATTACCAACTTTCGCATGAATTCGCATGTAAAATCCCATCAGAATGGGATCGTTGGCACGTCGGTTGTGTTCGTACGAAATCGGACCAATAACTTCGCATCCACTGGACGACCTTCAATTTATTTTGCTGTGATGGGATCGGTCGCAGTTTTTCCTCTGAAATCTGATCGAATCGGATGAAAACGCGTCCAAAGGACGAACTGCCTAAACTACGATATTATAATATATACGAATTTATAAATAAAACTTGTAAAAAAACTAATACGAAAAAGGCCTTTAAAAACTTTTCAGCTTAGGGCCTCATTCATCTTAAATCCAGCCCTGCTTCCACATATGCTATTAATTGTACTCATTACAGCAGTTATTAATTTTTCAGGTTTATTCTACATTTTTAAGTGTGTAAAATATGTCAAACATATATTTTTTTAAATATGCCAACGAAAATGTATTAATTAAAGTTCGGAGACTAATTACTTACGTTTCTTAATTATTATTATTAATAAAAATAATATTTATCATATCATTAAACTCACGCCTGTGGCCATATTTTTCTTCAAAATTTTAGGGTAAAATTTTTATGATCTATTGTGTTTAACCCTAGTTTGTATTCCCATATAAGATGTGCGGCACACTCGGTTGTTTTTTAACAATATTTCGTTTCGAACTATTCATATTTTGTGTGCCGCTTCTGTGTGGAAAAACAATAACTTTTATCAAATTATATTAACAAATAATAAATTTTATTACTATCGCTCTTTCTGAGATAGACTATAACCTGTTGCATGAATGTGGATAGTCTTATATGACAGTTGGTCGTATTTGAATTTGGCGGCAAACGACCTGAACGTAGTGATAGAATTTAGTACAACCTACAGTCCGTAGGTTGATCCTTTGTACGAAAATACATTGAATAGTGTCTTGTCATAACTAACATATTAAACAAACAGCAGGAGATTCATGATTTAAATAAAATATCTTGCAAATAATCATTGTGGGACGATAAGTAGGTTACTGATAAGACTACCCTTGGAACTAGAAACTTGTTTTTAATTCATTGATTTAATTGTGATACAAACGGTGTAAAAATATAAATTTTTAGATCACTGTCTTAATTGAACTGTTGCCATATTTTGAAAAAAAAAAAACTATTTTTAATTTTTTTAATTTTTTTTTTTGTTGAAAATTTTGCTTAATCCTAACAAAAAAAATAGTTAGGGATAGAAACCGGCGGTTAGAATTTTTGGATTCCTCGTAGTTTATTTAGTCTAGAAAAAATTTGAGGCCTTATTTGTTTTGCGTATTTTAAAATGATGACATTATTTGTGAAAATTGTAAATAAAAAAAAAACACAACTCTAAAACGGTTAAAGCCAGTGACCTCCGGTTAGAATTTATGGATTCTTCGTAGTTTACTTAGTGTAGAAAAAATTTGGGGCTTTAATCGTTTAACGCGTTTTGAGGCCTTATTTGTTTTGCGTATTTTAAAATTATGACAGTATTTTTGAAAATTGTGAATTAAAAAAAAGCACAACTCAAAAACAGTTAGAGATAGCGACCTGCGGTTGAAATTTTTGGATTCTCCGTAGTTTATTTAGTCTAGAAATAATTTAAGGCCTTATTCGTTTTGCTTATTTTAAAATTATGACAAATTTTAATATGGCATGGTTTATAGAAATTTACATCTTCCCATGGACGTATCTCAAAAACGAAATGCAATAAAGACCTGCGAATGAATTTTTTTAAATCTAGAGGTCCTAATTGACTTGTTACCATACGTTGAACCAAAAAAAATTTTGAAAATTTTTCATTATTTTTAAATTTTTTGAGATTTTGTTAAATCCTAAAAAAATAAATAATGGTTAGGGATAGAAATCTGCGGTTTAAATTTTTAAAATTATCTTCCATTGTATAGTTTAAAAAAAATGGCTTTAATAAATCAATTATTAAGTTTGGTTTGAGCAGTAATCCAAAATCCTTGAAAATGGCAAAAAAATCGAAAAAATCGTGAGGGGGTAGACATTAAAAAAAACCTGTTTTTGAAGCAAAACATTTTTGTTTCTGATTTAACTGAAAATTGGTATAAATATATATTTTTGGTCATAGATCAAGAAAATTTGGTATATTTTCAAGTTTGGGCAAAAAATTTGGAATTATAGGCAAAAACTGACCGAAATCGGCTCTAACTCAAAAACTAGGAAAGCATGATTTTTTTAAATATTCATTTCATAATCCTCTCCCCGAAATTAACTTAAAACTATATTTTGGCTAAAATAGGAGCTACAAAATTTTTGACCAAAATTTTAGGAAAAGATTTTTTTTTTTGCATTTTGCTTAAAAATTGGTATACTTATATGTTTTTAGCCCTAAATCACAAATATATGACTTTTGAGTTTCGGTTTAAAATTTTGACATTTGCGGAAAAAAAAGTAAAAAAAAAAGACTTCAAAAAGGGTCAGAGAAATGTGACTCTGCCTCCTTTTTTGAACTATATAAACTAATACTTTCTTACTATCTATCATCTATGTTAATAATATTTAAGACTATATCTGTTTTTTTTTTATTGTTTCGGCCTCATTCTTGGTTTCTACACGTTCCAGACGATTATAGACAAAATCGCAAAAAAAATGTCTGTCTTGGCTATCTCAGTCTACAGCTTAGAGAACGTTTACATTATATGCCTTTACATAACGTAACAAAATATCATCGCGCCGATTACAACAAATCTCGCCCAAAATTACAAAGACGAACAGAAAATATGATCAATTTAGGTAATTAGGTTAGGTTTAGTTAGTAAAAATCTAGGACAGCAAAATTTGGAAAACGATAATAGTTAATAAACATTTTACGAAGCCGCCGTAGTTGGTTTAAAGACACACAGATGTCACACTATTCGCAATGCACTAATTTCCATAGCTGCAAATGCTACCTTGAACGTTAAAACTATCTACTAAACTTATGCACAACGCGCAGTGTATAGTCAACTAATTATAGAGCTGTGAACGCAGCTTTAGCGTTTTCAAAACACGTGCTACAACAAAATGAACTGGACATAGTAGTCTTAATGATTTAAATATGCAAAAATGATATTGCTAAATGAGCAGTTGTAATATTATAATTACTATTTATCCTTACATGTTATAAAATAACTTCTTCTCTGTCATGCTTACAAAATTGAATGAGAAAGTTAGAACAGTTTATTTACAGACCGTGAAGGAACGAACGGTAACCGATATACATATCTAGCGGATCTTTTAAAAAGATTCATAATTAATCCATTTTTATATTTACTGGTCATATTTTCTATATGTACCTATGTAATTTAATATGATAAGTAGTGAACGGACAAAAAGAGTCTATCTAAGAAATATGTTAAAAACATTCATTAAATTATTTGTGAAAATTGTGAATTTAAAAAAAGAACAACTCAAAATCGGTCAGAGACAGCTACCTGCGGTTAAAATTTTTGAATTTTCCGTAGTTTATTTAAAGTAGAAAAATAATAGGGCTGTAATCGTTTAATACCTTTTGAGATTATGACAATTTTTGTAATGACATAATTTATAATATTTGAGAAAATTGGGAATTTAAAAAAATCACAGCTCAAAAACGGTCAGAGACAACGACCTGAGGTTGAAATTTTTGGATTATCCGTAGTTTATTTAGTCTAGAAAAAAATTAGGGATTTAATCGTTTAATACATTTTGCGATTATGACAATATTTTTGTAATGGCATAATTTACATTATTTGTGAGTGTGAATTAAAAAAAATCACAACTAAAAAAATGGTTAAAAAAACGATCTGAGGTTTAAATTTTTAGATTCCTCGTAGTTTATTTAGTCTAGAAAAAATTTGAGGCCTTATTCGTTGTACGTTGCACGCCATATTAAAATTATGACAAATTTTAATATGGCTTGATTTATAGAAATTGTCATCTTCTCATGGACGTATCTCAAAAACGAAATGCGATAAAGACCTGCGGTTAAAATTTTTGAAACCTTGAGGTTCTAGTTGACAATATTTTGAAACAAACAAATTTTTTTTTGAAAATTTTTCATTTTTTAAAAAAAAAATTGAAAATTTAGATAAATCCTAACTAAAAAATGGTTAAGGATAGAAATCTGCAATTTAAATTTTTAAAATTCTAAAAATTTGGCTTTGATAAACCAATTATTAAGTTTTGTATGGGCAGTAATCCAAAACCCTTGAATATGGCAAAAAATCGAAAAAATCGTAAGGGGTAGACCTTAAAAAATCGTGATATTTAACCAAAAAAATGTTGTGTCCGATTTTATTGAAAATTGGTACAAATATGTATTTTTGGTCATAGATCAACAAAATTTGGTTCATTTTGTAATTTGGGCAAAAGTTTTGGAATCACAGGCAAAAAACTGATCCAAATCGGTTCTAACTCAAAAACTAAGGAAGCATAAGTTTTTTAAATATTTTTTTCATAATCCTCACTTGAAAATTATATATTAGCTAAAATCGGAATAAAAATATTTTGATCAAAATTTTAGGAGAAAAAAAATTGTCCTGTACCGGCAAATATATTCTATTCTATATTTATTATACTTTGGTATCGACAAAGCATAATGCATTAAATTTAGAGCTGCGAACGGTCGCTCGCATTACCATATGACAAACTTGTAGTGACAATCAACAGTGCACAAGTCATAATCTATAGTTGACTAATTTAAGAGCTATGTTCTAAAAGTTTAAGTGAAACTAAACGCAATTTTTATTTTCTTAAATTGTTGCGAGCTCTCTTTTCTACCGATTGAATGATGCTTTTGAGTTTAAAAATATTATTTGCAGGCCGCTTCTATGAAAATTAACGATTACTATTTAATGAAATATTTTTTTACAACTTCGGGTCCACTATAAATACCTACAAAATCCTGAAATTGAAAATGTGAAAATTCACATTTCACATCAATTTTTTTTTTAATATACAAGGTGTCTCAAAAGAAATTTTATATTTATTTAGCTTACTGCGTGAACGCAACGTATCCGAGGGGCGCGGGTGTTATGTCAATCGGTAGCCTGGCTCTTGGGAATTCAGTCGCTATGGAGCGTTTCTCGGGAGCAGACCGCGCGTTATGCGTGCGAGAGTTTTACAAAAACGGTGATTCGGCGACTGTAGCGCGTAGAATATTCTGCAGTATTCGAGGTTTTCGCCACTTAAATGATGCGCCAAGCATTCCTCTCATTCGACATTGGGTTAAAAAGTTTGAAGAGACTGGTACAACACTGGATAAATCAAAATCCGGGCGACCTAGGTCATCAAGAACGGTAGAAAACGAGGAGAATGTTAATCAGTCTGTTCGTGACGTCCCGAACCTTTCAATTCGGAAGCGCGCAAGTGCTTTAAATGTGCATAGATCATCATTACATCGCATTATGCACAAAGACCTAAAGCTGCACCCTTACAAAATTCAATTGGTGCAAGAATTAAAGCCCCAAGATGCCAGTCAGAGGCTTAATTCTCAGGCAAATTGATCTCCCGGAGAGGTGACATAAATTGGCCTCCACGCAGTCCAGATTTAACCCCTATGGACTTTTTCCTATGGGGTTATCTTAAATCTAAAGTTTACGCCAATAAACCGACTTCACTGGCGCATTTGAAAGAAAATATCCGTCATGAAATGGCAGCCATCCCTGAGTCCACCTGCCGATACGTCAGAAGTAATTTTACTGTTCGATTAAATAAGTGCCGAGAACGCGAGGGTCTACATTTAGACGATATTATTTTTAAGAAATAAATCCCCAAAAAGTGTATTTTAATAATTAATAAACATTTTTTCTATATACGGCTTACTTTTTTTTTAATCGATCCACTAAATATAAAATTTCTTTTGAGACACCTTGTATATGTAAGTATAAGGCTATTCCGAACGATTAGGCATTTTGTTTAAGCTTTGTAAATCATACATACTTACAATAAACATTTCTTGGTTAAGGTTAATATCATTTTAAAATGTCATTTTCTTTGTATTTTGATTTGTTGTGTCATTCTTAATACAAATTTCCCATTTATTTATTTATTTGTCATTAAAATATGTAAAAAAAAGTATTTTATATTTGACATGTCATCGTTTCCATGGTTTCATTGTTGGAATTTTAAATTTTGACATTCCAACGTGAAAAATGAAATAACCCAAGCAAGGTCTCTTCTCGTGACGACCTAAAAGAACGAAATTCCCATTTAGTTCCGCCTAAACGTTTGGAATAGCCTGTATATCAATAACATTTTTATAGAAATATTGATATAAGTCATCGATGTTTTTCTTGGATATGTTTCCATTCATATGGGTATCAAATTTCGATCCCTAGAAATATCTAACTACAATTGTTTACTAAATTTATAAATGATATAGTAATAATCATTGTATAATTTTTATTGTTATAGGTAGCACCTTAAATAGTTAAATGCCTTTTTTTAAGTTAAAGTCTGATTTTATTTTTATTGCTAATTTAATATTAGTTAGTAACCGAGTACTGTCTGACACAGTGTGACAATGCGACATAACATAAGCCATAAAAATTAATAGACAATTAATATGCATAATAATGTATGCGTTTATATCGACAAATCATTACTACGATTGATTTCTTACTGTGCGGTCTTGCGTCTCAACTTACTATTATTTAACTTCAAATTTAAATGTTGAATAGATTTTATTAATGGGTGGATCACTAAGTACTCGTATGTGTTATTTTTGTTATTATGTATTGTTAAACAATCAATAGAATAATCATTATTTGTTAGATCCTACAAGGACGTCACCCTACGGAGATGAGTTCCGACCTACTAGGATTTCGCTCTTGCATCCAGGTAAGAATAACTTTTTTTCAATCCAGGATAACGATTCTAAATTCTAAGTAACCAAAGTTGCATTTTCTACTAAAGTTAGAGACTAAGTTTTGATCTTTTTGGGTAAAGAACTAACAGAAATTGGGGACTTAAATTAACACCCCCCCCTCTAGCTGCAGAAAGTAGAAAATTTGATAAAATTATACTGTTTTTGTATACGTATGGTTCAGAATTTTTTTTTTTTTTTTTTTCTATCAATAGACCATATTAGTACCTACGTCATATAATGGGCTTCCGTGCTGCCGCTTAGCCGTTGGTTTCCTTTTATTTGAATTATACATTATTCAAAATCAAGAAGTAATCATGCAATGTTCACATGATAATTTTGTCGAACTCTCGTCATTCGTTGACTGTTGAGCTATTAATTTTATGCGACAGCCAATAGAGTTGCGACTTCAATCTTTCACGTGATTTTATTGCTATTTCTGTATTTCGAACAGGGTATAGACATGTTTTTTTAAATTGTATTTTGAAAGTATAAATTAAGTTTTCAAAGTAAGAAAATGCTTCACATCCAAACTACAAGTTAATATTTATTTATTATAATTCTTATTTTATACATTATAATGTCATTATTTTTCAAGAACAATATTACTTTGCAAGTTAATTTTGAAATATTTTCGTTATTATGGCAAGTAACATAGCAATAAGTCTGTTTGCCATTTATAAATAGTTTGAAGGGATAATATGTTGTTCTTATTTTATCTATTATTGTTTTTCATTTTCATCTGTCAAAAAACGAACAAATTTGCAATTAAGAATGTTGCTGTAATGGTTCCAATCTGGAGCAAAACAATACACCATTATGCATTCTGAAACAAAATGTTAGTGATTACTTAGTTTTAATTAAATAAATACTAAAGATATTTCGATTTTCATATTATTTAAAAACGTAACCTATAAATATATCTTCGAATCTTTATTTAAATGTTTATAAAAACATTATTCTATAATATAAAGTATCTGAACTGTATATATTAGTGTATACCTATCAAATGTATATATATTTTTTGCTCCAAAATTGAAAATATTCATAAAATTAAGGTAACAAAAGTAATGACACATGTATTTTAAAGTGATTTAAAATACATGATTTAAATAACATGATTTAAAATACATTTGATTTTTGGGTGACAAAAAATTCCAAAGGAAACCGTTTTCAGATGGCAGCACATGTATGTGAGGTCACAGTAGTATGGTATATTCTCACTCCGTTTTTGCACTGAGTTAAGTGATATATTTAAGAAAAGAAGACTTAATAATTCATTTTGTGTATGGTTGTTATAAACCAATTTTTAGGGTATCGAGAAGACAAATTTGGATGGACAGTGTAAAAATAAATTTTTCTATCCAGCTTAAATCCAATAAATTACAATTACAAAAATGCAAATGTTATTGTATTATTTAGTAGGTTACTAAAATAATGAAAATAAATAAAAATGTAGAGAATTACTTTAATTTCAAAATAAATTATAAATAAATAAACTTCTAATGAAAGTGGGAAATGATATAAACAACAATATTGACTGCTAAAATATTTCATTTAACACAGACAAATTAATAATAAACAAATAATAGAAGTAGAAACAAATACTTTAGTATGAAATATAAATACATAAAATGTAACGTAAATAAATAAATGACAATGAATTTGCCACTTTTTTTTGACGTTCATACGTCTTCAAAATCGAACCGATGTATGGGCTTCATGTTCAGAAATCTGACCGTCATGAAAATAGGTCAGTTCTCACAATTCAGATTGTTTTTACCAGTCAGAACTGGGTGATTTAACGAGCTCGGTCACTCCGTTGGCTGTATCTATATATTCATATAACCTTCTATATTCATATAATCCACAGATATAATTAACATGTGAAATAAATAGTGTGTCGAAGGAAAAAAAAAACCTGGGTGGATGTGTAGGACGCTGTCTTCGTTTTGCAAGTACACTCAACTTCATAAACACGATCCACGCCGGTTCCCAAATGTTTAAAAATTTGTACTGTAAATAATAATAATGAAATAGTTTGTATATAATATCTATACATTTATAATAAATATAAATACGACCCAGTTAAAGTTGTATATATTATACAATATATAAAACATAAATACTAAAACGCAAATAATACATCAACTTTTGTCCGAGTATACTGGTTTGGTATGATGGTCGATGATTGCTTGACCGAAACCCACCTAAAAATTTTCAAATTAGTTCACATATTTACCACAGATTTTGTTTGCTTATAAGCGCTGTATTATTGTATTTTAATTACATACCATAAACTCTTTCAATGGCATTATATTAATGGATCATTTTCTGCCTAGTTAAGAAATAAATTAACTATTTTCGTTTGACAGTTTTTTACGTTTTAGAATATGTTAAGCCGCATTCAGAGCTCTTAAATCAATAGCTTATACACTGTAGCCTATGGAATGTTCACTGTCACCAGAAGATTGTCATATGATAAGACGTGAAACCGTTCAGACCTCCAAATTTAATACGCTGTTTGTTGTGGATTGTGCACAATTTTCTAAACTTATAGCTAGTGAGATGTTTTAATGAGACAGACATATAAACACATTGGCTATCGCATTCTATCAGTGACACCGTAGTTATCGAATGCCTTTACATAACCTAACATAATGTCATCATTAATAAATCTTGCTCAAAATTACAAAGACGGACAGTAAATATGATCAATTTAGGTAATTAGGTAGTTAAAATCTAAGACAACAGAATTATAAGAACGATAATACATATAAAATATTTTACGAAGCTAAATAGTAGGTTTCAAAATTCACAGATGGCGGGCTATTCGTAACGTACTCATTTATAACAGATGTGAACGGTACATGGAACGTTAAAAGAATGCATTAAAACATAAGTCAGAGCGTAACAACGAACAGTCTATAACTCGTTAATTTAAAGAGGTCTGAATGCGGCTTTAAACTGCATTCGCAGCTCTTAAATTAGTCGACTATAGACTAGGCATTGTGTATAAAATTAATAAATAGTTTTAACATTTAACAAAAGCGTTTACAGAAAAATAATGCGATATGAATTTTGTGACATTTATGTTTTTTCAAAACAAGTACGATGGAATAAAAGCATTTCTGACTTTTTACGAACCCGCCATCAGCGAGATCATGATTGCTCACTAAATTTTAATAACAAAATTATAACCGCAACTACAGTAATTCTTTTTCGTTTCAAGATTTTCGAAATTTGTTGAAATATATGATAGTATTTTTTAGGTTGTGTAAAGTGAGATAGCTAATATGTGTTTATACTAATTGACATATGTCATGGTTATTTGAAATCTGATGGTAGGTAGTAGCATTCTTTACAATTGACGAGATCAGAGAAAAAGTAGTATAAATGACATTCAGATAAGTATATAATTGTGTTAATAAAACCTGGTTAGAGTCGTTTAACTCAGTGTTTCTCGACCTTTTTTGACATGGGAGCCCCCGAATTTATGTATATATTGACTGCGGCCACCCTTTGTATATATAGTGTATCAAGATAGAGGACCATCATATTTCTCGAAAGAAAAAAAAAAAACACTAGCAGCCCCGCCCGGTTTTGCTAGGCAACAGAGTTGTCTTGCTTTCTGAATCCTTTATTTGATACTGGGAAATCTATATTTAGATATTTAATATGGATATAATTTTCTGGTGAAAACCTGCAGCAACTATGGATTCTATCACATGCATTCTTACTTTGTCACAAATTGTTATATGCCATCACTCAATAATAAAGTTCAGCTTCTAGGTAAATCATGTAAATTGGCTTCTTATTGCTTCGATCGAACTTCACAGAAAATGATTTTAATTAGGTGTAGGTGTACTTTAAGCATTATAAGCTTTTGTTGAGTATAAAATTGTATTTCATTCTTATGCACATCAAACTAATGATATTTCAATGTAAGTCCATACAATGTATTTTAATCAAATTTTACATTTTATTTTATTTTATATATTTTTGTTATGTTACATCGGCTTATTTCTGCAACGAGGCTAATCGCCGATGCCAGAGGGTGAGCTCCTACACCTGGATGAGGGGTGAATGCAGTGGTGGCGCTAGCGGGGGGTTTGCCCCCCCCCCAAACTGTTCTGTTTCCCAGTTGCCCCCCACCCCGAATTGCTTGGAGAAAAATATATTTTCGAAGTGAGGACCTTTTTTTTAGGTCATCATTTCAAATATTTCTTGGTTTTAGTGAGGGTTACAACTTCGTCTATGTCCCCCTAGGGGGCGTTATGGGGGGAAACCATAATTTTTCACTCTCCGTGCAGTTTAAATTAATTACGTAGGCTAAACATTAAAAGGATATGTCGATATAATGTAGACAAAAAATGTAGATCTTAACTAGATCTAAAAAAAAAGTCCGCGAGAATATACACCTATCATGCACCGATATTGTGTATTGGACAATTTTCTGTTTTTAAACGTAATAGTTTTTGTATTATAAAGTTTGTGGGTGCATAACATCGGAGTTTTATAGTGATGTATCAACTATTTTAGAATAACAAATAAAGCATTTCACGTATGTAGAATCATAATGTATTCAACACTATACATAAAAGATTAATAATAACGGAGTTATCATAGTGTAAAGTGTATACATGCACAGAAATGTTCAAAGTTGTACATGTATTTTGTTATTTGGTGCGGAACTTATCAATAGATGGAACTGCTGGAGATTTCATTATTTTTCATCGTCTAATAGTTAATTGAATATTATATTATCGCTTTATATATTTAACTTTAATGTTCTGAACGTTATGTTCTACTTTCTTTGTTTTAAAGTTGTAAAATGCCGTACCGCAGCACAGGTACACCCACTAGTGTTAACATATTATTCTCGCCGGAATAATATTACCAACGGGGACTTAAGCCAGTTATCTCACAATTCAGATTTCTTTTACCAGTCAGAACTGCGTGATTTAACAACCTTTTTACAAACCTCTCATCAGCGAGATCTTGGTTTCTTACTAAATTTTAATAATATAATCGCAACTACAACAGTTCTTTTTCGTTTCACGATTTTTTAGGTTATGTGAAGTGAGATAGCTGGTGTTTATATGTCTGTCTCATTAAAACAACGCACTAACTACAATGTTTGGCAAACAGTCGACAACGCATAATCTATTAAATTTAGAACTGTGAACGGTCGCTTGTGTTACCACATGACGAAAGTCACATTTAGTCACAGTTAGTGACAATCAACAGTGAACAACTCATAGTGAATAGTCTATTAATTAAAATAATAAGAGCTGTGAATGTAGCTTAACATGATATTTTGTCTAGGTCATGATATTTTGTCTGTTAAAATATATAGGGCTCAACAGCTCTATGAAGTGACACCAAGCGGACAGAATTTGAACTAGTGGAACGAGTAACTGCTTATTGTTTACTGGTTGCTACCTCGGGTTGTTTGTATCGCGTTTAAACTTTAATGTTCCAGTTTGCTTGTAACATTAACTTTTGATAGCAACTATTATTCTTTTTTTATATTATTTTGTGTTATATTGAGTTGTCATAACACAAACTGCTGTGTATTTGGTTGTTACTCTAGGAAAAGAAGTGAGAGAAACATTCACTTCCATTTTTTCCAAATGAAAAACAATTTGTGAAAATAATAAATATATTTGGTGTTATGGCAGAGATAAATAAGTAAAAAAGCATGGGAAAATGCTATAAATACGGGAAAAAGAGTGAGAATGTGCTAAAAGCATTTAAAAGCTATAGATTACATCAATATTAAAATAAAATAAATAAATAAAATATTGTTAACTTATTAATATTTAACAAACTAGTATTTATTAAAAATATTCAACAAATAAGAAATACTCAATTATAAAAATCCTTCTCGAGCATAATTAAATATCTACCCCTGTAACTTTAACACAGGATTAGGGCATGCAGTCTCAAATATTGTATGAAGATATTCTGATACATCTTCACTGAAGTGTTTGCTTTCGTTTTTGATTAATTTTTTTTGGCAGCGAGTTTCTAACAAAGGTTACGGTTTATAGATGCAGGTTACCTTGCAGTTTTAATTTTCCAATGATTTTGTGTGGTGGTGATTTTAGTTTGTTTGTAAACATAACCCACTTATTAACAACTCCTCTCCTTTATACACTTAGAAGAAGGTGATGCACAAAATGTTGCGTTTTTATTATTATGAAATTTGATTTATGCCTGAAAGATCTGGCTAATTTCAGAAAATTTTAAGTAAAGCAGCATGCACAGCTTCAAAATTAATAGACTGTACCCGCTCTATCTTACCTGATTTATTGGATTTTATTTCTTAATTAGGATGATTTTGTACTTTTTATCTAATATATATATGAATTTTCAGAGTATGCGGTCAGACCTCGAATGGAAGCAACTCCTCCAACGGCTAGTCAGTTGCCACCGCCTCCAGCTCCGACCGCAGCACAGGCTCCATCGGGTCAGACGCCGCAGCACCAGTCAGGCCCCACATCTGTGGACGGCACCCAACCGTTTAAGAAAATCCGTCTTCAGGAGCATAAAGAGCAGATGCCTCCACTCAGGATTGATACAAGGGTAATTATAAATTTTTATTTATAAATATTTAAAAAAAGATTAGGTTAAGGCCCATTTAAACATCCAAATTAAGCTTTAATTGGTTTAATTGTTTGTTTTTAAATTATTTAACTCAAGGTGCGTACTGAATTGAGCATTTGTACGCGCACGGATTATGTGCGCGCTTAATGTCACAAACGCCACGGATTATCGTGCGGGTAAAAAAAAAGTTGCACACACAACTTTCTTGTTTGTGCGCGTAAAATCGCGCTCCACGTATTTCAGTTATATCCACGCACATATTTATTTAAATTAAATAGTGTCAACGATGGCGGAAAGTAATGTTGTTGCCTTAACAAGTGCAGCGTACTTAGGCCGCATTCGGCAGACTCATCGGTGACTTACCGGTACAAACTTATCGGTAAATTTGACTGAATGCACATTTTTTGGCACCGCTGACGAACGGCGTATATGAAAACTACAATATCTAAACAATAACAGATTGTACATTTTGATGACAGTAAATTTTGAATGTAAGCTTTTACAGTAATTTTAAAAGTACATGTGCTTTATATACGGCTCCTCAATGTCTAAGTAAACTGACTCAACACTAAATTCTATAATTTTTTTCTTGCTTTGTGCTCGATTCTTTGTTACTACAGATATAACTGTCAAAATATCAACCGGTGAGCAACTAACCGTAAATGAAATCCGGTTAATAAAATAGTGACCGATGAGTAAGTACGGTAACTCACCGGTAGATCAACGTATGCATACAGGAAAAAATGTATCATCCGGTAACTTACTGGTGAGTCTACTGAATGCGGCCATAGTATACTTGGTAAAAAAAAGAAAAAACAAAACAAACGTGGTGGATGACACAACTATATAGAAGCAGGGAAATATACAATTCAAGTTTGCTAGCAGAACTACAAATGCAAGAGGTTAGTGGACAATTTCAAAATTTTGTTCGATGTCAGCGGCAGATTTAGACTACTCGTTAATATAGTTGGTTACAAAATTGGGAAGAAAGACAAGATTTATAAAGGCTGTTTCCGTGAAAGAACGATTAGCCATAACCCTACGTTTTTTGCAACTGGGGATTCGTTTACCAGCATGCAATACCTTTTTACTCCATTCCATATTGAATATTTACTGGTGTTTACTAAATTTACGCGCACAATTATATGACTACATAAACCCGTACACATAGAGCGCACAAGTTCTTTGATCTTATCGGTGGGACCGACAAGCTACGGATAGCATTCGTGGGCGTATTAGTGTACGCGCACACAAATTGTACCTCGTACTCACCTGAGTAATTTTACGCGCACAGCATTCATGCGCGCACAAATGCTCTAGTTAGTACGTACCTTTATATGTCCTTCTAAAAACTATGATAGCGTTCTTTGTATCAAACTAGATCTCGGTTTTAATATTTTTAAGTTCCACAAATTTATATATATATATATATATCGCATATACAGGGTGACCATGTTTCGAGCATAAGCATTGGGATCTCGTGAACCGTAAGAGATACAAAGTTGGTTAAATTGGGGCAAAATTGCCGTATTAGTTGGCCACTATGATGTTTTTGGTTTTCCGGAAAAGTGCACAGGTCACTAGATACGAGCAAAAAACTGATTTTGGTCGATTTACTTTTTGACTTATAACTTTTTTGTTTCAATTCATACAAGTTTCTAATTCGCAACTTCTATAGGCACTTTTTTACAAAGAATTCACAGCCGTGGAGATCGGAGAGGGAAGCCGGAAGGAGAATAGGAAGAAGGAGGGAAACACTGGAGAAAGAACAAAGAAATTAAATTTAAAAAATATTGTAATACATTCATTACATGTTATTTTATATGTTACTTTTTTGTTTCAATTCATACCAATTTTTAATTTGCACGTTCTAGAGACACTTTTTTACGAAGAATTCGCAACCATCCTCAAAATTTTTATTCCTATCATTTTCGAGAAATTCATACTAACTTTCAATTTTCAAATGGGACTCAAAGTTGTCTTTAAATACATTAAATCGGATTTTTTCCTCTCTTTCCAATGATATAAAACAAACTTAAATTAAAATTAAAATTAACTGAAAAATTAGAAAATTACTGGTTTTATTTATAAATTTTAGCACACAAACAAAATGAATGTATAACAGTACATACAATAAATGCTCGAATTCACCTTCAACCTCCAAACACACAGTGGCGGATCTACATACGGGCTAATAGGGCTTAAGCCCTAGGCCCCAGATCCGCAAGGGGCCCCCAACTTCTCGGACATATATGTACCTATTATATTCTATACCAAGAACGGCTTATAAAAGAAAATATCAAAACAAAATTATTACTTTAAAAAACAACACAAAAAAAATTAAAAACACAAATTTACTAATATTTATTAAAAATCAACATAAGTGAAGCGCCAGCTAATAAAAAAATAATATCCAACATTAATAAAAATGTAATAAATAACAATTAACCTTTAATACTGTCTTTTATTTTAAAATTTTTTTGATTGAAACATGTGTAGGGCCCCTTGGTATTTTTAAGCCCTGAGCCCCCAAAAAGCTAGATCCGCCACTGCAAACACAGCTCTATTTTTTTCCTTAAATTAGATAATGCTCGTCTGACATCCCTTCTCCTTATTTCATGTGTTAGAACAGTGTTTCTCAACTGAAAATGTGCCACGGATCAGTAAAATATTTAATTTTCTACCGCGGATCACAAAAAATAAATGTACTATTAAACAAATTTATTGTATATGCACTCTACATCTATATACAGTAGGTGGCCAAATTATTAGGGACAGCACACCACCCCTGTAATTTTCAAGTTTAAATGCATTTTGTGAGAAAATAAATTGTTTTTAAATCATTTTTCTTCTATATTCTTGTTACTGGTATCATTATTATTTTAAAAAGCGGGAGATCGCCAAAGAAATCATCACCACCAAGCGGCAATTTATAGAAACCCTTATCAGAGAGTGGCACAACATCCCCAATCTCCGACACAACGCAAAAGTCTGCATAGAAAGCATGCCCAAACGCCTGGAAGCCGCAATCGAAGCAAAGGGTGGCATTTCAAAATATTAAGATTTTACTTAATTTGTTAAATTAACACTTTTTATACAAAAATAAATGATTATGAATAAGCAATTATGTCGTTTTATATTCTAAATAAAGCACTCTAATGAATAAAAATTAATACGAGACCCAAAGCCACTTATTTCCTCATTAAATTCATTTGAAAATTACAGAAAATCTGCACTGTCCCTAATAATTTGGCCACCCACTGTAATATCTCAGTAATAAAAAATCACTGAAAAATTGTTGGAATATGGGGTTTTTGGAGATTATTAAATAAAACACATACATAGGCTTTAAACCTCTTTATTCAATCATAGCCAGAATAGAACTGCTTCAGCATAAGTATTTTTATATTATCTGAAAGCTTGACGTCTTATTTTGCAGCCTCAGCCTAATTATTTATGTTCGTATATTAGAACAATAGCAACTCTATATTTTGATTTTGCTGACTTGACTTTAATTACTTGAAACCTTAATCTTTATTAGTTGAAAGAATTAAATCTCAACAAAAATGAACAAAAATCACAAAATGAACGAAAAGATCATAAAAAAAGAACAAAAAATTTCAAAAATAATAATTTATAAGCCTTTCGTGAACCACAAAATTTTTGCTAAGGACCACCAGTAGTCCGCGGACCACCGGTTGAGAAACACTGTGTTAGAGCGTTGATTATGTTTCCAAGCAGCTCATTAATGTCGGCAGGAATTGTTTTGTAAATATGAATTTTCATTGTACCCCATAAAAAATAATTTAACGGAGATAAGAACGGTGACCTGCCAACATACGTCACCTTTTGTTTTATTTCCAATTATTTCTCAGTTAATTTTAATTTTAATTAAGGTGTGTTTTATATCATTGGAAAGAGAAATAAAATCAACTTTGAGCCTCATATGAAAATTTAAAGTTAGTATGAATTTCTCGAAAATGATACGAGCTATAAAAATATTGAGGATGGCTGTGAATTCTTCGTAAGAAAGTGTCTGTAGAACTTGCAAATTAAAAATTTGTATGAATTGAAACAAAAAAGTAACATATAAAATAACATATAATGAATGTATTGCAATATTTTTTAAATTTCATTTCTTTGCTCTTCTTCCAGTGCCCCTCTCTTTCTTCCTATTCTCCTTCCGGCTTCCCTCTCCGATCTCCTACTTGCCTCTAGTTATCTCTCCCATCTTTCTCCCTTGCCTTCCTCACTCATCAGTTCCTTTATCTCTTCCTCCCAGATTGCCACATTTCTGCATCTCTTCGCTAAATCTTTCTTCTTCTTCCTTGCACATTCTGCAGAGCTTGTCCTCCGGCTTTGCCCAGTACCTGTTGTTCCTCTCTTCGTTGCCGCATTTCAATCTCGCTATCCTCCTGACTCTACTCCCTGATCTTCCTCTTTTCCCTTTCATATATCTCGGTATTCCTATCACTCTTATCTCTTTATATCTTTACACATTCAACGATTTGTCTATGCTATCTGTTCTTTCCGGCTCTTGTACCTTCTTATCCCTCCTTCTCAATTCTTCAACTATAACTGTCCCTCCGTTTCTCTTTGTCTCTGCTTCTCTTATGTCCATTCCACACCTCCAAAATTACTCTTTTCTTATCTCTCCCCATGCCGACAATTTGTGTTTTTTTGTTCTTCCTTCATTTTTTCTTCCCAACATTCCCTTATTATTTTCCTATTCTCTTCCCTTCTGACTTTCTCCTCATAGCCACTCTCAGCTTTTCCCTCTTCATTACCTCTCTCACAATATATCCTGGTGTCGTTCTATCTACCCCCAATGTCCATCTCATGTAGCCATCTTGTACCTTTTCCATAATCTCCCATTCCTTCCATCCCCAAATCCACTCCGTACGTAAGGATCACTCGAATATCTTATCCTCCAATTGACATTGTACTTAAACCTCCTCTCCCTTATGCTCCATAGCTTTCCCATAACCAGTCTTGCTTTCTTCAACAAAAAAAGTTATAAGCCAGAAAGTAAATCGACAAAAATCAGTTTTTTGCTCGTATCTAATGACCTGTGAGCCGGCTTAGTAAATTGAACGATATCGACTGATTCGGTTCCGCGAATGTTGAATTGCCCATATTTGATCTAAACGCTTAGATATATTAAAAAAATAGATTCGAATTTAATTTGAATGTCCAAATGGGCCTTGCGTCACAGCAAAAAAATTAACACCTTGGACATAAGGCTACCAATATGTCTGCTTATTTAGCTTGCAAGTAAATGTGCTTTTACCATATGATAATACCCTCAATACATTCGTATGCTATATTATTCATAATCTAAATTTCCAATGCAATTTGATATAAGTTGTGTAACAGCTACGTAATAATTTGTTTTAAATTTCTGGTATTAAATTAGTTTTTAAATTAGTTTTAGTTTTTCCCCCTCCCCACATTTCATATGCAATATTAAACAAGTTGGCAATTGTTAGAATTTCAGGAACTAATATCACAGAGTTGGTAAAATAAAATAAAATGTTTTTTTTTTTTTTTTGTAGGAGTATGCTACAGTTATTTTTATTGCGTGGGCATTACCTGTTAGAAGTTAACGATTATATAAATGCGTCATAGATGGAGTTAAATAAATTGAATATACTTCAAAAGTTGGATAGAACTGCATTAATATTAAATGTCATTGCTAAGGTTTTTATATCTTCACTTTTGGCAGCACTGTTGCAACGTTATTAATACAGTAGGTTCGGTAAGTGTGTACTAGATCGAGATAAAACTTTCTGTTTGATGACTCCAGGAGGCATCAAAAATTTAATTATACTAAAGTTGAGTTTACACAGTTTAATTTCTTGATCAATATTTATTCAATTAATTGAACAATTTATTGATAACCTGGAAAATAAAAGGACCACTTTACACACATTTTTTTTTTTAATTTTTATATTACCAACTTTAAAACATGTTGACATGTTTGTCAGAATGAAAATGAAAACTGGGGCGATGGAGAATTCAGGCCGTACACAATTGGGGATTTGCATAATTGGGACTTTTGACAACTGGGGCCATAACTATAAGAGCTAGAGTCTTCTTTTGTTTAAAATAAAAAATAATTATTTTACAAGTTGGCATAAATTAAATTGCGTGTTTTTTTGAAACAAAATATTTTAATAGTCAAAAGAGCACTAAATAGTCAAAAGAGCACCCTTAAAATACAATTTCTTTTTAATCAAATGAACACGAAAATTTACTTAAGCCAACCCTTAAAATACATTTTTTTTATTTATTCTAATTAACACCAAAATGTACTTAATCAAACCATTAATTTTTTTTTTTTTTTCAAAAGAACACGCAAATTTACTTAATCCAACTCGTAAAATAATTATTTTTTATTTTAAACAAAAGAAGACTCTAGCTCTTATAGTTATGGCCCTAGTTGTCAAAAGCCCCAATTGTGAACGGCCCGATTTGTTGATGGCCCGAATTGCTAATAGTCCCAATTGTGAAAAGCCCATATTGTGTACTGCCCGAATTGTCCATCGCCCCAGTTGTTAATGGCCCCAGTTGTGAAAAGCCCCAATTGTGAACGGCCCCAGTTGTCTGGTAACCTATAAAAAGTAGTGTTAAAGGGACTTCATGGTACACTAAAAAATGAACTTTTAGTGTACCATGAAGTCTCTCGATTTTCGTGTTAATTATTTAAACTTCTACCTGCCTGGGGAGCACCTGCTCCCTTTTGGTGTTGAACAGAATTCCTGCCTCGTTCAAATTCTTTATACCAGCGGTAAA
This sequence comes from Liopterus haemorrhoidalis, assembly GCA_963971575.1. NCBI lineage: Eukaryota > Metazoa > Arthropoda > Insecta > Coleoptera > Dytiscidae > Liopterus > Liopterus haemorrhoidalis. Next base: position 20,641,503 of record OZ020614.1, on the reverse strand, counting down.
TTGTAGTTAAAGAAGTAGCTTGTGCACTACAAATACCTACAAAACCCCGAAATATGTGAAAATTCACACTTTACATTTTTTCTATGTCCTCTGCCCTGCAAAGGCACGGGCAGACAGAATATGTCCCGCGCTTATTACAAATTTGGTCATACACAGATGGTATAAGATTTTGTTGGTTATATCTACGAAATTCTTTTGAACATACTATGTAGGTTCTCCTGTTTCAGATTGCATCATACCCATTTGATTAATGAATCACCCATCATGCCATTACTGTATGGACACGTACAATGTTATTAAAAGTGTGACTAGTATTTCTTTTTCTATTTTATGGAAATTATAAACTTAAAAATAATATTAGTCATCAAAAATTTGCGTTTTAATATGCGCCCAAGAAAATATTTAACGGAGAAATTCAAATATACAAAATAATACAACGAGATCACTTATATTTTTTTAATAATTTAATGATAAACATACATTTTATTACGTTATATTGTTTATAACTCGAAATGATAACGTCACTTTATTACCTCGTTGGCAGGCATTACGCATTCAACAAATACTATGAGTCATTTCAACGCCGCATATCGCTGATATTCTCACATGATTTTTACGTAAATTGAAGAAATTGTTGTGAAGTGTAAATTTTCACACATTTCAGGCTTTTGTTGGTATGTAATAAGTGTAAATATCCAGCAAAATGATGGATGTACAATGATTTTAAAAATCAGCTGTGGCCACCACAGGACCGACCGCCATCACAAAGTACTTGTATAAAATACATTCTAGCAGCAGAGTAGAAATAACTTGCCCTAATATTTTCTAACAGATATTTTTTATCATGACCATGGAAACGTTACATATAAGCAGGGCTTCGAACCGTTATTTTTTTCGTTTCGGTTTTCGTTCCGGTTCAATTAAAAAAATATATATCGGTTCGGTTCCGGTTTTCGTTCCAGCAAAAATAACGGTTTTTTTCGGTTTTCGGTTCAGTTCCGAGTGATAAATTTGTAAATGCTTGTATTTGTATTAGAAATTTATTTTCTACTATAAATTAGTAGAACATTTTATTCCTTATTTCCATTCCATCATACCAAGGCCGCTGCCAGGGAGGGATTCTTCGCGTTCACCCCCCCCCCCCCCACCTCCCGAAATAATAGAAGCGCATGTTTTTACCTATCAGTTAAAAAAAATAGATTTTTTTTCTGCTCATCAGTTTAAAAAATAATTTTAAACAAAATGTATTTTATATTCCCTCACATAAACATTATCTGAACCGAAATAAACCGATATTTTTTTTTCGGTTCAGTTCCGGTTTTCGGTCCGACAAAAATAACGGTTTTTTTCGGTTTTCGGTTCAGTTCCGGTTCGAAGCCCTGCATATAAGTATGAAAAAATAGTTACTTTAAATTCGAAAAAAATTTCAATTTTGTTTAGTTTTATCAAAAAATGTCTCAAATAAAAGTGTTTAGTTATTGCTTTTATAGCAACTTTTGTTAGATAAATTTTTTCGAAATATAATTTCTATTGTGAAATATTCGCAAAAATCTTAAAATCGACACGAGTAAACTCCTATTTCTAGTCAACCGATTTTTACCAAAAGTTGCTGAACTCGTGCCATTGATGTCAAAAGCTTAAATATGAAGTTTCATAAAAATCAATTTAGCCGAATTTGCTCTGCACGTGTACTCAGGCAGACATACGGACAGACAGACAGATAGACATACTGACAGACCGACATACATCATGTTAAAAATAGTCAGAACGTTATGTAGGGACCTCAATTCGTGGAGATCCATCGAAATCTCGAAATGTCAAAATCGGTATGATCACAATACCTTCCTTATATATGTTGGCGGTCGGTAAAAAAGGTTTAAGCGCTTATGAGTGCAAAAACAGTTTAGTATTATCTTTTATTTATTTATTTTTATTTTATTTTTATTTTATTGGAAATTGTAACTTAATACCTAAGATTACAAATTATTATAATTTTATTTATAAACTATAACTATTAATAGTAAATATATAATATATCTAATAATATTATCCTATATATAGAGGAGTAGGTGCTAATATGAGCACTGCATTTAATATTGGCCCCTAAAAAAATCTACTAATATAGCTAACAATATGTTTTCGGCAATAGCTTAAAACACACCTACCTTTCGTTCAAAAATTTTACCAATTTAATGCAGTTGAGTTCTTATTCTGTTAGAGACGAATTACAGTAAATGTGTTTCCTTAATTTTGATTCTTTTATTAAAGTTGTTGTTATAAGAATGCGCAAGATTTTTATTCGATCTACTTGTTATTTATACTTGAAGCTGTTGTATTGTGATCGAGGTATATTGTGTTACTAGGAGCTACTGCCTCACTTAATCTAAAAAAAAATCCATCCGTCCCGGTTTTAGGTCAATTGTCCCGGTGTCCCGAAAAATGTTCTCGGAACGCTCGATTGTCCCGGTTTTTGAGGTGAGGACTCTTTTTGCTCTTCACTTTGAATTTGGGGGAGGTGAGGACTTTTTTTTTTTGCTCTTCACTTGGATCTGGGAGGAAACAAAGACCTTCTTTTTTTCCCTGTGTCCCGGTTTCTCTTCCACTGAAATCTGGTCACCCTAGCAATGTTGGAAATATGGGCTCCCCGCGAGGTCTAAATATGGGCCAGGGCGTATTCAACAATTTTTTCCACCTGTCGATGACATGGACGTTGATGAAGTAGGGCAACAAAGTCAGTATGATGAAGATGCTTGCATGTTTTGTGACGGTTGTTTTTTACAGGATCAAAGGGGCGAGCTTTGGGGTCGGAGCCTAATGTGCAATATGTGGGCACATGAACAATGAAAGCTCCGGGATAGAAAAAAAGATTTATATGAATGTGATTTTTGTCAGTAATCAATTGTTAAACTGTAGCTTTGAGTTTGTATCTTAAACAAAAATAAAATTTATTTTGAACTACCCAATTTTTAATGGGGGTCCATATTACATACACTCAATCATGATTCGAACATTTTACAAATTTTCATAGATGGCTTTGAATTACATTATTTTTCTATTTTTCGAAACGATGCAATTTTGAATATTGTATATAAGTCTTTGGGCTAGATGTATGCCAATTCTAATATCATTTCTTCAAAAACCTAAGAAAAATATCGAGAAAAAATAAAAGGGGGACCCATATTAGGACCTTCTCCTCTACTTAAAAAATATATCGCAAAAATTTGAAAAGTTATAAAAATTTAATGAGTCTCAAATGTCTCAAATAAAAGCTATTGCAGTAGAACCTCGATTATCCGGACCTCGATTATCCGAATTTTCGATTATCCGGATTCTTTTAAACGAGGAAATTATTTTACGAAATCGCTGTGTTACGCCGCTGTGTCCCGGTTTTCACGTCATGACGTGTCTGGACGTGCGATTTAAATATTTTCTTTTAATATTACCGATATGTCATCGAAAAGAAAACGTGTTGTACTATCATTAAAAGACAAATTAGATATCATCATTGCATTGAAATGAGGTGACTCAGGACGTTATTGGTCTGATATATATGGCGTCGGCACTTCCACAATATTGGATATAAAAACAAAGTGAAAAAATTACACAGTTTACTGAACGTATATACATATATCCAGTGGCGGACTAAGCCTTCGCCGGGCCCAAGACATTTTTGATTTACGGGCCCTCAACCTATGTTTTTTTTTAAAAAGGTCCTTACCTCCCAAATCCAAGTGGACAGCAAAAAAAAAAAGGGTCTTCACCTCCCAAATCCAAGTGAAGAGCAAAAAAAAAAAGGACTAAGGGGATAATCCGGCCCTGCATATATCTATAAAAAAAGATTCATGTTTAATGTACGTAATTTTTCTTTCCTATTTCTCCTCTTTTTTTTCGATTATCCGGATTTTTCGTTATCCGGATTTTTTGTTATCCGGACTACCTTCATCCCCGACCCAGTCAGGATAATCGAGGTTCTACTGTACTTGCATAGCAATTTTTGTTAAATAATTTTTTTCGAAATATTTATCCGTTGCGAAATATTGGTGAAACACATTAGTAAACTATCCATTCCGGTGGACGGATCTCTACCAAAAGTTGATCAAACTGAGATAAAAAACAATGAAATTTCTTTAAAATCCTTTCAACCGAATTTGCTGTACACATGTCCACAAACTGACATCACGGTAAAAATAGTTGATTCGTGTTACAAGAAGCCTAATTCGTGCTTATCTGTCAAAATTTTGAAAAGTCCTAATTGGTATCATTACAATACCTCCCTCTGTATATGGGACGGTCGGTAAAAATTAAACAATTTATATAAATCAAAATTAATATAAAAATGAAAGTAATTTATTTATTATTAATTTCCATTGTTATCAGTTATCAAATACATATTGTTATTAAGAATATAATTATTATTCTTAGAAATTATATACGAAGAATTTTGTTAGTAATTGGCTTTGCTGATAATTTTTTATGATGTATTGTTTACTATTTAAATCAAAATGTTTTTAAAATAATTCTTACTTACATGTAAAAAACAATAAATATTTAATGTGTAGAAATGTACAAACAATAAAAAAATAAAAATAAAAATAAGATTATAGTCGTACCCCCGCACTGAGTCACTTAATTTTAAATTACGATTATATTCCAATATATAACAGTTGATTTACTTATACGCCGGTTTTATGTACTCACTTTAAGACATATGATGAAGCTACAATGCCCGTATATATTTTTGTTATATCTGAAAAAATTATAGGTAATGTATATTGATCTGAGCTGGAAACGTACGAGAGAAATTTTTGATCCGATTGCGTTTTTGAAAAATATTGCAGTTTTTGTGTTTTGGACAAATTTAATTAATTTTTTTTTTTTCATTCATGGCTAAATTATGACTAATAATGTTATGGATTTTTTTAATTTATGGCTAAGATAGTGTTTGTCTTGTTATGAAATTAAAAATATAATAAAAAATTCTAAATGCTGAGGAGCGAGTTTTGAACACCATACCAACACATTGTTAATAGAACAAATATTCGTAGACATCCGTGTTATGTTGGCTTCTTACACTTACTAAATACCTACAAAACCCTGAAATGTGTGAAAATTCACACTTCACATCATTTTTTTTTTTTTAATATCAATAGTTTTCTTATGTGCGGTTCAAATAGTTGTACAAGCATGTCAAATTTTAAATTTCTATGTCCAACCGTTTGGCCACAATATCTACCGAACAGACAGATACATGAGTGACGTCATAAGGATTTTTACCATACCTACAAAACCCTAAAAAAAAAAAAATTAAAGAAAAATTGAGTCCAAAATATGTTGAACAATATAAAAATGTAAGGAAAAATTTTTAGAATTCAAAAGACGACAAATATATTATTAAACCATACGTGTTATTGTCTGGTTTTATATTTGCAATTCGGAATAATAATATTTATTGACAAAACAAGTAATAATTCATTTCCTTTGGAAAATGCACCATTTCCGGAACAGCAGGCCGTAAAAAGATCTTCGGAGAAACCACACACAGAGCGTACATAAGACCTCAACAAAAATGAAACACAAAAAGTTAACACAAAGAAGTTTTAAAGTGATACAAGAGTGCACTCTGGTTTAATTTCAAAGAAAAAAAATCTATTTACATGTTTTTTACATATTAGATTACAATTCTTTAGTTACCTATTGGCAATATCTGAATTTTACAAATACGCTAGGTTTTAAACTCCTTTTGCAAACCACTAATTTTAGAAAATTGCATTGGAAATAATTGTTATTCTTTTGTCCGCTTTAGTTGTACTATGTACCTATACTATTTCACCCACGCGTACTGCTAGCCACGGTATAAAGGAAGGTCATGGTCGTCTGCGACGTGTCTGCCTAGTTCTGTTCACTATTAAAACAAGTCGGTTCTACTACCCTCTACTATAAAGAACTATTGATTTGTTTATTAGGACTGCTTTGCCATGTTTTAAATTTCTGTTTTAGTTCATCAACGAATTAAATTTACATGGCACTGCTATGATTTATTTATTATTTAGGATTTTACTTAGGATATTATGCAAAATTTAAATTTTCAAAATGGGTAGATGATATTTAAAGCAGAGAAAAATTAGCTTTCCATTCACCGTTAGATTTATTATATCTCTCCATCTTCTACTGTTAAAAGAAGCACTGCATTCTGTTAAAACCATAATTTATTTGTCTGATTTCGCGAGGGTTTCGACTTTTCTTCAGTGTTGTTTATTTTTTTTTTAAAGCAATGTACGGAATACTAAACCAGGCGCGCAGCCAGAATATTTTCTTAGGGGAGACTCAGAAGCCAAGAATTTTTCTTAAGGGGGTTCAGAAGCCATTTTTTTTTTTTTTTTTTTTCTCTAAAAATTGTTTTATAATAGACGCATTTGTACGTTGTTCTATCCATCCTAGTCTTTCATACGCCTATAAGTTCATATTTCGGCATCTATATTTCTTTTGGCGCAAATAGTCTTTGTTGCTGTGCACCAAAAATTTTAACTCACTCATTAACACTATTTTCCTTTTGTGTCCTATAATGATGGTCTACATATTTACACACGCATGTGTACCGCATAACAACAAAGCACCGGCCTAATCTTACGCCCAATGTAAATGCATATATTCCATACCGATGTTTGAAAAATGTAATGCACTTAACTGATTAAAATATGTAGTGACGTGGCTAGAGTGATGTAAGAGGTTCTATAGCAACATACCCTTTTACAAAGATAATAGAAAAATAGGTTGATCGATTTTAAATGTAGCACCAAGATTCGCATACCTCTAGCTGCGCCACGTAATGCTTTTATTTTCAAGTGACATTATAGTAATCATGATTTTATTTTTAGGATCAACCTGGTTCCTATAATCCACAAGTAGAAGCAATATCGCCTACGATTCCTGATCACATGCAAGAAGACTTCAAGACAACTAAAGATGAACTCCTACAACAAATAGGAAAAGTAGATCGGGAAATCGCCAAGGCAGAATCACAGATATGCATATTAAAGAAGAAGCAAGCGGAACTAGAAGAAGTTGCATCAAAACCAGCTATAAAACAAGAAGTGGAAGAAATCTCACAGCCGAAACATCAAAGTTTGGCCCAAAAAATATACGCAGAAAATCGTAAAAAAGCGCAAACAGCGCACGCTTTATTAGATCAGTTAGGGCCAAAAGTGGATTGGCCAATTTATAATCAACCATCAGACACCTCCGTTTATCACGAAAATAAAAGAAAACATCAGGTATTTAAAAGAAGACTATTAGAATATTTCAAGAAAAGACATTCGGAAAAAGAACAACGTGAAACATACCTAACACAAACCTATTCAAAAATGGTGCAAGAATGGTTGCGAAAAGTTGAAAAAATAGAAGGCTCACAAAAAAGAAAAGCGAAAGAAGCAAAAAACAGAGAATTCTTCGAAAAAGTCTTTCCAGAACTACGAAAACAACGAGAGGATAAAGAAAGATTTAATCGTGTTGGTGCGAGAATAAAATCAGAAGCGGATTTAGAAGAGATAATGGACGGGCTTCAAGAGCAAGAACTAGAAGATAAGAAAATGAGAAGCTACGCTGTTATACCACCTATCTTACTAGATGCAAGACAAAGAAAATTAAAATACGTTAATAATAATGGACATATTTTAGATATGGAAACGGAATATAAAGAACGACAAAATTTAAACGTTTGGACGAACTCTGAAAACGAAATATTTAAAGAAAAATATCTTCAACATCCTAAAAATTTTGGTGTGATAGCGTCCTATTTAGAACGTAAATCCGTACAAGATTGTGTGCAACATTACTACCTTACTAAGAAAACTGAAAACTATAAACAATTATTAAGAAAATCAAGACAAAGAACTAGATCTTCTAGAAATAATCCTCAAAAAGTAAACAATACAACTAATAATTCTATAGTGGACGTATTGACTACTGGTGTAACGACAAGATTACAAAGAGAACAACAACAAAAGACAGTGCAAGTGATACAACAACAGCAAGCACAGCAAGCAGCCCAGACACCAGAAATGACTGTGTCAACAGCCAGCTCGACCGTTTCCTCAACAACGGCGTCATCAACATCAACAACACCTATTACAACAACAGCTGTTACGACTGTAGCAATTACCACTGTTGTCTCCAGCGCCCTCACCACCACTACAACAAATGCGACGCCAGTTAAAAGCACTCAGCCTGATGACAAAACCTCTAAAGCGAATACGGTGACGGTCAGTAGCAGTGTGGTTGTTACAACAAGTACTACCGTTGTTAGTACTCCTGTTGTTTCTGTTACCGAAACGCAGACTCAAACGCAGACCAATTGTGAAGGACCAGAGAATATGATTCCTGAAAATACTTCTACTAGGTGAGAATATATTAAATTTAATTTTTACTGCATACTAGTCGTCATTTTGTTCAAAAATTTATATCTAAATTGTACTTTTTGTTATAATATGTACTGCAACTTTAAAACTGTTTATAAAGGTTGCTATAGAAACGGAAAACTTACCTTCTCTGCTCCTTATACGCCTAACTAGGCGTTGGGATCCTATTATTATTATTATTATTATTATTATTATTATTATTATTAAAGGTTGCTATAATATGCATAGCTATATTCATATATGTAATTTAAGAAACAAACGGGCTTCTCGAAATATATTTAAAAAACAATTGTATAGAACATAAAAAGTCGTCTAAAGCTGAGTCTATATTCGCTAACCGGGTTTGTAATGTATTGCGTAAGGCAAGAGATTCCAACGTGGTCGGTATCGACCCCATGGGGTCAGTCTGATTGAAGCTGGGGTCGATAGTTCTTTTTCGATTTTAATAATAATTGTAACAATAGGTATTAATATTCAAATATTAGATTTGTAGTCAGATCTATATTTTGGAACAATTTAAATATAAAATAAATACCCAGAATAGACGATATCCAATTTAAAATCGATAGTAGTGACAGAAGCCTCACACCGAAAGGTAGAGAGGCTAAGGATTATGTAAGTAGTAGTGACAGTGTACAACAACGACAGATAAATTAGCTTTTCGTAAACGAATTTATATTTTTTAGTAAAATTTCATAGACAATTTATTATTAATATAAAAATTCGATGTGTACTTAAATCTAACCTATCTATTAAAACTTCCCTATTTCCAGTTTTTGGTAGTGCTCGACATCTAATCACCTTTTTAATTCTAGAATAGAATGATCTTCTATTTTAACATATTTTAATTTCGCACCTGATAAGTCGTCTGCGTTGAAAATAAAGTTATTCAGTGTACTCCGGCAATGTACAAATGAGATATTTGTAAGACTAGTTTGCCAAAAGCTCACTGGCGCTAGTGTTGCTGACGTCACTTTGGATATCGTCTATTGAAAACAATTGTGGAAAGTTTGTTAATAATGTTCTCTAGTTCTTATATTGAAAAAGTCGTATTTAGCGACATTAATAATTTGTTAAGAAAGAGTAAAAGGCTTGATATATCCAAGACTATTTAAGGATAAAATTGAGCTATTTTGTACCGGATAGAAAAAGACTTGTGGGACAACATCTGTCACAATTGTCCCATTGAAATATTAAACTGTGATTTTAAGAGACCATATTAGTAAATACCTCACAGAATGGGCTTCCGTGCTGTCGTCTAGCGATTTGTTTCTTTTTATTTAATTTTTTTTTTTTTTTAGTATAAATTAAGTTTTCAAGGTAAAAAAATGCTTCACAAAACTTCAAGTCAATATTTATTTATTAAAATTTTTATTTTATACATTATAATTTAATATGTCATTATTTTTGCAGAACAATATTATTTTGCAGGTTAATTTTGAAAAATTTACGTTAATAATCGTTATTATGGCAAGTAACATAGCAATAAGTCTGTTTGCCATTTCTAAATAGTTTGAAGGAACAATATGTTCTTATTTTATCCATTATTGTTTTCATCTGTTAAAAACCGAAAATTTTTGCAATTAAGAATGTGGCTGCAATGGTTCCAATTTGGAGCAAGACAATACAACATTATGCATTCTAAAACAAAATATTAATTATTACTTAGTTTTAATTAAATAAATACTAAAGATATTTCGATTTTCATATTATTTAAAAACGTTACCTATAAATACATCTTCGAATTCTTATTTATGTGTTTATAAAAAACATTATTCTATTATATTAAAGTATCTGAACTGTATATATTAGTATATACTTATCAAAGATATATATTGTTTTGCTCCAAAATTAAAATATTCATAAAATTAAGGTAACATAAGTAATGACAGATGTATTTTAAATCTGCCAAAAACTTCCAAAGGAAACCGTTGTCAAATGGCAGCACATGTATGTGACGCCACACTAATATGGTCTATTGTAATACATGGCTACTGATTGACCAAAAATATTTATTAATTTATGCATTCAATTTTATTAATTTTTGTAACCAATAATTTGTTTTGCAACTATTTTTATTATTTATGTAAGACTCATTAACTAAAACATTTTATGGGGGTCGGAAAAGGGATTTTTTCGTATACAGAGGTTGGTTGATAAATAAGGTTGGAAAACCCTGGCGTAAGGTAATTCACATTTTAAATCTACATGCTACGAACGTATTATAAACTTCCTGTGAATCGTCCGAAAGTAGATCATGCTTTGTGCATAAACTAAATATTAAAATTTCGTTTAAGAGGTATTTTAAATATACAATTTAACCTCTTTTATGCAAAGTTTCGTAAAAAACAATTACTCCTGCATTACTGGGTTAAGATATCTTAGGTTAAGATAAACTTTATATTGTAGTTTTATTAAATTCTTGTTAAAATTTCACATGTATAATATTTACAACACACAAAAAATCTTGAAGAAGTTAAACTGCGGGTGAAACCTGTCGAAAAATAATACAAGAAATGTATTATCTTACATTTTACTATCTACTGTGCGTTATGTAATTTTGTATCAAGCATCAATGCTTGCGAGCATCAAAACTACCTAGAACACGTCCAAACAAATACAATGAATTTCTTTGTGTTCGCGACAAAAACGGATACAGAGCAACTTTGAGCGCTTTGTGATCCGCTTGGCTTGTGTGCGTCCAAGCTACTCAAAAATTTTACACGGCGTGTTGCCTTACGCGATACATTACAGAATCGGTTAGCTAATGTAGACCCAGTTTAACAATTATAGTAAAATAATACTAACTATAATTTATATTTTATATTAAAACTTTTTGGGAAAATGAATTAACTGAAGTTCTTGCATGTACATAATTTGTTGTAGTTTCAGAACAAGCTTTGGCTTGCATACTTGTTACATTCACTGCAGAGAAATAAAAATAATCTGAACACAAAACATATCTAATATGTTTTAAATTAAAATTGATATGGGAACTGGCCTCTTTACAGCCTCTTACCATCATTTTTTGTCTGTGTAAATACTCGAGCATATTCTTATTTTTATTTATGTCTGTTTTTCCGTGATTACTATATTATATAGGATGTTTTTGAGAACTATTTAAGCATTGTTAACTTCTTTATTATAAGAGATACGAAGGTTTAAATTAAAGGAAAGTTTAAATTAGGAAAGATCGAGTATTCCACTCTGAAACTAAGATTATTAAATTGGAAAAACAATTCAACATCAAATAAAAGAGTTATTTCTAAAAAATATTATATTTCATTTCAATAACATAGGCGGATATGAAACGTTGGAATTGTAATTGTTTTACTAGGATTTTACTTTTAAATCAAGTCATAATCACTCTTTTAATACTGGGTTTGGACCCATAGAGCCATTATAATTTATTGAAAAGAAATACATTTTATATGTGATATATTACAAAAATACAAACTGTTTCATTAAAAAAATGTATTGATCTACGACCATCAAATAATAAATGCATTATGTGTCCAACTGTAAATACATAAAACTGTTCATATTGCAACAAGTGTAAAAAAAGTGCATGCGTGCTCACCCCGAAAAAATAATGTTTTTTACACCGCAAATATTTATTTAGTAAGTTAGTTACAATGTTTGGCGCTCAGCAATGATGGCTATTTGCGCCTCAAACAGCCCAAGTTCCTAACTAGAATACTATTTATATGATAAATCTATATAGTTGTAGATAAAATATTATATTTGACTCGCATATAGTGACTATATTTCACTCGGATGATTACAATCCTTGCCTACGGCTTGGTTGGTAAACTTCATCCTCTTAAAATATAGTCCCCATGAATATTATTGAGAAGTGAGATTACCGATGGCGGAGCTGTGCTCCAAGGAAATGTGGCTGTCGTGTCTAGTACTCAGCTGTCAATATGCTAATAGCGAACAGGTTAATTTAAGCACAGTACATTTTTATTTTATGAAACTGCGAGTAAATATTTGCGAAATTTTTTAATTTTTAGGCGCTACACATGTCTCGAGGTGTATAACAGAAGGTGGGCATCAAATTGCAATATTTAAAGTTTAATTTCAGTAGATTTATTGAAGTGTAATTTGTAGTTGAACAGGTGTTAAATGCTGGGCAGTAAATTGTATGTGGTACATCTGAGTATCGGTCATCTGAATTTATAATATATGGATTCTGTTTGTAAACAAGTGCATTATGTTCATTGCCTCATGAAATAAAATTAGTTTTAGTTGGACAGGAACAGCTAAAAATTAAAAATGCAACTTGCAAGTGCAAGCATATTAGTGCAGTTTTGTTTTTCTGCGACAAATGTAATGAACACACTCGCATAGTATCAGTTACTTTTTAACTCAAAATATATTCCCATGCCTTCCTCCTGCCCATAACCAAATCTTTTCCCAATCTGGACTTAATATTAACTTTCCCTCCAATTTTCTTAAGAAAAGAAAACAACTAAGATGCCTATCTTTATCCTGTCTTGAATGACAGCCAGAAACACTACAATTTGTTCTACTTTATAGTTTTTCACAACTTCTATCGATATTCTAACAAAAATTCAACACTAGAAAATATGTAATAAGTTCAAACAGTAACAGAGCGCCTAGTACAATATTTGACCACCAGACTGCGTATCCGAAGGTGTCAGGTCTCAATAGTTGTAGATAAAATATTATATTTGACTCGCATATAATGACTATATTTCACTCGGATGATTATAGTCCTTGCCTACGGCTCGGTTGGTAAACTTCATCCTCTTAAAATATAGTCCCCATGAATATTATATGCTGTGTACTATATTTTATTAAATGTACGCATAATTTATACTTGTATGCCATACGCTATATAAATAAATAAAATAGTCTTCATTATATGCTTGTAAAATAAAATACTATTTTTTGAATGAACTCGTGTATTTGATGTTCAATTGTTTTTTCAATTTAATATTCTTAGTTTCAGAGTGGAATACTCGATCTTATCTAATTTAATCTCATATCATAAACAAGTTAGCAATGTTTAAACAGTTCTCAAAAACACCCTGTACACGTGTATAATGCTTAGTAATCTATTTATGTTTTTATTTATTCTAAGTTAATATATATTCTAGTTATATAGATGACTAAGTTTGGCGCAAATAGCCATCGTTGCAGTATGCTAAAAATTCCAACTAACTAATGTTTTTAATATAGTTATTTTTGCTCAATAAATTCTCCTAAGAAATATACAAACGAGGATTACGAAAAAGCTTAATATTTAGACGCTATTTAAATGGTAATGAATATTACCAAATCAAATTATCCTAAACAGTTCCTTAAAAGAAAACAAAACTCTATATTAATTTGTTAGAAATTAAATTAATTGTATTGATTTGGGTCTGTTAGCTGTTAATTTAATATTTTATACATAAATATAATGATAATGCGAATAAAACAGAAAATTAAGTTATAAGTATAGAAATATTAGAAAATATTCGAGTTGACATTGCTGCGTGGTTCAAACCACAATCACCACTTGGGAATTTTCATATTCTGATACTGCGTAGTCTCAATTGGGTAATTTTAACGAACTAACTTGAACAGAATTTGAAAAATTATACTATAGAATATATAGCAACGGTTTGAGTTTTTGAGTTTTAATTAATAGTTTAAAATAGGGTACGTGTGAAAAAATTATTTAATAAAAGTTTCAAGAATTACTAATATTTCGTAGGAAAAGTGGACCTGCGTTTTTTCTAATTTCCTCTTCTAAAAGATCCTAAAAACTATTAGATTTAATATTCTAATAATTGTTCATCTTAGAAAAGGATAGCATTTTTAATTTTACCCTCAAACGTAAACAGTTGTCCTGAATTTTATACACCTGGAAAGTATGCTTAACGCTCTTGAATACTCAAGTGCTTAGATAAGTACGGTTGAAAGCAGCTAATATTAGAAAAAAAAAAAAAAAAATAGAACTACCTACTCGCGACAATAAAAATTATATCTGTTCTTATATAAGTTCTTACTGGTTTTTGGTAAAGGCCATATTGCAAGATGTGTTGCCTAAATACGGAATTTAGTGCTTGTACAGTTTCCAAGTTGTTCGTATCTGAAGATCATTTTGCGTAGCTAATAATTGTAAATAATTTTTATCAATAAAAATGTATTTAGAAATTAATTCTTAACTCTGTCCTTAAAGGGTTAATCTGTTTATTACATTTTCCATTAATTATTCTTTGCTTTATTGTTTTATATATATAATCAGTAAAAATTGTTAAAAATTGTCGGGAAAAAATAACAGAAGAAATGATGGATCCAAAGGATAGATGAAAGTAAAGATACGAAAAAAGGTGTACAATATCAGGGTATCAGAAGGACGCGGAGGAAGACCTAGGAGAAAATGGAGTAACGAAATTAGAAAAGAAGTATAGAAAAGATAAATCCCCGGGAAGGAAGAAAAAAATAAGACAAGACAGAAATGAATGGAAAAAACTGTGGATACATTACCCGTAAAAGAAGAAAATAAACAGAAATAAAATACAAACTTTAACAAAGCCTGACTCCAGATATGGTAAAAGGGTTAAAGAATTAAGTAATTAAAAATTGTCAGGTTTCCACAATTTTTTATTAAGGTGGATAGGGTTCCGCGATTGAAACAAATTGGGAACCTTTAATTTATAGTATAAATGATAAGATTTTTTAATATTACCTTGCTATATGTGAAAGACTAGAATGAAAGATATTTATAGAAGTATATATTAGTATACATAATGGGTCTTTAATATGTTTTTTAATATGATATATTTTTATCAATATGAAAATTTATATAAATGTATTAATAATTTTATAATGACACTTCTAACGGTGTGTTTTGATCAGTCTAGTAATTTAAATGAATGAATATTAACTGCGCCATGAGGTTTTATGGCTGTGTGATGAGACAGCAGACTGTGGAACATTGGGACTTATTTTCAGAACCTGGACACCACTTCGCAGTAATCTCAGGGGTCGATATTGCTTTGAGTATTTAATACTAAAAATAAGTACCTGTTTGTTAGAGATAAAAGAATGTGGTGTACATATTAATAATGCCGAAAGGCTAGAAATGGAAATAAATATTTCTGCCTTTATACGGTACATACGAACTTATTGAACTTTTCGAACTTATTGTCAAACTGTGTCTTGATTTGTGCTAAAAATTGTATAAGTTTCGTACATTATTATTAACTGTGTAACTTTTTAAAAATCGAATAGTGTTACTCGGGTAACAAGAATAGGTACGGAAATGCTCAAAGTTTTAATTACAGAGTTATGTTCCATTAATTTTAATTCAGAATCTCTGTAATGTAGTTAAGATACTATTGAGAGGTGGTTCGCATGTCTTGGATTCTAACGATATCACATTTGAACTTGTGATGTCCCTTTAAAATGTTGGCGGGCACATGTTTTGTCCGTCAATTTGTTGCGGGTCCTCAGTCACAAGACATGGGGTGCAGACCGCACTGTCATGTTGCGTTTATATCGTTCTCTAAGCTGAACTATGGATGTCTAGCTTATGGGTCAGCTAAACACCAAGAGATAAGAATTCTTGACACTGTACATCACACTAGGGTTAGATTGGCGACAGGTGCATTTCGCACCAGCCCAATACCAAGCCTGCTGTGTGAAGCAGGCGAACCGTCACTGTACAATCGTCATAAAATTCTATCCCTGCGGTATATGGCTGCACTCAGTGCCAAGCCAGATCACCCCGCGTATGACCCTATTCTACAAAATAGGCATACAGAGATTTATGACAGAAAACCAAGAGCCAATAGGCCTTTTGGTCTGAGGACTTTCGACATTTTGGGTGATATTGATTTTAATATGCCCGAAATGGCAAGTTTCGTTTTGTGTGCTGTTCCACCATGGACGCTACCGCGTCCGCTTGTGAATCTCACATTAACTAGGTTTGATAAAGATACTACGTTGCCTATCGAATACCAACATGAGTTACAAAGAACACTGGTCCCTAGGTTCGAGGATACTGTCATTTTTACTAACGGATCCAAATCCGGAACCAGGGTTGGGTGTGCGTTCGTTGTTTTGAATCCACGCCAACAGTTTCAGTACCGTCTGCACTCCATAACGAGTGTGTACACTGCTGAGCTGTACGCTATTTTCAGGAACCTGTGTTTTGTTTCGTTAGAGCATAGTCGGTCAAGTGTTATCTTGACGGACTCGCTGAGTGCTCTGAACAGTATCGCAGATCCAGATCCAGTGCATCCTCTTGTACTAAAGATCCGGTTGCTACTCCACAATCTGAATGCTCAGAATATGAGGGTAGAGCTGTTTTGGATACCGGAACATGTTGGTATTAAAGGTAATGAAGCGGCAGATGCAGCTGCAAAAGCCGCCTCCTACAGACTTATGATTGATGTGAGTTTCATATTTCCAGATGACTCAGAGTCATCTGAAACATCTTGTTTTACCCATATGGCAATATGAGTGGAGCAGCATACAGAACGTTAAGTTGAGACAGATTAAGGGAGACGTTAAACTATAGGGTTCTTCCTGCAGGATTAACCGCAGGGAGGAAACCGCCATCACACGCGTCCGTATAGGCCACTGTTGGTGGACCCATGGACACCTTCGTCGAGGTGAAGAGTCCCCTGTATGTGAGACGTGTAACACAAATTTATATGTGTTACACTTTTTAACTGAATGTGTACAGTTCGAGGATGTCAGGGAGATATTAGGCCTGTGCTATGACGTGTCAGTTGCTTTAGGTGACGACAGAGTACTCATGGATAGGCTGATACTCGTCCTGAGAGAATCGAACTCACTGTTTTATTTGTGAAGTCTTGCACTTTATTTTAATGTGTTTTATTATTAACATGTGATATTCGATGGTAATTAGCCTCTTTACAGCCTTTTACCATCACCCTGCGTCTGTTCAATTTTCGAACAGACCTTTTATATTATTTATTTGTGTTTGTCCGTGCAAGATTTCTTTTATTGAGTATGCGTTTTTTTAATAATTTTATTTATTTATTTATTGTCTAATTTATTGTTTTTAATATGTAGTCTAGTCATTTAGATGGGCTGCGTTAGGCGCAAATAGCTTTTGTTGTTGTGCGCCAAAAATTTTAACTAACTAACTAACTCCGTTTAAAATGTGATTCACTTTTGGCTTTTATTACTGTTAATAATATTGGGTTGATGCAAAAGTTCGTCCCGTTTTTTTTTGACAAAAATTAAAGAATCATTTTATTTACTAACAGTTACATTTAATCAATTACGTACCGTTCTGTTTGATGACCTTTCTGCATAATCCTGCACTCGTAGAGGTTCTGAGGTTTCTGGCGAAAGAACTGATTCAGATGATTTTTAAAGTCTTCCAAGGAAGTAAATTTTTACCATCTAAGCAGTTTTGAAGCGATCTATATAAATGGTAGTTGGAGGGTGCTAGATCGGGAGAGTATGGTAGATGAACCAAAACATCCCAGTCACTCTGTAAAAGTATCTGTCGGATGACCAAAGACACGTGTGGTCTAGCATTGTGCTAATGGAACGCAATACCCTTTTTGTTGGCTAATTCAGGACGCTTTTGGTCGATTGCCCGCTTTAATTCATTTAGTTGAGAACAGTATTTCTCCAAATTAAGGGTAAAATAAAAAAAAAAAAACAAAATTAAATTTTTTGAGCCACTTACTGAACGTGGAATCATCATCATCATCATATTAATTCATTCATACCAAAATAAAATTTTATTTTAATAAAACTGACGGATGGGGGATGACAAATAATAGATTATCGTTTTGTCTTATTGGTTCAGGTTCGAATCGTAATATAGGTATCGATGGAATTTGTAAAAAACGATTGTTTGTTTTTAAGGGCTATGTATTGACAGAATTGTTAATCGACCAATGTTATCTGTGCTTATATAAAATGGAAATTGTTATATATTTGAACTGAGCAAAACTAACAGAATTTCAAAATGATTTCACTAATTATCAATAATATATTGGTTCCACTTTATTTAACAAATTGTAGTCTGTATTTCCATAGTATGACATTAGGTTAGGTTATGATAGTTTATAATCCAGTACAGAAGAACCAGAATTTCAAATGGAATAAAAGCCAAAGAAGTTATTAGTGGGAAATATAAATATAATGGTAAAACTTTATTTTACAACCTGAATATCCATTTTTTTTTTCAAGCACAGTAGTTTTTGTTGGCTCTAATAATAAGAATAGTACAGAGTTAAGTTATGTATACTTTTAAAGCTCAATTCGAGCTTCTCCGTTTCTTCTGTTCTCGACTCTTCACTGTGATATCCTACCCTGATGTCGTTATAATATGGAACTACAGGTTACTGGTTGTTAAGTAAAGTTAAGCCAACGAGCTGATATAAAGAACACAAATATAAGTGTTCCATAAGCAGAATTAATTGAGCTTTTCGATTATTTGTATATAATTTGCTTTCGATTATGTGTAGGGAAGAGTTCCGAACAGTTCGTGGTGAATAGATAATAGTTCGGAGAGCTCGTATTTTACCTCCCCCTGTCCCTTGAAGGACCTACCTAAAAATTGGTGCAACTCGTACTTTTAGTTTGTATTCGGTGATTTTAAATTCGCGGTACAAATAATATAAAAAACAATAATTATAACATGGCTTTTTGCAAGAATTTGTATAATCCTGAGGAGGACGAAACTAATATAAATACATATTAAACTATTTATAAATAAATTTAGTTTAATATAGGTATTTTTTAACGTAAAGACTTTGAAATGTTATTTTAATACATAAAGAAATCTGTATTTAATGAAATGTGATACCATTGTATCACATATGTTATATATTATTTCATTATTTTTGCTAGCTTAGCAATAAAGAGCCGTATGTAATTTGTTGATATTGCATTTACTGATCTATGAATTAACTACTCTATTTTTATTATAATATTTTGATATGTCTGAGAAGTGTCAAGGAGACCAACAAAGCAAACATACATAAATGGTTTTTTTGACGAATTATCATTTAATATTTATTTTGAACCAAAATATTTTTTTTTTATAAAATGTTGATTAAATTGGGTGACACACGATGCGGGCCGCACCCCGCTATTGACGCCTATGATCGCAACTGAAATTAATATTGTATGCAGTGTGATACAAGCTTATCGTACCTGCTAAATAAGAAAAGAACTGCTTAGGAATAATTATATTTATTTTAAAATTTTAAAAACACTTTTAAAGCATATTTTACAACCTGCAGATTTTGTAAATAGTTTTTTTTAGATTCGTACATATTTATCTATTTGACATGATTTTCTGAATACATTAATGTACAAATAAAAATCTATTGCTTTAGGGCATTGGTGCCCAACCTTTAACTTGGCTCGAGCCACTTTGCAATTTATAAATTTTGGGCGAGCCACATATATATTTTGCTTTTAATATTTCAATGTTAAACATATAATAATGCACCAATAATAGAAATTTGTAATATGTTAAAGAACAGTATATTCTGTAACAAGGTTGGAAAATTCGATGCGAGTGGAACATTCCGAGCGCGAGAGCAGGTGAGCGTGAGGAACCACGAGCATCAAATTTTCTCTTCCAACCGAGTCACAGACCCTATTTTCTCCACGATCACCAGAAAGACAAAAAAAAAATTAACAAATTATTTTAGCAAACATTTTATCTTAACAAATAATTTATATTACATAACAAATTAATAAATTAATCAAACTTATTTTTTTATTTATTATTTGTTTAATTTTAATTTAATTTGCCGCACATCGGCCACTATTTTAGTACTTTTTAGGAAGTTATGTTGCATTTATTTAATGTAAACATTGCATATATTTTAAAGTAACCCTACAAAAACAAATGACAACAAGCATGGAATATTTATTCCATAATAAGTGATGGAATGAAATACACGCAAAATGCATAAGAAGATAAGTGCTTTAGAATAAAATTCCAACTCTTGTGTTATAAAATTCACTTTCTGTAGTCAAAATTGGTTTTAGAATTGGTAAATTCTACAGTGGTCGTGGAGAAAATACTTTATTCAGAAGATTACAAATTAAATATGCGAAAAAAATATTTTTTTATGTGAAACCTGACACTGGATTTCTTCTGCCAATTTCTTGTACTCTGGTACATACGATGTTAATATTATCTGTCTCATTTTGTAATACGTAACTAGATTTGGTTACTTTGGTGACTGTTGTGGTGTAAATAGACTTTTATGGAACCATGTGAACTTGTAAATGTGGATTTTGAATTTTTATTAATTTTCATTATATTAAGGTTATATTCATTCAAAAAATACATATGTCAGATACCAAATTGGCATGTCAAAATTGTGATTGACATGTCAAATATTTTGAAAGGTGCCATTTCAGAATTACCACCCTAAGATGACATTATAAATATGCAACATAAAAAATAAACGGGTTGGGCACCCCTGCTTTAGGGTGTAAATATTTATGTGGAATCCCCTGCTAATCTTGTTAACTCTACCTGAGCTAGCGGTCTTGTGTTTTACTTGGTTTGGCCAAACCACTAATAGGTTCTGTATACATCTATTAAAGAGTATTTCAACGCTGTATCCTTTCTACCCGCCAGCTCTAGTTTTCCAGTTACCGACTTTCAAATTTCGCTGTGATATGGTCTTTCTGACCGCGCCATCCTATATGTCCTTTTTCTGTGTTCAAGTGGGATCCATTATAGCACTTTCTTAAGCAATCAATGGCCTCCTATTAGTTGAAAATATCTGTACCGTTGCAGATGTCTATTCTATATATTGTCTATTGCCGATTCAGTTGTATTCCGTATCGCTCCTATACAATTTGTACGGTTATCGGAGTCGCTTTTAGACGATAACATTTCCCTGACTTTTTTTGTTCCCAGGAAATCCGGGAAATTTAAAAGGTTAATTATGGGGAAAAAGTGTGAGAAAAGAAATAAATAATTTTGGAAAATTATTTTCCTCATATTTCATTACTAATGTTAGAACGGATTTAGACTCTGACTAAATTGAATATGCCTTCATAAACGTAGTTTTTAAAATTGATAATTTTAAATTAATTTCTATCATTGATTTAGTAAAACAAATATACATTCAATCGCTAAAGATAATGGTTAAAATAATGATATGAAATTAATAATCTCTCATTAAAAATTTATCTCTGCTTAGGTTCAGCCAATTAGTAAAGCTTTTTACTTTGATTTGTGGACAAATTTCAAGATAGTTACTTGTTTGGACAATTGTACCACAATCATATTCATTATTTTAAGGAAGCTACATACAGCAGGCGTGCACAGCAGTGCTTCGCGTTCATTTAGGACATGCATAGTGTTAGGACGTACTTAGGCTTTGAACTAAATTTAATATGTATTCATAGGCATAGTTTTTAAATGAAAAATTTTAAAGTTTTCTGTGGGCTCATGAGCTCGTGTTTGGTTTGTTTGGAACCGTTACATACGGTGTGCGCAAACTAGAAAATAGACGAACACAACTGAATCTTATATACAAATTACAACGTATGAATGGTACGACGTACTTAGGTACCTAGACAACATCCGTACACTCGAGCACCAATGAGGTAGTATAACATAGAGACTGAACACCTCTTTAGGCGGGGAAACGGGGGTTGCCCCGAGGAGTTGTACAGTTTGCATACATCAATGTTTTGCCGATAAGAATTGAAAGTCAAAATATATTTGTTTAATACTGTAAACTGCAATTTTAATAAAATAAATTTCATAAATAATATTAAATTACCCTGAATTTATTAGTATATATGTTACTGTAAAAGACCGTATATTGGTAAATCTTAGGTTTAACTAGTAAATCTTAGGATTTACTAGTTAAATCCTAATCCAAAGAGTTGGTAAATCTTAGGTTTTACTGGAAAATCTTAGGATTTACCGTAGTTCGGGCTTTTACAGTAACATATATTTAAGATAAATTACATACATTTAAAATACAATATGATCGAAAAAAAAGTTTAGTAGGCCCTGAATTTAAAATGTTTTAAAAGTGGACATTTCTGTTAATATAGAAATAAATGATTCCATGTCAATCTAGACACCTTTTTTTCTCGATCATATTGTATAGCAATGCTTCAGACACTTTCTAAATTTAAAACAGGCATATATTACATCATTTATTCCATGATAAATTAAAATTTATCTGACAAATTATAAAGATGCATATCTGTAATATAATCAATGCTGGGTAAAATACTTTTCTGATGTATTCCAAGTATTGAATACAAATACTTTTTTTTAAAGGAAAAACTATATGTAACATTTTAATTAAACATTACTTTTTAGTATTTAAAATACTACTTGGTTGAAATTTGAAATACAGTTCGCAACTCTTAAAATGCAATATACGGCAATATTATTAAAAGTTGAAAGATGAAGAAAAGGTAAAATATTAAAATAGAAAAAATAACACAACAAAACAATCATAAACACAATACGGCGCCGGCGTTTTTCTTAGCAATAGCTGAATAAAATAAATGTAAATTAGGCAACTTGTTATACTCCTCGAGGCAAATCCCCCTTTTGTCCCCGCAGGGTCTTGGCTTCATAACAAATAATGCTAAGGCATAGAGCGTGCTATGTCTATTCATATGACGTCAATGGTTAATACTATGTATGTCTTTGATTGGTCGGTGGCATCTTCCTATTTATAAAAAATCCGACTGTACCTTGGTAGTTACGCATTTCCAATAATTTTTTAACATTTTAATTATCTAACTATATTTCAGTATTAAAATGTAAATTATTATTGAAGAATCATGTACCATCCACATTCCATTTTATAATATTTTAATATCTAAAATTTCTTAAAAGATATAAAATATCTAATCCATTAGTCTATCTAGATTTGAAACAACGCGCAATTCTTGTACCAAAAAAGTCTTTCAAATATTTTATGCAAACAAAATTTTAAAAAACGTTCAAAATTGGCAAAAAACTTAAAAATTAAATCTATAACATGTGATTTTAATACACTTGTTCTCAGTTTAAACATACTGCAATATTTTTGATTGAAATTTTTATAGAGATATGAATCCATAGAGAAGACAGCAGAACTGAGCTCGAGTAATAGTTTCAATTATTAATAAGTAGATGAAATGGTATTGCGTTTTCGTCAGTATTTCAATTGGTAATGTTTATTTACAAATATTCGAAGTCAGTAGGAGCCAGGTGCTGACGGGGGGGGGGGGGGGGCTACGTTTTGAGTGCGATGTCAAATGAAACATCGTAATGCGTGGATCAACCAACAAATATTTATTTTTGAAAAATCTATTTTACTTTTACAGGGATTCGCCAAATATATGTCAAAAAACTTTTGTCCCCCACCTTATTTCCCAGAGGGGTTGCTCTAAAAATCTGAAAAAAATCTCAATAATGTACATTGATGAGAATAGAAATAGTTTAACAAGAATTTTTGATTAGATTTTTTTTTTCGAATTGTTCTTTGGACTACCACTACAATATGTATCACAATTTTAAGGAAGCAAATTATACAAAATGTTTAACTAAACACTGTAGAATATATTTACCGCTTGATATGAATGTTTTTAACATTTGTTAAAAAGACTAATTGTGTCATAAGTACAGTAGTGAATAGAGAGCGGACACAATTGAGGCGGTTAGAAGTAAAATAATTAAAGAGCGATTTTTTCTAAATTTAAGCTAAGTACATATTTCGTCGGTTAAACATTATTATTATTAGATAGTAAAACGATTTCAACAGAATTCGCTTTACTAACACCCTCTGTCGAACTTGAAAAAAGACTTGAAAAAATAAATTGCTCTTTCAGTTATTGGTAAAACGATTTAAGTACGCTTGAATTATTTTACTGCAAGATCCTAAGAACAATACTGATGGATACCCATTAAGATGGAGAGAGATTCGCTGTTTAACTTATCTTAAAACTAAAAAATTCTCCAATAGCAATTAACTTTGAAGCTAATTTTCTCGAAACTGTACATTATGTGCTTAAATCCTTTTACTTCTAGCCCCCTCAATCAGTATTTTTTAAGATATATGTTAAGAACATTCATATCAAGCGGCAAATATATTCTAATGTGTTTAATTAAATATTA
The DNA here is from genome assembly GCA_963971575.1 of Liopterus haemorrhoidalis. Lineage (NCBI taxonomy): Eukaryota > Metazoa > Arthropoda > Insecta > Coleoptera > Dytiscidae > Liopterus > Liopterus haemorrhoidalis. The sequence continues at coordinate 20,616,966 of OZ020614.1, read as the reverse complement.
TATGTATATACGTGCGCATCTAGATTTTTTCCTTGGAAGGGCTCAAAAGTCAAAATTTTCCTTGGGGCGACTCCCGTTTAATTAAAAGAAAATGTATCTGTTAAAAATTTATTTTGAGGATTTGGGGGCTCAGAAGCAAACAAAAATTCTTGGAGCGGCTCACGTTTAATTAAAAGTAATTGTGCCCCTTAAAAACTTTTTTTTGAGGGTTTGGGGGATCAGATTTTTTTTTCTTGGAGAGGCTGAAAATAAAAAAAATTTCCTTGGGGTGACTCCCGTCTAATTAAAAGAAAATGTATCTCTTAAAAATTTATTTTGAGGATTTGGAGGCTCAGATATCATGGGGGGGGGGCTCAGAAGCAAACAAAAATCCTTGGAGCGGCTCACGTTTAATTAAAAGTAATTGTGCCCCTTAAAAACTTTTTTTTGAGGGTTTTGTTTTTTCTTGCAGAGTCTGAAAATCAAAAATTTTTCCTTGGGGCGACTCCTGTTTAATTAAAAGAAAATGTATCTCTTAAAAATTTATTTTGAGGATTTGGGGGCTCAGATATCATGGGGGGGGGCTCAGAAGCAAACAAAAATCCTTGGGGTGGCTCACGTTTAATTAGAAAAAAGTGTCCCTTAAAAACTTTAGTGTTTCATGAGCTCACAAAAAAATTTAAAAGATTTAAAATTTTACATTATAAACTACGCTTAAGAAGACATTAAATTTAATTCAGAGCCTAAATCCGTCCTAACATTAGTAATGAAGTATGAGGCAAATACCTGACTTAAATTATGAACGCGAAGCACTGTTGTGTTTGCTAACAGTTTCGAGTTGTGCTCTATGTTTTTGACGTCTATGGTTTTGGTATTTTTGATTAAAACAATCTAGTTTGCTGTAGACAAACAATAATTTGCATTGTAATCTATTGAAGAGTATCTGCTCCCCTCCTGATCCCGAGGGATCGAAATGGATGCAATTCCAATGCTGATCACTGCACAATTATTGTATAAACATTCAGATCAATTTTACAAATTACTAAATCGGAATTATGATTTAAATTAAAATTGATGAATTGCGTCGCTCTGATCAAATGTAATTTTCTAAAGAGTGTATTTAGTGAATCTACATGATGAATTAAAATCTTTGAACTGAAATAATTTATGATATCTCGAGAGTGAAATTTTCATCTTTCTAAGATTATTCATCTTTTAACGTAAACTTGCCTCAAATTTAATTTGGTTTACACAGTTCAATTTATTGTTCAATAAATTGGTCAATTTTTTTAAATCAATTAATCAAAAAATTTATTGATAACCTTGAAAATAAGAGAACCACTTTACACATCAATTTATTTATCATTTTTTTTTAAACTTTTACATTACCAGCTAAAATATTTTGACATATTTTTCAATAGGAAAATATTCTCACTCACGTGAAATAGTCTCACCAGGAAGTTGCCCGTTGTCCTGGCGGGCAATATTATGAAAACTAGCAGACATATCCGGCGATGCTCGGGAAAAAAATAATAATTTATCATAAATATTTTAATTTGGAAAAATAAAAATTGCTGCACAATCAAAAAATTCAAATTATTTCAATGATGGGTTAAATACCAACATACTTTACGATTTTAGTTATTTAATTTAAGAACGTTTAATTTATCAAAATAGTTTTATGTAGAGTTTTAACAATGTACGATCTCTCATCAATTGGTACGTGTAACGTGTAAACAGCACTCATTCTGTAGTAACAATATTTTTACTTTTAACGGTTTCATTTTTGCATAGGCGGCAATTCTATTGCGCATATCAAAAACAATATGAGAATTGATTAGCAAAAGATCTAGTGTAATAAAGCACAATATTGAAGGAATGTTCCGATGTTAGTATTTAATATAATCAATACAATAATATCCAATAACAAATAATCAAAACACAATTTAAAATTTACTTCAACTAAGTACAACTTGAATTTTTGAACCAGCAGTATTGTTAACCCGCCTATACTTCGATCTACCGCCTAACGATCATACTGACCAGTGTAGCGTCTACCAGTACACGCATCAGATTAATTTATTTACTATGATGTTATTTCTGTGATTACTTCTCATCTATAAACAATAGGTACATTGGTGAAAGGGATTTTTTTCGTTAGTAAATACTCTTGCCATTTAAGTAATTTTTCTTCGTAAATCTTTAAAGGTAACGACGATATTCTACAGCAAACTGAACGTTATAATTTTTGCCGAAACTGAAAACTTATAAATGATAATTGTGAGTTATCTATTGACCTGGGATATATGCTCTCCAGGACTTTTTTGTAGTAATAATAAACCTTTAAACGGGTGTATTCTGAAAGAAATGCGTTAAGATTAGCGTCAGGTTAATATTTTTATTTTAACACCAGGTCTAACGCCTTTATCCAAAAATGCTATTCTTTAAGAGCATTTGTTAAACGTTAATACAATATTTGTTAACGCGAGGTGCTAACTCACCTTATAGAGAGGCTAATATTTACTGCACGCGCATGCGCTGCTACGTTGTATTATAATATATTTGACAAGTGTTAAATGCCAAGAGAATCTTAACCCAATATTTCGGATGGATTTAAATATTCAGTGGCGATATTTTTTTTAAAAATGGAACAGCAATGTTTGTCCTGTGATACTCATTATAACAGTGTTCACAGTGTATTAAATAAAAATATAACTTTATTCAAATTTTATTTAGTCAATTTATATACTACATTGCATTATAACAGTTTACCTCATTTTTGAATAAAATGTGAATTATGTATTCATTTTATTTTTAAAAAGGTGTTGTAGAACGTTAACTGACTATTTTAACACAATTATGCTTAGCGAATAGCATTTACGTTTACAATGGTGTTAAAAAAATTAACGGCAGTTTCTCACGTTAAGATTTTAACATTATGTTTAGAGAATAGACCCGAAAGTCTGTTATATATATTTTCGATATATCTCTTACAGTTTAGCCGTTGTAACATTTTATTGTGCCGCTCGCAAGATTGCTCCGACTTGTTTCCGTCCGTAGGCCCTAAAAACATGTTCATCTTTAAAAAATCGATTATTTTTGCACCATTAGTTCCGTAGAGTCCTAAAGCGTAACTGCAAAATTTGGTCTAAATCGGTGAAACGGTCCATGATGTATAGCGAACAAACAAACAAACAAAACAACATCGGCCTATTTCTGCAACGAGGCTAATCGCCGATGACAGGGGGCGAGCTCCTACACTTGGATGAGTGGTGAATGATTGTGAAAATGAAAGTAATGTTAACATATTATTCTAGCTCGAATAATATCACCAACGAAGGAGGCTTGAACCACCGACCGCCCATTCAGACTGTTTCTAACAGTCTAAAACCGCACGACTTAATGCGCTCGGCCATTCCGTTGGCTTATATAGAGATTACATTATTTTTGTACAACTTGTAACCATAAATATGCAGTAAATTGAATTATAAATTTATAATATTAATAACTAAATTTTTTAATGAAAATTACATTATTTATTTTATTTTCAGTGACCAGTCGAATTCATCTATAACCAATGAAAACAAAAAGAAGAAGGAGAGACGAAAAGATAAGGAAAACGCATCCATGGAGACAACAGACGACGAGAATTCTGAACAAGGTAGGATTTTTCCTAACTCTTTATTTATGTTTTTCGGTAAAATTAGTTAAATATACGATACAAATGTACGAGAAAATTTATTTCAATTTATCAATGTAATACTTTACTTAAGAGTTCTAATTAATTCTTTATTGTCAATCGTTTAAAATTAATAAATTATTAAAATAAATTGATTTATTATTGCTTAAAAACAAACAATTATGTTATTTTACTTGCGCTGTTGACCACAGCATTTTAGATTAGTTTTCATATTATTGTGCCTCAGGATATTTTTCCCGGTCACGAAACACGACAAAATGCTTCTTTCCCCGGACATTCGACCAGAAACTTTTCCGTGTCAGAAACCCTAAAGCAGCGATGGTGAATCTTTCTTCCTAGACGGGTCAAAATTCAATTTGAAATTTTGTAGATTCAAATCGCTGGTCAAATATATAATACAGTGTCTGAAGAGACCAACGAAATTCGGTCGTTATAACCGTAGGTCGCTATATCCAAATATTATAAATACAGTGTTTAAAAATATGTACATTTTATTTATGGTAGTAAAAAGTACATTTACATGAGTGCAAGAAGCTTAAGCAACAAAAATAATATTCAAGTGTTACAAAACATAAAAACATCTGTCATTTTGGTTTTCGCGTTAGGCAGTGGTGATACGTCGTTATAAAAGATAATTTGACCCGAATTTCAAGCCATTTTTCGTCGTTATATTAATTTCGTCGTAATATCCGATGTCGTTATAAGGGATAAATCTCACGTATAAAAAGTTTTGTTTCTAGCCGAGACTTTGAAATTTCGTCGCAAAAACAGATATGTCGTTATAACAGATGTCGTTATAAACGATGTCCACTGTACGTTAGTAAAAGTTTGCAGCTTTAGGGTGTAAATATTTGTGTGGAATCTCTTAATAATCTCGTTAACTCTACCTGAGCTACCAACCTTGTGTTTGACGTATATAATACAGGTATATAATAGGTAATAGTTGCATTCCATCTTGCTGTTATTATCATATTTATCGATTTCTCTACCATGTTTCGTGAATGCACTCGCTTAGACCCTTAGTTATCTTAAAATCTTTCTTTAGAATCTTCAGAACTACAAAGATCTTTTTGTGTACGGTTCATTTGAAATCGTCATACGGGTCACTGCGTGACCCGTTCGTCCTAGACCAAATTTGGTTCATGATTTTACGAGCCAGAGGGTAAAATATCGAGCGAGTAACGAGTTAAGTAGTCTTCAACTTTACTCCCTGGAGCAAAGCGGCGAGTTTACTAAACATAGTTATTGAACGAGTTTGGCAGCAGCGAGTAAATTCGTAAGCTAGTAGCTAGTAAGTGTGCCTAGTGTAATTGAATCTTACGAAAACTATTTTGGCATTATACTCGAATTGTTCTCCAATAATATCCATTGCGCTTGAAAATTAGTGTTTTGAAAATATTTTCAGAGACGTTTTTTAGTTAATCTTCTATTTGGTGTAGGTAGGGTGCTGTGTTCAGTGGCGTACGGAGACAAATATTTCAGGGGGTTATATTTCACAACATCGAAATTTATACGAATTGAAAAGCGCGCAATTTTGAATGTAAGTAATTATCATTTTAATTATTTTTTCAATTTTCGGGAGAGGATTTATCCCCCTTGCGTAAGCCACTGGCTGTGTTAGTGACATTTTCTCAGCTTATGTGATTGTCAAGGGTTCATGTATATTATAACGGTTTTCATCGGGCTAATAGTGGAGATTTCGCGCCCTCTCAACATACGCCACTGGTACAACTTTATTTATCGATCCTAAAACAAACCCTAGTATCTTTTTTATTTAATTAGTGATGACCAGTGGCAGATTCAGGGGTGGTAATAGGGGTACCTGAATAAATTAAATGATACTCATTCTGCCTGAAAATATGGTATACATTACTTAAAAATGTGGGATTAACGAAAGTAATATTATCTTAATTTTTATTTGTTTTTATTTCTGAACTAGGTTATTACCCGTCAACAATGACGGATTTATAATATAAACATTTCAATTGTTTGTATGTGCATTTGGTTTTATTTTTTAACGTATCTTAGTTTCATCGCCGGTCAACGAATCACGGGACAGGATATCACCCGTTAGCCAATCACGGGAGAGGGTGTCACCTGTCAGTTAATCAAGAGACAGGGTGTCCCCAGTTAGCCAATCATGAAAACCTTAGGAAAAATTGACGTAATAATATTACTGACACTACATACAGACACTTGCTAACATACACCATATAATTATATGGTTAGATTATTTATTCATGAACTTTTTAAGATGGGAAAACGATTCATTTTTACTCAGTACAATTACATTTATATTGTTAAAACTAAAAATAATTTGAAACGTTAATTTATGCCTACGAAACCCTATACATTTATGTATGTAATTATATTCGTAAATTTTTAGAGAATAAATCTGCAAAATATTGTCCATATCGGTTAAAGGATATAGGCGTGTCTAGAGTTTCTCTTTTATGCCTACGAAACCCTAAACATTTCTATATGTCATTTTATCCGCAGTTTTCTAGAGAATAAATCTGCAAAATATTGTTCATGTCGGTCAAAGGATATAGGAGTGTGTAGAGTTTCTCGTTTATGCCTACGAAACTCTAGATATTTCTATACGTTGTTTTATCCGCATATTCTTAGAGAATAAACCTGCAAAATATTTTTCATATCGATCAAAGAATATAGGAGTATCTTATTTATGACTACGAAACCCTAGACATTTCTGTATGTTATTTTGTCCGCAGATTCTTAGAGAATAAATCTGCAAAATATTGTTCATATCGATCATAGGATATAGGAGTGTCTAGAATTTCTTGTTTACGCATACGAAACCCTAGACATTTCTATATGTTATTTTATCCGCAGATTCTTAGAAAATAAATTGCAAAATATTTTTCATATCGATCATAGGATATAGGAGTATCTAGAATTTCTTGTTTATGCATACGAAACCCTAGACATTTCTATATGTTATTTTATCCGCAGATTTTCAGAAAATAAATCTGCAAATATTTTTTATATCGATCATAGGATATAGGAGAATCTATAGTTTCTTGTTTATGCCTACGAAATCCTACACATTTTTATATGTAATTATATTCGTAGATTCTTAGAGAATAAATCTGCAAAATACCTGTCAATCAAGAGACCTCAAGAGTCCCCAGTTAGCCACTCACGAGAACCTTAGGAAAAAATGACGTCACAATGTTACCTAGATCAGCGTTTCTCAACCGGGGGGCCGCGAAGTAATACAAGATCGCAACATGAAAATGTAATAAAAATGCACTCAATCTTACAAGATATACAATAAATTTGATTCATATTTATAAATTCGAGTATCTTATATTGATATTCATAAAAATATACCTTTTACAACATAAATAAAATAAATATTCTATTTATTTTTATACTTAATAAACTTATTTTGACAACTAATTTAAATTACAGGTTATTTCAAATGTTTAAGTTGTCACTAGCTAACTTTATAATGAGTAAATAGGCTTTTACTAAACAAAATGATCAAAAGTTTCATTTAATCGATAAAAATTACTAGATTTGAAAATCTAGTTCCGCTTTAACAAAAGAAACAGACTATAAGTAGACTATATCAAGGTCAAATAAATTGTATGTGTCGGTTAATGGGTTTCTCTGACAATGGTTCGCGTTGGAGGTACTTCAAGTATTTTTAAGTTGTGCTTTGAAGTACGATTTGAAAGTGCTATATTTGTTATTATATATTTTTTTAATTGCTCTCCGAACTACAGGTAACTCAAGAGTAAGGATGCGAATGTGTTTAAATCAAAATGGAAGGCACTTTGAACACTTGTAAATAAAAATACTTTACTTTCAAGTCGTTATAGGGAATCGTCATTTAAAAATATCACAGTTTTTTTGTCAACCGTAAAAGGTATTAAAAAAATGTTTAAGGAAAAGTTGTTGAAAAGCTTCATCCAAAGATACCCAATATGACATACGTTCCCATTTAAAAAATCGAAATTGTCCTTGATATCCTGTAATTCCGTTTTTTTTCCGGAAAACTTACTAAAAATACTACCATTCAATTTTGTGGATAAATTTTAGTTCAAAATTTTTGACGTGTGAGCAACGTCGCCTTTTCGAAAAAACTCGTGTTCCCATTATCTTGATACACCATATATATATATATATATATATATATGGGGACCCCCCCAAATTATATAAATATTGTCTGCGGCCCCCCTATATATATATATATATATATATATAGGGGGGCCGCAGACAATATTTATATAATTTGGGGGGTCCCAGGCCATAAAAGGTTGAGAAGCACTGACCTAGATCATAATTAACAAATGGCACGCAAATGTTTTGCGTATGTCAAAAGGAATTCACAGAAAAAACCACGTATTTTAGACAAATTAAAATGACACTCGCTGTTATAATATAATTGCGAATTTGGATCAAAATTGTGTTGAATTGCAAGGAAGAAGTTCCAAATCGACTTAAATCACAACCGCCAAATAGTCCAGATTTTAATGTATAGGATCTTGGCTTTTTCAATTCTATACAATCCTTACAACATACAGCTTCACCGAATACAATCGACGAACTGATTGAATTCGTACAAAATGCATTTAATGCATTAAACATACAAACCCTTGATAATGTTTTTCTAACATTGCAAACTTGTCTAGAAGCAACCATGTTAGCAAAAAAGGGAATTCCTATAAGATTCCGCACATTAATAAGGCAAAACTTCATCGTAAGGGATGATTACAAACAACATTATCATGTTCCATACAAGCTGTGTAGACAGCCACGTCCTTGTTAAATTAAAACTTTTTGTTTTATTCTTTGTTTTACAAGATATTTGTTACTATTTCATAAATAAGATAATTCTAATTAATTAGAATTGTAAATGTATAGCATATTTTCGGACGGAGTGTAATAGCGAAATAGAATAGAATCTATGCGCAGTTTTTTATCTGTTAACGGGCCCGTAATTATTGTTCCCGGGCTTTTTTTTTGTTCAGACAAACTTTTATAGTGTTAGTAAGAAATTATTTTCATTTTTAAATTTTATCAAATTATTATATTTTTATCGTGTAAAGCATCTTCTCTTAATAAATTAATTTTTAGAAGTGTTCTTGTGCTCAAGTTTGCGACATAGTATTTAATTTAACTAATTAATTTTTATTTGTAAGTATTTATAATTTTACCTAAGCATCGTAGCGACCATAAGACATGCAAAAATTATAAAAAAAAATCAGCTGTGGCCACCACAGGACCGACCGTCACCACAAAGTACTTAAACAAAATACTTTATAACAAAAATTATTATTGAAAAAGATAATATCGTGTTATATTTCGTTGATAATTTCATGATATGCATTTATAATTTTACCATAATCATGGAAACGTACCTACATTTATGCCAAAATAGATATTTAGAAAAAATATCGCAAATATAAGAAAAAGTTATAAAAATGTATTAAGTCATATCAAAAAATTTCTCAAATAAAAGTTGTTAAATATTACTTGTATAGCAATTTTTTTAAATATTTCTCTGTGGAGGAATGTTTTTTTGGTTCATATTACCTCGCAGAAATTTCGTGGCGGGCGTGTCGGACAGTCAGTTTGTGCATATCTATGAAAATCTCTAAAAATGTCAAAATTGGTTTGATTACAAAACTTCCCTCTCTATTTGTGATGGTCGGTAATACTATGCTTTTTCCACGACTATAACTTTATTACTTATTTAATTTTTATTTAGTTCCCTTTAAAAACTAACAATAATTTGATAGTTGCTTTCAACCTTTTTATTACGTTGTCTAGTAATAGTCATGCACGCGTCATACGGAATGTAAATTAAGTTAAAATGGCAATACTTGCGTCAGCTGATTATTTGACTGACCAAGTCCAACTCATTCAAAAAATATATTTGCAAAATTCGACAACTTTAACTATATTATTTAATTTTAATCAGGTTTCCTTTACAAACTAATAATTTGACATATGCTTTCAATCTATTTATTACGTTGTCTAGCAACGGTCGGCCATTGCTGTTTGAGCCTGTTACGTAATGAGCTCATTACGTACAGGTCAGCGGTGTGTAATAAAAAGGAGAGGTGAACGTGCTACATTTACTACTGACATGCCTGATAGCAATTTGCGCCTCTCTTTTGTGTAGGTTTAATACTTACAGAGAAGTTTTTAGTCTGCGTGAAACGACCTGTGATTTTTGACCTAGTTGTTTACTTAAACTGTAACCAGATGTTGCACTTCTACATCTTACTACCACTCCCTAAAGCCCCCAACCATTTTTATACGATAAGCTGTGCGGCCAGAAAATTCTGAACCAACTTAACGATTATGCAGATGAAACATTTTTTACAACTTTTTAGAAATTCATATTCAAAAATGTCATGAACTCATTCTTTTTAAAAATATTATTAGCTCAAAATAGTTAAAATATCACTGCTTAAGTTATAACAATAATTATTCCACTCTTATTAAGTCACTTTGAAATAATTCCTTTTGCTGAAATATAGTTGTTACGGCACTGATTTAACGTGTTCAATCTTGATTTCTTCTGTTTACTTTTCCATGTTTAACATGTTATATTTTAAATGTTTATTTAGAATTTAGATTATAATTCCTAAATATATTTTCTCCACATTTATTTAAAAAATTGATTCCTACATAATAATACAGAATTTTTCTTATATTAATTACAATAAGTAAAAATACACATTCAACATTTACTGTGGATTACTTTTTTCATCATTAACTGGACTTTTCTCCCTTTCTCTTTCCATTTCTTCACTATGACACATCTTCCTATGTTTATGAACAAAATAATAACTCGGAAACTTACTTCCACAAGTTTTGCATGGATAATATTGAACATTCATATCCAATAATTTAACTTCCCGTTTAGCTGTTGTTGTTGTTGTTGTTGTTGTTTCAGCCACACAGTTCTTAACCTCCATAGTAACTGGATTGATATGTCTTCTAGCATGCTTTTGGTAACAGTACTGACTTTTAAAAGTGTGATTACAATACACACAAGTAAAACTTTCATTTTGTGAGTTTTCATCACTTAATTTTTTATCTCTTATACTCACATTCATCACTTTATTCATTACTTCATTTGAATCTACTATTTTATGCTCAGTATCTACATCTGTAAGACCATAACATTTGTTGATAACTCTATGGAAACGTACAGGTCCATCGCAACAAGCAATATCAATAATAACTTTTTCATCTTTCGGTATTTCACTCGTTCTTTTACGAGGTTTTGTATTTTTTGATTCAAATTTAATACTTTTTTGATCATCCGATGTATCATCACATGGATTTAAAATTGGTGATGGTGTTTGACGAGATGTCGATGGAATTGGTTGACTGTCACGCTTTTCAGTCACTATTGGTCGAAATGGTGTACTTTCTGATGATTGTATATTTTGTAAATTGGTGACTAATGGTGGGTAGAATTGTTGTTGAGTTGGTAGTACTTTTCTACTTGGTATTGGTTTGATGATAGAGTGCGTTGGTTCTAAAGGATGGTTTCTGATTAAGAAATCTCGGCAAATTTCTAAAGCTCTCGGCATATGAAGCACATGTGTTGCCAAAAGAATGTTGTAGATGTTGTTCAAGTTGAGATCTAGGTAACCAGTATACATAAAAGTTAGAAGAGATGAAAATTCATCCACATTGATATTTGGTATTGATATTGGAGCTGGACCTAGAACAAATCGGAAAAATTCATTAATAAATCTTTCATATAACAGCAATTTTTGTACAATTCTTGGCAATATTTACCTGTATCAGTTGCTAATGCAGCTTTAAAGTATCCGCTATGTGCTGCTAGGACTGAACGATGGGCAGAGAAGTGGGTAAGCGTTGGTCCAACCTGTATGACAATGTTTGGGGCTCCTGACATTACAGGTGGCGGGGCGATTTGGGTTGTTGGTGCACTGGGTAATGTACAAGGAGGTGCCAAGGATAATGCATCCCTCATTAACCAAGCGCGGTACAGCGAATACATACTGAAAATAATAAAATTAAGATTATATCAAAAGACATATCAAATACAAAAATAAAGTTAAATTACGACTTAATACCAATGAGTAATTTTGGACGTGAATACTTCTTCGATCCGAGAGGTATTGCCTGCTTGTTCGGAAATCTTACCATCATGAAAGGTCACACTTTAAAGGCTTATATCTCAAAAAGTATACGACTCAGGTGGAAGTTATGCTTCCAGGAAGAAAACTTATGCTTTAAAATCAAAATATCGCGATATATGTAGCAAAATGCGGAAAGGTACAGACCTTATTGAAATCGTATGAGAGCTGACGTCGCAAAACCGAAAATGGAGAAGAAGGACCACGCGGGCGTATTACGTAAACCCTAGCAGTGGTGACCCGAACACAACCTACCACAATTTTTTAATTATTGATATGATTGAAGTTGTAAAAAACATTTGGAGCAAAATAATATATGTAATAACCATAGTTTATTCAGTTGTATTAAATTTGTTACTCTTACGTAGAGTATAGGATTCTCTTAACCCTTTTGCCGCGGCACGTTTGTCTGTCAGTGAGAGCTTATACAAAGTCGTATTTATTTGGTTAACGCAACGAAAGGGTTAAATAGTTTTAACACATACATACATAACGATAAAAATTATGAAACGAAACCCGATCGAATGAAATGTTTATTTTTTATTTGAGGTAAACATATTATTAAAAACCTATCTATAATCTCTTAGAAGAAATTAATGTATGTTTTTTCTTCATAAAATTCATTTATAAATTGTTTGATTATGATCTCAAAGTGTATAAAATACTTAAGTATATTAGATTGTTATGAAGTTAGTTACTTTTTGAATCCCTTGTGTACTATTGTTATTGTATAGAAATGTTTGTAAATAATAATATTGCATTATTTCATTACTAAATTTTCATTAATATTATAAAGAAATTATGAATCTTCAACAAATGCAAGTAAATTTTACGAAAAATTTACAGATAAGTATTTTAAAATTATTTTAGAGCCACACCAATAACTAAGATTATTATTACCGCATATATAGATAAGTCTTTTATCGTCATCATCAATTTTCGACCTTTTCTGAAGCTTCTTTCCAAAGAATTCTTTCCAAAATGTTCTTAGCAACTATTTACCAATTTTTAACTTTAAGGTCTTCGTCAGTCCTTGAATTGTTTTCATGCTGTGTCTTCCTACATTTGAAGATGTTTATTAAGATGGTATTTCCATATTGTATGCACGAAACTAACTACTTATTGACTCCCGTTTCGGCATTGGTATAAAATATTCAAATAATCTGATAATAGCTTTAAATTACCATTAAGGAACAAGTGGACGAAAATTTGATCACTCATCTCTATGTGTATTAAATACGCTAGTAAGTTGATGCTACTTCAGCTTATAGATTACTTTTTTTAATAGGCTAGTCCTGGCCAAAGAAAATTTCAGAACTTGCTTATACTTATTGAATATGGAGTACAATATTTTACTTAATAATAATTTATTTAAAAACAATATAAATTAATAATATAAAAGTAAGAACAAAGGTATAAAGTCCACCCATAATGTTGAAGCAGAACTAAATGGATTTTTTTTATAGTTGTTACGAATTCTCTTTTTAATGATTGATGTGGGATTTTGTCAAAAAAAAATAATAAAAAGCTACATTCAATCGTTAGTTACTAGATTCCAAAATTTAGTTTCTCTGAAACCAAATTTGTTGACTGTTTAACAATAAATACAACTATTTTAAATAATAATAATTTTCGAAATAATTTGAAATTATTATTATTATTTTTTTTTTTTTTGTTGTACACAAAATATCTAAGCTATAAGTGCAGAGCTTAATCCACTTTTATCAATAATATTCGGCTGTCTAAAAGTCTTAAAACTAGTTATTAAATAAAACTATATATAACACAAAAATATGTGGCAATGCGTTGTCCTCATTGTTTTACCTTATAATTAGTTTTAAAACTTTTATGCAACCAAGCTTATATTATTTAAATTGGATTTTGATTTAAAGTTGATAAATAGGGGAGTTCCTCAAGGCTATTAATTAGGAACATTAACATTGATTATATCGAATATGTTTTAAAAATATCAATTTTACGCGGAATTGGCAAAAAAAAATTTTAAACAAAAAAAAAAGTTTTTTAACACCAACTCGGTTTAAACCCAGTTTTAAATATTTGTTTAAAACATGCCAACCTTGCTTTTAGGTCATTTTATAGTTCTCACTTTTCCAAATTAAAAATTTGGCATCTCATCGTTATAGTTTTATTATAATTCAGCGTATATCGAAGATTTGTATTAGTACAGAACGGACAAAATAAGTCTTGAATTGAAATTTGTACCTAAAGATTTAATTATTTGCGGAACTTCTGTCATTATTAAGGAACGGACACAATTATTCTTTTTAATAAACATGTTAAAAATAATAATATCAAGCGGAAAATATATTCTGTTTAGTTAAATATTGTGTGTATATCGCTTAAAATTGTGAATATGGTTGTGGTACAACTGTCCAAACAAGTAACTGACTTGAAATGTGTCTACAAATCAAAGTAAAAAGCTTTACTAATTGGTTGAACCTATGCAGAGATAAATTTTTACTGTGATTGATTAATTTCGTATCATTATTTTAACCATTATTGTTAGCTATTGAATGTAATTTATGTATTATTTTTTTGAAGTCAATGTTAATTTAAAAGATGCCAAATTTTACATTTAAAAACTAAGCTTATGAAGACATTAAATATATTGAATTTATTTATTGTTTTTAATATGTAGTGTAGTCATTTAGATGGACTGCGTTAGGCGCAAATAGCCTTTGATGCTGTGCGCCGAAAATTTTAACTAACAAAACATTAAATTTAGCTCAGAACCTAAGTACGTCCTAACACTAAAAATATCATTTTATTTTAATTTGCTAGGGAAAAAGAAATCTTTAAATTGGTAGAAATTAACAATTAAGTAATAAAAACAAATTAATAAAAAAAAAAAAAATGGAATTCATAAAATTAAAACTAAAATATTTCACGAAATATAATATTTAAATTTTTTTTAAATTAATAAATTAAAATCACTCGATTATCTAATTAATCTTGGTGAAACCAACCGAGTATTTCTTTTTATTTGTGTTCAATATAGGCAAACATTGTTACATTAATTTATTGTTGTTTTTCAAAATTATAAAATAATATTTTAAAAATTTTATTACTTTTAAATATGTAAAATAAATTACCTGTGCATATTGAATGATTATAAAAAATTTAAATATTGTTATTAACCAAATTATTTTCACTATTTATATTATTCCATATAGAGAGCACTTGAATTAAAATTAAAATTTAAAACTAATTTAATTATATTTCCCAAATATTATTTACAATTCACTTTAATTTTGTTTAATTCGTTGTTTTATAAACTTTTTGTTTTGACTTAAAACATTCGTCACTATAAAAATGTTTAGTGGGTCTAGTGTAAGTGATGATATCTGTCTTTGGTCTGAAAATTTATTGTTCCTCACTGTTCAAATCATAACTCATATATTAGCCAACCCCCTCCAATCATAATTTCTCCAGCAACCCCTACAGTTGGGGTACAGCCACGAGTTAGGGCTTGCGCGCGCAATATTTGAAATTGGCTTATTTGTGTTGATTAGTTTAATTTTATCATTTAATTATTAATTAAAGAGTTTTTAATGCGATTTATATTAAATTATTGAAAGGTTTATTTAATAGCACTGATTTGTATAAATTAACACAAGTATTTCATGTACATATGTATATTCACTTTTAATTTTGATACTTTTCAATATTTTAAAATTGATTTATCTCATTCAAATTTAATTTTGCATAGAAAGTAGTTGAAAAATCTAAAAACATGTTGTTCATTTTAAATTGTTCACCATTGCTATCTCGAGAACTATAAGAGCTACGAGGTTGCTTAAATTAGACAACAAATACGAGGGTTACTTTTTATGTTTTTACAAACAACCACTAGATGGAAATATTGAAATGTGTCATTACTATATTCATAAAATTTTACATTTGTTATTGTGAAATCACTGGCAGCTTATAAATTGACTGAGTAGTTTTTTGACAGTTAGCAAAAAAATAAGTTTGTGAAAAAATGGATATTACTCGTGAAGGGTTTCGTTGGATGATATTTTACGATTTTAGTAAAGGCCTAACTCAACAACAAAGCACAGATTCGCTTCGTTCAATTTTTGGTAATGAAGCACCATCAGAAAATACTATTTACAATTGGTTTGCAGAATTTCGTCGTGGTCGTACGTCCGTCAGTGATGAATCTCGTGAAGGTCAACCAAAATCGGTTGTGATTCAAAAAACATGGATGCTGTGCGCAAAATGATTGAAAAATATCAGCATGTGATTTACCGTGAGATTTACCGTGAAATAGTAATATTATTAACTATTAACAAAGTACACATACTTATATTCAATGAAAATATAATTTTTTTCCAGCTGTTTATAAAACTTGGAATAATATTATTAATGTATTTTATTATTTTATTACTTGACGGTCGAAGCGCGGGGCCCTTAAAGGCGCGGAGCCTGGGGCAGGTGCCTCACTTGCCCCCGTCTAGGGGCGGCCCTGTCACAGAATGCAATACATTCGATTTTGCATGAGCATTTAGATGTGAAATAGATCTGTTCCCGATGGATTCCGCATAATTTGACCGAAACTCAAAAAAAAGCTCGTGTTGATTAGTGTAAGGGGATGCTAAAACAATTCAACCTAGGCACTACAAAACCCGTATACAACATCGTTGCAGGTGACGAAACTTGGATTTATTCATATGAACCGGAAACTAAGCAACAATCCACTGTTTGGGTCTTCCAAGATGAACCGAAACCCACAAAAGTTGTTCGTTCACGAAGCACTTTCAAGAAAATGATCGCTTGTTTCTTCGGTTGTACTGGACATGTCGAAACCCTTTCTTTAGAGAATTGGAGAACAGTTAATGCTGAATGGTATACAACAATTTGTTTGCCAGAAGTCATCGACAAAATCAGGAAAAGCGACCCAAAACGTCGCATCATTCTTTATGAGGACAATTATTTGAAGGAGAAAAACATCGAATTAATGTCTCATTGCCCTTATTCACCTGATTTATCCCCTAACGACTTTTTTTTGTTCCCCAATGTCAAACAAGAAATGCGTGGACAGCGATTTTCATCACCTCAAGAAGCTGTTAAGCCTTCGAAAACCATGTTTTTGAGATACCAAATTCAGAGTGGAAAAAATGTTTCGAGAATTGGTTTGAACGCATGCAAAAGTGTATAAATCTTAAAGGCGAATATTTTAAAAAGCAATAAAAAAAGTTTGTTCCAAACAAAATTTTTTCTTTCTTACTTTTTGTAAAAACTTAAAAGGTAGCCGTCGTATGTAAGTGTAAACTTTACACTAAATTTAACCGAAAAAGAAGTGTAAATAATTAACACGAAAATCGAGGGACTTTTTGGTACACTAAAAGTTCATTTTTTAGTGTACCATGAAGTCCCTTTAACACTACTTTTTATGTCATTACTTTAAGTATTTCATATTAGACTTAAATATTTGTTTGGTAACATTAAAATGTATTAGAATGGAGATACGGCGTATTTTCAAAATTTTAAAATATTTAACTTTTACCTAAAAAAAATGTCCTCAAATATAAGGTCTTATTTGCATTTATCAAAAACCAACATGATAAAAAATTAATCAAGTACTCTTCTATTCATATCCACTTATATTATTATCGTCGTATCTTTTTCATCTGACAGAAAGAGATGAGACAATAAGACAGAAATAAACGAATGTTCCTTTGAAAAATTAAATCGCCGAAAGCTACTTTGGTACGAATGAATTACAGTTTGTTTATAGTATACTGAACGGATCAAGTGAAGCGGCAAACCGCACCGATATACAACCACGTGTGGGATCTCAAGCTCAAAACGTTTCCAACATTTGTGGTGCGCCGACAAGTTGTCAATACAAATATACATACTCCGTCTGTTCGAATATATGGTATACAATTTGATTTTTTTCTGGTACGAAAATATGATATACTTATGATATATTTACAATTTTAATTAATTAGAATGATTTTATTTATGAAATAGTTACAAATATCTAGTAAAAAAAAGAATAATACAAACAGTTTAAATTTAACAAGGATGTGGCTGTGTCCACAGCTTGTATGGAACATGATAATGTTGTTTGTAATCGTCCCTTACGATGAAGTTTTGCCTTATTAATCTGCGGAATCTTATAGGAATTCCCTCCTTTTGCTAACATGGTTGCTTCTAGACAAGTTTGCAATGTTAGGAAAACATTATCGAGGGTTTGTATGTTTAATGCATTAAATGCATTTTGTACGCATTCAGTCAGTTCGTCGATTGTATTGTGTGGAACTGTATGTTGTAAGAATTGTATAGAATTGAAAAAGCTAAGATCCAATTAAAATCTGGACTATTTGGCGGTTGTGATTTAAGTCGATTTGGAACTTCTTGCAATTCAACACAATTTTGATCAATATTCGACATTTTGTTAGCGGGTGCCACTTTAATTTGTCTAAAATACGCGTTTTATTTTTCTGTGAATTACTTTTGACATATGCAAAAGCGCGCCACTTGTTTATTAGCAACCACGATTTAGAAATAAAAACAAAAAAAGATCAAGATAATATTACTTTCGTCAATCCCATATTTTTTAAATTAATGTATACCATATTTTCGGACGGAGGGAGCATTTATTTTGAATGTAAGCAAACAAATCGGAGAATAGTTAAATACTAGGGGCTTCTCCCTCTACGTTGACAAAACTCGTCGCTTCGCGACTCGTTTTAATATGATAAGGCATTTGGCCGCACTTGTCGATTATAAAACTCCAGAACTTCGCGACTCGTTTTTTGCCTGTCACGTGGTTATCGAAGTGACTCACCTCGGGCGCGCCCACCGAACGTCCACGAAACGTCAGCAAAAATTATTATTATTATTATCATTAGCTTATAACAAACTGGAAGTTCTGAGCAATTTAACGTTGAAATAATTTTTCTAATTGGTGGCACCCCGGTGAGTGTGTCGTGGCACCCCGGTTGAGAAACACTGATATAGCCAATAACACTCGGGAAGTTCTAATCTATAGATACAATGTTCAAAGGATTATCCAAATCAGTTAATTAATTTATGTTTGTACCATTTAAACGTAACAATAATAATTTATTTCACTATGAAGAATACATGGATTCTTAATAAAATAGAGAAAAATTAATAAAATTGTTAAATATTATTGCATAGGATTCACTATTAATTATGTCACTTGGAAATTTAGAAAAACTTTTGAGTAACACTTAAAGATGTGAAGTTTGCAGATTTTCGTTGTAATAATATATTCGTTGTAGTAATATTTTACGTTATTAAATTTAGTATTTTGTTTAACTATTTAAAAAGGTATTTATAATTTTTTTGTAAATATATTATAGTCGTTTTTAATTTATATAATCACTTAAATTTCACCTATACTTGTTATAATTCAGTAATACGAAGGAATTGCCTCCTAAATTTGAACTGCGGTAGTTGTTTCGTTGTTCGAGAGAGGCGCTGATGAATACTTTTATCATAATTTTTAAGTTTTTTTGAAATACGTCTTAAAATTAGCAATTTTACTGCAAAAAAAAAAAAACAGCGGAAGACCTTCATGATGATAAAAAACCACTTTCATCCTATAGTAATCACTTATATAAAGAAATAATATATTAAAATGACGACATCTGAGTATTTAATACTTCAAGATTCAACACAATTAAAATTACGCGATTACTAAATATCGAATATTATTCTGTCTTGTCTATCCTCCTAATACATTGCACTTTATACTTTCGTTAATATAGTTAGTAAAATAGTTAATAACATACAGTTTCCAGATTTAAAATAACAAAACTGCTGAACAGATCTATCCTCACCCTGAAAACTTATTTGAACGTATTCTACAGATAGGTTTAACATTTAAAACGTTCGAACGATCCTTAAAATATATTTTGATAACTCAAAACTGATTCTTACTTTCTTAATTCTTACTTTCTTTTCCGTTTAATAGCATTTTTAACTGAAGGCAATTTAATGGTCGGCAAAAATTTTCAAAATTTATGAAAATGTGTTAAAATCCTAAAAAAACTGCATTATCTTTATCTCTTATGTATTTTTTACACATTTCATTAATTTTATTAATAAAATACCTTCAACTGTAGTTTTTCAATTCAAGACACAGTTATAGCTACCCAGTTCTCCAGTCAGTCAGATAAATGTGTTGCAAAAAATTTGATAATTCGAAATAATTATCAGATCAAAAATATCTGTTGTAGATTGTTTACGAGAACAAGGCAATAATATCATCATATATACGCCCAGTAATGACGACAAAACAATGGCAGTATGGTTTGCAGTCGGTTCTAAGTTGCAGACGTTCCTGTTCTCATAGCAAGCGAACTCCACTATTCTGGTTCACATTAATGTGCATTACTCAGAATTTTGAGATTCTTAGACTACCCCATCCACCGGTTATATTATAGGTGTGAAACATTTTAGGCAAAAATCGTTTTAAAATAAACAAATTTAGAAAAATATTTTTTTCAACGACGCAAAAAAGTCGATATTTTTCGAAAAACGTTATTAAAAAACATTACCATCAGTGCATATTACTTTGATTTTTTTCCACATTTATAGATTAATCCCAAAAGAGGACAAAAGTTTTTTGCCACAATTATTTACGAAAATTGATTTTTCAAAAATAAAAATGTGTTGATTTATCCACGCATTAAGAGGTTTCATTTGATACCCCACTCACAATTTAAAATATATATATATTTTTTTCATCGATTAAAAAATTGTGACTATGACTTGTGCACTGTTAATTGTTACTAACAAGTTTGTCATGTGGTAACGCGAGTAACCGTTCACAGCTCTAAATTTAATGCACTATGCTTTGTCGATTGTAGTTAGTTCGTTGTTTTTATGACAGACATATAAACACACATTAGCTATCTCACTTCACATAACCTAAAAAATACTGTCACATAAATTGCAACAAATTACGGAAATCGTGAAACGAAAAAGAATTGCTGTAGTTGCAGTTATAATTTTTTTATTAAAATTTACTAAGAAATTACGATCTCGCTGATGGCGGGTTCGTAAAAAGTCACAAATGATTTTTTTTTCCATCGTAGTTGGTTTGAAAAAAACATAGATGTCACAACATTCGTTACACATTAATTTTCAGAGCTGTAAACGCTTTCGTTAAAGGTTAAAACTATCTACTAATTTTATCCACAATGCATAGTCTATAGTTGACTAATTTCAGAGCTGTGAATGCAGATTTGTGAACGCAAAAAAAAAGAAATATTTTCACATATTCATTTATAATTTTTTGCTTTGTTTTATCTCAGAGATTTTTCCTGGAACATGCTGTATTTCATTACAAACTCATAAAAATTTTAAATCAAACAAGAGTCCATCAAATTAATTTGTCCGCTGTAAAAAATGGTGTGACGATTTGAAAAGAAACTTTGAAAAGTTAAAAAATTCACTACATCATGGAATTATTTATCTTTCAATTCAAAATAATATAAACACGAAATTCATATCAATATTACCTACTATTTGCTTTCCTTATTTCATATCTCGAAATGTATATGAAATTATTTAATGTAATAATTTAAAGATCTTTCCGAGATTTTATAGCAAATAACGTTAGAATAATACAGCAGCTTTACTATTTATTTTATTAAAAAAATTATTTTATAGAATACTTCCATTGATTGAATACTTTTAAAACGTTTTAAAGAAATTATTTAAATATAAAGTGAATATCGTTTATAACGATGTTGAAGGGACTAATGAAATTCGTGCGTTATAACCGTAGGTCGCTATATCCAAACAATATAGGTAAATACAATGTTGACGTACATAATTACGTACATTTTATTTATGTTAGAAAAGAGTACATTTACTTGAGTGCAAGAAGCTTAAGATACAAAAACAATATTCAAGTGTTACAAAACATAGAAGAAAAACAATTCAACTTATTTTATAAACAACTTAACACTTACATAATTTTACGTACGTATGTATGTATACATATTTAAATTTTAACAAAGAAATCTATCAATATGGTTTGTTTTTGTAATTTTTGGTTTTCTAAAAAGTTTTTTCAGTAATTTTTTCCAAATGTAGCAATACAAAATCTGTTTTAGCCTCTTTTAAATTTTTGATGAAACGTGAAAAAATGCTGGATTGTTTGAACTGCTGAAAATGAATCCTTTATAGTAGGTGTTTGGAGATCGGTTGTTTCTTCCATTTCTACTTCGTCGTTGTTTATTTCTGACTTAAAATTCGGATCTGACCCAGCTAAAATTTCATCTTCCGTCATATCCTCCTCCGTTTTGAGTTCTTCAACAATATTTGAAAAGTTTACATTAATGCTTTTCGTTTCTCCATATCGACGTCGATGACGTACATTCAACCCGTAGTTAACTACTGAATGAATATGTTTATCTGTCGCGTTCCGTCTTGCCTTTTCATAACTCGGTAATTCCCCTAGCCTATTTGATACTTCTCCGGCGTTTCACGTTAGGCAGTAGGGATCCGTCGTTATAAAAGATAATTTGACCCAAATTTCAAGACATTTTTCGTCGTTAGATTAATTTCGTCGTAATATCCAATGTCATTATAAGCGATAAGTCTCACGTATAAAAAGATATGTTTGTGGCCGGGACTTTCAAATTTCATCCCAAAAACCGAGATGTCGTTATATCATATGTCGTTATAAACGATATCCACTGTATTTGAAATACTAGTTTCTGATTAAATCTCTCTAATTGTTGAGATCCGAAGTACGGAGGAATAAAATGTTCGTACGTGTTTTCAAAATGGAAATGCGACGCGTTTAACATTTTGGTAGACACTGGCTAATGCAGCAATCACAGCCGCCTCTGTTGACTTTAAAATAAAGTTCATTAAATTGCTCTTGTATTTATTCATTTATATTTAATACAAAGTTAACCGATGTTTTCATTTTTCAACCTCGTTTAACGTGTACGTTCAGTGTCTCTCTTGCCTTCGGCTAATTTACAGATTTTTTACAACTAAAATACGAACAGTTAATTACTAGTTTTTTAATTAGCCAATAAAAAATATATAAAGTTATATCATTCGTTATTTATACTGTTAAATCTTTTGCTGTTTTATTTTTAACGATTTTATATTACGCTTTAAACATGTACCGAAATTATAAAATACAGCAATGTTTCAAAATGTTAAAAAATTGATGTGAAGTGTGAATTTTCACACATTTTAGGGTGTCGTGGATATTTTGATGCGGAATTTTTTTTATTGAATACGCATCGAAAACAAGAAAACATTTTCGTTTAATCTACGTATTAAGAGCTTAGTCTCGTTGCAGAAATAGGCCGATGCAAAATAAAAAATAAAAGTTTTCATCTAATACCCTGCTTTAAATTTATTTATTTTTTAATATAAAAGCACCGATTGAGATAGATGCTAGAACATATTAAATTAAATTAAAAAATAAATAATTATAATTAATTTTGCGATTAACTTAGTCCATCAAAAATTTTGAGTGTAGATAGTATTTCGGTTTAGATTAATGTCATATTTTAGGCAAAAAACACCTAAAAATATGTTGATTTTTTTATTTTTAGTTGTACTTTAAAGGACGGTTTGAAAATGAAATATTTTTAATTATTATTTTTTAGGGTTTTATAGGTATGACCACCAAAACACCTTATAACGTCTCTCATGTGTCAGTCAACTGTCTGTACGGTAGAAATTGTAGCCAAACGCTTAATATAGACAGTTGAAATTTGGCATGCTTATACAACTCTGTGACCCACATATACGAAAAATACTGTAAGTTTAAAATACATTCCGAGATAAATATAAACAATTTTGTATTTAATAAAA
The DNA here is from genome assembly GCA_963971575.1 of Liopterus haemorrhoidalis. NCBI lineage: Eukaryota > Metazoa > Arthropoda > Insecta > Coleoptera > Dytiscidae > Liopterus > Liopterus haemorrhoidalis. The sequence goes on along the minus strand of OZ020614.1, from coordinate 20,593,272 downwards.
ATATATATTTTTTTAAAATGTTGAGAGGCATACCTTATGAAACCTCTTGATGCGTAGATCAACAAGCAAATTTTTATTATTAAAAAATCATTTTTTTGGGGGATTTTTGCCAAAAATATGTCAAAAAACTTTTGTCCCCCACCCTATCTCAGAGGGGTGAAAAATTGTGCAAATAATTTTTTGTCCCACACCCTGTAGCCCAGATGGTTTAAACTAAAAATCTGAAAAAAATCTCCATAATGAACATTGATGGGAACCGGAATAGTTCAACAGGAAATTTTGATCAGATTAGTTTTTCGAAAATTGTCGATTTGTTTGTGTAGTCGATAAAAAAAATTATTTAAAAAAATTATTGTGCGGTAAAAATCTGAAAAAATTATAGCTAATGTACATAGATTTGAGCCGGAAACGTACGAATTTTGGATCCGGTTGCGTTTTTGAAAAATATTGCAGTTTTTGTGTTTTTGAGAAAATGAATTATTTTTTTAATTTATAGCTAAATTATGGCTTATGGCTTAAGCCACAACGGCTTAAGTGTGTGTATTTTTTTGAAATAAAAAATTTAGTAAAAAAATTTTAACTGCTGAGGACCGAGTTTTGAACACCACACTACACTGTAGAGTGTAGTGTGTAGTGTTCAGTTATTTTATTATACTATTATACGTTATGATTTAACCTATTGTTTTACTTCTCACACTTATTAAATACCTACAAAATCCTGAAATGTGTCCAAATTCACACTTCACATCAATTTTTTTTATTATTCTCTGAGTTACAGATAACTCAAGAGTAAGGATACGAAAATGTTTAAATCAAAATGGAAGGCATTTTGAACACTTTTAATTAAAAATACTTTTCTTTCAAGTCGTTATAAAGAATTTTGTCCACTGTAAGAAAACGAAAAAAATATGGTTGACCTATACTAAGTAATATTAGTGTAGTTCTGTATAATATTATTTAAAAAGTCTGTAACTAATACCATTATAAAGTACTTAACGTATATGAATGTAAATGACAAAATTATTTTGTAATTTATAAAATGTATTCTATCAGTATATTTTATCGAAATATATTAAATAGAATGCAATATTCCGTGTAAAACCCCGTCATGGAAACACTTAACTAAAGTCTGGTTTAATTTTAAAATACTCTCTACTTAATATTGTCCATATTTATTAAATATTCATCGCTGGGGGTCTAGTGTTACCAATTTGTACTCGTATCGCTGTATTTTATCAAATTAATATTTCTAATAACTTTAGTTCACGGTGAATCATAAGATTACTGCATTATTTTTCATACAATTATTTCAAATTAAAAAATCCTTTATAACTTACAATAATTTTTATAAATACTAAAGGCCATTATTGTTACCAGTACTTACAGATTTATACGAATGATAAAAAATTGAGTAATATATATATAGGTATCATATACAAGGGATAATCAAGAAGTTAATTACCTAATATCTAAATAATTATGCAATGTAATACATTATACCTAGTCTTGCCGTAAATACTGTTACCAAGTTTTCAGGGAAACTCCACAAGATGCTTAAAGATATTTTAATTTTCTTTTACCACATAATGTTTAATTAAGTGATAGAAGAGAAGGTCCCAATATGGGCCCTGCATTTAATATGGGCCCCCAAAGAAAATCTACTAATATAGCTAACATCATCTTTCGGCAATAGTTTAAAACACAACTACCTTTCGTTCAACTATTTTACAAATTTAGTGCAGTTGAGTTCTTGTTCCGTTAGAAACGAATTACAGTAAATATGTTTGCTTAATTTTGATTCTTTTATTCAAAGTTGTTGTTATAAGAATGGGCAAGATTTTTATTCGATCTGCTTGTGATTTATACTTGAAGCTGTTGTATTGTGATCGAGGTATATTGTGTTACTAGGAGCTACTGTCTCACTTAATCTCAAAAAAGTCAAACATTAATTTAGATTGCCATGTGCAATATTGGAATTATGGGCTCCCCGCGAGGTCTAAATATGGGCCAGGGCATATTTAACAATTTTGTCTAGCTGACGACGACATGGACGTTGATGAAGTAGGGCAACAAAGTCAGTATGATGAAGATGTTGCTTGCATGTTTGGTGACGGTTGTTTTTTACAGGATCAAAGGGGCGAGCTTTGGGTTCGGTGACTAATGTGCAATATGTGGGCACATGAACAATGAATGCTCCGGGATAGAAAAAGATTTATATGAATGTGATTTTTGTCAGTAATCAATTGTTAAACTGTTACTTTGAGTTTTTATCGTAAACAAAAATAAAATTTATTCTGAACTACCCAATTTTTAATAGGGGCCCATATCTCATACACTCAATCCTGATTTGAACATTTTACAAATAGTTGGTTTTGAATCACATTATTCTTCTATTTTTCTAAACAATGCAATCTTGAATATTGTATATAAGTCTTTGGGGTAGATGTATGCCAATTCTAAGATTAATTATTCAAATATAATTGTTTAATTAATTTTTTTTTACTACAAATTTTATACAATAAATAATTATAATTTATAATAAATAAAAATTTCCAATCACAGATAATTAACTTATATTATTAAAAGGGACATTATTAAAATCACAGTATTTTTTTTTTTAATGATTTCAAACTTTATTCATTAAAATTACTCAGTAGAAAACTTTTTATATTTTTCCGAACTATGGATCTTTTTGAGTTGTTTTTTGCTTTGAAGCATTTTATAAAAATCCGCACAGTTTTCTTCATAATTTAATTTAATCAGTAATATGCTTTTAATGTGTCTACAAGTTGAGTCTTTGTCCAAAAGCTGTCCATCAAGGAAAATACCCTTTCGGTAGATTTTTTTTAGTTCAAGTTTTGTAAAATTTAAAAAAAAATTCTAAAATTCGGGACAATTCGGGACAAATATTCCCTCTGAAAAAAATCGGGACGCAAGGCGGAAATTCGGGACTGTTCCGGCAAATTCGGGACGTATGGTCACCTTATCTTAACTCGTCTTAAAAAAAGAAGATATTTCATAAAATATCTTGACGAACTGGCATAAACTCGGAAAATTATTTGAGGAGCAGGGGCGCAAAAATTTTGAAAATCACTTGGGGAGCAGGCGGAACACAAAGTAACTTGAAGACTAGGGTACAGCCATTTAGAAAATAATGATTAGGTATGGTTTTAAAAATATAATTTTTGGTGTATCTACGCTTGCGCATTTCCAGCAACAGCACTTAAACATCTATGAAAGATAAAATAAATGAACTTTGACCTCCACTTACCGATTTTTATTAACCCAGACTATAAACTAATTCACAAAGTAATTCACAGGAAAAAAAAAAACTCGTATTTTAGACAAATTAAAATGACACCTGCTGTTCTAACAAGATGGCGAATTTTGATCAAAATTGTGTTGAATTGCAAGGAAGAAGTTCCAAATCGACTTAAATCACAACCGCCAAATAGTCCAGATTTTAATGTATTGGACCTTGGCTTTTTCAATTCTATACAATCCTTACAACATACAGCTTCACGAAATATAATCGACGAACTGATTGAATGCGTAAAAAATACATTTAATGCATTAAACATACAAACCCTCGATAATGTTTTTCTAACATTGCAAACTTGTCACATTGCAAACTTGTCTAGAAGCAACCATGTTAGCAAAAGGATGGAATTCCTATAAGATTGCGCACATTAATAAGGCAAAACTTCATCGTAAGAGACGATTACAAACAACAATATCATGTTCCATACAAGCTGTGGACACAGCCACGTCCTTCTTAAATTAAAACTTTTTGTATTATTCTTTGTTTTACTAGATATTTGTAACTATTTCATAAATAAAATCATTCTAATTAATTAAAATAAAATTTAAATATCTTCTGGAATTTCACTCCAAAACAGTATTTAGAACAAGACTTGGTTTTGTGATAAAATAAAATATGAAGTGGACACATTAAATTTATTCCTGTTTGTTTTTGTATGATATTGCTCAAAAATGTTTGCACATTTGTATGAAAGGTTAGTAAATTATTAAATTTTAACAGAAATGGGGTGTACAACCCCCGAAATTAAACATTCTATCATCCAATATTTTTAATGACTTGATATAAAATGCACGTATGTGTATATGCATCGCAGTCAGTGCAGTGATAATTCAATGGTGGGGCAAATGTCGGATGATATGGGGATGAGGTTGGATGAAGTGACGGAAGGGCAAGTGATCTCCCTCGGGAGACGAATTCACGTCATTAGCAACACCATTAATCAATCGGTAATTATCTGTAGTTCATACTGCGCTGATTATTGAATTTATTGCTCATATTCTACGACGTTTGATGAAACATGGTAGTACACATCCAAATTCAACTGGGAGCACTCACAAAAACTAGAAAATATAGGAGAAGGTTGGCGTAACTTCACTGCTTAAAAATATTTTCTTGAAAACTTTTACTAATATTACCATCTTGCAAAATCTTCCACATATTCCAAATATTCTTTAGAAGTGGGGCACACTTTTCTCACCATTCTGTCCCAATTCATCCCACAACAGTTCAATGGGCTTCAGATCAGGTGACTGTGGTGACCAAACCATAACTTTTATCACTCCTTCAGCAGTCAATTTACCCAAATAATCTCTGCAGAGCTTGGAGGAGTGTTTAAGGTCATTTTCATGCTGGAACACAAAGCTCTAATTTTCCAGGATACCCAAATATTGCTACTTCTTCATTATTTCTTCAATTCTATGAATATTGCCACTGCAACTGCATCGCCACCAAAACAGTCCACACCATCACAGAACCACCATGTTCACAGAAGGCTGCAAACATTGGTCAAATGTCCTCTCCTCTGCTGACCTGCGAATGAAGATTCTTCGTTGGGAACGAAAAACTTGTTCACTCCATAGGACTGTCTTTCAATCTTCAAGTGTCCAATTTTTATGTTTTGCAACCTCTTCTGCCTATTGATGATTTGTAACAAAGGTTTCGTTGCAGCTACCCTGCCATGAAGGTCTCCTTGCAGTCTTTGTTTCACAGTTGATAAATTAACTTTTTCCACTCTCTCTCCAGATTTAACTGCGTTGCTATTTCCGGTGCAGTTAGGCTGTTACACTTGCTGGTTATTACAATCTTCTTATATTCAGAAGAAGTCGTGATTCTGGGTCGTTCATCATGTATTTTGTTGGATAGAAATAATTATTTCTTCATTATTCCTTCAATTCTATGAATATTGCCAACCGCATCGCCACCAAAACAGCCCCATAACATCACAGAACCACCATGTTTCATAAAAGGCACCAAATATTGGTCAAACATCCTCTTCTCTGCTGATCTGCGAACAAAGACTCTTCGGTGGAAACCAAAAACTTCAAATTTTGACTCGTCACTCCATAGGAGACTGTCTTCTAGTCGTTAAGTATCTAATTTTTATATTCTTTGGTCCATTGCAACCTCTTCTACCTGTTGACGGTTCGTAACGAGGGTTTCCTTACAGCTACCCTGCCATGAAGGTCTCCTTGCAATCTTCGTTTCATGGTTGATAAACTAACATCTTTCACTGTCTCCAGATTTAACTGCCTATCTTCAGAAGAAGTCGTGATTCTAGGTCGTCCATCATGTGTTTTGTTGGATATTCGCATTGCTATGAAATTTCTTCACATTGTAGCTGACTGTTCTTTTCGATGTTTTTAGTATAATCGAAATTTGGCGGTTATTTTTGCAACTTTTACGATAAGCGATTATGTATTAATGAACGCATTTCAATTGAAGTTCTTTCGTTTTCAGCATGTTGATAACTTGCTGGTTATTACAATCTTCCTCTCTTCAGAAGGTGCAATTTTTGGTTGTCCATCACACACTGGATATTCTTTGTGACACTTCCTCATTAAACAGTTCCATAAATGCAAAATTTTATATTGGTTAAAATGCAGTTATTGACAGTGTGAAACAAATTCGTTATGAATGTTATTGGCACGCCTCTGTACAGTACATGGCAAAGTATCAATCAGTATACGTTGGGAGGTAGATTTGTGTGTCAGATTGTCACCTGTTACATTACAATGTAATTGTTTCAACGAACATACACTCTGGCCATATGTGGACCCAGCCAATTACATTGCTGAATTAATTATTTAACATGACCAATTATATATGATTCACATAAATTCCAATGTTAGCGTTTCTCTATATTGGTTTACTGATGCTCATCAGTGATGGGCGTTTACACGTAAACTTTAATTGTTTACGTTTACATGTAAACTTATGTAAACAATTGGTAAACTTGTCAACAATGTAAACAATGTAAACTTTGTAAACTGTCAAATAATGAGGTAAGTTTTAGTTATTTAATACGAATAATGGAGAGTTAATGAACAAGTATATTTAGTTCAAAACAATAAATTTATTAAAAAAATGGTGGGAAGAAACCGAAGGAATAGTTCTGAAGAACTAGGTTTTGTTTTAATTAAAGAAAATGAAAGAAAATATAGGGCGTTATGCAAAATTTGCAATGAATCTTTTCGTTATTAAAAAATATAGGCTGATTTTCTTTAAGGTGAAGTTTAATGTATTTTGTTAATAAAATTATTAGACTGAATTTTTTAAAGAAAAAAGTTTTTTATTTTTCATATTCATATTTACTAATTTGTATGTAACACCTGTATAATGATGCAAATTCGATTTTTATTAATATGTATATTGGCTTGTCCTAATTTTATATACTTACTTTTTCATTAAAATTTTATTATTTATAAAAATGTATTGATAATGAGGTTCTGTAATTCAAAACAAGTGCGCATGTCTAAATCATTGTTTACATTGTTTACGTTGTTTACATTGTTTACAAGAGTTTTTGTGTATACTTTACATCATTGTTTACGCGTCAACAATGAGGTAACTTACATCATGTAACTTACGCGCCCATCACTGATGCTCATTTAGTTAACACCAATTTTTTACCTCAACAAGAAGTCATTTATGCTTATAGGAAGCTCGACAATTCTTTCAGATCTATTAAATTTTAGACAAAAAACAATAGATAAGTTTTGTTTTATTTGTGCACCATATTATGCTTTGCTTTTTAACCCTTTGAGGGCAGAATTAAGACTTGAACACAGGCACGCGCCGGCTCTGTAACGACGAAGAGTTTCCACATTTAGTACGAGTTTTCCAAATTCGAGTATTCCAAATTCATTATTAAACAATAATCTAATCTAAACACGGTAATTATTTATTTCCATTATTTCAATACCGTGAACCCAACAAATGTTGGCAGGTTCTATCTATCTACATACGTCATATTGAATATGTTTTGTCTATTTTTATCATTATTTCTCATTGACCGGACGTCAAAACTTGGACGTGAAATATAAAAATATGAATATTCTACGTGAACGTTTCTACGTCTACGTCCATCTACGTCTGATTGGAAACCGGTAGCATACATGCATTTTCCTATTACTTATATATTCACGTAGACGTAGGATTGTACGTCTACGTCTATTGCAAACAATCCTTTACTGCGGGAATATTTTACTTTACAGTAAAATCTCCATGAAACGAAATATTTTGTTAATGCAATTTATGTTTTTATGTGAAAACAGTGAATGACTATTGTCTATTAGGTAGAATATTAAAATAAAATGCTTCCCACTTATTTGGTGTCACTGAACAATGTAAATCTTTCATGGTGAACAGAGAGTCTGAGCTAATGAAAAGATTTTCCGCTTGAAACGGTGCATTCTCGTACATTTCCCTTGGGCTCGGTGTCAGAAGAGAACTTCCATTCCAAACTACAGCGGTGTAACTCTCGCATAAAGAATACACGATTATTTGAACTGCTTAATATTACTTCACATTTTACAACACTTAACATTATTTAAGTTTGTGGAAAATGACAAATTCATATCAATGTAAAATTATAGAATAAGGCACTGTGAGAGCCAGACAAGAAGATGGCACCTCACCTTTACTGTTTAACCTCGAGCTGGAGGTGGTGCTACCTAAAGCCCAACCACTGTGGTCTACAGCTCAATGGATATCACAAGATTTTAGGGTAGCTAGATATTATTTCAAATAAGGTTGAAGACGTAATATACCTAACCTTATCGGGCGCTTATACTACAATGTAATTGTTAAATATTTGTTCATTCAGCAGCAAATATTATATAATGAGGGCCTTGCTGACCGAAATGTTACATACAGTATTAATATAAATGCATTTGACGGGAAGTTTCAGTGTCGTTAATTAATACTTACTAACCTTATTGATGTCCGAAGCTCGTAAAGTAGGAATCAGTAATGAAAAAACCAAGTATGTCATTGTTAGTGGACGCAGTCATAAGAACATGACCAATTTAAAAATGGCAGCACTTTTGAGAGAGTTTCTACTTTCAAATACCGGGGCACCATGATAAATCAGGTGAATCTGATACAGCAGGAAATTACGAAAAGAATTAAAGCTGCTAAGGCATCGTATTTTGCACTTGATCCCTTCTTCAAAACGAACTTCTGTATAAGACCATCAAGATCAGGTTATACCAAATTATAGTACGTCCCGTAATTATGTATGGCTCCGAAACATGGACCTTTACAAAGCGATATCGACAACACCTTATAGTTTTTTTTTTAAATTTTATTTATTTTACATCGGCATATTTCTGCAACGAGACTAATCGCCGATACCAGGGGGTGAGCTCCTTCACCTGGATGAGTGGTGAATGATTGTGAAAATGGGAGTATAAACATATTATTCCCGCCCGAATAATATCACCAACGGGGACTTGAACCAGCCACCTCAATTCAGACTGTTTTTTACCAGTCAGAACTGCGTGATATAACGAGCTCGGCCACTCCGACGGCTTGAACAAGAACTTAAAATTGTAAAAAATAGAAATTACATAAGCAAGTATGGCCCACCAAAAAAATGATTATTAAATGCAACTTGCGTCGTAAAATAGAAAAAAATGCTGAATGCGGCCCGCACCGTGGAATAGGTTGCTTACCCCTGTACTAGAGCTTCTTAAACTATAGGTCCCGACCCAGTTATGGGTCGTGTACAATTTTAAATGGGTCGCCATGGGTTTATTTTATTTACGGTGTATATATTCTGGGAGTCGTGTAAAGGTATGTAAAATGTTTGAGTGGATCGCGAGGCAAAAAGTTTAAAAAACACTGGTCTAGAGATAGACATGTAGTCTTTATTGATCTTATTTTTCACCTTTCCTTTTGACATCCGCTGGAAATCTTTTTTATCATCACATTTTTTTCCGGTCGCAGAATTTAATTTAATATATAAAATAAATAAAAGTATTTAATTTTCTCATATTCTTTATATCGTATCCATATGGGAGATATCCTGGGAGATTTGTCTGAATTGAGGGAATATAAGTCACAGATCAGGGGGTGGAAAAACAAACTTGTAATACGTTAATTGGTGCAATGCCAATTAGTAAGTTTCGAGGCTCGGTGTTGATTTTACAGTTACTGGTTAATTAGCGTGAGGATTATAACGGAGTGAACGAGAATGATGGCGGGGAGGGGCCATCCCACCCCACACCCTAGACACTGGCTCATCAAAGAAGGGGGGACAAGTGAATATTACACATTTTACCACCGGTATACCTCCTTCGTTGACCGAAAATATTGATATTTTACAATTTATAATACCTAAACAATAGTTGTAATAGTGGCCGAAAGGCTATGCGATTACTTGTCCACTGTTATCACGGCAAACAGGCGGGAAGCCATCTAATGTTATTAATTTGTTTATAAAAAATCGATGTGAAGTGTGAATTTTCACACATTTCAGGGTTTCGCAGGTATTTAGTAAGTGAATGATGATTATTTGGGATGCCAAAACAAATTTTATGTTAAAATATTCTTTTGTTAATTTTAATTCGAATGCATAATACCATTATTTAGGTTTCTAAATATGTGCAGTATTTTTTTTTATATAGCAAGGTTCATTAAAATTTTGAAAATTGCGCCTATGGCTTCGATTGGTTGTTTAAGTCATAAGCTGCGCCCCTCTGATTTCGTATACATTCAAACATAGAATTAAATTATAATTTCAACACTTCCCACTGGTTATTAAATTTACGCTTTTAAAAATTAAAGGCAACATTTGCCAAAATATAACTAGAATTTTAACAAAATAAAAATGCAAAAGAAATATAAAAAATAAAATTGACAGGAATGAACCGTAATTTGCAACTTAGGAAGCGAGAACGCTAACCGTTAGACTACGGACGTTTATTCGTTTACTGTGTTACATAGCGAATTAAATATTTTACATATTTTAGTAGAAAACACAAAAAATGCGTTTTTTCAGAAAACATAATCTGATCAAAAATTCCTGTTGTACTATTCCGGTTCACACCAATGTACATTACTTAGAATTTGTTCAGATTTTTAGTTTAAACCATCTGGGCTACAGGGTGTGGGGCAAATTTTTTTTTGCACAATTTTGGCAAGAATCGCGGCAAAAAATTTATTTTGCAAAAATAAAATTTTGATCGTTTATCCATGGGCTTTCATTTGTTACCCTACTCAGAATTTTAAAAAATATATATTTTTTTTGATAAACACATATTTGTTTGTATTTTTAGGGGGATATGTTTTTTAGATGTTTTAGAATTTTTCCTATGTGCGGGTCAAAGAGTTGTATAAGCATGCCACATTTTAACTCTCTGGGTTTAGCCGTTTGGCTACAATTTTTACCGAACATACATAGAGACAGACGACAAAATGACGGTATAACGGTTTTTTGTTCATACCTAGACTCTGTAGTGTACTGAATTATATTCATATAAAATATAATGTTTTATGATTATCAGAACCGGAGTTCTTACTATTTTCAGTAAATATTCTTTATTCGTTATTTCCCCTAGGCCTTGCGGCGTTTAAGGTATTAACAATGACAACCAATTAACAAACAATTGCAAAGAAATGAAAAATAAAATAGCATATTTTTTTGAATGAATGTATTACAATATTTTTTATTTCATTTCTTTGTTCTTCCTCCAGTGCTTCTCTCTTTCTTCCTATTCACCTTCCGGCTTCTCTCTCCGTTCTCCTTCCTTCTTGCCTCCAGTTCTCTCGCCCATCTTTTTCCCTTGCTTTCCTCACTCATCAGTTCCTTTATCTCTTCCTCCCAGACTTCCATCTTTCTGCATCTCTTCGCTAAATGCTCCAAGGTTTCTTCTTCTTCCTTGCACATTCTACTCGAGTTTTTCAGTAATTAAATAACCAGTGTTTAATACAGTTAGTGTCGTATTAAGGTTTTTGTGGGCCCTAGGCTAAATTAACAAAAAATGTGCAAAAAAAAATTATTAACGAGTTTTTCTTCTGATACTTGTTTCGAAAATTTTTTTTTTTTCAGTGACACCGTGCTTACAATGTGTTAACACCATGCTTACAATATTTATCTCACTGACTGGAGAACTGGATAGGTGTATCTGGGTCTAGTTAGTTAGTTAAAAAAAATTGGCGCATAGATGGTTATTTGTACCTAACACCGCCTATCTAAATGACAATAATTGGATGACTGCATGCGAGTCTCGCGAGTTAGAATGCGAACTCAACTGAAATACGCTTGTAAGTCTCTAGATAAAAGCACATGGGTTATTCTTTCAAAAGTTATCGAAATTTATAATTTTTAATTGTACGCACAATTTGTTATCATTTACTAACAGTGTTGATTTCGTGGGGATACCCGCGAGGGATCTCCCTCTGACAAACCCCCCTCGGAAATTTTTTGCTTTAGCCTTAAAACCTGCTAATGCATGTCCCAATATGGGCCCCCAGAAAATCTACTAATATAGCTAACATCATCTTTCGGCAACAGCTTAAAACACACTCACTTACCTTTCTTTCAAAAATTTTACAAACTTAGTGCAGTTGAGTTCTTGTTCCGTTAGAAACGAATTACAGTAAATGTGTTTGCTTAATTTTGATTCTTTTATTAAGGTATGTTGTTGTCATAAGAATGGGCAAGATTTGTATTCGATCTGCTTGTGATTTATACTTGAAACTGTTGTATTGTAATCGATTTATATTGTGTTACTAGGAGCTACTGTCTCACTTAATCTCAAAAAATTCAAACATTAATTTAGATTGCCATGTGCAATGTTGGAAATATGGGCTCCCCGCGAGGTCTAAATATGGGCCAGGGCGTATTCAACAATTTTGTCCAGCTGACGACGACATGGACGTTGATGAAGTAGGGCAACGTCCGGCCGATGAAGATGCTGCTTGCATGTTTTGTGACGGTTGTTTTTTACAGGATCAAAGAGGCGAGCTTTGGGTTCGGTGCCTAATGTGCAATATGTGGGAACATGAACAATGAATGCTCCGGGACAGAAAAAGATTTATATGAATGTGATTTTTGCCAATAATCAATTGTTAAACTGTTACTTTGAATTTGTATCTTAAACAAAAATAAAATTAATTTTGAACTACCCAATTTTTAATGGGGGCCCATATTTCATACACTCAATCCTGATTCGAACATTTTACAGACTTTCATAGTTGTCTTTGAATCACATTATTTTTCTATTTTTCGAAACAATGCAATTTTGAATATTGTTTAAGTCTTTGGGCTAGATTTATGCCAATTCTAAGATCATTTCTCCAAGATTTTAAAAAAACATCGAGAAAAAAGGGGGGCCCATATTAGGACCTTCTCCTCTACTCTACTGCAGTGTCGAAAAAAAAAAAACAAACCCGAAAAAAGTCGTCACTGGGTCAATTATCCGGTAATAAGGGCTGACCAAAAATACCATCTTCCAAAGTGCAAGTGCTGATAAAAAAAAAGTTCATAATCTCTATAATTCAAATGTATTCTTATAAACACTAAAACCACGTGTTTTTTTAGTTCTGGGGGGGGGGGGGTCATGCCTTTTGTTGATTTTTTTAGGGCTATTAGCGTCAACACAATTTAAAACCGATTGTTATAAAATTCGATGCGTGAAACAAACAGCATGACATCCATTAGAGCTAACTTGATTTTATTTCCGTATAATAGAATAACACAGTGGTAGGCTTTGGTGTAGAGTAGATATAAAACTAGGGGAAATGTGCCCCCTCTACAATTGAAGCGCAGAGGCAATTACACCTGTAACAAGCTGGGGAGTTAAACACACACATCCCTGAATGTAATTGAGAAATGGTTGGCTTACACTAGATTATCTGAATTTCAAACACAAATATGAATTATATTATGGAATTTATTCAACCTAAGGGTTAATTAACTTAAGTAATAACGCCACGATTTTTAGCACTAATGAAGATTATTGAACTTGTTTAAACAATAAATATTTTCTGCTCCTTAGTGATTATACCAAAATTAATTGTTAAAAATAAAAGTAAATAATCCCTATTTATATAAGGACTTGTACATGAGGGATCGCTGTGGTTCCTCTTGTTTAACATAACCATGGAAAAATTAGACAGAGGAACTATTTTTTACAAATTCATACAGCCTATTCTGACTAAAATTACTTGCAAATAGTCATCATTGCTGCGCGCCAGAAATTTTAACTAACAACTAAAATTGCCAAAACAGCGCCACTATAGGTTCTACTTGGTATTGAGAATGTACAATTTCTCAAGAAAATCTACGTACAAGCCTACAATTTAAAAAAATATATCTATACTACCAGGGCTTTATAACTTTGAAAATAAAATACTGTCAATTTTATTAATAATGTTCATTAGGGTAAGATGGGTAAATGGCGGTCACCTAAGGGAAAACTGCAATAATAACTACAATTTTCATACAAAATATTTTATTAAAGCAGTAGCATTTAACTACTTCAATACAGAATCAATTGTAAAAGTTAAATTTCTCTTAAAGTTTATGCTAATTAAATAATGTATATATTTTTTAAAACATGTAAATGAGCGGTATTGTCCACCTAGGTGGGTAATAACGGTCAATATGGTGGGATATTCCGGTCACATTTAACAACTCCATTTTCAGTACAATTTATAAACAACAAAAGAAAACTTAGAAGTTCCTGAATATATAATAACTGGAGAGAGGACCTTTTAAGATTTTAAACTGCCTCTAAACTGCACAAATGTCAGAAACATAACTCTCTGCAGATTATTTACCAGAGCACTCAGCATGGGCCCAAAGTCTACTACAGATCGTGCATCGATACCACAATTCGTTATTTTTTGCCGAATTCTTTACATATCAGATATTTATTTTCATCTATCTAGATATCGTCACTGCTGTCATATATATTTTTCACAGATTCCTCATCTTCTAAATACCTCAGTTTGCGCTAACATTTATTAAAAGAAGACTTCTGATTGTTATTCTTTTTTGTTATTCAGTCTTCTTTTAACATCAGTCTTCTGAACGACTGTTTTTTTTATATATTTTCTTTTTGAACTAATTTGTTTCAATGGCGTCTCTGTAAGTACAGTTGCATGTTGTTTCTCCCTTGATCCTTTTCTTCCTTGACTTGAAGGTTCAGGCAACGGAATTACGTCAGTAAATGTGCTCATGTTTAACTTAGGGTCAATTTGCTTTTCATTTGACAAATTTTGAGTAACTTAGTGAAAGATTAATCGTCTGTTTCTACAATTTCTTCTTGAGCTATCAAACTTCATCTGACTGTCATTACCCCAAAGCGTATTAATGTGAAAAGAATACAAATTTCTGAAAAAATAGAAATAATTAAAACAAAATATAGATGTAGGTAAACAGTTTAGAATTAAAAGAAGAAGTAAGAATAGAATCCAAAAGAAAATTTATTGAGAATAAGTACTTATCTTTAAAAAACAAAAAAAAACAAAAATTCGATCAAAGCATTGAAAAAACAATTAATGTACAATTGTTCCTAGGGCTTAGCTCAAACTGACTAGACACGCTGTAGCATATGTCTATCATCTATCCTCTTTACCTCAGTTCTGTAAACAGTTAAGAAACTACGCATTATGTGTAGTTTCTGAGTTATTTGCCCATCTTCCACTACGCAGACTTTCTTGAGCCACTGTATATGTATAACAAAAACCTTACGAAGCACGGGCATGTCAGCTATTAAATTAAAATATTTGTCTGGTGGAATGATGCTGACAACATCTTATAGTAAATGGTATAAAACTTTACTCATAATTGTAGTCCTTTTTGTTTGTAGTAGGTATTTATTATTCTGTTCTAAAAATGTTGATGAATACACTAAGGAATACTTGAAATCTATAGCAATATTCCATGCTCGATTTGAGTAAACAGTTCTACAAATAAAAACAAGTCTAATCATAAAGGGTGCAAACATAATAGATTTCTCCAAGGACTTCAAATAGGGAGAGACATCGGCACGGTAGGGTAGGATTATTCAAATAATCCAAATAGTAAAAATTACTTATTTTTATGTAGATAATAGATACCGTATTTTTCGAACCATAACACCTTTTTACGCGACTTTTTTAATAGACTTAAAATTGGTGCGCCTTATGGTCCGAAGGTATAGTACGTTGTTTAAAAAGTGGGCGATGTTAATGTGGACTCAATTCAGAGCGCATAAAACAGAATCAACCAAGAAAATATAATAGAAATGAATACAGAATTAGCTGTCATTTCTGGAGGCCTTACAAGTAAACGACAACCCTTGGATGTGTCGATTAATAAACCATTTAATAATTTTATGTGGGAAGAGTGGAACAAACGAATGATAAAGACAAATCACAATGTTACAACAGGACGTATGAAACGGACAATTTCAGAACTACCTGGGTAAAAATTTCATGGGAAGCTGTAAAAAGACGGTTATAAAATCTTTTAAAAAATGCAGTATAATGCCTGTAGTACACGATGCGATTTCTCGTTTTGAATCTCGAACGATTTATAGTACACAAATTATTGTATCGTGTACTACAGGATTTTCGTACGAGATCTTGTATGATATTGAAAACCAACCAATATTTATTGTCTCGACCTAAAATATTGGACAGAATGAACCAATAATGCGCAGTATAAGATGCGCATATTCATTTGACTGCAGCGAACAACTGTTCCTCTGTCAAACATATTTCGAGGTTATTTAGTATCAACTTTTTAACTAGCAATATTTTTTCTTATTTTGTTTAAAATAAATTGGATTTAGCTGTTCACATTCTTAGGACATTTATATATACGTTTGGATTTTTTCAACATCTTGTTATCCAACCTACTTAACTAGTGACTTATCTAAGGTGACCATTAAACATTCCAATCCAGGAAAAAAGTACCGGGGGAATTATTAAATATATATATATATATATATATATATTGATACAACCGACGTGGTCAGACCAATGATATCCAACAGGCGACCTAAGACCTACCGTTATTTAAAGGATTTCGCGTGTATATATGCCAGATATAGAATCTACCAGTTATAACTCTCAGGGCACACTGAGAGGGGTAAGAAAATCTCAAAAAAAAAATTCGCTATGTTTAATAAACATTATTAGACCCAGTATATGGAACCGCTTTTTCAGTATCACCTGTATAAAATAGTGTTGTTCAATCGACATTGTCAGGCCTTGCGACGTTGCCAATTTTATCATAGTGTATAATATGATTTGTAAAGTTGAAAACATTCAAACCGACTCATTCAGTCCTACTGTTCAGGAGTTTGTTTACACTGAAGAGTGCATTTTAAATACATAATAATAATATTATATGTGAAAAAACACTTGTTGATAATTCATATACGTATTTGCAATGTACCATGTGGATCAAAATGTCCTTTCTTCGGGCGGCTATGTTTTATATAAGAAAATCTCCTTTTTTTTCGACAAATGACACGTGCATTATGAATACTCAATTAACAAAAGAAGATCTGCGATTTATAATACATAAGCCATCTGAGACTGAAAGACTTTTTGATCATAAGTTAGTAATTACATTTAATATATGCCGATTATTATTTTATACATAAAATATATTCGGGGGATCCTCCTGTGCTGTTTTTTTCACGCGTTTTTGAAAATGATTACACTTCAAATTAAATAATTTTGTTACTCAATAAAATGAAGAAATATTAGTCAATACTGTCGCATACCTGACCCGAAAAGCACAGCCACTAGGTTGTACTGCGCATTAATATATTTTTACAAATTGTATCTTGGTTTTAATTATATTGGCGTATTATTTACGTATTTTGTTATTAAGGACATTTATTGCTGTATAAATTCAGTAAATTATTACTGTCGTGATAATAAAAGGTAATATTTACAATTATATTTCTCATATGAAAAATAAAGAGAAGTCATCATCATCATTGACGCGACAGCGCGAGATGAGTCTAGATCTCTTGATTTCAAGTTTTGTGACCACATTTTCAATCTGTGTACATGTAGGAGTAATATAGACAGGATTACGTCTATTTTTTAGCGCACACAGGAATGCCCGTACAGCTTATAGCCGGTTGCTAAGCAGAGCCCGTAATTTGTCTAAATATTTTTTACACAAATTATTTTAACAATTTAATTATTATCTACTTGCGAGCGGTCAACGGCAAGCACAAACGATTTATTGCTGGCAGCCACAGGCTTGCTTGTGATAAGTAAAATTAAGCAAGATCCATAGAATCACCGATAAACGAAATTCTATACACCAAAAAGAAGTATGCGTGTCAGGTGGATCATAAACGAAAAAAAAATAATATTTGTAAAAGGTTGTTTAATTAGACCTTTTTGTTATATCTCACTGTTTTTTTTTTTTTTTTTGAGTGCAGTTTCAGCTCTGGCAATTCTCAAATTTACGGTGAGCCGAAACTACAGTCAGTGAACTAATCTGTGAAACGTAACAACAAGCATCATTTAACAACCTTTTATCTTCTAAGGGAAATTTACAAAGTTGTGGAAAATTTGCATATATAAATAAAATTGGAGGTTAAATCTGTTCTTTTTTAGGGTTTTGTAAAACCCTTATACCGTCATTTTGTCGTCTGTCTGTCTGTCTGTCTGTTCGGTAAAAATTGTAGCCAAACGGCTAAACCTAGAGAGTTGAAATTTGACATGCTTATACAACTCTTTGACCCGCACATAGGAAAAATACTAAAACATCTAAAAAAACAGTTTCACCTAAAAATATAAGAAATATATGCTCATCGAAAAAAAAAAATTTTTTTACAATTCTGTGTATGGTATCAGATGAAAGCCCTTGAAACCTGAATTAACGATCAAAATTTTATTTTTGCAAAATAAATTATTTTGACGCGATTTTTGCGAGAATTGTGCAAAATTTTGTCCCACACCCTATAGCCCAGATGGTTTAAACTAAAAATCTGAAAAAATTCTAAGTAATGTACATTGGTGTGAACCGGAATAGTAAAACAGGAATTTTTGATCAGATTATGTTTTCGGAAAATAACGCATTTTTTGTGTTTTTAACTAAAATATGTAAAATATTTAATCCGCTATTTAACACAGTAAAGGAGTGAACGTTCGTAGATCAGTGGTAACGTTCTCGCTTCGTAAGTTGCAAACTACTGTTCAACTCCCGTCAATTTTTATTTTTTCTGTTTTTTTTTTGCATTTTTATTTTGTTTAAATTATTTTGTCAAAATTCTAGTTATATTTTGGCAAATGTTGCATTTAATTTTTAAAAGCGTAAATTTAATAACCAGTGGGCAGTGTTGATATTATAATTTAATTCTATGTTTGAATGTATACGAAATCAGAGGGGCGGAGTTTATGACTTAAACAACCAATGGAAGCCGTAGGCGCAATTTTCAAAATATTAATGAACCTTGCTATATAAAAAAAAATACTGCAAATTTTTAGAAACCCAAATAATGGTATTAGGCATTCGAATTAAAATTAATAAAAAAATATTTTAACATAAAATTTGTTTTGGCTTCCCAAATAATCATCATTCACTAAATACCTGCGAAACCCTGAAACGTGTGAAAATTCACACTTCACATAATTTTGTCTTGGTACCCATTTTTCGTTTCTACATGTTCCAAGTGAATGTAAGACAAAATTCACAAAAAAAATCTCTCTGTCTGTCTGATATGCTTTTTTTCTATGGGTTTATTTATCTGACATTCAAAAAACAAGAGCTATATATATTTTCTCGTAATTTAATGTCATGACAGAGTGAAACCAGGTTTCGAGCCTATGATATGGCATCTTAAAATTTGAAGTTAAGAGGCGAATGTAGCCACCTCCAAAGTCCATCGTTGCACGCGGGGTGCGCTGGCGAGAAGTCGTATTACGTCATTGGGGGAGTGACCAAAGTGGAAGTAGCTTACAGGGAGAGGGAAAAGTGCTAATATTTATAAATCAATCTGTATTTTTGGGAATCATAAAATATAGATTAAATATATTCGAATCAATTTGATTTTTTTTTTAATTTCAAGATATGAAAGAAAATATCAAAATTTTAATAAGTAAATAAGTAAATAAATTTTAATAAAAAATAAAGTAAATAAATTAAATATTTTAATAAGTTTAAATTTGTATTTTGATTTATTTTTAATTTTCAATTTTACAGTGCTATACTTTTTTCAATTTCACATGACTGTTACTCAGTAAATGAATAAAAATTACAAATGTTAACACTTAACCACTCTATATTGTAATTTTATCTTTAAAATAAGCTCTTGTATGTGAAAAGTGATTAATATTTATTACCAATTCTGATTTTACAGATAATTTTGTAGAAATAATAGTTTTTTTTTTATCATCAAAAAATTATGTTAATAATCATAGATTCACCCCTTTAGGGGTTGATTTAACCTTTTGGTTAAACTCGATTACAGTATAACAATCCCATACGTTACCATAACAACCATGTTCTGACCATTTGGTTATAGTTAACTAAGCTTTCAGAAGCCGGCCATAATTATTTAACTTAATTTTTGGGACCATTTTTTTGTGTCAATATGAATTTGTATTCTACCACGGAAAGTCTAAAATAAAACAGGTAAATTTGACGTCACAAACTGTTTTATTCCAAAGATCTTCTGTTACCCATTTCAACCGAATTCAAAGATATGTGTAGGAAACGAAGGCGGAGCTTAAGACTCCCTCTACTATGATTAGATTAGTTTAAAACCACGCTACCAGATGGATACATCTCTCGATGCTTGTAAATGCCAGTATTTCATATAAATAGTTGTTCGGTGTGGGCCAAAGAATTGGTGCTAAATATTAATTGATTTTCATAAATAAGGGCTCATTTTAAAGATAAAAGTACAATCTATAGGATTCTAGCTATGGAATTTGCAATTGTTATTGATTTACGGAGGAACAGTGATGTGAAGTTAGACAAAGTTTAGGACATTGTAAAACTTGAAAATTAAAAATAAAACCAAATTTTAACTCTTAAATCCAACGGAGCCAATCTTTATCTTCAAATTAAAAAAAAAAAACAAATTGATCCGACAACATTTGGTTCAAATTCTTTGGCTCTTTCAAATGCACGTATCCGTTGAGCGTAACCCAGGTACAGTACGCTCTTAAACGTACACATAAATGTTCAATACTCAAAATGAAATGGGAACTTTTGTTTTTTACAATTATTTTTATTTTTTACAATTAAGAAAAGTAATTGTTCAAACGAGTTATTTGTAATTTGAAACCTTTTGTGTTCTTCTTTGGAATTAAGAATAAATTATGGACATTGATGTCCGTATTAGAATAATTTTCTGTGAAATATATGAACAAAGTTCAAACTTATTAAAATGTACATTTATTTGGGATTCTAATAAAAATATTAATAAAATTTAACGTCTCATTTGAAGCAGTAACATTCAGCACGCTTTAAAAAATCTATAAACTATAAAAATGTAATTATTTCTAAATTGGAAAAAAAAGAAGAATTTCATGGCGCAAATACCAAAATTTTAATTTGAACAAATTTGATACAAATCGGTTATATGCATTGTTTTCAAGTATCTACGAGTCTGCCAAAACTAAATTTGAGTTTAAAGTTTTTCTGTAAGACAAATTGAAAGAAAATATTTAAGTTCTTACAATGAACTAAAATTATCATGACTAGAATGGTTATCTAGCTCATTCTATACAGTGTTGCCAGATTTAAGGCTTGACAACGTCGACTGAATTGTGCTGGTCTGACAAAGTCGGAATCGTACATTTTTTGTATAAAAAGTTATATACAAAAACTACTGGCGCGCGCTCTTCACGACAAATCAGTGAACTAAATTTGTATATAAATATACGATCTACCCTCGTATTCAGACCATTTGTGAAATTTTCTCTGTCATCGCTGCTATATAATCAGGGTGCAAGAGCTCCAAAAAACATGAAAAACGTTTTCAGACCATTCCCCTGGTCTGAAAACGTCAATTTTGGTTTGACACCGTCCATTGAGTACATAGAATTGGCTTGCATAAGCGGTAAAACAAATATATATATATATATATATATATATATATATATATATATATATATATATTATATATATATATATATATATATATATATATATATATATATATATATATATATATATATATATATATATATATATATTAAATGTATAGATATATATATATATATATATATATATCTATTTATATATATATTGATAATGTTTGTAGATTTTTTTTTAAACATTTCTTGTCCACAAACTACTCTTGATTACAATTTCTATACTTCTCATTTATCTATTCAAGTTAGGGATGGGAAAAAAACATCGATGTCTGCTACCGATGTCGATGTTTTGAACTTTGAAATTCAGAAACTACCGCTAGAGGCGCTGGAATCTTAAAAATTTTATTTTTATTAAAATTAGTGCACAAAATATAAGCGCCATCTATTGTAATATAACAATACTAATAGTGTTAGTTCTTATTCTTCTTAGCAGTTAGCAGAATAAGAAAAAAAAATAAGAAAAAACTTCTAATTTTTGCAAATAATGACGACGACGAACGAAACCAACACTTGTTGCTCTTTGAGTTTTGTTGTCGAGCCATTTTTTGTATAAGTGAACGAGGTAAATAAAGTGAAATTTGATAGAAATAATCTATTGTTACTTGCTAAAAATGCCGCCAAAAAGTATATATTGGCAGTATTTCAGTAAGAACGCCGACGGAACGGCAACGTGCCGTCATTTAAATGTCATTTAAAAAAATATCGTTTGTCATATTTCATTTTGAATAGTGACATCTTAAATATTTTGTAAATATAATACTAACCTAAAATAATACAAACTGTAAAGCCCTTTTTACAATATAACCAAGTTTATAAAAGTCAGTAATACACTATAAAAATCACCAAAATAACCAGATTTAGTTTGTCCTTACAAAAGTGAACGGCTTATATAAGCTGTTCCAAACGGTTATAAGCAGCGGCGGGACATTTGAATGTGTCTGTTACACAATCTATTTAAAAATTTATTAAATGCTTTTTGTGTATTATATGTTACTTTTTTTCGTATTATATGTTACTTTTTTTCGTATTTTATCTTTATATTATTAAATAAAACCTATATAATATAAAAAAATAGTTTTTTTTTAAATATTTAATCAAACATCGATGTTTCCGATACATCGATGTTATCCCTTCGATGTTTTTTCAACATCGATGTTTCAGCGCCGATGTTAACATCGATGTTCAACATCGATGTTTTGCCTTCGATTTACAACCCTAATTCAAGTTGGGTGTTATGCATAAAACAAATTCAACGAAATCATTATTAATATAATATGTTTTTATTTTCTTTAAACTGTTTTATAACGATAATAATGACAACAATAATATTTTTTGATAAAGAATAATCGTAGTTTTATAGACAAAAATAATAATAACAAAAAAATAAATAAAATAATAATTCCCTTCAATTTCAAATGTAATAAATTAGAACAGAATTTCGGTACGGTTTTGCGAATCCAGGAGATTTACTGATTTGGGACAAAGATTAATATTATGTCTTCAAATATTGGTAAACTATTTGTCCATTCTAGGTTAAGTACAGTTATTTGAATTCTGTCAACTTGCAAAAATTGCTGTAGTGCGCATCAATTGGTACAGATTCAAAGCTGATAAATATTGAATGGTATACTACAATAATTTTATATTCGATAATTCTGAACAAAATTCTCAATGCAATAATTATCGTACGAGATTCAAATCCAGAAATTGCATCGTGTACTACAGGCTTAAGCAACGCATTGGATAGTATCGAAGATGACTTGGTTTTTGAAGAGATTTGCAATAGTTTAGATCAGAGGTCGCCAAAGTGGTCTATATAGACCCCCAGGGGTCTATTTAACAAAAGCGGGGGTCGATCTGAGCCAGGGGGTCGAATGGGGGTCGATCCGAATCGGAAGGGTCGATTGGGGGTCGAAGAAAAAACAATTCTTAATACGCAAATTACACATACCTAATTGAGTATGTAAAATTTGTGAATGTTTTTATAATTGACTTAATATCAGTTTCTTTATAGAACATAAATTAATAAACGTATATTTATTCGGGTGAAACAAGTATTTACGTACCAGCGCACAGTGGCACGAACTCTGCACTTCTGGTTATAGGTCATATACATATGTGCGCTTGTCCAAATGTCACGTGTGACGAGCGTTGACGTTATAAACGTAAATATCATACGCAGTTTCAGCTATCTTTGTAAACTGTGAACAGTGTTGAATATTTGCAGTGTCATTATTAAAACTTTTATAGTTTTGGATAATTAGTTATTGTTTCGATAAAACCATTCGTTTAGTTTAGATATCAATTTTAATTATCAATACATGTAAAAAAGAAGGTAAGCATTAATAATATGGATTAGTACAGCCCGCGACAAAACTATAGCACACTTTGTTTTTTTTTACGAAAATCACAACATTTTTGAATATATTATTATTTTAATCAGATGTGTGTCTTTAACTGTTCTTAAGAATAACAATTTTGTATGAAATAAGTTTAATTTAATTTCCAGTTAGTAGTAAACAGCAATAATGTTAGTTCACGGAAAAGCTTCCGCGACAAAATTATAGCACACCTGTACAGGAAATTTTGATTTTAAGTTTTAATAATAATTTAAATTTATATTTATAGCACCCTAATTGAAAAATGGCAGCTTCAGTTTCTAAAAAGAAATGTCGGTATTATTCATTGGATTATTTGAAATTTGGATTTATTTGTTCACCGACAAATGAAACGATTCCTATGTGTCTTCTATGCGAAAAAACTTTCGGAAATGACTACATGAAACCGTCAAAAATGAAAGATCATCTTCATAGGGTTCACTCAGATAAAAAAAATAAAGAACTTGAATTTTTCAAAAAACTTAAAGAAAAATTCACATGTCGACCAACTATAAAAAGTTTTATGAAGCAGTCTACTAAAGTTGAAACTGAAGGAGGATTAATAGCTTCGTACAAGATTGCGCTTAATATAGCAAAGAGGGGGAAACCACACACAATCGCTGAAGAAATTGTTATACCTGCAATTAAAGACGTCATTGAGGATGTAATGAAAAAAGACTCCGTTAATGTTTTAAAGTCATTGCCATTAAGTGCAAATTCTGTAAAACGGCGTATTGACGAAATGGCTGAAGAAATAGAAAATACGGTAGTTTCAGAGCTAAAAAATTGCAAGTTCTCTATTCAACTTGATGAATCTGTTTTTGGCGTTTCTGCTATTCTTATGGCGTACGTTAGATATTTCAGTAAAATTAAAGGACAAGTCATTGATGAATTTTTATTTGCTAAATATCTCGAAACTGATGGAAAAGGAGAGACAATTTTTAGATGTTTACAAGAATATTTAAATAAATATGAGATTCCGCTTGAAAATATAATAGCGGTAGCCACAGATGGGGCACCTGCTATGGTAGGGCGTTACCGAGGTTTTGCTACATTTCTCAAAGAAAAAGTGCCCGGCATACGTACTATTCATTGTGTGTTGCATAGAAACAACTTAGTAGCAAAATATCTGCGTCCAGAGTTACATACAGCTTTACAGTTTTGTATTAAGTGTATCAATCAAATTAAAGCCCAACCTCTTAAATCAAGATTATTTTCCAAACTTTGTGAGGAAAACGACGAGTTATTTAACCAATTACTTCTGCACACCGAAGTTAGATGGTTGTCTAGAGGTGTATGCTTGCAAAGGCTCGTTGAGTTATTTGATTCCACGACAGAATTTCTCAGCGAAATAAACCCTGTTCTGAGTGATGAACTCCAAAACAATAAGATCCATATTTTTTATTTAGCGGACTTATTTGGAAAATTTAATGATGTCCAAACAAAGCTGCAAGGAAAAGATGTAACAATTATCCAAGCTCGAACAATACTGTTAGGCTTCCAAGTAAAATTAAATTTATTTAGATCTTCATTGCTACGTAAGGATTATCAGTATTTTTCAAATCTGCGACAATTAGAAATAAAAGAAGAAGACTTGGTAATATATACAAGTCATCTTCAAAAATTAAGCGATGATTTTAAACTGCGCTTTGTTGATTTGGAAAACATTGACATCCCTGATTGGATTATTGCGCCATTATTTGCTCAAATTGAAAACGTGGACATCAACCTGCAAGATGAGCTTGCTGAATTATTATCGGATCTTGAAGCAAAGATGCTTCTTAAAAATTTAACAATAAACAAATTTTGGACAAATATAAATATAATGTAAAAATATGTAAAACTTTACGAAATAGCTCAGCCATTTATGCTAGCATTTCCAAGTTCCTATATGGTTGAAACCGGTTTCAGTCACGTAAATTCAATCTTAACTAAGTACAGAAATAAATTAAATGTGGAGTTTCGAGGGGATTTAAGATTAAAATTGACCAATTTTGAACCTAATATAGCGAACCTTGCAAAAAACACCAGGCACACCCATCTCATTGATTAAGAAGCAATAAATCTGTAGTTACTTTACTTTTTATTTCTACTTATTTATAATTACTTATTATTTAATAAATTCACTCATACCTCGCTTTACGGCGTAGATACGTTCCGGAAAAGTTGGCCGCAAAGCGAAAAGCCGTATAACGAATCAATTCCGAATTCTCAAAACCAAGATCATTTGCTAGGTTCAATATGGTTTGTCGAAGTTCAGAAATAGAATCAACTTAAGGATCATTAGTTTTTATTCTTTCTGGCCATATTTTTTTTTCACATTTATTATTTTTTTGGCCGTTTAACGAAACATTTTGGGCCGTATATCGAAAAAGTGCCATAATTAAAGAAGGCCGTTATAGCGAAAAGCCGTATAAAGAGCGGCCGTATAGCGAGGTATGAGTGTATTAAGGTATTTAAATTTCAACATTAATATATTTTTCATAAAACTATTGTTACACAATGTACTATTACTTTAATAAATGTTTAAAATCATAAAATAAATGTACAAACACAGTATCTAATAGATTTTTATTTTAATTAACTGAAAATTACTTTTATGGGGGTCGATGGAGATTTCGAAAAATTATATAGGGGTCGATGATCAAAAAAGTTTGGCGACCCCTGGTTTAGATGAAAATAATACGAACAGTGAAATTAACGAGACGAGTGATAGTTCAGAGAGTGAAGATGAACAGAATGTTGCTGGTACAAGTTATCGGAATAATTACAATTTTTTCAAAATATTGTTTCATAAATTTGGTGTGCGTCTTATGGTCCGAAAAATACGACATTTCATTAAACAAACAGGGTATGTTACTAGTGAGGTTTAAAATTGACCTGTATTCCAACCAAACAAGAAGCCAGAGCTCGTTTATAAAACCCATCATTATTTGTCCAATAACGTAATAAACGTTGCTGATATCATTACATTAATTCGTCTTCCTCTTCGTTTAAAGGATTTATGTTTGTGTGTGTGTGTGCAATTTCGAGTTAAAAGATACGAGTTTAACTGCATGTACGTAATTGAGAAGATGAAAGAGGATAAATGTTTGATGAAAGAAATGGGGGGGAATAAACGCAGAAATTATAAATAAAGTTGTTGCTTTCTTTTCAAAATTTATTCATTAATTAATTATAACCAAGCGATTTAATTAACTACGGCATATTTATATTACAATTGTAAAAAATAAATAAATAATATAAAATATAATAAAACTATTTTATAGATAAAAAGAATTATATCTATAATAATATATTAAAATAAACTTAAACATTATAATGTAAAAAAATTGATGTGAAGTGTGAATATTCACACATTTCAGGGTTTCGCAGGTATATAATAAGTGAAGGCGGTATGCTGAGTGTGTAGGACAAATTTTACTTTGTAGTAATCACGGCAAAATGAACGATATTTTTAAAATAATTTATCGTCTGTTAATCATATAATAAGACTGGTTATTAAATTTACGCTCTTAAAAATTAAATACAACATTTGTCAAAATATAACTAGAATTTTGACAAAATAATTTCAACATAAATAAAAATGCAAAAAAAAAACAGAAAAAATAAAATTCACTCCGTACTCGAACTCGAAACCCTTCGTTCCAGCGCATTTTAGCTAGTGCTCTAACCCATTACGCCATCGCACGCCTTGCATGTGAGTGTCTTACATTGGTATAACTTTTGTACTTTGTGAACCAAAAACCACAAAAAATGCGTTATTTTCCGAAAACATAATCTGATCAAAAATTCCTGTTGTACTATTTCGGTTCACACCAATATACATTACTTAGAATTTTTTTAGATTTTTAGTTTAAACCATCTGGGCTACAGGGTGTGGGACAAATTTTTTTTTGCACAATTTTGGCAAAAATCGCATCAAAATAATTTATTTTGCAAAAATAAAAATTTGATCGTTAATCCACGTACTAAGGGCTTTTATTTGATACCCTACTCAAAATTAAAAAAAAAAATTGTTTTCGATGAGCACATATTTGTTTATATTTTTAGGGGCGCAAATAGCCTTTGTTGCTGTGCGCCAAAAATTTCAACTAACTAACTAACTTTATATTTTTAGGGGGGTATGTTTTTTAGATGTTTTAGTATTTTTCCTATGTGCGGGTCAAAGAGTTGTAAAAGCATGCCAAATTTCAACTCTCTAGGTTTAGCCGTTTGGCTACAATTTTTACCGAACAGACAGACAGACAGACAGACGACAAAATGACGGTATAAGGGTTTTTTGGTCATACCTACAAAACCCTAAAAAGGGCAATATTAATTATAAATTAATATGTAATCTTGCATTTTATTATAATCTTGGTTAGAATTGATGTGCAAATTGTACACTTTTATCATTGGTTGTACTAGAGCAGTGGGTCTTAACCGTTGTTAAGACACGTTGTTAACACTATTGTGCTGTAGATTTATGACCAAGTACAGTAATTAGTAAAAGTAGTTTTCACAACAGAACAAAATAGCTACACATATATTTTTAGAATGAAGATTTAGCTACAATTTGCCGTGTCGTATGTATATATTCCTCGATTAGTTTACAAGATGGCGTCTATAATACAATTAATTAATTTACAATTACATAAGAGTTTTTTTACAGTTATAAATCCTATTAGATAGATTGCAATTCGCTGCAAATTTTGATGTATAGTTTGCTACTAATTTTATTTTAAAATATAAAAAAAAATTAAATATAAGAAACAATACAGTTGTGCCTTAATTTGAGTCACTAGCTGTCGTATTCTTAAGCTGGGTCAAATTACTGAGACGATCTAGTAATGAACCACGTAACGTAATGCTCGCTTGAAAGCTACGTGTCGCGATCGTATCGCAAACTTCCTGTGAACAGTCCGAGAGTAGATCATGCTACGAACATAACCAAAATATTAAAATGTCAGTTAAAAGATATTCTAAATGCACAGTATAACTCATTTTATGGAAAGTTTCGAATAAAAATGACTCTGGCATGAAAATTATGCATTGTAGTTTTATTAAATTCTTGTTAAAACTGCACATGTATAATATATACAACATACAACAAATCTTGAAGAAGCTAAACTGTTGGTCGAACATGTCGAAACATTTAGTATCTACTGTAGCTTATGTAAACTTTGTCTCAAACGCCCATGCTTGCGAGCTTCAAAACTACTTCGAACACATCCAAACAAATTCGGCAAACTCCTTTGTGTTCACGACAAGAATCAGCACAGAGCGGATCAAGTCGAGCGCTTTGCGAACCGCTGGTATTGTGCGCTGGATCTCGTCCAAATTACACAAAAATGTTATTGTCTGACTATTTTAAGCTAGCCGGGGGCAAGATTATTAAAGGTTGTCTCGTAACTTGTATTGGTGGGGGTAAATAGTGAAGCTACACGTCATCTGTATGCTAACGGGACGTTAGCCCTTGTTTAAAGTATATAAAAATATCGTTTTTTTTTATATTGTTTATAAATATAAAAATATCGTTTAATTTTTTGATTTTCTACTTGTTTTATTGTCTTTTTCCTTTGAAAGGAATGTTTTTTTTTGTTCTAAATAATTTTTTTTACATTCAATTTAGATGTGAAGAGAATAATAAGTGAAATATTTCAATATTTTAGTTTTAGGGTGTCCCTCTGTAGCTACCCCAATATTCATCAAATTGAAAAAATGCATAGAACAAATAAGATTTGTTTTCTTATAAACAATTTTTATTGTATAGTTTTTTATGTTAAGATAGTTCTGTTTATAAATGAAATATTTTTAGTTTTTTATTACCAGTTTTAACCAAGAAACACTCCCTAAGAAAGAAAATTTTGAGATACCATGCCTATATTTGAATCCTGGTTCTACTCTATTGTACCAAATTTCGTTAAAATACGTCCAGCCGTTTTTAAAAACAGATATAACCTCCAATTTTGTTAATTACTATATTATTCTAGCAATTTGTTTTTCTATTTTTATTTAAATACACCGAAAATTATATTTGTATTCGATTTTATTGTTATTTATTAACTATAATACAAATACACATCACCTTAAATTTTACATAAATCAGTATAAAATTTCCTTAGGTTATTATTTATAATTTATTCTGTAGAACTGTCTTGAAATAAATATTTATTATGAATATAGTCAATAAAAATATTTAAAAACATGCAACATCTATATTAATTTTGTATGCTAGTTTGAACTACGCATACGTGTGACGTATTCTCTCTCACGCTCTGATTGGTCAGAAGTTACGTGACAACCTTTACTTTAATAATCTTGAGCCGGGGGAACATTGTACTGCGCAGACTGAGATAGTATTATTAGTGAGTGAAACGTAATTTGTGCCATCCCAAGTACAGTCGGAAGTAACGCATGTATACATTGCATCCGTACGAGTGCTTCAATTAGCTCTGAAAATTAATTTTTGTGTGACCAGGGATGAAATAACGATAACGTTATAATAACGATAACGTTATAATAACGATTCAAGTACAATTTCTCATACAATAACGTAACAATATTTTTATAACGTTATAATTACCTATAAAGATTCATAAAAAGTTATTTTATAACGAATGTTATATGATGTCATAAAAATATTTTTTAAATGTTTCATTTGTATTGTATAAATGTATTGCGATTCCAAGTAAGTTTCCATTTTCGTAGACACTTTTATATTTCCTAAAAACAGTTTTTAACCACAAGACAAGTAGGTGTAATTTGATATTTACCACCAAAATAGATCCCTGATATAGGTAATTTCAGAGTTACGTATAAAAATTATTTTTATAACATTATATAACATTATTTACGTAACGTTATATAACATGACAATTAATTTTTTAACGTTGTTTATAACGTTATGTAACGAAAACAAAAATAAATAACGTTATATAATAACGTAACGATTTGAAACGTTATTTCATCCCTTGACTGTACCGCACGACTGCTATAGCAATACTAACGACGCCTATCTTTTTTTTGTCGTTACTGCGCAACCGGCCAGCTTAAGTTAGCCAGAGAGTGCACTACGTGTTACCTTACACTATACATTAAAGGATCGGTAAACCCAGCTTTATAAAGGTGCCTACTGATGGTGTGCCAGCGTTCGCCAGCTTCTAGTTCTGACGTTGGCCGTAACATGTAGCACTGGCGGACACTTGTATTTGTGTGCCCTACAGACGAAGCGTCCGTGCTGGCCAAGTACAAAAATAGCGAACATGGGCCAGCGCTTGTAACATGGCGTCTGACAGTGAAAGTGAGGTTATGGTTGCAGTTTCGACCTTGCTTTTGTTATTTAAATTACCTTAAAAGTTCAATAAATTACTTTTTACTTTAAGTAGACTTCATAATTACGCAAAAAAGGTTATAACCTTCCTTTTGAGCACAACACTGTCGACTGATGTGATGACAGGTGTGTGCGCGTCGTGTGTATGGTACCAACATGCATGTACAAGTCTGCACCGATGTTGGTCAAACTCCTTTGACTTGTGATAGAATACCGCCTCGGAAGCGAACACCGGCCGGCGGCAAGTCCAGCCTACGTTGGCTGTGACTTGTGACTTGTTGCCCCTACACACGATACGCGGAGCTAGAAGGTATAAACATTGGCCGTGACTTGCCACGCCGTCTGTAGGCACCTTAAGTCTGTACACGATCGCCAGTGACGGTATAAAACTTTGAGCGTCAGTGAAGCTAAAATGGGTGTTGTGGCCCATATCGGGCAGTATGTACGGTCCGCTAATGTGTAAAGGCACGGCACTGTGTGCGGCGCGTGTATTCCCAGCGTGCACAGTCACACACATACAGTAACAAACCAGTACAGTTACAGAAATTCCCGTCTGCCGTTATATATAAAATATTCTCAAAGGTTTAATAACTGGCATTAACCAAACAAAGTGGAAATGATTATAAATATTTTATTTAATTACTATGATGTGATGTACAGTTGAAAATATTCGCAATAACACATAAAACCCTTATAATTTATTCAAGACTCGAATGTTCAAATAATGCATACTAATTAATTGGTCATGATCACATACTACCCTATGTATGTGTACATTTAATGCGATATCATTTGTTATTTTATATGTTATAATTAACGAGTGATTGTCCCGTTCCGCGTATAAACACATACACATATGTGTTTATGTACACACACATACATACAGTCATTGTTCAACAATATTTTAATATCGTGGATGGATGTTATCGGATACCAAGGGTGTCGGAGCGCAACGCGGCGGATGGCAAAATCTCTCTTCCTACGAAGGTTGCTACTTAAGTTTTGTGGATAAAGGTGCGTTCAGAGCTCTTAAATTAGTCGACTATAGACAATGGCTTGTGCACTGTTGTTTGTCACTACAAGTTTGTCATATGTTAAATTAAGCGACCGTCCACAGCTCTAAATTTAATGCGTTATACGTTGTCGATTGTGGATAGTTTTCCAAACTTTGTAGTTAGTGAGTTGTTTTAATGAGACAAACATATAAACACATTGCCTATCTCAGTCTACGAGGGTTACCTTTTAATTTTTTATGCGACGTAGTATTTTCTTTCCCGAAATTGTGACTAATAATGAATTTATAGTTCTTTTAATTTTATTAAATATTTTTTATTAAAAAAAAACAAATATTTTCATGGTTGTGCTCTCCACTTTGTACACTAATTTAGTTTTTCAATGCTGCAAGCAATTAAAATCAAAAATACAAACAAAAAATTAAATAAACATTTTTTCTGCCAATTAATTTATTGCACAGGTAATCATTGATTATTTACCAGATTTATTTAATTTTTATGTAATGCTGAAGTGTGCAACGCTGTGCAAACAAATATATCAATTTTTCATGTATGCCTGAAAGGGATAAAGCTTCCCCTATTAATTAACAAAACTTAATCAGAGATATAAAAAAAAAGTGTTTCTCATCAGCGTAATTGAGTCAAGAATATTGAATATTTAACAATCTTTTTCAATTCTGTTTGTATTTCTAAACACCACCCTTTGTCATTGTTAACTTTAATTTAATTTTTAACAAGGTTTAGAAGGTTTAATTTTCTTTGATATTAAAATAAAAGTCTATTCTACAATATGATCGAGAAAAAAAAGTCTAGTTAGTCCTGGAATTTATTTATTTTAAAATTAGGTTGGCAATATCACTTGTTCAGTATCATTTTAACAAGGAGTTTACATGGAGAGAAGGTTATCTCTGTCTTTTGGCGAGGTAATGGGCGCGGAGTGTGGCGGGAGAAATTAATGTTTGGGGACTTCTAAAATGACGTCCAGCTTGGAATATTATTATTATATTATTTATTTTACATCGGCCTTTTTTTCTGCAACGAGGCTAATCGCCAATGCCAGGGGGCGAGCTCCTACACCTGGATGAGGGGTAAATGATTGTGAAAATGAGAGTAATGTAAACATATTATTCTCGCCCGAATAATATCACCAACGAAGCAGGCTCGAACCACCGGCCATCCAGTCCCGCCTGTTTCTAACAGTCTAAAACCGCACGACTTAATGCGCTCGGCCACTCCGTTGGCTCCAGCTTGGAATAGGGGAAACTTCCTAAGCGCCCGGACATCTGGTGGCGATTTTCGAAAGATACGAGAGTGACATTGTTTGGTTTTATTTAGTGGAGAAATGCGTGTTTTTTTGTTGTTGTTTGTGTTTTATTTTTGTGAATTATGGCAAAAAAAAACGATTCATTTTGTTGTGTTTCGTAATGTAAATCGTGGATAAACAAGAATCCCACTTTAACATCCCATCATTTTCCTACGACATTTGGAGGTAGAGAGAAAGTGGATCGTAGGTCTCTTTGGATCCAAAAACTAAAAATGGGCAAAAATCCAAGCCCATGCATGCGCGTTTGCTCGTTGCATTTTATGAAAAGTGATTTTTTTATGTACAAGAAAAGACTGAAAAACCGCACTTAACCCACCCAAAATTTGCCTAAATCATCAGTTGATATATTAAGGCCTTTTCAATTTTTCAGGCAGGGAATTTTATTTTTTTAAATTTTAACACTTCCTTGTAAATAAGAGTTATGGGAATCTTAAAATGGCGCTTGATTTTCGTCACTTAACGTCACGCAGTGACAAGGCCATACGAGAATTGCTTTTAAAACAAAGCCTACTAGACGATTTTTTTTTCGCAATGGTCTTTAATGATTATTTGTAATAATTATGATTGTATTAATAGTAAACTTTGCTTGTTTGTGAAAGATGTTATACTAATATTATTCTTTGTTTGTTGCAGATAAAGCAGTATCAGGTCAGTGCATAGTGTGCAAAGTTCAGCTAGGTCCTCAACTACCATCACGTCCTCTTCCACCTTCGCAGTCGTCACAGTACGGAATCCGTGAGGAGGATTGTCCTCCAGGATCTCGAGTATGCAACACATGCCGCTGCAAATGCGTCAGATCGCGCTATACCCATTGTCCTTTGCCTACATGCCCGAATGCAAGAGGCAGAGTTAAAAGATTAAGATCATTACCACAAAGATGGAACGAAATACCAGCTGAAATGAAAGATCCGATTGTTGCGGAATTTCAAATACCGCAGGGCGTAACTAAATGTTGTTCGGCATGTTTTAATCGTATCCAAAGAAGATTAGGAGCTCAGGAAGACTGGCCTGAAGATGATGTAAGTATTGAAGTTTACTCCTAACAGCCAACAAGTTATTTCTAATGATTTTGGTAGTTTTAAATCAAACATTAACAAACACAATTAACTAACCGACTTCTAACCAACCTAACTTTTGAAACTTAACTTCAAATGACAGGTAAATAACTGCATAAAATGATAGTGTTACTTTTGTAATTCGCGAGCTACCTGATTTTCTTTTTTAAATTATAATTTATTAGTTCTGAAGTGAATTCGAATGTATTTATCTGAACGTTATTCTATCAGATGTATTAACAATTTGACACTGATTTCATTTTTAATTTATAGGTTAGTAGATTGAAAATGTTGCTTTCGGAAATCGGGGCAGTATGGACAGCTATTGGAGATCGTCTTGGTCGTCCAGGTCATCAAGTTAAAGCTTTCTACTCAGCTAATCGTAAGCGACTCAGTTTGGAAGCATGTTTGGGAGACCGCAAACCGCAACTGACCGATGAAGAAGAAAGTGGTAGCTCTACAAGCAGTTGCGAGGAACCTATTAGAGAGCGCCATTCGAGCGATACAGCAAGCGCAGAAAGTCCTCCGGCACAGGTACTTACATTATTATACATGATTATACTTTTCGTTTAATGCATTTAGTTTATGTCTCACCAGCTCATTAGAGATATAAAATGCTTTTTAAACTATAAGTTTAATTTATGGAATGTAATTTTATGGAATGTTATGTAATTGAATTTACTTATTTCAGGTGGAACAACCACAAGGACCAACGAGAAAAGAAGATTACGATTCATCAGCAACAGAAACTGCCGATGAAGGTCAAACTCCTGATCATTATCAAGGATCTGCCACAATCACTGTAGTGAATAGTGACGGACAAGCGCGTCCTGGCAATTCCTCGCCAATGACAGTCAAAGATCTTATGTCCAATGTCATTGAGCTGCAACTGATGAAAAACTCAGCTGGAAGTACCCAATCTCATCCTCCTGTTAGCGGCATGACCCCAACAATATCGTCCATTTTGAATATCGATTCTCCCGATGTAACAATCATACGCGAATACAATTTAAATAATCAACAGCCTTCTACCTGTAGAGCTGAATTAAGTTTGGCTACGCTTGTCACACCTTTGATAGCAGCTACAATCACACCCGTACCACCCCCGCAAGCTGAGCAGCCTCAGCAAAGAGAGGAGTTAGTTGTTCTGCAAGTTCAGGATGGAAGAGAACCTGAACCTTTGACTCTGGACTTGAGTATCAAGAAGCCAAGAGATCAGTTGCCCCCGCCAGCTCATAAGCATCCAGTACCTCTGCATAGAACCTCAGAGCCGTACATACAATACCACCACGAACGTAAAAGTCCAGCCGTTTATGTGTCAACTGTGAGCCGTACGCAAAGTAAAATGCCCAGTCCTAAACCCGCAAACCCGAAAGGAGGTTCGATCACTCTAGGAACGCCCATCATAAATCAGCAGAGATATCTCGGCGAAGGTTTGCTGAGGCAGATGACTCCGGAACCAAAAATGGGCTCCATAACTCAAGGCACGCCAATCCATATGCCTCACATGCAGGATAAGAGAGTGTATGAGTATTACAACAAGCGGCAGCCCACACCTCAAACTGGACAATACCCAGCGCAATACAGGCCACCAGCGTACGCTGTCGAGCAGCAGTTGTCATCAAGGCAAATTATAATGAATGATTACATAACATCCCAACAAATGCACGGTCCTAGAAGAATGGAAAAACCTACCCAACCGCAAAATTATTATCCTGCTGGATCGCCCCACAGAACACCTCCTCCTCAACCCCAGAGGCAGGGGGTAATACAACGTCATACTCGACCGCAACCGCATTACCCTCCAGGGCATGAAGCCTTGAGCAGTTTGGTTGACGTTGCCGTTCAACAACCCAGTTTACCTGTGCCGGCAGCGCCTCACGAAGGTCTGGGGAAAACTATTGTCGATCATCTATCGGAGCCACACAGATTCCATCTGGCCCAGATTCAGCAACAACAGATGCGCCAACAACGGTTGCAGGACGAACGAAGGGCCCAGATGGCTTACCGAGAACAGCAGCAACATGCCGCAAGGCAACCGCATAACCAACAAGCTTCGCGGCAAGGAGACAGTTCAACTTTAACAGCCGCTAGTTTAATAGATGCTATTATCACTCATCAGATAAATCAGTCAGCAGAGGGGGGCGGCCGAGAGATAGTACAGAACAACAGAGAACCACCGCGCCCAAGTGATCGATTATTCCAAGGCTTCCATCGCGAACAGCCCCAACAAGAAAACAACGGGGACAGATCACCGAGCGTAATATCGGTGGATTTAGAAGCTGAACCTACAAAAAATATGACCGTTAAAGATATAACTGATTCGGTGATAAGTATGGATTTTAGCCAACGTCAAAATGTTTACTACCATCAAGACAATGTAGCAGAATGGAAACGAAGAATGCAACAAAAAGAAGACAAAAGGAGTACAACTCCACAAACTGATGAGAGACAGATAATTCGCATTGCACAACCACAAAAGTATCAACCCGTTAGTCCACCCGAAAACAATCATTGGCCGGAACATGATTTTAGACGTTATACGCAACAGTCTCATCCCCAGTCTCATATATCGGCTCTGGATTATGTGAAACATAGAATTGTGGAGGTGATGCGAACAGAGGACGATAAGAGAGATGAGAAGGAGCAACATGGGGAGAAAGAGAGATCGGACAGTCCAGGAGATATGGTTATTGATGAAGATAAACACGAAGATTTTGCGCAACAATCTCAAAATTTCACTTATCCGTACAGTGCGTTGAACGTTTCTCACCCGGTACCACAAGT
The DNA here is from genome assembly GCA_963971575.1 of Liopterus haemorrhoidalis. Classification (NCBI taxonomy): domain Eukaryota; kingdom Metazoa; phylum Arthropoda; class Insecta; order Coleoptera; family Dytiscidae; genus Liopterus; species Liopterus haemorrhoidalis. The sequence goes on along the minus strand of OZ020614.1, from coordinate 20,556,003 downwards.
TGCGCCACAAAAAGAAACTAATAATGATTCGCGAAATAACGAACCTAAACCATTGTTATCGGCGCAATATGAACCCTTATCAGATGAGGACTGATAAACTTTTTGGTGATTTTATTGTATATACTTGGTAAAGTTTTAATTTTTTTTTTTTTTTTTAATTTCTATTGGTTTTTTTTTATTATAACGACTGAAATGCAGTTCAGGTAGAGTTTTATTATGTAAAGTTATAACACTGAACAATATTTTGCTTTTATTGATAAGTGTATATATGTAGGCCTGTAATTGGCTTTAGATTTAATCGATCGTAGAATTAGTAATCACTATTTTCTGTCGAAAACACTCTAGATTTAACCTTATTCATAAATAATTCAAATGTTCTGTAAGTGTATTATTATATGTAAATGGTATTTAGAAGGCATTACATTACAAATAACGGGTACCAGTACCATACTACAACCCAGGCGATTCTACTGATTTTGCTATAGTCGTATTTTACAATTTGGAGAAGTAGTACTGAGAAAACACTATTATCATGAATAACTTGTATTATATATTGTACACAATCACTGAAATACTCTTTATTTTATTAATACATAACAATTATAAATATTCCGTAATCTATATAAAATTATATATAGTTTTTATATTTGCAACATTCCTGTGGTTATTATAAATCAAATAAGTGCTTAACAGTAGCTGGAAAATCAGTGAGCATCTATAATTTTTTTGTATTAATAAATAATTTTTTGTTCTTGATTTTAGAGATATTTTTAATCTCTTATTTAATTTTTCTTAATGTTTTGAAACTAATATATACTTGATTTTCACTTTTAATATGTAAGATTTTTACGCAAAATATATATTTTAAGTGTAATTTTTATTAGTATATGTTCGACATTTTTTGGTCTGTATTATAAAGACCTACAGTCGACCAATTATTGAATTTTTGTTTTCGAAATACTTCTCCAAATTAACAGAAATTAGTTCGAAACAATGTATATATAATAATTAAAATGTAAGCATTTGAAAATGGTTTTACGGTTTGTTTTTGGTGTTATTGCCAATTATGAATTATCATGAAAACGTGCTTTTCAATTTTTTTTTTTTTTCATTGTGGTTGAAAAGGGAATTAAAAGAAATAAGAGAAAATATGCTGAAAAAAAATGAAAAAAACTTTTCTTTTACAAGTGATACACTTTTAGTTTTGTTTAAATCTACAGTCTATATTTTGCTTAACTGACTGTAAGTTTATGTTTAAAATTTTGCGATATGGTTGATAAGATACCTATAAATGCCTATTTCGAAGTGGCAGATTTTATAATGTAGTGCCTGTGAATGCCTCTCATGTATTTGCTGACATTAATATTTAAAATATTAATGTATATTTATTATTATTTATGAATATGGTACCCTATTTTTTCATCTGTCGATGTAAAAATATTTCACTTACGAGTTTTTTTTCTTGGATTTTTTTTTTCTTTTTAAATATTGACGAAAATTTTTGACTGTTTGTCAAGAATTAAAAATTACTTTTTTTAAATAGAATTTACAAAAAATAGTATATAAACTGTAAAAATTAGTATATAATTTTAGAAAATATGATTTAGGTAATAGGTATTATCGACAAAAATATTAAAAAAAAAAAAACTTTTTAGGTTTAAATATACTAGTTATGTATAATAAGTTTCAGTTTTCTTTTGTGTAAAATAAACGGAAAATTAATCGTATTGATTTTGATTTTTTTATTTTTTCAAAACCTATTACCTAAAAATATGTATATCTGTGCAAAAAAAAGCGAAAAAATTATCGGTTTACTGTTAAAATACACATATTTATAACAGTTTCAAATATATAGACCCATTTTATAATTAAAGTTTTATTCGATTTCTACATTTTATTTCCAATACACAAATATAGTTCTTGTATGTAAATTAAAAAGTGGCATTAAACAGTAATATATTTTTTTAAATCGAATTATAAAAATACATACGTCGCAAATTTGGTAAAAATCTTGTACCACACTCTGTGACCCATGGGGGGTTAATCGAAAAACACAATGCTTACGTAACTGACTGGAAAATTGGGTATTGATGTGAGAGCATCTCAAGTAAGGTTGCAAGTCTCTAGATGGAAGCACATGAATTATTATTTCAACTATTATAATTACCTGCACATTTGGCACACAAAAAAACCCGAATATAGGTCGACTGAGTAAACCTGTGTGCGCTAGAAACAAAACAGTTGCTTTGTTTCTAGCGCACGTCGCAGTTTAAGTTGTTTTTTAACTTAAAACTAGTGGGTAATATCGGAATTTTTTTATTACAGTTAGACTGTTTAATTAACGTCGAAAAAAAAAACGATTTTTTAAAAGTGTTTTCCTGTAAAATTTTTGGAGGAGTTGGAACTGAATTTTCTAGAATTCACTCTTCTGTATTCAGTTGTCTAAAATGCAGTATTTTACGTGTGTCGAGGACTGGTTTTTTATTTATTTGTTATTATTATTCTAGCTTTTCTTGTTGGGAGTGTGCATACAGGCCGTCCGAATATATGGTATGCATTTTAATTTTTTTCTTGTCCGAAAATATGCTATACATTTACAATTTTAATTAATTAGAATGATTTTATTTATGAAATAGTTACAAATATCTAGTAAAACAAAGAATAATACAAAAAGTTTTAATTTAAAGACGTGGCTGTCTCCACAGCTTGTATGGAACATGATAATGTTGTTTGTAATCATCCCTTACGATGAAGATTTGCCTTATTAATGTGCGGAATCTTATAGGAATTCCCTCATTTTGCTAACATGGTTACTTCTAGACAAGTTTGCAATGTTAGAAAAACATTATCAAGGGTTTGTATGTTTAATGCATTAAATGCATTTTGTACGCATTCAATCAGTTCGTCGATTGTATTCGGTGAAGCTGTATGTTGTAAGGATTGTATACAATTGAAAAATCCAAGATCCAGTTAAAATCTGGACTATTTGGCGGTTGTTATTTAAGTCGATTTGGAACTTCTTCCTTGCAGTTCAACACAATTTTGATCAAAATTCGCTTTTGTTAGAACAGCGGGTGTCACTTTAATTTGTCTAAAATACGCGTTTTTTTCTGTGAATTTTGACATATGCAAAACTATTTGCGCGCCATTTGTTTATTAGTTGCCTATCAACCACTTATTTAGAAATAAAAACAAAAAAGATCAAGATAATATTACTTTCGTTAATCCCACATTTTTTAAAGTAATGTATGCCATATTTTCGGACGGAGGGAGTAGTATTTAGTACCAATTATGCCCCCACAACCGAAACACTGTTTATATGAAAAACTTCTACAAATATAGGGTAGTTACCGATCCTAGCGACACACCGAGTTCAATCTTTATCTACAAATTAAAAGAAATAAATCAAAATGATGCGACTATATTTGATATAAATATCGCGCGAAACCTACCAATATAAATATGCTGCGCGAAACCTAGCTACATTACCATCTTAATAATTTGTTGAAAATAAACAGATATCTGTCATATTGTAGAAAACGTATTAAGGTCTTATCACACTAGAGTTAATATTAACGTTTAGACTTGGAAAATTAAAGTTTTTGCATTCGAATCGAAGTCATTTGTGTGTGATAGTATGAAAAACCTAGGTTTTAAAGACTAGGCAAATGAAACATGATTCAATTTCTCTGTCTTTCTATCCAGGTTTTTCTTAAATGCTCGTGCGCCAACTGTTGTTCTCTCGCTCTCAGCTGTTGCGTCTTTGCCTTTTGTTGAGGTTAGTTTGTTAATTGTTATTTTCGAATATAATATTTTTAAAAAATGATTTTGAATGAACATCTAATTAATTTAGTGAAACCTCACAAATAAACTTTTCAAATTAAAACTGTCAACTGTCATAATAACACGATGTACACATGCTTAAACAAAAAATTTCCAAGTCTTAAAATTCAAATATTGTGTGATAAGTCAAAACCTAAAGACGTGAAACCTGAAAAAAAAAAACATACAGAAGGAAGATTTGGATAGCGTTCTAGTGTGATACGCCTTTTAGTGGGCAAAGACCTATTTCCTTAATTAAATTTTTAACTGTAGCTCTGGAAGTAAACAAACAATAGGGAGTTTTTTTTTTAACCATGAACTAACTGAGCTTTGCAAGTTGCAGCAAAATCTCATGTTCTACACCAGTGGTTCTCAACCTTTTTTAGGTGAAGGCACCCCTATGCAAAATATGAGATCTTCGCGGCACCCTACTATTAAATATGTCACAATAGAGAGAGAGCGAGCGAGCGAGCCGTTCAAGGTCGGGCGTTTTTGACGTCCAATAAACTCGCAAGGGTTTTATGACGAGTGAGAGAGAACACATTTCCCGCGTATTTTCTGTAAGACACGGGTCTTCGATTCCGAGAATAGCGGTGAATTTATTTTGAAAAGCTCGCGGCACCCTGGTTGAGAACCACTGTTCTACACTTTTAAATTTGATTTCTGCCTTTTTTTGCGTAATATCATACATATTTCTATCGCTGTTCTGTTACTATTTTTTGTAATACTGTGTAGAAATTATAAAGTGGGCCTATGGTAAAGTAATATATGTACATTTTTACGGCAAACGGATTAAATAAAAAATTTTGAAGGTGTAAATACTATGTGAATTTACTCTTTAATTTAATCATCTAAATTTTTTGTTAATAGTTTTTTAATAATGATATTATTATTTAAAATTACACGAGGGTGTGATGATTCACGACGCAACTTTATTAAAAATAACACTTACCTCACGACTTATCTAAATGCTTCCATTTTTTTGGCAACTATAAAAAATGACAATTTCATTAAAGATTTTTCGACATAAATGTGTTATATTATTTTCTTGAAAATTAAGTAAAACTGTCATTCTCATCTGAAAATTTCAAAAGACACGACTTGTGCGTCGTATTCGTGATGTAAAACACATAATAAAAAAAATCTTGAACTTCGTTGTCTATTATTATATTTACCATAATATCCTTTAACGATCCTTTAGTTAAAATACAGTATAGGCTAGTCAACCAGTCAATGCAGTTGCGTCACTTTAAACGTCGCATTAGATATGTTTAAATGGCTTCCAAAATAGAAACAAGTTAAATTTAACCTAAAATGCTATGCACTACACACGATGTCTAAAATAGAAATCTATAAGAAAATCTTTATATATAAAAATCAATTTCTGTCTGTTTGTTTGTCCTTTATGCAAAATAATCCGAGGAAGGTTTTAGTGAGGGTTCGAACTTCGTCCATGTACCCCTAGGGGACGTTAAGGGGGGAAACCATAATTTTTCACTCCGTGCAGTTTAAATAAATTACGTAGGCTAAATCTTAAGAGGATATATCGATATAATGTAGACAAAAAATGTAGATCTTAACTAGATCTAAAAAAAGTCCGCGAGAACATACACCTATCATGCACCGGAAATATCGTGTATTGGTCAATTTTCTGTTTTTAAACGTAATAGTTTTTGTATTATAAAGTTTGTGGGTGCATAACATCGGAGTTTTATAGTGATGTATAGATTAGTTTAGAATAACAAATTAGAGCATTTCACGCAGAATCATAAAGTATTTTTTGGACGACCATATCAAACATAGTTCTTTTTTATCATCTGTTACCGGCCAAAAAGTAAATCTTTTTCAGCCTAGGCCGATTGACTTATTTTTTTGGCCGCTGGATGCTAGAGCCATCTATGTGTCATTTCTTAAGTTACAAGATCTCCATGGTTACACGGAAACAACTGACAGTCAAACATGTTTAATTGCAATAATTGTTCAGTAACCATAAATTATTCAATGTTAATAAATAAATTTAATTTTTATTATAAAATTTACTTTTGGTCGCCCAAAAAATATAATGTGCTCCTTGGCCAAAAAGATCTTTTTCGTTCTTATCTGTTTGAAGTCCTCGGTTGCGCCTCGGCCTTCAAAATCAGATGCAGCCGAAAAAGATCTACTTTTTGGCCATGGTACACAAATAACTATTACACTATAAATCAAAGATTAATAATAACGGAGTTATCACAGTGTTAAGTGTACGCATGTACAGAAATGTTTAAAGATGTACAGGCATGTCGCTATTTGGTGCAGAACTTCCCAATAGATAACAGTGCTGGAGAATTCTGTATTTCCCATCGTTTAATAGTTAATTACAAATTATACTATCGTTTTATATATTTAACTTTAACCTTTTGAGCGTTATGTTCTACTTTCTTCCTTTTAAAGTATTGAAATGTCGTAGCGAAGCATGGTACCGATTAATATATAACTAAACACAAAACTGTTAAATAATCAACAAATTAAATTTAAAAAAAAAAATAGACAAAATTACTATAAGATAGGTATGTGAACACAAGTGTTAAAACGAATCAGAACGTAATAAGACGGCAAATATAAACAAAATAAAATTTAGCGATACCAATACAAAAGTCCCTATATTAAATAAAAACTTTTAAAATTTATAAATCTTCAAAATGACTATCGAACACAAGCTAAATATTAAAGTCATATTTAGCTTGTGTTCGATAGATATGCTTTCATAAAATATATAAGTGAAGAGCAATATTAGTTTATAATTCAAATGAAAAAAAAAATCGATTTATTTTTTCGCTAAGTTATACATTGAAGCCATGATGAAGTGCATTGACTGGGCGATTTCAGTCTAATATCTTGCGTGGGCATTATTTATCAAGTGATCTTTCCGTATGTTGACAAAACTATACGAAATTTCACGCTGAAATTTATTGTAGTAAAGAAAGAAGGAAAAAAATCGGCGGTTGTGTTCTGTGGTACAACCGCTAGGTTTTACGTGAATACATCAGCGTGGTCCTTCTTCTGTACTGTACTGCGCTCCATTTTCAGCTTTGCAACGTCTCTTATGCGCTTTCTACGAGCCCTGCACCTTTCCGCATTGGTGTGTGGCACATTTTTTAATTCCTCAAATCCGATCTATTCGATTTTGACCGTTGCATCGATTTCTGCTTTTACATTTGACTTTACTCATATATCGCGACATTTTGATTTTGAAACGCAACTTTACGCACAAATGTATTCATATCTCCTAAAATTCTGGTCCGATTGGACTGAAATTATATCTTTAGATAGTTCTCGACGAAAGTTAATTTTACGAAAATTCATATTTTTCAAAAATGTGTCTTACGTGTATAATAAAAATATCAATATGAAATAAAACAGAAAAATTTCTCAAAAATACATTTACAATATGATTAGCATTATCAGGGGCGTACACAGATTTTTTTAAGGGTGGTCCGTCAAACTGGGCTGGTGAAACACCTATTTATTTGGTGAAAATCAAAAAGCATAAAAGGGTATCATCAGTATTTAGTCACTTCTAAATATTTTTAAGCTCCTCTTTTATTAAATTTGACTACTACATTTTGATAAATATAGTAGAAATTCCGTAAATAATAGATACTGATGCTATGACGTTTCATAAAAATAAATTTCGTATGTTTATCATCATCATCAAGCTTTATCCATCATCGGGTGATTTTGGCTTGCCTCTAAAAAGAGCATAGGCTGTCAATAAAATTTCTCCATCTAACTCGTCTATCTGCCATAGGCTTCAAGTCGGTGATGTCGTTATACAGTCTTTTGTCTTGGTTTCGAGAGCTCCATGCATTTATTTCTAGCAGGGTTGAGCGACGCCAGGTGTTCTTCGGTCGCCCTCTACGCCTACTGCCCTGAGGGTTGTATGCTAGTGCATAGCGACACGCTTCGCTAGGAGCCCTTCGAAGAGTGTGCCCTAACCAATCATACTTTCTTCTTTTTATTTACAAATTAATGTCACAGGGGGTGGCTGTGTGCGCCCCTGAGCACTATTTCTCGAGTTCCTTTCCGGATAATAAGTAATTCTGAGATTCTACTATATTGCGATAATTACGTCAATGTCAAGAGTTTATTGTAAACTTGTAACAAATAGTATATCTTAATGAAAGCAGCCGATTATGTAGTTTTTTTTTTTTTTTATTGTATTATCCATATTTCTAGATTTCAGCACATTTTAACGGAGTTTATTCTATTACCCACTTCCAGGAGACCCATTGAAATTTTATATGATAATCCTATTTGTATTTTTGTAGACAATGTCAGTCATATACCGTTCTTATTTTTAAATTCGCCCGGGCCATTTCCTTTAGAATCGTTGTCAACTTACCACATCCTGCGATAATATCAACCAGGGGCGCCGAGAGTAGGCACGACCCCCGATAAAACGATAATTATGGACCTGATAACAAATAAAAAACTGTACATAGATTAGAAATAGTTTTTTTTATTTTTTATGTCCACGCAGAATCTACCAACAGAAACGCAACAAAGGAGCTTCATAATTCAGTTTTATAGTGACTGTCTTATGAATTTAAGAGGGAAAAACTAATTTTTGTATTTGGTTTTGTTGTAGATTATGATCCTGGTTGGATGCTGCATGGGAGTGGTCGGTTCTGGAATCCTGGCGTCCATCGTGGTCCATCTGAGGGAGAGGGGGGCTCACAAACGCCACACAATTATTATAAATGTATTAAATACATGTTATATTAATTAAATAAACAATTATTTGTCAAAAGAATTTCTTGTTTACTACGAAATTATTTTTAAAAGTCCCTACCTCCTCGTCCTTTTTGGGGAATTATTTTATATTTCAGGACAAAATAGAGAACAATAAGTATGTATGTTATAAGAAAGTAAGTAAGTGGATACTATAAAACAATAAAAATGGTAGCAATATGTTCAGAGGATAAATTTTAAAAAGAAACCGTATCGTTATTTCATTATGAAACCACCAATTCAACACATTATACATCGGGTTGCATAGATTCAAGAAAGTCAACTCGATTGTTCTTCAAACAAGAAACACTGTTTTCCTAGTTACTAGATAAAGAAAGTAGCGGATAGTGGGTGTGGCTGGACCTAAAGGGTTCCAAACATAACTTAAAATAAAACTAATATGACATATCATCATCATCATCAAGCCTTGTTCAACCTTGGACTGCCTCTAAAAAGAGTATAGGCAGTCAATAAAATTTCTCCGTCTAACTCGTCTATCTGCCATAGGCTTCAAGTCGGTGATGTTGTTATACAGTCTTTTTTCTTGGTTTTGAGAGCTCCATGCATTTATTTCTAGCAGGGTTGAGCGACGCCAGGTGTTCTTGGGTCGCCCTCTACGCCTACTGCCCTGAGGGTAGTGCATAGCGACACACATCGCTAGGAGCCCTTCGAAGAATGTGCCCTAACCAACCATACTTTCTTCTTTTTATTTGCAAATTAATGTCCATTTGACCAGTTCTTTCCCCCAATTCTATGTTTGATATTCTACGTGGCCAATAAATGCGAAGGATTTTTCGAAGACATCTATTTACAAATACTCGCACTCTTCTCTTGATAGCTTCTGTAACGAACCAAGTCTCGCAGCCGTACAGAAGAACTGACGTCACGCATGTTCTGAATATGGTAGTTTTCGTGGAAGTACTGTAGATCTCAGAATTCCATACACGGCTAAGTTGGATGAAAGCGCCTCTCGCTTTGCGTATTCTGCTTTCCACATCTATATCCGCGCCACCGTCCACAGTCACAACACTCCCCAAGTACTGAAAATCATCCACAGGCTCGATTTGATGGTTGCTGGAGCAGTAAAGGTCTATCGGTTTCTGCATATATCCGCATTTCTTTCGTCTTGGAGCTATTAATTTTTAATCCAATTTTTGCAGATTCAATCGTGAGGTCATTCAGTTTTCGCTGCATGTCTCCATGCTTATGCGACAACTCACATTTATCGTCTGCAAAATCCAGTGTCTCCTGTCTGACTGTTGGTGTTACCGGATTCCAAATGATTCCCCTGGGTTTGTTGGCTGTTGATCGTCCAGCCACGGCGTCTAAAACTATCAAAAAAAAAGAAGCGGTGACATCACACAACCTTGTCTAACATCTGTAATGGTTGGAAAGGGTTCTGACAAGTAACCATTGTGTAGAATTCTACACGTGAAGCCGTTGTAGCTATTTCTAATCAGAGATATTATTTTGTCAGGCACTCCAATATTTTGCATTTTAGCCCAAAGCATTCTCTATCGACAGAGTCGAATGCTTTTTCATAGTCGACGAAAAGGAGATACATAGGGGAACGGAACTCGACTGCCTGTTCGATGATAATCCTGAGGATATTAATTTGATCTATACAAGACCTGCCTGTTCTGAAACCGGCCTGTTCAGGTCGCAATTTCTTGTCGATAGCTGTGACCATTCTTTCAAGGATTATAATTATAATATGATATATACGCCGACCTCAGTAGCGCAGAGGTACCGACCCTGCTGCTCGTGCTCTTTCTCGGGACCTTTAGGTCCCGGGTTCGAATCCTGGTCAGAGCATGGATATTTGTATTTGTCCTCATCACCTCATCCTCATTTAAAATAATAAAAATAAATAAAAATACAAAAAAAGCATCATAACATAAATATATCACCGTTCCCAACAGGGATTAGGTCACCGTGGGAGTTGCAGGCACAAAACTTTACTCTTCGGAGTGAAAGGCCCGTGCCCAACATAATGTAGCAGTACGATAGTGAACACTATGGCTCGGTGAGACTAGTGTGGGACGTTTATGGGTTGAAGATGATGATGATATATACCCGCAAATAAATTAAAAAATATATTGCATCTGAAAACTAATCAAATACAATTTTATAAGTGTAATACGTAAATTAATACAATTTATACATTTGACAGTAATATATAAAAGTATTAAAACCAATGAAAGGGGCGCAGGTCCAGGGGCACAAATTTTATAACCTAAAAAAAATATTTTTTTTCCTAGAGATTTTTTAAATTTTTAAAAAATCTCAACAGAGTACATTGAAAACCGCAATACTTCAATAGGAATTTATGATCTGATTAGTTTTTCGAAAAATATCGATTTTTTTATCTTATTGTGTGGTATCAAAAGAAAACTATTAAGGCATAGATTTAAGAATGAGTATCATAATTTATTTATTTAAACTCCATCGCTGTAGCCCTGGATGGGGGAGGGTTAATATAAAATTGTGAAAAAATTCTTAGTGATGAACATTTAGTGTCATAACTGGAGGATAACCAAATGCCATTTTGTTACTTGGCTCTCTAGATAAAGTTAACAAATCCAATATTGGACCCAAAAAAAAAATATTCGAGGGGGGGATTTTTGCTACACATAAAGTTACGCCACTGTGCACTTTGATGTGTACAGTAATAGCTCAACAGGAATTTTTTATATGATTAAATTTTTTCAAAATTTATCATATAAGTATATTTATATATTTATGTAAGTTTTTTACAATACCGTGCTAACATTGTTTAACTGGCTAACTAGACAACTATACTGCCACGAAGCAAACAAGAACCCCGGAAAATATGTGAAATAATTTGAAAATTTTTAGGCGGGTTTCCGTCTGACCAATTAGGAATCACCTTAAGGAATGTGTATAGTCTGACGCAGAACTGATAAGTACTGATTTTACGCTTCATTTGTATAATTTGTGCTTTAGTATTTGTGTTTGATATAATTCAAGTTGATTTGAATTTATAACTCAAAATTGATTTGTATTTATCACTATTATTAATATTTATATATAATAGTTCACACGTATAAGAATTTCGCGTGAATGTAATATAGCGTTGAGTGTACTTGAAGTGCATAAAGCGCTAAGACACGCCTACCCAGGGACTTTATTTGCTTCGACGAACTATTTCTTGATGCACGCGCATCTTGTAATTAAGTACACTTGTAAGTGCATATACGGAAACATTATCGAATTTTAATATGTACTCACGATTTCTTGTCACCTACTATATACCTACAAAATCCTGAAATGTGTGAAAATTTACACTTCATATCGTTTTTTTACGATCACGAAGAGAGTTAGTTGATTACAATTTTTGGCGCACAACAACGGCTATTTGCGCCTAACGCAGCCCAAGATAACAAAGACAAACCACAAAAAAAAAATTAACATTTTTTTTAAAATAAATAAATTTATTATTTAAAAAAATGTGCCGATTTATTTTGTATTTAACTATATTATATATTTTTACAATTATATTTAGAACATAATGGCAAACAGACTCGAAGCTAGAACATTTAATATTTTATTCATTCATATTTGCCTGTCTGAATTGCTATCTATATAAATGAAATATTTAAATTAGGAATTACGTACAAAACAAAAATATTATTATCGATCTACACTGTAAACTTATCGCGGACAATCCTTTTCAACATAGGCGCTACACAGAATCTACGAAAAGGGGATATTACATTACGAAGAGATATATTTTTATTTTTAAAATGAAAATTTCATATCCGTAGTATATCCCAGTTGTTATTGATCCAAAATGTGAAACACGTATTGCGATAGTGGCAGCTACTTTGGTTTGCAGATTTGTGCAACACCCAAAAAAGAAAACGCAGCAATATATAATGTTTCGTAATAATAATCAACGCAATATTATTATATTGCGCTGCGCATATTATATATATTCATTATAATATATAATTACAAAAAACACTGAGCGATTTATTTTAAATTCTTATACCTGTTTGAAATGCAGAAATAGTAATAAAATGACGTGATTGAAGTCGTTACCTTATTGGCTGTCGCATGAAGTTAATGACTCAACAGCCAACGAACGACGAGAGCTCAACAAAATTATCACGTGACCAGTGCATGATTACTATCTCTTCATTCTGAATATAGTAATATACGTTAGTAGACTCTGGTTTGCATTTAGAATGCAAACACATTTTTTACATTGAACGCCTGCGCATTGACGAACCACCAACACTAATTAAGACACTTCCCAACGAAGCCAGTAGGTTGGACGACAATTGCAAACTTAGGAAACTTAAAAAAAAAATCGATAGCTTTTGAAAGTACTAGGCACGAGCTTCCATCTAGAGACTTATCTAGTCAATCAGATAAATATTAAGTAAGCACGGTGTTTAATAATTTTCTAAATAATTATCAGATCAAAAATTCCTGTTGTACTATTCTGGTTCGAAAACTTTAAAAATAAATATTTCTAAGCATTCAACATTTTCATTGAATTAATATATAAATTTGTACGTTTTTATTAATATAATGTATGATATATATTAATGAAAAACTGCAATTAAAATTTTATTAACAATAGTTTTGATTAGTTTAACTATTAATAAGATTTTTATTTTGTTTATTTCACGAGGATAAAGTTCACCACTCGTGCTGTAGGTGAGGATTGTAATCATCCGAGTGAAATATAGCCATTGTATGCGAGACAAATACAATATTTTATCTACAACTATATAGTTTTATCATTCGAAAAATTGTAAATTTAATTTAAAAATACAAAAATTCTGATCGTACAATGTTCAAAACCTACGTCATCAAGATGGTTACCAAACCATCAACTAATTGTGATCTACAACAATATTTAAAATACAATTATTTATTGTTTTATTTATTCTAACTTATAAATAATATTCTAGTTATAAAGATGGGCTGTGTGAGGTGCAAATAGCTATCATTGCTGAGCGCCAAACATTTAACTAACTTACTAAAAAAGTTTGCCGTGCATAAAACGTTCTTTATTCACGGCTGAGCGCGCATGAGTGTCCTATTATACACGGCGCCCAATATGGTCAGCTTTATGTTTTACAGTTGGACATATAATCTACTTCTTCTTCTTTGGGCACTATTAGTCAGGTTAACTTTTGGCCTCACTCACATAAGTCCTCCATCTTGCTCGATTCATTGTCAGGTCTTGCCATGAGCCCTGTATATCAATACTTGTTAACTGATTTCTCCATCTCTAGCGAGGTCTTCCCACTGGTCGACGGGAATTCAATCTTTCTTCCCATAATAATGTATTTATTATTTAATGTATGCATTCGTTTTCGATTTTGTGGGTTGCACATATCTGCAAAACAAAGCAAAAGCCACCACTGGAATATTACATACTGTTTTAACAGCGTAGGATTCCAAAATGGTTGAATTGTATTCGCAATGTGAGCACGCTTGAAACTTCATCTCACTTGTAGTTAATAGCACCTTTGTAGAATCAAACTAGTTGTGAATAGTGGATACTAGTGGAGAAATTAAAAGCTCAAATATGGCAGAAGGTAGCTACGATTATGAATGCATGAGAGCAGAATTATTAGGTCTAGCTAAACCTGATTATAATGAATGGAAAGAGAAACAGAATGAGAGAATTCAAGCTCAAGAAGAGGAGGTAGAGGAAAAAGTGATTGAAGTAAGTATTCAGTTATTTTACTAGGATGATGCAAAACATTTCTCGCACTGCTTCTCTTTAATTACGGAGATTCATTTAAACAACGTTGTTTTTGAAGTTTATGTTCAAAATTATTATTTTTTGCTTATCATACTTCTCTTTTTGTATTTTCATCATTTATTTTCTATAGAGGTTCATTTTTACTTGTCATTAAAATTTCGAGAACTATAAGAGCTACAAGGTTGCTTAAATTAAATAACAATTGCCACTTTATAGGAGAATATCAATGAGCAATGCCAGGCGCGCACCTAAAAATGGTCTAGGGGAGGTCCATTAAAAAAAAAATTGATGTGAATTGTGAATTTTCAAAATTGCCATTGTGATGTGAATTGCCAAAACAAATTTTTTGTATTTTTATTTATTTTTTTTTAATTTTAATACGAATACTAATACCATTATTTAGGTTTCTAAATATGTGCAGTATATATATATATATATATATATATATATATATATATATATATTTATATTTATATTTATACACAGCAAGGTTCATTAAGATTTTGAAAAGTGCACCTATATATATATATATATATATATATATATATATATATATATTTATATTTATATTTATACACAGCAAGGTTAATTAAGATTTTGAAAAGTGCACCTATGGCTTCCATTGGTTGTTTTAAGTCATAACCCCGCCCCTCTGATTTCGTGTATTCAATTTCAACAATTTAAAAACTAATTATTAAATTTACGCTTTTAAAAATTAAATGCAACATTTGCCCAAATATAACTAGAATTTTGAAAAAATAATTTAAACAAAATAAAAATGCAAACAAAAATTGCCTGGAGAGCGGAGCGAACTTTAGTTTGCAAATTAGAACGCGAGCATGCTAGCCTTTACACTATCAAAGCATACTGGTTCAGTGTGTTAGATATTTAAGTTATTAAATATTTTACGTGGTCAAGCAAAAAACACAAACAATGCGTTATTTTCCGAAAACATAATGGATCAAAAATTCATGTTGTACTATTCCAGTTCAAACCAATGTAGATTACTTAGAATTTTTTCAGATTTTTAGTTTAAACCATCTGGGCTACAGGGTGTGGGACAAAAAATTATTTGCACAATTTTGGCAAAAATCTCATCAAAATAATTTATTTTGCAAAAATAAAATTTTGATCGTTAATCCACGTACTAAGGGCTTTCATTTGTTACCCTACTCAGAATTTAAAAAAATATATATATTTTTTTCGATGAGCACATATTTGTTTATATTTTTAGGGGGAGATGTTTTTTAGATGTTTTAGTATTTTTCCTATGTGCGGGTCAAAGAGTTGTATAAGCATGCCAAATTTCAACTCTCTAAGTTTAGCCGTTTGGCTACAATTTTTACCGAACAGACAGACATAAAAAATTCGTTATTTTCTGAAAACATAATCTGATCAAAAATTCCTGTTGTACTATTCCGGTTCACACCAATGTACATTACTTAGAATTTTTTCAGATTTTTAGTTTAAACCATCTGGGCTACAGGGTGTGGGACAAAAAATTATTTGCACAATTTTGGCAAAAATCGCTTCAAAATAATTTATTTTGCAAAAATAAAATTTTGATCGTTAATCCACGTACTAAGGGTTTTCATTTGATACCTACTCAGAATTTAAAAAAAAAAAAAAAAAATTCGATGAGCAGATATTTGTTTATATTTTTAGGGGGATAAGTTTTTTAGATGTTTTAGTATTTTTGCTATGTGCGGGTCAACGAGTTGTATAAGCATGCCAAATTTTAACTCTTTAGTCGTTTGGCTACAATACCGAACAGACAGACAGACAGACAGACGACAAAATGACGGTATAAGGGTTTTGTGGTCATACCTACAAAACCCTAAAAACGGATAATAACACAAATTTATTATTATTTCTTCAGGAGAAGGATTTTTTAAAATTGTATTTATCTTATATTGACCTATTTCTGCAACGAGATGAGGACCTGGATGACACCTGGATGAGGGGTGAATGATTGTGCAAATGGGAGTAATGTAAACATATTATTACCGCCCGAATAATATCACCAACGGGGACTTGAACCAGCAACCTCACAATTCGTACTGTTCTAACCAGTCAGAACTGCGTAATTTAACGAGCTCGGCCACTCTACGGAGAGAGTTGGATTTATATATTAACTTAATTTCGATTATAATTTTTATTAAATAAAGTTGTTTTTATTTTCTGTCGCATAGATTTTATTAAATAAGTATACGATTTTTTCACTTACTAAATACCTACAAAACCCTGTACTGTGTGAAAATTCACACGTCAGTTTTTACTGATAAGCACGTACTTACTTCGCCTATTGACAATCGACAATTTTAAATGGTAGCAAATGAAACCATTATTTATTGTTTCTAATTTTCTAGTAAAAATTAAAGCGGGATCTTTAGTATTTGCTTCAACTAAAATGTCGCTAATAAATAATTATTATTTTCAGGAAACGGTACTTGAAAGTGATCAAATAAAACATGTTTCTGGAGGACTAGATGAGTTAAATAGTATACTATCAGTAACCCAGAAAAAGCTGCATCGTTTTAAAGTAAGTATAGGATATTGTTTCCATGTTCGTAATTTAAGTCAGTATTTAAAAATGTAGTATCGTCTAAATAGAATATGGTTTTGACTTTATTCATTTATAATGAATGGTACATCATTTACATAAATTATGAACAGCAGTAGTCTTAAGATGAACCTTGCGGTACCCCAAACTGTATCTTCAGATCATTTGCTTTTTAATCATTAGCCTATACGTGCTGATTTAGCCATTAGAGTAGGTATGTTGAAATTAATGTTCAGTATTAAAACTTTCAGAAAAAAAAAAAAAAAAAACTGAAATAAAGACGCTGTTAACCAGCAAGCAGAAACCTGCTTCCACTGTGTGCATATCCTTAGAACAAAATAGTGTTGGACGGAATGCCATAAACTAGAGTCCCAAATCGCTTCTCATTGTAAGACAAGAACTAGAACATTAAATAGACCATATTAGTAACTACGTCACAAAATTGGCTTCAGTGCTGCCACCGGCTAGGTGAAACAACCTTCAGGAAACCAACGGCTAGTTGGTTTCCTTTTATTTGAATTAAGAATGTTATTTTTTAAATTGTATTTTGAAAGTATAAATTAAGTTTTCCCAGTAATAAAATGCTTCACATCAAAACTACAAGTCAATATTTAGATATTAAAATTATTATTTTACACATTATAATTTAATATGTTATTATTTTTGCAGAACAATATTATTTTGAAGGTTAATTTTGAAAAATTTACGTTAATAATCGTTATTATGGCAAGTAACATTGTTTGCCATTTCTAAATGGTTTGAAGGATCAATATGTTCTTATTTTATCCATTATTGTTTTTCATTTTCATCTGTCAAAAAACAAACAAAAAAATGGCAATTAAGAATGTGGCAGTAATGGTTTCAGTTTGGAGCATAACAATACACCATTATGCATTCTGAAACAAAATATTGATGATTACTTAGTTTTAATTAAGTATATACTAAAGATATTTCGATTTTCATATTATTTAAAAACGTAACCTATAAATATATCTTCCAACTCTTATTTCTATGTTTATAAAAACATTACTCTATAATATAAAGTATCTGAACTGTATATATTACTATATACTTATCTTCTTTATAAATAAAACTGAATATTTGTGGGTATGTCCGGAAATTCTAACTCACTTCCAGATAAGCTACCTAGTTGAAATTTTGCATACAGGTAGGAAATGCCTATATCATAACTGGAAAAATCAAAAATCTCAAAAAAGTCCCATCAGAAACGAGAAATTAACCATTTTGTTATTAATTATACTAGACCATCGAAGTATGTATGATGCATTCAGCGAAAACGCAGGAATTCGGTTTGAATGGTTGTTTGGACAACTATAGTAAGTTCGTGGAACATCGGTCAACGTCGTTCGTCGCGATTCATCATTTCTCTTCTATAGGTGACAAGATTTCTTTATTCAGTTATTTAGTAAAATTTATGATTAGTGTATGCAGAGCGAGACTTAAGTCGAGTTTCTAATTAGCTTAAATCGAGTCTGTTTTCTGGTTATTTATTTTTACGCATTTTGTTATTTTTATTTATTTATTTTTTATCTATTATTTTATTTAAATATAATAGTAAAAGTTTTATATATATAAAACAGAAAATCTGTGTGTACCGAGTTGAAATTTGGTTATAAAAATTGCTTATAATAAGAAAACATATTTTTTTAATGTTTTTTATTTTTTCAACTGGATTTTTAAGAATTTTGTTAATTTTATTTATTTATTTTTTATCTATTATTTTTTATAGATATCTAAATATAATTATAAGTAAAATATTTTATATACATAAAACAGAAAATCTGTGTATACCGAGTTGAAATTTGGTATATACATAGGTAGGAAATGCAGTCAAAATAAGTAGGCAAATCGAAATTCAGTAGAAAAAAAAATTGTATCACTTATGACGTAGACTTAACAGAAAAATTGCTTATAAAGAAAATAATTTTTTTTAATGTTTTTTTTTTTCAAATGGTTTGGATTGATATTACGGGAGTTACGAAGAGACAACCTAAAACTAAACTTTTGAATTATCTCATTTACTATTAACTTAAAAGCAAAAACGCACATGAGAAAAGCTGTTTAAAATAAAAAAAAACAAATGTATGTTGTCCTATAAATTATTCAATTGGTTGAGAAGCTTGGAGAGAGAGGAGGGGAGTGGGTGCTAAAACTAAAATACTGGAAATATCTAGCTTCTTATTTACTTTACATCAGGGGTCCCCAAAGTGGTCGATATGACATTGGTAGGGGTCGATTCTGGCTCGAGGGTCGATTGGGGGTCTATGGAAAAAATTGAAAAATTACTAGTATAATTTTAATATATAACTGTATAGCTACACAGTGGCTGAGGCTGGTTTTAGCAATGTTAATTCCATCCTGACAAAACAGAAAAAATCAGCTGTGGCCACCACAGGACCGACCGCCATCATAAAGTACTTGTATAAAATACATTCTGGCAGCAGAGCAGAAATAACTTGGCCTAATATTTTCTAACAGAGATATTATTTATCATGACCATGGAAACGTTATATATAAGTGTGAAATTTTTTTTCGTTTTATCAAAAAACGTCTGAAATAAAAGTTATTGTTTATTGCATTTATAGCAACTTTTGTTAAATAAATATTTTCGAAATATTTTTCTGTTGCTAAATATTCGCAAAAATCTTAAAATCGACACGAGGAAACTCTCATTTCTAGTCAACCGATTTTTACCAAAAGTTGATCAACTCGTGCCATTGATGTCAAAAGCTTAAATATGCAGTTTCATAAAAATCCTTTTAGCCGAATTTGCTCTGCACGTGTACACAGACAGACAGACGGATAGACGGACAGACGGACAGACGGACAGACGGACAGACGGGCAGACGGACAGACGGACAGACGGACAGACGGACAGACGGACAGACGGACAGACGGACAGACGGACAGACGGACAGACGGACAGACGGACAGACGGACGGACGGACGGACGGACGGACGGACGGACGGACGGACGGACGGACGGACAGACGGACAGACAGACATCATGCTAAAAATAGTCAAAACGTTATGTAGGGACCTCAATTCGTGGAGATCCATCGATTTTTTGAAAAATTTTTTTGCACGTGTACACAGACAGACAGATGGACAGATAGACCAACAGACATCATGCTAAAAATAGTCAAAACGTTATGTAGGGACCCCAATTCGTGGAGATCCATCGAAATCTCGAATTGCAAAATCGGTATGATCACAATAACGCCCTTATATATGTTGGCGGTCGGTAACAATTTAGATGTAGAATTCCGTAGCGATTTAAGACTGAAATAAACTAATTTGAACCCGAGATTGCTAATCTTGCAAAGAGTCACCAACTACACCTGTCACATTGACAATGATAGGCAATTTTATTTAATAATAATAATATTATTGTAATGCAATTAGATATAATTATATTAGATAAATGTAATATAAATAAAAAACACTGTACAATAAAAAATATAGGAAATCACATAAGCGTATTTTTTGCTTGCTCTATTATAATAACGTAATTGTAAAATAGAGGGGGTCGATACGAAGTCGAAAAACTATTCTGGGGGGTCGACGGTCAAAAAAGTTTGGGGACCCCTGCTTTACATCAAAAATTTATAAAGACAATTTGTTTTGATTGAAGAACGATTATTTTCTGTTTAGTGTAGCTTTTGAATATTTAGGGGGACAGAGGGAGCGCTACTTATAAACTTGAAATATCTCTCTTATTATTGACTTAACATTAAACATGTGTATAACAAAAGTTGTTCTAATATCAATAATATAAATAAATAAATATCAAATCTTTCCTCAATATCTCAGACCTATAATGAGATATCGACTTGGTTTTTGCTTACAATGGTTACCCATACGCATGTACAAAAACGAAGTTCAGTATTTTGCTCTGATCAGCCCATAAACGGCAAATCTAGATTCAAGGTTAGTTATAAAACCCTTCGGATGGTCTGTGTTTTATTTCTTTTTGGCACATAGGCGTCTGTTTAGAATCTGTATATGTATTAAAACTCAAAAAACGGTTACACCGATTTTAGTGCTATTTGCAACAGCGTATTGCAAATTTGTCTAGAAAGATTTTAAGTTATATATCATCGCGGTATGACACTAGGTTTCCGATCAATTAAGAAATATTTAGAAAAGAGTCGAAAAAATCTTCCATATTATAAAAAACTATAAAAGATACACATATTCAAAATATATATTAACAAATTTTTTTATTTTCACAATTGACGACTATTATAACGTTGAAATACGCTGTTGAACATTATTGTAACCCTCTAAAGCAATACGAAGAAAAAAACTTACTTGGGTGACAAGAATATTTACTAACGAAAAAAAGTGCTCCGACCTATATAGGTACGATTTATAAATCAGGAATAATCACGGAGTAATTATAATAAATATCATAAAAATTATAATAAATAATTTTGTAAGGTGCAAGATAAAAGGTTTCACGTGACCGGCGCTGCCTTTGGCGATGAATGATTCTCACATGGGCATTTTATGTGGCATTTTCCTGGGTTAACACAACGGAACACTTATACGTGTTGTTAGTAAATGTCTGTACCACCAATGTTTACAAAGAAGTTCGTACTTAAATTATTTGTATAAGAAGCACATATTAATACAATGGTAGATTAAAACAAATAAATTTATTTGAATGTAAAACGATTCGCAGCAACCAGTCTTGAACCAATTTCGAAATGGGCCCGATCTAAGCGGGCTACGGATATTTTTTTCGGTAGCGAAGCAGCGGGTATACTGCTAGTCAAATATATATATTTTTTGCTCCAAATTTGAAAATATTTATAAAATTTAGGTAACAAAAGTAATACCACATGTATTTTAAATCTGCCAAAAAATTCCAAAGGAAACCGATGTCAGATGGCAGCACATGTATGTGACGTCACACTAATATGGCCTATTAAAATATAACTAATTGTTTTCAGAACGCTTGCGGTAGTTTAACGAATCTCCTAAAAATTAAAGTAGGTCAAGGATCTACAGAATCCATTCCTAAGGATGAGAGCAGCGAAGGACAACAAACTACAAATGGTGTCAGCAAGGAAATATCAATAGAGGTTTCATCACCAGGTACAACGGAAAAACAAGTAATCAACGGACAAAGAAAACAAGATATAGCAAAAGCTCTGGATAATTCTGTAGATAAACTCGATTCATTAATCTATAAAGCTGAGAACGCTCAGTATGCAATGGCACATCAAAATAAACAAATGAAATCATTTTTAAATAAATAATTTTATACATTTTTAAATATAGCCGTACCATTTGAAAAAAGGAATTAGACAAAAAACGCTTTGCTTCATTTAAAAGAAATTATTTAGCAATGCAAAGCATAACAAAATATAACAATTAATAAAAAAATATTATTTATAAGTCTGTCAAGTATACAGTTCAAGAAATTATTGTGATGATTTAAAATATAACTAAGCCTATCAAAGATTTATTAATAAAAAATTTATTTGTTACAATAAATATGTCTTAAAATATTAACAAATAATATAATTAACAATAATTGAAAAGCCTACAAACTGGACAAAAAATAATCGGTTTATCAGAATAGAAGTTTTGAAAGAATTATTTCATTATTTCATTTGATGAGATATACAGTGGATATCGTTTATAACGACGTTGAAGGGTCCAATGAAATTCGGTCATTATAACCATAGGTCGCTATATCCAAACACTATAAATACAATATTGAAAAATACATTTTATTTATGTTACAAAAGAGTACATTGAGATGAGTGCAAGAAGCTTAAGCAACCAAAACAATATTCAAGTGTTACAAAACATAAAAAAAAAATCAAACTTATTTTACAAACAACTTAATACTTACATAATTTTACATACGTATGTATTTTAATTTAAACAAAAAAATCTGTCAATTTGGTTTGTTTTTGTGATTTTTGGTTTTCTAAAAAGTTTTCTACAATATTTTTTTCCAAATGTAGTAATGCAAAATTTTAGCCCCTTTTAAATTTAAATTACACGTGAAAAAATTCTGAATTGTTTCAACTGCTGAAAATGCATCCTTTATAGTAGGTGTTTGGAACTCGGTTGTTTCTTCTATTTCCACTTCGTCTTTATTTCTGACTCCAAATACGGATATGACCAAACTAAAATTTCATCTTTCATCATATACTCCTCCGTTTCGAGTTCTTCATCAATATTTGAAAAAATTACATTAATGCTTTTCATTTCGCCATATCGACGTCGATGACGTACTTTCAACTCGTAGTTAACCACTAAATGAATATCGCATTTCTCCTTTCCTTTTCACAACTCGGTAATTCCCCTAGCCAATTTTGCCAATACTTTCCAATCGTTTTCGCATTAGGCAGTGGTGATCCGTCGTTATAAAAGATAATTTGACCCAAATTTCAAACCTTTTTTCATCGTTATATTATAAGCAGTTTTACGTATAAAATGTTTCTGGCCGGGACTTTGAAATTTCGTGTCAAAAATCGATATATCGTTATAAACGATATCCACTGTATCTAGTCTTTCTATAAATACTGTCAAAGTTTTCAATGAAACTCCACAAGATGTTTAAAGATATTTTAATTTTCTTTTAGTGCCTAATACACAGATTTTTTTTATTTAACCAGTATTTTCCCCTGGTGTACGTCACTGGTGTATTCTATAGCCTAAATAAAGCAATAATAGGAACACCACTGATGTCCAAAATTAAATTAAGAAATGGTATTTAGCTACATATCTAAGTATGTTCCTAAAATTAATCATATTTAAAAATCAGTTACATTTTGCTAAATTAGGTAGATAGTAAAATGAATAAATAATATCAGCTCTAAAACATCTAGAATACTGTATTTAATAGTTCATAACATACCTAATATACTATTAAAAGGCGCAAATAGACTTAGAAAGTATAGGCGGAAGATCTTAGGCAAAAGTAATATTAAAAATTTTAAATCATAGGTATTTATATACAATAAACAACGATCATTTTTGTTTATTGTAAAAATATATTTTTAGAGATATAATAATAATGCCGAATATTAATTAAAATCATATCTTGACAAATTTGCAAAATGTTAAGCAAATATTTAACGTGGCCTCATTAAAAGACTTGATTTAGTAACTATATTTTATATAGTTTTCGTTAAAACGTCAGGATTTATTCTTTCAGGGTTAAACCAGGCAAGTGCAACTTCGACAATATATATATATATATATATATATAGTGTCCTAGATCTCCTCGTTGGACCATAGGGCCTTTACAAACTCGCGCCATCGGGGTCTGTGAAGAGCAAGCCTCTTCACCTGGCGCCAGGTAGTTCCGTGAGCATCAAGTTCTTTATGTATCGTTCTCCTCCATGTGGATACAGGTCGACCTTTATGACGGCTTCCCTGACGGTTCCACTCTAATACCATTCTGGAGATGTCGTTTACTGCCTTCCGGAGGGTATGTCCAATCCAGTTCCACTTTCTTGCCTGAATTTTCAAGTGGATAGGTTTTTGTGCTGTCGATTCCCAAAGATGAGTATTGGAAAAATGATCTGACCAAGTAATGCGAAAAATTCTGCGCAGACATCTGTTGATAAAACTTGGAGTTTATGGATAATTTCTTTAGTGACTAGCCAAGTTTCGCAGCCATACATCAGAACTTATTTTACATTTGTTTTAAATATGCGTACCTTAGTGTTACGAGAGATCTTATTGGATATCCAGACTTCTTTCAACAAGCCGAATGCATGCTTGTTGAGCTTTAAGTATTCTGTTGTTCAAGTCCCTTGTAGTTCCTCCATCTCTTGTTATTGCACTACCGAGGTAGCAGAATTCTTCCACATCTTCTAAGACTTCGCCGTTAATGTAAAATCTGTTGACGTTATTGGTACCAATCCGCATTACTTTGGTTTTGCCTTTATTTATGCATAAGCCAACTAAATTTGCCAAAGTACTTATACTTTCAAGTTTGGCTTGCATATCTTCATAATTATGTGAAAGAAGGCATATATCGTCCGCATAGCTCAAATCTTCCAAACGGTTTTGGAAGTCCCACTGTATGCCTCTTCGACAATACCGCGGACCAAATAGTGAAATGGAAATACATCCTCAACCCGAACCTTTTTTAAGGGCTCGTATGGCAGTACGAGAAGCGGCTGAAACGTAATCGGCCTAGGCAAGAAAACACAACTTTTTCGGCAAAATTTTATTTATTTCTCAACATAGTCTCCTTTTAGAACTATACACATCATCCAAAGATTTTCCAATTTTTCGATGCTCTCCGAATAATACGATTTCTCGAAGCCCTCAAAATAGGCCTCTGTTTCAGCGATGACCTCTTTCGACTCTTACCACCGAACCATTTCTTCAAGTTTGGAAATAAATAATGGTCGCAGGGGGACAAATCTGGCGAATGTGGTGGATGAGGAACAAATTCGTAGCGCAATTCATGGAGTTTTACCATTGCGACTGCGCACTTGTGGATCAGTGCGTTGTCCTGGTAGAACAGCACTTTTTTTTTGCCAAATGCGGCCGCTTTCGCTTCAAATCGGCGTCGAATCAGTCCAATAACTCTGCATAATACACGCCCATGATCGTTTTGCCTTTTTCCAGTTAGTCGATGTGAATGATACCGTGCTTACCCCAAAAAGTCATGTGGCCATGACTTTGTTGGCCGACAGATCCACCTTGGCCTTCTTCGACTTCGATTCGCCAGGAACAGTCCCCTATTTCGACTGTTCCTTGGATTCTGGTGTATTCTGATGGATCTATGTTTCATCCAGGATTACGAAACGGCGCAAAAACAGTCCTTCTTATCATGGTTGAACATCGCGAAACATTCCTTAGAAATGGACGATCACGTTTGTTGCCGACTGAGAGCAAATACCGCACCCATCTGGCAGAGAGCTTCCTCATTCTCAAATATTCATGCAAAATGTTGAGCACCCATTCGGTTGAGATGCCCGCAGCCTCAGCTATCTCGCGCTTAGTCACTCGTCGATCATCGATTATCATTCCATGGATTTTACCGACCATTTCTGGTGTGGTGACCTCTTTTTGACGGCCTGGACACTTATCAAAAATGCTCTTACACGTTTAAATTCAGCTGTCCAATATTTAATTGTTGATATCGAAGATGCAGAGTCCCCATAAACATCGTTCAATTCGGAGTTTTCTTTTCCAAAAACTAGTATCTAATCACTGCACGAAATTCGATTTTAATCATTTTTGCAAAAATGCAAAAGTTGTTTGCTTTCAGTGACTGTCAAACACAAACTAAATGACGCAACTAATTGAACATTTTACAGTAGTCATTTGAAGGTTAGGATTTACGAAAAACAACACTGATTTGATACTGATGGCGCCATCTCTTGCCTAGGCCGATCACTTTTCAACCGTCCCTCATATGTAAAAATCAAAACATCTTTTTTTTCTTCATTGAAATTGTCATTCGGATTCATGCTGGATTAAATGAATTTTGGAATAGTCGTCAAAGGTTGCGCATGCCTGGTATTAACAATAGATGCTGCTATCTCAAGTGGTTTCAGAAAAGTTACTTTTTATAGTTGTACTAAACCACATAAAATGGTTAATAAACTATTGATGCCGACCAATCTTCAATCATAAGCAATTTTACAGTTGTGATCACTGAGAAGACTCGTTTCGTGGAACACCAATTAAGAACCACTGATATAGAGAGATAGGGAAACATTTGTTGGTGGCAGCTGTGAGCATTTTGAAAATTAAATTAACCGGAGATTAAACCAAATAACCGGAAATTACTGTATTTACTTCATATAAATATTTCATACGTTCTATAAATTGACCGGTAACTGATAATACCTAATGGCCAAAATATTACATAGAATTTATAAAAAGGCGATAATAAATTTATTTTAATTGAACATGATTTCTTTTTTAAATGGTACAATCAATATCAATTATATAATAAGCTTCTGCCTTATTTGAAAAATTAGAGTGCAAATATAGATGTTGTCTGTTAATACACCGTATTTTATAACTTATAGTTAGAATGTTATACGTAAATTTTTGCCTTTAAATTATAAACAACGAAATTTGTAATTAAATATAAATTAGGTAGGGTATAGTTGTCAATTTCATATAAAGAACAGTTACTGAGTATACTCAAGAGTTACTACTCGAACTACTAAATGTTCGAAGTAGGAGAAACCAGTCCTTGTTGGCACCCCCATTTTAAAATGTCTATTATTAATTAAAAAAATATGAAAATGGTTTTTTAAACTTAACGAAAATTTGAAAATGCGAAAATTTATTCTTTAATATCCCGTAACGTTTACACTGAAAAATTGTTATATAACATTAAAAATAAATTTAAAAAAAATGATGATTTAAGAAAAAGGTTGCCATCATAACCTCATATGCTTTGATGGCATACCTGATAAAATTTGATGGAATATGTGATAGTGAATATTTTTAAATCGGATTTCAGTAATAATTAACACAGACAAATTATGATAAATGTTTAATTAAAAAAACTTTTGATGCAAACATATATTTAAAAAAAAATCATCTACAAATTATTTCGTCTATTTATTAATACAGGCACATTCAGTATGTGACCAATTTTGGCATAACTGGCATTAAACCCAAAACCTTTGGTTTGGATCTTGAATATAACCCCAATAAAGACGGCCCCCTATACTAACATATCTGGAAGTGTAGGGTGTCAACATTGCCAAAACTCAACATACATTTCATTTTATTCTACCATAGTCAAAATATAACTTGACTGTATTGAATCTCTGACAAATAAACTTATTTAACTCAATGTTAACGAAGGGTAGATCATTGATGCATAGTAGGAATAGAACAGGGCCCAAAAATGACCCTTGTGGGACTTTGTATTTTACATACAATGTCTGGGAGGTCTCGTTTCCTGCGTGTACAAATTGTTTCCTGTTTTGTCAGGTATAACTCTACTTATATATCTATAACTTGACTGTATTGAATCTCTGACAAATAAACTTATTTAACTTCCATTTTACACGAAAATTATGAGTGTAATGGTATAACAAATAAAGAAGTTATTGAGTATTTATATACTTGTCGATTATATATTACGCTGAGGTAGAATTAAAAATATTTTATAAAATCTTAAATTGTATTCGGTAACTACCAAATGTTTTACCAACATATTTAAATAATATTTTTAAAATATGCATGGTCATGTAAAATGACGATGCTGCTCGAAGTGTAGTTCGATAGATATCGTCGGGGTGCCAACAAGGACTGGTCTCCCCTACTGTTTCTAATTTTTCTTCTCTTATCACTTATTCAGTCCATTTCTTAAGAACATTGTTTCTGATACCCTCCTCTAATACTTCCCATCCAGTATATAATAATTCTTTAACAAGCCCACACCAATTCCAATATCACTATCTTTAAAAAACAAATTGATTCATTGATTAAAAAATCAGTACTTGTATAGCTGAGGTGAGGAAGACGTCTTACATCTACTTACAAACCTCTGTATTTGGTATAGATTTTTGCGTAATGATAATTGGTATTTAAGGAACAAAAACTTGTCTAATCTTGGAATATTGTTGGCAATAAACAGAATTATTAAATTCTTTTATGTTAGTGCCTATACGGAATTACTAGACTGGATCATAATAAATGTAAATACAGAACCTATATATTAAAAAGA
Source organism: Liopterus haemorrhoidalis (assembly GCA_963971575.1). Lineage (NCBI taxonomy): Eukaryota > Metazoa > Arthropoda > Insecta > Coleoptera > Dytiscidae > Liopterus > Liopterus haemorrhoidalis. The sequence continues at coordinate 20,527,389 of OZ020614.1, read as the reverse complement.
AGTAAAGCTTATTCATTCTGTTATGGAACACCAATAAATAGTGATTATCAGTTGGTTTATAGAGTCAGTGCCGGATAAAGCGAATGTGTGGCCTGTAACATGTGTTATAAAGATAAATATTAGTGAAGTACCTCATGGTCCACTACACCTGTAGCAGTTCACCAGTGTTTACGGCTGCCCGGTGCGTCTCAGTATCTTCTGCATTTTACGCAGCGCAGCGATCTATGGTCACTTAGAAGCGTTTTTTACGCACGTACGGGAGAGAAAAGAAATTTTGTTGGTTATAAGCTCAGGTCTACTTTTTTCAATAAATATTTTTTTTGTCTGCAAAATTTAAAGCAGCAAAAGAAGTTTTTGTTAAGTCATAAATTACGTCTGAATTCATCGAAGTCATTTCTGGGACCCTGAAATTAATAAATACAAATAAAAATTATTATCGAATTCGGAGATCCGATACCTTAGATAGATCGAGGACCTTACAACCAACCAAATTCCTTCACTTTTCCGACTTTGAAATATTTTATCTGCTCTTGACGATAGGCATATAATTCAATCATCCTCTTCTTCTTCCTCTAATAAAAACGCTATATTAGTATCTAAACCCATCTTTCAAAATATCGCGGTGTTTACCCTCCCAAAACTAACAGCCCACTGACTACTTGCCTTCTAGTAGAGCACTCAGCCGCTAAGGAGGGTAGTTTCAAGGGAATACTTTACCAGTCACTGCCAGACATTACGGTTGGCGTTCACTATTAACCGCCGCGGTTGGCAGTTTCAGCGAAATGTTACGTTAAGAGAAATGCATGTCGAATATTCGACCAAATAACACTGATCAGAATCAGTATAACAACAGAATGAAGAATCTTTACGAAGCAGTATGTAGTTAAATATAAGTGGCGTAACTAGAAATATAAAACAATTTAGTTTGGAGTGAAGAGAAATTTTTAAGCAATAACATAAAATCGATAAAAAATTTTTGCTCAGGGCAGAAGGATTAATGCTCAAACAAAAAATAAATATAGTGATTATCGAAACTACTCAAGGATAAGAAAAAGAAAAATATTTTATCGTTCCCAGCCACGCCATTAAATTTAAATTTTATCAATATTATATTTATTTATAATGTATATAGTGTACAAAAATATACGCAAGAGTTGACAATTTCATGGCTTCAATGACTTCCAGTATCTATAGAGGAAACTTCCTGAGCGCCCTGACATCTGGTGGCGATTTTCAGAAAATATGAGAGTGACATTGTTTTGTTTTGTTCAGTGGAGAAATACATGTTTTTTTTTTTGTTGTTTGTGTTTTATTTTTGTGAATCATGGCAAAAAACAAACAATTCATTTTGTCGTGTGTCGCAATGTAAATCGTGAATAAAGAAGAATCCCACTTTAACATTCATTGCATGCACGTTTGCTCGCATTTTATGGAAAGTGATTTTTACGTCCAAGAAAAAACTGAAAAAAGGTACTTACCTCATCCAAAATTTGTCTAAATCTTAAGTTAATATATTAAAAGGCCTTTCCAGAGATTTTTATTTTTTACTAATAGATTTACCATATTTTTTTGATATCGTATTGACAGACAGTCAAAAAGAATTTAAAATACATTGAGAAACTAAAAATTTCCTTGAAATTTCTTGTCCTTCACAAAAAATAGGAAAATACTCGTGTTCATTTTCACTATGTAAACAAATACACACGTCACAGTTTAATGTTATTCTCGAGTGTTCCAGCTTTTGCCATATATGGCGCTGCGATCTTAAAAAGTTTCCCCTATAAACTAGGTATTAAATTTGTAGAAAAATGAAAAACTTAAAAATTCTGAAAAAATGAGTTTGACGTTTCTTTGATGGTTTTCCCACGTTAATGTGGGAAGAACATATTTTAAAATCTGTTTAATTATGTATTAATGACACATACGTCATAATTGTCAACTCTTGTAAAATAATGGATCGGAATTTCCGCACCGGTCACTTTTGTTTTGGACAATAATTATTTCAAAGAACACCAAAATTGTTAATATGTTACATAATGAAGATTTTTGAAGGCAAAAATTTTGTGTTATAATTATTACACATGTATATTGTAAATTTTAGTGTTTGTTAAGCTTTTATAGCTTTTATTATATCAGATATGTCAAACTCAAATCTTGTACACCTTTTATATCTAGTAGAGTGTTATTCCCACGAGAACAGGCCAATGATGTCATCGTATAAGAGCAAATTAATGACATCAAATCAATGGAAATACAATTCGCAGTCAGTTCTACGTCTGTTACTTAGCAACGAAGTGACTGTACGAGTTCTGGTTTTTGCGCATTTGATGTCACAAGCCTGTTCTCGTGGGAAACGCAAGAATTGCAAATCGATATAAAAAAAAGGGAAATAATAGGAAGAGCAGTGTTGAGGATACATCTGCTACGTAAATTACGTCAGTACCATTTTGTGTTAGTGTCGTTCGTGTATAGTAATGAAACAAAGGTTATCAATAAATTTAATTTATTTAAATAAATTTCAAACTCCGCTGGCTTCGTGGTGAAATTGCTGACACCGATGCATGTTCTCTCGTTTTGTCCGGCATTTTGTCTTCTTTCTTTCAACCCCCAAAACTTAAACCGTTTTACATATTTTCTTTACGAATTTTGTGACATTTAAGTATTATTTGAAATTAAGTAAGTTTTTTTTTCACTTTTTCCACTTTTGTACTATTTTACGGATATTAGTTCACGTTTATTTTAGAACTCGTTCTTATGAATCGTTTGAGAGGTCAAACAGGCGCGTAACCTTTTCGGTTGCTGAGTTATGACTGAAAAAGTGGCGCGAAATAACGTTATTACCTCGCGTGCTTACAAGTACCGACACCATATCAAGCTCAAGGTTGCGATGTCGTAGTAATTGTCATGCGTATCTATGGCCTATCATTTGATACTATCGCCATGTGCCTCCTAATATGGTACGCGTAGAAGTAAACGTCTGAAATCCATCCTAATTTTGCTACGCTAGATTTTCAGGAATGCACCCCCAAATCAGTTGCAGACAAATACATGTTCTACGTCAAGAAAAAAATGAGAATTGTGAATTTTCACATATTTGAGGATTTCGTGGGTAATAAGCCCGTCAAAATTCAAAAATTTTCAGATTAAACAAGGATTTAATTTTTTTTTTATTTTTTAAATGAAAAGACCGGCTGAAAGCGTGGAGGTAGTAGCCTATTTCACGTTACACAGGTCTTAGGATTGATCTTGGTCTAGGCATAAATGTAGATACGTGTCTATAGCAGTGTTTCTCAACCAGTGGTCCGCGGACTACTGGTGGTCTTTAGCAAAAATTTTGTGGTCCGTGAAAGGCTTATATATTATTATTTTTGATGTTTTTTGTTAATTTTTTTATGATCTTTTGTCCATTTTCTGTGATTTTGGTTAATTTCCAGTGATTTTTTATTACTGAGATATTATATAGATGTATAGTACGTATACAATAAATTTGTTTAATAGTACATGTATTTTTTGTGTTCCGCGGTAGAAAATTAAATATTTTACTGGTTCGTGGTACGTTTTCGGTTGAGAAACGCTGGTCTAGAAAGTTCTAAAATTAATAAACTTAAAATAAACCTTACTATTTTCAAATTGTCAATAATAATTAGTGCGCAAGTAATGAGTTTGACGTGTATATTATAAACAAGTGATTTTTAAAACCTAAAAATGGTACAAATTATCACGAAAATGCTTCCAAGTTTTTGATGTTGTGGTCATTATTATATAATTATTGTATAAAAAATATATCTAATGTTTATTACACATATGTTGTTGATATTAAATAAATAAAAATATCGCACAAAATACTTTGAAGACTTTTATTATTCAATGTTTTTAATTTATACGAGCAGGGGCGTATTTACCCACTCGGCGGCCCGAGGCGCAACCCGAGACACACCTTCTCTGAAAGGCCCCCTTCGGGGCCCTGGTAGACCCCCAGCATGCACCTAGTAGGAAATACGCGCCTGTATACGAGAGCTACCTTTTAAGTTTTTACAAAAACTAAGAATTAAAAATTTTTTTTTTTGAACACACTGTTTTATTGCTTTTCATAATATTCGCTAAAAAATGATTGCAGCAAAAGATTAAATATCATCCCAAAACTACAAGCCACTTTGACTGGGGAGCGGACAAACAGACACTTCTGACTATATATAAAACTATTGTCAGACCTAAATTAGATTACGGATCAATAGTATACGGATCAGCTAAAAAACCTATATTAAAAAAATTAGACATTATACAAAACACCGCGCTAAGGTTGGCAATAGGAGCTTTCCGAACAAGTCCCGTAGAAAGCATACTGAACGAATCTGGGCAGGTTCCACTTAATATGAGACAAAAGTAACTACTCAAAAACTACGCAATAAACTTAGCAACACATCCAGACCATCCAACATTTAATAGCCTATTCAAAATAAATCAAAAAAACCTAAATATCCAGGACGAAACTCCAAAAATATTTAATCCACAACACACCACCCTGGGCATTTACAACACCTAAATTCGACTTATCACTTCACCGTCTAAAAACAGAAGTTACTTCAAGTCTCATATATCAAAAGAAATACGAAGAAATCTGTTGCAGAATTCAACCAACCAAGATAATCTATACAGACGCATCCAAGAAGAAAAACCATGTTGGGGTTGCCCAAGTTCCCAAGTAACAGCTGAAACCACAACATCCTCAAGATTGCCTACTACTCTATCCATAGAAACAGCTGAAGAATTAAGTATCTACATGGCACTACAATCTATAACTGCTAATAATCATAAAATAACAATTTGCTTAGACTCGCTAGTTGCATTAAATAACATTCAGAACGTGCAAAGTAAAAAACCAACCATAATAAAAATACAAGAAGAGATCCATAAACTCTCAAACTTAAACCAAAATAAAATATACCAGATATGGATTCCAGGTCATTCATGCATTGACGGCAACGATCAAGTCGACAACGCAGCAAAAGAAGACACAAGCCCAGTATAAAATATCCCCATACTAGCAACAGATCTTAAGAATGCTCTCAAATACAACACAAAAGTGGCTCAATATCGACCCAAATACGAACAAATTACGCAACATCAAGAAATACATAAAAGTATGGGATCTGGAAAAAGGACGAAAAATATAGACATTAATGACAAGACTGCGCATCGGACAAGACTCACCCACAGCTACCTATTCAACAGAGAAAACCCCCCGGTGTAAAAATTGCGACGAGCTATTGAGCATAGAACATATTATATCCAAATGTGAATCACATAACTCTTCAAGAATCAAATTCAACATCCCTAACAACATCACAACAGCCCTACAAAACAACCCAGACAGTATCACTAACATTATAAATTACATAAGCGATATGAAATTACTAACACATATCTAGATCCAAATATTATTATATACAAATGTCTATAGGTAGATATATTTAGTTATTGTAAGTAAAGACTATTTACTGTAAAATTATAAATGGCCAAAATTGTGTAATATAATTATAAGAATTTAATGTTACAATTATAATATATGTATACCAGACGCTAAAAGCCTAGCAGTTGAAGCGTCTCTAAATAAAAATTAAATAAAATATATATATATATATATATATATATATATATATATATATATATTCGCTTTTAAGATTTATACAGTTTTGCATGAGTTCAAACCAATTCTCCAAATATTTTTTCCACTCTGAAGTTGGTATCTCAAAAACATGATTTTGTAAATAATTGTAGCTAAACGTCTTAACGTAGAAAGTTGAAATTTGGTATGCTTATACAACTCTTTGACCCACATATAGGAAAAATACTGAGAGTTCAAAAAAACACATCTCGAGATAAATATAATCAAATATGTATTTAATAAAGAAAGAAATATATTTTTTAAAATTTTGAGTGGCATATCAATTGAAACCTCTTAATACGTGAATCAACATGCAAATTTTTATTTTTGAAAAATCAATTTTTTTATGATATTTTCGCGAAAAATGTAGTAAATTTTTTTGTCCCAAACCGTATCTCCCAGAGGGGTTGATCTAAAAACTGAAAAAATCTCCATAATAAATATTGGTGGGAACCGGAATAGTTCAACAGGAATTTTCGATTGGATAAGTTTTTCGAAAAATATTGATTTTTTGTGTCGTAGATAAAAAAATATTTTTTTAAAATTTATTGTGTGGCATCGAAAGAAAGCTCTTAAAACATAGATTAAGGAACGAGATTTAGTTTTTTTAAATTCGTTTCTTTTAACACGATTTTATTCAAAACTGTGCCAAAAAATGTCTTATCCGCCCCTTTTTACCCAAGAGGGTTAAATTAAAAATCTGAAAAAATTATACGTACGAGATGAATTTTTGATCAGATTTCGGTTTTCGAAAATATTGCAGTTTTTGTGTTTTTGACAAAATTATTTATTTTTTTAATTCATGGCAAAATTGTGGCTAATTTAGATAAAAATAAATCGTTTATAGTAGTGAAATACTTATAAATCAAATAGCACATTGTTAATAGTAAAAATACGTTCATGAAATTGAAAAAATATGAAGTGTAACAGAACTATATATTGCGGCGGACGAGATTTATGTCAATAGTATCCCTCCGCCAATGTCACTTAAGTTACATTACGCGTTCATTCAGCGTTCGCAGACACTGCATCACTTTATAACCAAAATTGTTATTTAGTTAAATCTAAATCAATATATATTTATCATTTTCTATAATTTGTGACAGGTCGAATAATAAAATGAATTTAAATCTTTATAGAGAACGTATATTTAATATGAACCCGTTGTAGAAGCCACTTATCAATATATTTCTTAGTAATTTAATGAAGACTTAGGTACGAAGTAAATGCAGAAAAAATCGCTAGGTTTTTTAATTTACATTTTGCTGTGACGTAATATTCACAGATTATTTAAATTTAGTCTAAACAAATTAAACGGAAGCTCTTAGTACTCAAATATCGAATAAAAATGATTATCAAAAATCTGTTGATTTTGATGTGCCTATATACAAAAAAATGTCTTAGACATCCAGCATTGCGTTGACTTATTAAATACCTACAAAACCCTGAAATGTGTGAAAACTCACACTTCACATACATATTTTTTTTATCGTTATAAATATTAATGAAAATATTATGGTTTTGAATCTTGAAAAGATGAAAGCGAGCCGTAAGCGATCCATCTTCCACAGTTCGAAATATTCCCAAAAAATCAGCTGTGGCCACCACAGGACCGGCCGCCGTCACAAAGTACTTGTATAAAATACATTCTAGCAGCAGAGTAGAAATAACTTGGTCTAATATTTTCTAACAGAGATATTATTTATCATAACAATGGTACAAAAAACACAAAAAAATCGTTATTTTCTGAAAACATAATCTGATCAAAAATTCCTGTTGTACTATTCCGGTTCACACCAATGTACATTACTTAGAATTTTTTCAAATTTTTAGTTTAAACCATCTGGGCTACAAGGTGTGGGACAAAAAATTATTTGCACAATTTTGGCAAAATAATTTATTTTGCAAAAATAAAATTTTGATCGTTAATCCACGTACTAAGGGCCTTTCATTTGTTACCCTACTCAGAATTTAAAAAAATATATATTTTTTTTTCGATGAGCACATATTTGTTTATATTTTTAGGGGGATATGTTTTTTATATGTTTTAGTATTTTTCCTATGTGCGGGTCAAAGAGTTGTATAAGCATGCCAAATTTCAACTCTCTAAGTTTAGCCGTTTGGCTACAATTTTTACCGAACAGACAGACAGACAGAAGACAAAATGACGGTATAAGGATTTTTTGGCCCTACCTGCGAAATCCTAAAAATAGATACTTGATATTTCGAAACATTTTTAAATTTTTTTTCGTTATATTAAAAAATGTTTCAAATAAAAGTTGTTAGTTATTGCCTTTATAGCAACTTTTGTTAAATAATTTTTTTCGAAATATTTCTCTGTTGTGAAATATTTGCAAAAACAGACAGACCGACAGACATCATGCTAAAAATAGTCAAATCCTTTTAGCCGAATTTGCTCTGCACGTGTACACAGACAGACAGATGGACAGACAGACAGACAGATAGACCAACAGACATCATGCTAAAAATAGTCAAAACGTTATGAAGGGATCTCAATTCGTGGAGATCCATCGAAATTTCGAAATGTCAAAATCAGTATGATCACAATACCTCCCTTATATATGTTGGCGGTCGGTAAAAAGGGAAACTTATCTAAAATTTTAAATTTTCTCCAACCATATCGAGAGGGGGGGGGGTCAGAACCATTTTTAAGACCCCCCCCCGGCGTGCGGCCCCACTGGTTCCGCAGGACACAAGTTGGAAATCGCTGCTGTATACCAGGGCAAAAAGTAATTACGTCCAATTTTAGGGACTTACTTTGACCCTCCCCTTAGAGTTATGACAGAATATTAAGTACGCCACTGTAAAAGAGTTCATGATACCAAAATTATCCAAATAATACATAAATTATACAGAACTTCATGTCCTATACCTATAACAGTATTCTAGTACGTCTGCGCGAGCCGGCTAAAGCATTTTCATTTTCAGTCGATGTATAACCTTTGTTCAGGTTGTTTCAGTGTGTGTTACTTCCCGGGAATAAGTGTTTAAAAACCAATTTAAGAAGAAGAGTTATTAAAATTTTCATTTAAATAAAGTTGTGATATGGCTTTTCTTCGCACTATTATCAAAAATGGTGCATGCAATAAATATAGTGTCTGTTTAAATAGTGCTAGTGTGTCTATCCAGAGAGCAGCTATTTCTTCTGTCGACAGAAAAGAAGTTGATTTAAAGGAAACCAAAGGAGCAAGGTATAAATAATTACAATCAAACTTTAATTTATAGTTTAAAAATATCTCTGTTGCCTTTAGCATTGATTTTAATCATGTTTTGTTCCCATCTGTCAAATGTGACGTCATTAAAAAAACTAAACATTTTATTTTAAAATTATTATACACTACCCAGTTTTAAACATTCTGGTTTTTAATAGTATATCCATTTTTGGTCCTTCCGGAGATAATTTGGGTAAAATATATTCGAAATGATCCAAAGTCCAACCCATTTGTATACATACTTCATGTATAAATTAATTTTTTCAAGACTTTTTTATAATATAATTAATTTTTAATTATATCTTTCGTAAGATAGACGCAGATTGCAATTCCTGTGTAAAAATGTTTTCAATTACTTGGAATCAAAATAATTTTTTGCAAAAATATTCGTTCATATTAAAAATTTTGAAAACTGATAAATTATAGGACAAAAATTTAGTACCAACGTTGACAGTGGTTGACCTTTTATATTGGACCACATGTCATTTAAGCTGTAACGATTTTTTAAAATTTTTAATATTTGTTTTCTGTACCCAGGTGTTTAGATACTTTAAAAATAAGTATAGAAGTTGTAAGTAAATAAATTTAAGAACAACTTCAACACATTTTTTAAAAAATTGATGTGAAGTGTGATTTTTATACATTTCAGGGTTTTGTAGGTATTTAACAAGCAATTGTAGGTACATATTAAAAATCAAAAAAACTTTTTTTTCGTATATATATTTATATATATATTCTTTATACGCTGCAAGGCCTAGGCTGTTTTTAGGGGTATTTACCATAACAAATAGAAAAATAAAAATAAAATAACGTACAATACAATATTTCATAATTTACAATTCGGCGATTAGCCTCGTTGCAGAAATAGGCCGATGTAAAATGTAAAATAAATAATTTACAATATTTTTTATATCATTTCTTTCTTCTTCCTCCAGTGTCCCTCTTTCTTCCTATTCCCATTCCGGCTTCCCTCTCCAATCTCCTTCCTTCTTGCTTCCAGTTCTCTCGCCCATCTTTCTCCCTTGCTTTCCTCATTCATCAGTTCCTTTATCCCTTCCATCCAGACTGCCATCTCCTTGCAACTCTTAGCGAAATGCTCCAAGGTTTCCTCTTCTTCCTTGCACATTCTACAGAGCTTGTCCTCTGGCTTTACCCAGTACCTGTTGGTCCTCTTTTCCCCTTCAGGTATATCGGTATTCCTATCACTCTTATCTCTATATCTTTTCACACTCCTCGATTTGTCCATTCTGTCTGTTCTTTCCTGTTCCTGTACCTCCTTATCCCTCTTTCTCAATTCTTCTACTATATTTGTTCCTCCGTTTCTCTTTTTCTCTGCTTTTTTTATGTCCACACCTCCAAAAGTACTATTTTCTTGTCTCTCCCCATGCCGACAATGTATCTTTTTGTTCTTCCTTCATTCTTACTTTATGTTGTTCCAACTATCTACTTACAAGTGTAGTAGATAGTAGACAGTTGTCAAATTAGCCCGTTAAACAATGTTAGCACGGTATTGCAAAAAACTCGATAACTTTCGAAAAAAATAACTGTAAATTTTCACATATTTTAAGATTTTGTAAGTACTTAGTAAGTGGCAACAAATTGTAGGTACATACATATTAAGAATCATGAATTTTGATAACCAATGAAAGAATAAATGACGTACTTTCATCTAGAGACTTCTTCAGTCAGTCAGAAAAATATTGTAACCAGTGTTGTAACTTTCTAAAAAATCATAAGATCATAAATTTCTGTTGTAATATTCTAGCAGGAATGACGACGGGTACCCGCTACTCGACCCGTTAAGGTTGTACCCAGTTCCGAATTTGAATACCCGCTACCCGTTATCTATCCATTACCCGTTAACTAACGGGTAATTAACGGCTTTCAGATTACTAACGGGTAGCGGATAGTTAGCGGGTAGCGGGTAATTAACGGGTAATTGTGTGAGGTATTTTGAGTATTTATTTACCTGTGACTATTTTGTTCTCGGTTACAGTAGTAGGAATTAAGTATGCGTATTCCATAATGCACCTGTGCTTATTTTTAGGGTTTTGTAGGTATGACCACCAAAACACCCTTATAAAGTCACTCATATGTCTGTCTGTCTGTACGGTAGAGATTGTAGCTAAACGGCTTAAGATGGATAGTTGAAATCTGGCATGCTTATATAACTCTCACCCACATATAGGAAAAATACTAAGGACCGGTTTCTGAAGTTTAGTTAACTATAACCAAATAGTTAGAAGAAGGTTGCTATGGTTACTTATGGGATTGTTATATTGTGACCGTAGTTGACCATTTACTTATAGTATACTAAGCTTTCAGAAACCGGCCCTAAAAGTTCAAAAACCACATCACAAAATAAAAATAAACAAATATGTATTTAATGAAAAAATAAATATTTTTTTATGAGATTTTCACTAAATATATGCCAAAAAACTTTTGTCCCCCACCCTATCTCCCAGAGGGGTTAATGTTGTTGGGGTTTGTGTCATTGAAAAAAAACATATTTTCTTAAAATTTATTGAGTGGTATCGAAAGGAAGCTCTTAAGAAGTAGATTAAGGAACGAAAAGTTGTTTTTTAAAATATGTTTCTTTTTTGGCCAACACGATTTTGGAGAAAATTCTGAAAAAATTATAGGTAATGTACAGTGATCTAAGCCGGAAACGTAAGAGAAAAATGAATTATTTTTTAATTAAGGGCTAAATTATGGCTTATTATTTAAATTTAGTCTAAAAAATTAAATGGAAGCTCTTAGTACTCAAATAACGAATAAAAATGTTCAAAAACTGTTTATCAAAAAATTATTTATAGGCATTCAGCATTCTGTTGGTTTCTTACACTTATTAATTACCTACAAAACCGTGAAATGTGTGAAAATTCACACTTCACATCAATTTTGCTATACTTACTTTTCATTTTTATATACCTATTAACGGGTAGTGGGTAATATCCTTGTAATTGTTGCGGGTACCCGCTTCCATAAATTTCTAGTTCTCGTCATTCCTATATTCTAGTTCACATTAATGTGCATTAACCAGATTTTTTTAGATTTTTAGATTAAGCACCCTAGGTCCGCCCAGAGCTCCAAAAATTTCATGAAGTTCTTAGGTGTTTTTGTCAAAATACAAATGAGGACCTTTTTTTAGGTCATCACTTGTAGTTTAGAAATGAGATCCTTTTTAATAATTTAAATAATACCGTCTTTTGACCCCCCCCTCCCAGAAAAAACATGGGTGCGCGCCTGCTGTGTTATAAGGCGCTGGACAAGTGTTTTTTTTTTAGCACATTTTTGGCAAAAATCATGTTAAAAAGATCTTTTAAAAAAATATTTCTCGTTCCTTAATCTACGTCTTACAAGCTTTTATACTAGATAATATAAACAAAATCTTTCAACGACAAAAAATCAATATTTTCTGAAATAATAATGAATAAAAAAATCCTGCTGAAATATTTCGTTTCTCATCAATGTACATTACTGAGATTTGTGCCCTAAACCCTAAACATATTAAAATTTATATAGTTTCGTTAAGGCTGCGTATAACCCCCAGAGGTTACCAGTTTTTTATACAAAACTAACAATCTGAAATAAAATTAGTATCAATCTCTACATTAAATTTTGCACCGATTTTTTATCTATCTAATAAGATATTTTTAATTGTAGAAACATTTATTGTAAAAATATTATCGCTCAATAACTTAAAAATAGACATCAGCGATATTTTTCTGTAATTTTTTAAATCTATTTGCGGGTTTCGAATAATTTTTATATTTACATAGTATTGTGTAGAAATGTTCAAATAATACGTCAACATTTTTTTCGACTTGATTACTTATAGTTTAGAACCTTCGTCGAAAAATATTATACTTGATTATAATGGAATGCCACTTGGTACACGTATTCTTCACAAATATTAAATCATTTTTACTTGTAACACCTATTTTGAGAACCGCGGCAGATTCAAGATGGCGGCAAAAATAGATTACCAAGTACAATAACTATAAGTAGTTTTCACAATAGAGAGAAATAGTTTAAAACATATATGTAGAAGGAAGCGTTAGCTACAATTTGCCGCATCGTTACGCAAATATGCGTCGATTGGTTTACAAGAAAGCGTCTATAACGCAATTTGCTTAATTACAATTACATAACAGTTTTTTCTACAATTAAAAACATCCTATTATATAGATAAAAATTTGCTGCAAATTTTGATATATAGATTGTTATTAATTTTATTTCCGATTATTAGTTTTGTATAAAAAAGTATTGAGAACTATAGGGTTGTGCGCCGCCTTAAAACATTAATTTGTAACGCACCCAGAAATTTTTCTTGGAGGGGGGGGGGTTCAGAAGACCAAATTGTATTAAAAGGGTAGGAATCGGGAAATCACTGCTCAAATCTGGAAATCAACAAGTGGTGGCTGAAAGTTCAACAAAGTTGAATTTTCCAAATGCAAATTTTGAAAAAATTTCCAGTTTCAAAATACAAGTATTGACCTAAAAAAAAGTTCCTCGCTTCTAAAATACAAGTGATGACCTAAAAAAAATGTTTTCACTTCTAAATTACGAATGACGACTAAAAGAAAAGCTCCCCAGTTCTAGAATTCAAACATATTTTTTTAAAAGCACCAAAATCACATGTTTGTGAGCTCTTGGTGGGTCTCAAGTTCATGACGCCCCTGTACGTGCCTGATTTGTACGATCGTAAAGATTTAAACATGAGATTATATTGAAGAAATGGATTATTGTTAGTGAATAAAACACATATGTATCCCTGATATGCTGATAGAATTGCAATAAATAAATTTATTGCTTTAATAATATGTTTTATTGTTTCCGGTATGTTTAAACATACTTATTTAAAAATAGTATAGATTTATGCTTGATAGTTATTTATTTCGCGTTGAATTGTACAAGAAATATTTAGAACTTAAATCACAGAAGGAGGTAGAAAATAAAGATGTGGATGGCGTATATCCTGTCAAATATAAACATCTTTTAAAATAATGTTTAAAGTAATGTTTAAAGTAATTCATTATTAAAAATCAATTGTGGCCACCACAAAACTGAGCGTCACCACCAAGTACTTAATTGGACATCGACATGTTCAGATTATAGTATCTTCTCACGAATGTCACGATTTGTAGGTTGAATTTGATTTGCAAAAAGATCAATTTGATTTGCTAAAAGGTTCATTTGGAGCGCAAAATCTATAAAATATACGTACAGTAGCGCAGCCAAGGGGGGGGGGGCTCGCCCCCCCCCCCGGGCCTGCCGAATTGACACAATTTTTATCAAGTATTATACAATACTAGCAGATTGCACGGCGCTGCTCGGGGAGTTGAAGATAAAATTTGTTAACCATAACAGTACTTTATTTTTAAATTACTTCGTTGTAAACAATATGGGCATTTTTTTTTTTTTTTTGTATAAATAAACATTTTTTTTTAATATTGCCTACTCTTGATAAAGCGACATAATTATTGTTCAAGTGAAAATACATCACTTTCCAAATATTCTCCAACGAATTATATGAAGGGGAGCGTTGATCCTTTTCCCCTCTTGACGCATCGACCAAAACATTCGGCCAGTCGAACGATAAAACTGTTTTAAACAACTAATTACTCGATTCAGGTAAGGCAAAGTGGAAATCTAGCTTCGTTATAACTTTCAGAATGTAATTTTAAATCGACACCTCAAACGTGAAATAGAGTAGAAATAGTAGAAATATAATAAAAAGAGTAGTTTTGGAGACAATCGTGTTCTAAAATCGGTATTTGGTTTTATTTTGTAGATAAATGTGAATATCAATATCTTCTTAGGTATTTTTGAGATTATATGTTCTACACACAAAAAGGACTGATATAAGTTGTGCTGAACAACAGTAGCATATTCATGGGGGGCGCTAGGGGTTCATGTCCCCCCTTAAGGTCCAATGAAATGAAAATTTAACAAATTTAACATAATCGTACAGCAAAATAAGTTATGCATTTTACAATATATAAGCTATATTTTATTATGATTATTGTTGAAATTAACAGAAAATGTTATTTTTAGGTTTTCATAAGTATAATCAAGAAATCCTTATTACGTCACATGAGTCTGTTCGTTCGGCAGAAATTCTGGCCAAGCGGCTGATTTAGAGAACTAAACATAAGTACGAAAAATATAAACAAATAGGTATTTATCGAAGAAAAAAGTCTGTAAAATTTTGAGGGGTATCAAATGAAAGTTTTTGATACATGAATTAACAAATACTTTTTTTTTTTATCAACAAATAATATAATTATAATTTTGATATAAACATCAATATCGAACAGCAGGGGTGTCTAACTTATTTGGGTTGCGGTGTATTTTTCATACAAAATAATAATCAGTGACGGAACTTTAAATATCCCGAAGGGTTCCTTGAAATTTTTTTATAATCAGAAAAGTGGGAAGCGAGTATATTTTACATTTTTAAAAATATTTTTACCCTAAATAAGCTGGAGTGTTTTTCATTAATACTTCAGGGGCAACAAAAAAAAAAAAAAAAATAGGTGGAGGGCCGTGTGCGGCTTGATTCGGCCCTCCTCAAGACAAAATCCTGGCTGCGCCACTGTATACTTATAATATATTCTAAAATCCTAGAAAAATGTAAAAATATGAGAATACCTTAAAAAATATATTATTCACTTTATGTTTTGCTGACGACCAAATTCTTGTAGCTGAGATTACGATGACATGGAATATATGGCTAGGAACTCTTGTTTGAAAAACTTGAGGTAGTGATACGGAGTCAGTAGTAGAGAGATTCAGGCGAAGAGATAAACGAAAGAGAATTGAGCGGGATAATGTCAGCATACATGCGAGGGTTGCCTTTTATATTTCGGGATTTGAGATCAAAAACAATTATTTAGCAACAAAAGTGGCTTTATTGTTTTTCAAAATATTCTCCATGAAGATCAATACACTTTTGCATGCGTTTGAACCATTTTTCGAAGCACTTTTTCCACTCCGGTTGAGGCTTTTTCCACTGCGATTGTCGCAGGGCAATTATGTGGGATCCAACGTGAAAAACTCTTTTTGATGGCCAAATGTTCATGCAATAGTGAATGTATGCTGGTCCCAAGATTATTAAAGTAAAGGTTGTCTCATAACTTCTGACCAATCAGAGCGTGAGAGAGAATACGTCACATGTCGGTTTAGTTCAAACTATAGCATACAAAATTAATATAGATGTTGCATGTTCTTAAATCTTTTTATTGACTATATTTATAATAGATATTTTTATTGACTATATTTATAATAGAAGGCCGTTCACAATTGGGGCTTTTGACAACTGGGGCCATAACTATAAGAGCTAGAGTTTTCTTTTGTTCAAAATAAAAAATAATTATTTTAAAAGTTGGCATAAATTAAATTGCGTGTTCTTTTGAAAAAAAAAATAATGGTTTGATTAAGTACATTTTGGTGGGAATGCGAATAAATAAAAAAATTGTATTTTAAGGGTTGGCTTAAGTAAATTTTCGTGTTCATTTGATTAAAAAGAAATTGTATTTTAAAGGTTAGATTAAGTAAAATTTAGTGCTCTTTGACTATGTAAATAAAAAATATATTTTAAGGGTTGGCTTAAGTAAATATAAGTGTTCTTTTGAATAAATAAATAAAAACTTTTGAGTAACTAAATTTAATTAATATGAGTCAACTACGAGAAAATCAGTTATTTTTTGTTTGACTCTTTGATTTTCCTAGTTTTCTTTTTATGTATGATAGTATTTTTTAAACCTTAAAATACATTTTTTTATATATTTATTCAAAAGAACACTTAAATTTACTTAATCCAACCCTTAAAAAACATTTTTTATTTATATAGTCAAAAGAGCACCAAATTTTACGTAATATAAGTCTTAAAATACAATTTCTTTTTAATCAAATGATCACGAAAATTTTCATAAGCCAACCCTTAAAATACAGTTTTTTTATTTCTTCTAATTTCCACCAAAATGTACTTAAACAAACCATTAAAATATTTTTTTTTCAAAAGAACACGCAATTTAATTTATGCCAACTTGTAAAATAATTATTTTTTATTTTAAACAAAAGAAGACTCTATCTCTTTTAGTTATGGCCCCAGTTGTGAAAAGCCCCAATTGTAAACGGCCCGAATTGTCTTACGGCCCCAGTTGTCATGGAACCAGTTATCATATGCCTTTACATAACTTAACATAATGTCATCATTAACAAATCTTGCTCAAAATTACAAAGACGGACAGTAAATATGATCAATTTAGGTAATTAGGTTAGGTTTAGTTATTTATAATCTAAGACAACAGAATTATAAAAACGATTATACATAGAATTCATTTTACGAAGTCGTGTAGTTGGTTGGTAAACACACAGATGTCGAACTTTCTTAACACATTAATTTCTAAGTTGCTGTGAACGGTGCTTAGAACGTTAAAACAATGCATAGAAACATAACTTACAGCGTAACGACGAACAAACTACAACGAGTTAATTTAAAGAGCTCTGAATGCTTTAACCCAAGATTATTAAAGTAAAGGTTGTCTCGTAACTTCTGACCAATCAGAGCGTGAGCGGGAATACGTCACAAGTATGCGTAGTTCAAACTAACATACAGAATTAATATAGATGTTGCGCGTTTTTTAATATTTTTATTGACTATTTTCATAATAGATATTTATTTCAAGACAGTTCTACTGAAGAAATTATAAATAAAAATCTAAGGAAATTTTATACTGATTTATATTAAATTTAAGGTGATGGGTATTTCTATTATATTTAATAAATAACAATAATATCGAATACAAATATAATTGTAGGTACATTTAAATATAGATAGAAAAACAAATTGCTATAATAATATAGTAATTAATAAAATTGGAGGTTATATCTGTTTTTAAAAACGACTGGACGTATTTTAACGAAATTTGGTACAGTAGAGTAGAACCAGGATTAAATATAGGCATGGTATCTCAAAATTTTCTTTCTTAGGGTGTGTTTCTGGGTTAAAACTGGTACTAAGTAACTTTAAATATTTCATTTATAAAGAGAACTATTTTAACAGAAAAAACTATACAATAAAAATTGTTTATAAGAAAACAAATCTTATTTGTTCATCATGTGTAAAATGTTTAATACAAATTCTCTTATTTTCTGGGTCAAAACGATCCTTTCTGTGGCATCTTCGTATCCATTCATTTCTAATTTTTCTATCCCTTGGAAACGCGAAAAAAGATATTTGTTCTCCACTTTTTTTCGCTTTCACAGAGTTAGTCTTGCAAGTAGCAACATTACATATTGTACCAGTCATTTTAACACTAATAAATAAACACTAATAATATATAACTTAAAACATTACATACAACACACTAAAAAGAAATTAAAACCAGTAGAAAATTAAAAAAAATAAACGATATATTTATATTTATAGCCACTACAAGTTACGAGACAACCTTTACTTTAATAATCTTGTGCTGGTCCCACTATTGCCCAAGGATACCTCAATCTCACGATAAGTCACATGACGATCTTGCAGTATCAGTTCACGCACAGCATCAATGTTTTCTGGGACAACAACCGATTTGGGACGACCTTCACGAAATTAGTTTAGGGTACAATTCATAAAAAAAATACCACAAATACATAAACTAAATATTTTCTGACTGATAAATTATTACAACAATATACACTGACAATTTCATGATTCGTATTTATAATTTACCGGAATCATGGAAACGGTCCGCTGACCTACAAAGGAATGCTGAAACTGACTATTCAATAAGTAGATTATTTATAGTTTGTTTTAAAAAATAATAGATTGACGGCCCTGACGTTTTAGTGAGTGGCATGTGATCTATATTTTCATCGAGAGTTCCAGGTAAATCCTAACTATTTTTAATTTAAGTATTATATCGGGTAAATTAAACACTTACCCCAGTCACCCCCATATCATTTCACCCCAAATCACCACACAACATTAAAACACTTACACAATACAGAATATATTTACACATATATCTTGCAAGTTAGCATTTATTAAACAACTGACCTCTGCGGACAAGTGCATACATCACCTAACGCACTTGATAACACCGCTACCTGCAAGCTCTAGTAGGGAGTTAGACTAGATGTTTGATAATGAAAAAACGCGCAAAATTTGATTTAAATTAAATTTCAACATGAGTACTTCCGCGGATGGAAGCACACCAAGTACATCAAAAAATCAAAAGACCCACAAATAAACATGTACCAAAATAAAATGGAAAACACAGCGCAAGTTAAAACCTTCGCAAATGTCACAAAGACAAATACCAAGCAGTTCCCAAACAAAAACCAAGCAAATGTTAATGAGTGAATATACATACATACCTATAGAAGAATATATCTATAGCATCGGAGACATAATAGGCCCCAGTAACATAACCCACGAATCAAGACTGTCTAATAACAGGATTTGCATATTTTTGTCCAAAAAAGAGTTAGTAGATAAAATAATAAACGACCATAACAAAGTTCTGATAAACAATGTTCACATAGAAATTAGAAGATATATAAACCCCGCCCATAGAGTCATCATTTCCAACGTATGTCCATCAGTACCTGATGATGTTATACAAGAATAACTGGCAAAACATGATATAAAAACGGTATCTCCCATATCATTTTTGCGAGCCGGACTGTCACGAGAAGGATACAGGCATGTAGAAATTTTCCGAAGACAAGTATACATACCACCAGAGGAAAACAAACAGCTACCGGAATGCATTAACTTAATATAAAATATACCTTTCACTAGACACCACATGTTACGCATGTAAGCAAAAAGGTCATGTAGCAAAAAAATGTCCCAATAAGTCTCAAACGGAAAATATTCCAGCCCTATCAGACACAAACATCAGTACTTTCTCGACCAACGATAAAGGTAGAGACACTGTAACACATGACGATCCTGCTCCCGTACAAGTATCTCAACAAGCAACAATCCAAAATAACCAGGACAAAGAAGAGGCAAGACAAGACACTGAAAAACATCAAAATAGCAAACAACAACACGAACTAAAAACAAATCCAGCACAAAAACGCTCAGCCCCAGAATCTACAGATAGCATAGAAAGTATCAACTCGATGGATAATGAAGAAATGAAGCTAAAAACAATCACTTCACAAGAAAATGAAAACCAAGACGTACAACAGGCACACAAAAAACAACAGAAGAATAACAGATCAAGATCAACCAGTCCAGGAACACCAATGGAAGAATGGTTAAGCCCCTTTTAGCAATTATTCAAATCTCATGATACTAGCTTAACCTACTACCAGTTTCAGAATTTAATGGAAAATATGCAAAACTGCCAAGATCCTCTGACACTAATTAAAAATTATAAAAACGACCCAAAGGAGGTCATCTCCATCATGAAAGATTTAAGATCAAAAACCTCAAATAAGTCAGGAAAAATAAGACTCACCAAACCAATTAATAAAATTGATAACCAAATGGGAAAAGCAACTCAAAACCCAAAACCTAAACCTCAACATGTCCAGTTATAATCTAAACATTGTCCAGTGGAATTGTAACGGATTCTACAAACAACTCGAAGAACTCCAAATAATAGTAGCACAACAACAACCGACTATTATATGCTTACAGGAAACAAATCTAAAAAGTACAACATAGAATCTATAATTCAGCAACTACCAAAACCTTATATAATATGTGGAGATTTTAATGCGCATAATGTTACTTGGGGATCAGAATATACGAACAGTAGAGGGAGAAAAATAGAAAAACTATTCGAAGACCTTACCATACTCAACGACCCGACAAAACCGACACATTTTAGTGTAGCAAATGGTACATTTTCGAAGATCGATCTGACAATTAGTTACCCAGCATTGTGTGCAAAATTAATATGGGATACGTTGCCCCATTTATATGGTAGCGACCACTACCCCATAACAATAAAGTACATAGGGAATCAAGGCAATAATGATGGAAATACAATCGGAATCAAAAGTAAGTGGAATTTTAAAAACGCGGACTGGGAATCTTATCGAGACTATTTAAGAGATCAGTTTAGAAATTTCACAATCACTGAAGATACCAACGCTACTACACTTATCGACACACTAACCAGACACATTATAGGAGCTGCAGAACAACATGTGGGATACAAAGAACGATACAGAAACCGTAAGACAGTACCTTGGTGGAACAGTGAATGCTACACAGCCATAAAAGAAGCGAAAAGAGCCTTAAATAAATACAAGGCACACACAAATATAAATAACATGATTAACTATAAGAGAAAGAAAGCTGAAGCCAGACGTGTCATCAAGAATAGTAAAGAATTGTCATGGAAAGAGTATATATCATCAATAAATAAAGACACGCCAATAACTGAGATCTGGAAAAAAATTCGCAAGATAATAGGAAACAGCACCACAAGCAAAATACCGATCCTTAGAGATGGTGTAAAACTATTAACCACACCTAAAGAAATAGCTGACGAACTTGCCAAAACATATTATAACAACTCAAGTGACTCGAAATATACAGAACAGTTTAAAAGAAAAAAAAATACAGGAAGAGCGAGATGCAATAGGCGTTGAAGAAATTGATAGTGCACTAAACAAAAGCATCAACATGTGGGAGATAGAAACAGCAATAAAAGAATTTAAAAATAACAAAAGCCCTGGACCAGACAACATCCCTTTCGAACTCATAAAAAAAGCTGCAAAACGAAGTACTAAACATAACCAAGGAAATATTTAACTATATCTGGCATACAAAGGACTACCCGGAATCTTGGAACCAAGCAGAAGTGATCCCAATCCTAAAACCAGCAAAAACAGGAAAGAAGCTAAAAACTATAGACCAATTGCTCTCCTAAACTGCATAGGAAAATTATTTGAGAAAATAATAAATAAAAGATTGGTATGGCACTTAAAAACAAGTAACATACTGTCAGATGTACAGTGCGGATTTAGAAAAGATCGGTCAAGTATAGATCAAATAGTTGCACGTACGAATTGAATCCAGACCGCCTTCCTAGACAAACAACATATAATAGCAATTTTCTTCAATATTGACAACGCGTTCCCTACCACTTGGAAATACCTCATACTCAAAGAACTATAGAAGTGCGGAGTGGATGGCAAAATTCTTAGCTACTTGAAACATTTTTTATCACAGAGAAATTTTAAAGTAAGAGCTAATGGTGCATTATCAGAAGAAAAGATTCAAGAAAACGGTGTACCTCAGGGAGCAATTCTCAGCGCGACACTTTTTCTGCTTGCAATTAACACAATAGCAAAACATATAAAAAGACCCGTAAAAATATCACTCTATACCAGGGGTCGCCAAACTTTTTTGATCATCGACCCCTATATAATTTTTCGAAATCTCCATCGACCCCCATAAAAGTAATTTTCATTTAATTAAAATAAAAAGCTATTAGATACTGTGTTTGTACATTTATTTTATGATTTTAAACATTTATTAAAGTAATAGTACATTGTGTAACAATAGTTTTATGAAAAATATATTAATGTTGAAATTTAAATACCTTAATATTTATATACCTTATTTTTATACCTTAATAAGTAATTATAAATAAGTAGAAATAATAAGTAAAGTAACTACAGATTTATTGCTTCTTAATCAATGAGATGGGTATGTCTGGTGTTTTTTTGCAAGGTTCGCTATATTAGGTTCAAAATTGGTCAATTTTAATCTTAAATCCCCTCGAAGCTCAACATAATAACATTTAATTTATTTCTGTACTTAGTTAAGATTGAATTTACGTGACTGAAACCGGCTTCAACCATATAGGACCTTGGAAATGCTAGCATAAATGGCTGAGCTATTTCGTAAAGTTTTACATATTTTTGCATTATATTTATATTTGTCCAAAATTTGCTTATTGTTAAATTTTTAAGAAGCATCTTTGCTTCAAGGTCCGATAATAATTCAGCAAGCTCATCTTGCAGGTTGATGTCCACGTTTTCAATTTGAGCAGAAAATGGCGCAATAATCCAATCTGGGATGTCAATGTTTTCCAAATCAACAAAGCGCAATTTAAAACGTCGCTCAATTTTTGAAGATGACTTGTATATATTACCAAGTCTTCTTCATTTATTTCTAATTGTCGCAGATTTGAAAAATACTGATAAGCGCACATATGCATATGACCTATAAACCAGAAGTGCAGAGTTCGTGCCACTGCGCGCTGGTACGTAAATACTTGTTTCACTCGAATAAATATACATTTATTAATTTATGTTCTATAAAGAAACTGATATTAAGTCAATTATAAAAACATTCACAAATTTTACATACTCAATTAGGTATGTGTGATTTGCGTATTAAGAACTGTTTTTTCTTCGACCCCCAATCGACCCTTTCGATTCGGATCGACCCTCATTCGACCCCCGCATTTGTTAAATAGACCCCTGGGGGTCTATATAGACCACTTTGGCGACCTCTGCTCTATACGGACGACCTTGTGATCTACTGCAGAGGAAAGAGTTTAAACAATATCAGAATTATTTTACAAGAAGCTATCGAACAGTTAGAATTATGGTCACAAGAAACAGGATTTAGTTTTGCATCACAAAAAACTAATGCCGTCCACTTCTCTAGACTAAGAAAAAAAAAAAAACAACGAAGATCCACGACTAATACTAAATGGTAACACAATAACATACGTAAATAATATTCAATTCCTAGGGATAATTTTAGACAGAAAATTAACGTGGTTACCACATATTATGCAACTGAGAACAGACTACAACATAAAATTAAATATAATGAGAACCACAGGGCACTATGAATGGGGTGCAGACAGAGACACACTACTAACTCTATATAAAAGTCTCATTCGATCAAAAATAGAATACGGCAGTACAGTATACTCAACAGTAAAAAAAACCACTTTAAAAATGTTAGACCCAGTACACAATGCAACCATAAGAATAGCAATAGGCGCCTTCAGATCTAGTCCAATAGCGAGTATACTCAATGAAGCCGGAGAACCAACCCTAGAAGAAAGAAGAGCCCAACTGCTCCTAACATACGCTACAAAACTAGCCACCAAACCCAGTCATGCAACATTTTCTCACTTAATCCCACCACTGTCTCATCAAAATATCGGAACGGAATCCCTAACACCACTACAGAAAAACATATATCAATTAGCCAATAATTTAAATCTTAACCTGACCAATATCCAGCAAAATACTTACAGTTCCAAACCCCCCTGGACTCTAAACCTACAGTCAACCTAAAACTAACAGATCTACCGAAAGTCAACACACCGAACGCACTACATCGAGGACGCTTCAGCATATTCCAAGAAGAACATGAAGATTACAAGTTCTACTATACCGATGGCTCCAAATCAAATGGCATATGTCGGGCAGCCGTAATCAAAGGAGATGAAGAATTCGTATACCAGCTACAACAAGATTCCAGCATATATCAAGCAGAAGCAATTGCAATAAAAAAGGCCATATAGGAAGATTGTAATTTGCAGTGATTCACTTGGAGTACTCCAAGCCACACAAACACTTTACAGTACA
This sequence comes from Liopterus haemorrhoidalis, assembly GCA_963971575.1. Lineage (NCBI taxonomy): Eukaryota > Metazoa > Arthropoda > Insecta > Coleoptera > Dytiscidae > Liopterus > Liopterus haemorrhoidalis. The sequence continues at coordinate 20,502,903 of OZ020614.1, read as the reverse complement.
ACACAATCATACAACAAATCTAAGAAAAATACCATCATCTAAAGACTACAGAAAACAAACGCATCATTCTCACTTGGGTACCTGGCCACGTTAATATACCAAGAAACGAAACAGCAGATAAAGCCGCTCGTGAGACAGAAGAGGCACAACAAATAAATCTGAAATCCACAGCTGATGAGAAGAAACAACACATCAAACACTTCCTCAAATCACAACGACAGACAAAATGGACAAACATTGACAATAACAAATTACGACTGATTAAAGACGACATCAATGCTAAAAGTTGTGACACATGTATGGAACCACTGACCGTCAAATATATAGTAACAGATTGCTAGTTATACGAAGCGACAAGGACAAAATATACATACTGACATTAAAAAGCGTTAAAAAATGACCCAACAACATAAGTAAACCTTTTAAAATACCTGCAAGAAACACAACTACTAGGACAAATTTAACTGGACCACTTAATAATATACAATAAATTCAAATATGTAATATACCTACATTAAGCGAATGAAATGTCATATATTTATATATTATACCAATTTTATGTAAACTATGTATTTTGAGATAAGACGTTAATAACCTATGGTGTTGAAGCGTCTCTAAATAAATATAATTTAAAAAAAAATTAAATAAAAAAATTATAATAAGAATATTATAAATAAAAATAATAATAAGTTTAAAAAATAATGAGTTCCCAACGCGTATAGGCATATTGGGGCATAGATGGTAAATTCTCTGTTTCTGGACTGTCGGCCTTAGGTATGAAAGCCACGTCAGTGTGGCGTATCGACCAGTCCTTTCAGGCGTACACCCAGCAATTTTTCTTGGGAAGGGTTCAGAAGACAAAATTGTTTTAAAAGGGTAGGAATCAGGAAATTTCTCGGCAACAAGTACTGGCCAAAAGCACTTTAGTTTAAAATTAATAGATTCAGTTGTAGGCTCTTGTTGAAACATATTGAAAATAGAATTCAAAATAAAACACTCGGTAATGTTTCAAAATATTTTTCCGGGAAAAAAGTACCGGGGGAATTATTATTATTATTTTTTTTTTATATTATTTTTGTAGAATTTTTTTTAATCATTTCTTGTCCACAAATTACTCTTGATTACAATTTCTATACTTCTCATTTATTTATTCAAGTTGGGTGTTATGCAAAAAAAAAAAACTCAACGAAATCATTATTAATATAATATATTTTCATTTTCTTTAACCTATTTTATAATAATGACAAAAATAATATTTTTTGATAAAGAAAAATCGTAGTTTTATAGACAAAAATAATAATAACAAAAAATAAATAAAATAATAATACCCTTCAATTTCAAATGTAATAAATTAGAACAGAAAACAGTACGGCTTTGCGAGTTCAGGAGATTTACTGATTTGGGACAAAGATTAATATTATAAGTCTTCAAAGATTGGTAAACTATCTGTTCTAGGTTGCGTACAATTATTTGAATTCTGTCAACTTACAAAAATAGACGTAGTGTGCATCAATTGTTACAGATTCAAAGCGATAAATATTGGATGGTATACTACAATAATTTTACATCCGATAATTCTGAACTAAATTCTCAATGCAATAATTATCGTACGACATATCGTACGAGATTCCTTATCAAAGGTTGTATATGTAATATTTTGACATTACTAAAACTAAACGAATGGTTATAGTATTGATCATATTATTAGTATTGATCGTATTGTTTAGCGACATTAGATTTATTACTATTGTTGAGCTCCCAGGCTCTGATGTGTTCTGATATTCTAATGTTAAAATTGCGGTCAGTCCTACCTATATAAATAAAGTTTCAGTTATTACAATTAATTTGATACACTCCACTATCGATCATAAAGATAGGTTTGACCATAGTTACATAGTTAGATTACTCGGTGTTTACCCCATAAAATCCCCACCAATAGCATATAAACAGGGACACCGCGTGTGGGTCACTCGCCCGTATGCAAACATTAAGACCACTTGAATCAAACCCAAGTCTCCCAGGTGTGCAAACTTTCATCAACACTTGCGACATTTAGAGTCAATTCTAGCTAAAGGTGGCCTCAGGAATGCGCGCACACGCACGGCGACACACACGCGACAGACGTGTCTACGCACCATTCAAAAATCTTATAAAACTATAAAATAAAAACATTCCTTTCCCAACCTCATTAAAGACTTCATCAAATATCCCTACTCCATTTAGATAAGAGTAATTTATGATGTGCGAAGTGACCGCAACTACCTGAGGGAGGAAAAGTATAAAATTTCAATACATTGTGTCCAAAGAAATATAAATGATTGTAGCTGATAAGGAACTGGTTACTGACTACCTGCCTCACAAATACATTTATAGTTTTACAATGTGTTAATTCACTACAAATTTATTGTTACATAATAAAAAATTGATGTGAAGTGTGAATTTTCACACATTTCCGGATTTTGTAGGTATTTAATAGTGCTGTCAGAAATCGATCTTGACGGAACCGGAACCGGTTCCAAAAAAAAAAACGGGTCCGGGTTTACCCGGTTACCCGGTTTCGGAACCGGGTATCTGTAACCGGGTATCCGAAACCGGGTATCCGAAACCGGGTACTCGGAACTGGGTATCCGAAACCGGGTATCCGGAACCGGGTATCCGGAACCGGGTATCCGGAACCGGGTATCCGGAACCGGGTAATCGGAACCGGATATCCGAAAACGGGTACCCGGAACCGGGTATACAGAACCGTGTAATCGGAACCGGGTATTCGGGATGAGGTATCCGGAACCGGGTTACTTCAAAATTACGTACCCGTTTTGCCCGAAATCCAGAACCGGATACCCGTTAAACATGTTTCGGTTTCCAGCATCATAACAATTACGGTTATTGTGATTGAGATACGTTAAGTAATACTTGCTGACGTGCATCTACTACGTACGTTTTTTTTTATATACATTTTCAATTTTTAATAGAAAAAAAAATGTAATCGTTACTTTATTTTAATTCTAAAAAACTTCTTTATAATATATATTTTTGATATATTATAACTATATCAATTATAATACATGTTGCGCCGAGTTTAATTTTCTCACACTAAAGGATCGTCGCACTTTGACTGACATGAAAATTTTGCATGAAATTCTTAATAATCTATTATCTTGTGTTGAACTACAAAATTTAATCACTATTAATGTTCCAGTGTAATAAACAATACGCGATCTTCTTCGCTTCTTTGTATACCTTTTGCGAATACGAATTCTTCAAAATTCTCCAATAGTCAGACTCTGTAGTACTTACAATAATAATTTCTCAGATGTTAACATTACCAATGTGTCTGTTAAAATGTTCAATAAATATTGTAAAGACAAAATTTGTCATCAATATTAATAATATGTATTGTAACAGTTTATTATATTTAACTATTTTTATATTCAACTAATTATTGTGTTTCATAGGCGATAGAAGAAAAAAAGAAAAAAAAAATCCAAAATTCTAATTAACACCGACTTAAGTCCTTTACAAAACCCGCTTTTAGAGATAATCCCAAGAACCTAATTATAAAAATTCCCCAATTCATAACCATTACCTACAATAATCGTAAATGTTCAAATACCCTAATTCACCCCCATTCACACCGAGTCTATTGATAATGTTCACGTGGTGCACGAAATGTACATCTAGTATAAAAATAAAATTTTGAAGGAAAGATCTACTTTTTTCTTAATTTCAAACCCTTCAATTTCAACAATTTATATTTATACTAAATATCAAGTTTGAATCAGGGAACTCGGAATAGCGTATCTGGAACCGGGTATCCGGAACCGGGCATTCGGAACCGGGTATTCGAAACCTGGTAATCGGAACCGGGTATTCGAAACCGGGTATTTGGAACCGGGTATCCGAAACCGGGTATCCGAAACCGGGTATCCGAAACCGGGTATCCGAAACCGGGTATCCGAAACCGGGTATCCGAAACCGGGTATCCGAAAACGGGTATTCTAAACCGGGTTTCTGGAACCGGGTATCCGAAACCGGGTATCCGAAAACGGGTATCCGAAACCGGGTATCCGAAACCGGGTATCCGAAACCGGGTATCCGAAACCGGGTATCCGGAACCGGGTATCTGGAACCGGGTATCCGGGTAACGCGAAAATTACAAACCCGGTTTTGCCCGAAAACCGGAACCGGGTACCCCAAAAACCGGTTTCGGTTCCCAGCACTAGTATTTAATAAGTGTAAGAAGCCAACAAAATGATGGAAGACCTAAAAAAAACAAAGGTCCTGCTCACTTCTAAATTTCAAGTGAAGATCTAAAAAAAAGTCCTCATATAATATTGTCGGTTACGACCTTGGCGCCCCCTGGCATCAAGCGTCCTAATGCCTTGAATTACCTGCGTTCCGCTGGTCCTGATCACATCAAATTCAACAGTTCAACAGTTGTTGATCATTTTTATTCGTTATTTGAGTACTAAGAGCTTCCATTTATTCTTTTTAAATAAATTTAAATAATTTGCCAATATTTCGTAACTATAAAATTTAAATTAAGAAGCCCAGAGTTTTTTTTTTTTTTTTTTCTACATTTTCTTAGTTAATTTTGGCAAAAACACATGAACTGCAATATTTTCCAAAAACGAAATCTGATCAAAAATTCCTCTCGTACGTTTCCGGTTTAGGTGTTCATTACTTAGATTTTTAGTATAACCCCTTGGTGTTTAAAGGTGCGGGACAGTAATTTATTTAGTGCATTAAAAAAAAAAAATCGTGTTAAAATTATAAAATTCTAATAAACTACTTTTTGTTCCTTAATTTTGGTCATAAGAACTTTCATTTGATACCATACAATAGATTTTTTTAAAAAAATATTTTTTTTCAACGACAAGAAAATCCATTTTTCGAAAAACTAATCTGATTAAAAATTTCTGTTGATCTATTCCGGCTTCCATCAATGTACTTTGATGGAGATTTTTTCAGATTTTTAGTTTAACCCCTTTGGATTAAAAGGTGCGGGACAATAATTCATTTAATACATTTTTGGAAAAAAAAAAAATCGTATTAAAATCGTATAAATTTGTATTGTGTTACTGCTTATTTGTACTTGAATGATGTAACTTGAACTTTTACCTACATATTGTATTAATTATCAAAAACAAAAAACAAAAATCATTGTAATAAAAAAAAAGTAAAGGAAAGTGTAAGACCAGCCACTGGCTGAACTTGTACCTAATAAATGTATTATTATTATTATTATTAAAATAAATAATTGAAAAACTACTTTTTCTTTCGTAATCTAAGTCTTAAGAACTTTTGATACCACACAATAAATTTATAAAAACTATTATTTTTTCAATATCACAAAAAAAACGATATTTTACAAAAAATTAATCTGATCAAAATTTTCTTTTGATTTTCAGATATTTAGATCAACCCCTCTAGGAAATAGAGTGGGGGATAAAAGTTTTTTGATATATTTTTGGCGAAAATCCCATAAATTAAAAATAATTTATTTCTGGATGTGTTTTTTTGAACTCTCAGTATTTTTCCTAAATGTGGGTCAAAGAGTTGTATAAGCATCAAATTTCAACTTTCTATGTTAAGCCGTTTGGCTACAATTTCTACCGTACAGACAGACAGACACATGAGTGACGTTATAAAGGTTTTTTGTTGGTCATACCTACAAAATCCTTAAAAACAGATAATTACTCCAATTTTACTTATACTGCCGTTTTTTGAACAATTTATGAAGTTAAAAATTAATAATGGATCTAGAAAATATTATTTAATGACAAATACCTTGTAGTATTTCATAATTAAATATATTTTTACTTAAAAGTAAAAAAGAAGAATATAATATAGCTATAGAAGCTCCTAATTTATTATACTACTTTTTACCGATATACAAACCTGACTATTTTTAGCATGATGCCTGTCGGTCTGTCTGTCTGTCGGTCTGTCTGTCTGTCTGTCTGTCGGTCCGTGTACACGTGCAGAGTAAATTCGGCTAAAAGGATTTTTAGGAAACTTCATGTTTAAGCTTTTGACATCAATGGCACGAGTTGATCAACTTTTGGTAAAAATCAGTTAACTAGAAATGGAAGTTTACTCGTGTCGGATTTTTAGTTTGCGAATATTTCACAACAGAGAAATATTTCGAAAAAAATTATTTAACAAAAGTTGCTATAAAAGCAATAACTAACAACTTTTATTTGAGACATTTTTTGATAAAGCAGCATAAATTAAACAAGTACTTTGTGATGGCGGTCGGTCTTGTGGTGGCCACAGCTGATTTTTTATGTTGGTCTTAAGTTTGATATAGATTTCTTTTCCAGTAGAGTACCTCCACCAACCACATCTGCTGCATCACCAAAGGATCCTTTAGATATTACCTTTGAAGATGCCCGGGCCGCGTTCAAGAGTAAAACGACATGGGAATTATGTCGAGCCTATATCGTTTATACTATATGTTCCTTTGAATCCGTGGTGGAGAATAATATGAAGGTAAGACATCATTTATTTTCATATTGGAAAAACTCTTCAAATTGATTAAAAATAATAAACAGAGAGGCATAGCATTTTTTATTAAGTACCTATAGATGAATAGACAAAATTGATGGCAAATAACAATACATAACTGAATCAATAAAACTGTTTTTTAATAATTACTTTTTAGAAATAAAACAAACTCAATAATGTAGCTAAACAAATATGTATCAAATGTATAATAATGTAAACTAATGTCCTGAGGTGCTGATAACCAAGCTGTTGGAGCACCCCTAAATAAAGCAATTAAAAAATTTCAGTGAATTTACTGCTAATACAAGACTTTTTAAAATAGAATAAATAATAGTCATTTATGCGACGTGCAAGTAGATGTTTTAAATATTTGCATTACAGTCCGCCCATATTTTTTGTTGATTTATTTTTATATGACCTTGATGAGTTGCGAAGTGATAAAAAAATGTGCTAAAAACGTGCTAAAAATATTAGAATAAATTAGCACAGTTTTGTTACATGCACAAAAAGACAATTTAAAATATTTATCTAGTAATTAAATGTAAATAAAATGAAACAGTTTTGTGTGCGCTTCATGATTATGCTAAATAAATTTCTACCTTTATTTATATCCAGTCACTTTTTTAGTAATTCACTGCTAATTATAAATAACTATAATGATTAATGCTATCATTAGCAGTATTTACAATATCATTTTAAAACAACTGTAAATTAATTGTAACTATATAAATGTAGCAATATATGTGAAAACTTATCAGCTACTTCGTCCCAGGACAAATATGTTTGAAAAACACTAATGAACTCAATTTAAACATACCTATTTTAACTGGTGCCAATGATAATAAAACCATACTCCCTCCGTCTGTAAATTTTTAGTTTATTCCTCTTAAAACTTTTAAGCCTTAAAATTTTTGTTGGCTAAGCCAAGATTATAAAGTATAAGAAGTATAAGGTTGTCTCGTAACTTGTAGTGGTGGGGGTAAATAGAGAGGCTACGCGTCATCCATATGCTAACGGGACATCAGTCTTTGTTTTCCGTATATGCTTTATACACATGAAGTTTGATTTTTGGCTATAAATATAAAAATATACGTTTAATTTTTTGATTTTCTACTTGTTTCAATTTCTTTTTGCTTCGAAAGGAATGATTCTTCGTTCTAAATAAATTTTCTTACATTCATTTTTGTTGTGAAGAGAATAATAAGTGAAATATTTCAATATTTTAGTTTTAGGGTGTCCCCCCGTAACTACCCTAATATTCATTAAACTGAAAAAATGTTTAGTACAAATAAGATTTGATTTCTTATAAATAATATTTATTATATAGTTTTTTCTGTTAAGATAGTTCTGTTTAAAAAGGAAATATTATAAGTTCTTTAGTACCAGTTTTAACCCAGAAACACCCTCTAAGAAAGAAAATTTTGAGATACCATGCCTATATTTTAATCCTGGTTCTACTCTACTGTACCAAATTTCGTTAAAATACGTCCAGTCGTTTTTAAAAACAGATATAACCTCCAATTTTATTAATTACTATATTATTATAGCAATTTGTTTTTCTATCTATATTTAAATGTACCTACAATTATATTTGTATTCGATATTATTGTTATTTATTAAATATAATAGAAATACCCATCACCTTAAATTTAATATAAATCAGTATAAAATTTCCTTAGATTTTTATTTATAATTTCTTCAGTAGAACTGTCTTGAAATAAATATCTATTATGAAAATAGTCAATAAAAATATTAAAAAACGCGCAACATCTATATTAATTCTGTATGTTAGTTTGAACTACGCATACTTGTGACGTATTCCCGCTCACGCTCTGATTGGTCAGAAGTTACGAGACAACCTTTACTTTAATAATCTTGGGTTAAAGCATTCAGAGCTCTTTAAATTAACTCGTTGTAGTTTGTTCGTCGTTACGCTGTAAGTTATGTTTCTATGCATTGTTTTAACGTTCTAAGCACCGTTCACAGCAACTTAGAAATTAATGTGTTAAGAAAGTTCGACATCTGTGTGTTTACCAACCAACTACACGACTTCGTAAAATGAATTCTATGTATAATCGTTTTTATAATTCTGTTGTCTTAGATTATAAATAACTAAACCTAACCTAATTACCTAAATTGATCATATTTACTGTCCGTCTTTGTAATTTTGAGCAAGATTTGTTAATGATGACATTATGTTAAGTTATGTAAAGGCATATGATAACTGGTTCCATGACAACTGGGGCCGTAAGACAATTCGGGCCGTTTACAATTGGGGCTTTTCACAACTGGGGCCATTAATAATTGGGGCGATGGACAATTCGGGCCGTACACAATAGGGGCTTTTCACAACTGGGGCCATTAACAACTGGGGCGATGGACAATGCGGGCCGTGCACAATTGGGGCTTTTGACAACTGGGGCAATAACTATAAGAGATAGAGTCTTCTTTTGTTTAAAATAAAAAATAATTATTTTACAAGTTGGCATAAATTAAATTGCGTGTTCTTTTGAAAAAAAAAAATATTTTAATGGTTTGATTAAGTACATTATGGTGGAAATTAGAAGAAATAAAAAAACTGTATTTTAAGGGTTGGCTTAAGAAAATATTCGTGTTCATTTGATTAAAAAGAAATTGTATTTTAAGAGTTATATTAAGTAAAATTTGGTGCTCTTTTGACTATATAAATAAAAATGTTTTTTAAGGGTTGGCTTAAGTAAATTTAAGTGTTCTTTTGAATAAATATATAAAAAAATGTATTTTAAGGTTTAAAAAATACTATCATACATTTAAAAAAAAAACTAGGAAAATCAAATAGTCAAACAAAAAATAACTGATTTTCTCGTAGTTGACTCATATTAATTAAATTTAGTTACTCAAAAGTTTTTATTTATTTATTCAAAAGAACACTTATATTTCCTTAAGCCAACCCTTAAAATATATTTTTTATTTATATAGTCAAAGAGCACTAAATTTTACTTAATCTAACTTTTAAAATACAATTTCTTTTTAATCAAATGAACACGAAAATTTACTTAAGCCAACCCTTAAAATACAAATTTTTTATTTATTCGCATTCCCACCAAAATGAACTTAATCAAACCATTATTTTTTTTTCAAAAGAACACGCAATTTGATTTATGCCAACTTGTAAAATAATTATTTTTTATTTTGAACAAAAGAAGACTCTAGCTCTTATAGTTATGGCCCCAGTTGTCAAAAGCCCCAATTGTGAACGGCCTGATTTGTTAATGGTCCGAATTGCTAATAGTACCAATTTTCAAAAGCCCCAATTGTGTACGGCCCGAATTGTCCATCGCTCCAGTTTTTAATGGCCCCAGTTGTGAAAAGCCCCAATTGTGAACGGCCCGAATTGTCTTATGGCCCCAGTTGTCTGGTTACCATGATAACTACGATGTCACTGAGAGACTGCGATAGCCAATGTGTTGATATGTCTGTCTCATTAAAACATCTCACTAAGCTATAAGGTAGTAAAAAATTATCCACAAACCACAACGAACAAAGTATTAAATTTAGAGGTCTGAACGGTTTCACGTCTTACCATATGACAAACTTTTAGTGACAGTAAACAGTCTAGAAGCTACAGATTTAAGATTTAAGAGCTCTGAATGCGGCTTTAGTTGGATTGTAAAAATCATTTTGTGTTATTTTTGTGTTTTTGTCTGTAATAGCTTCATTTGCACGGAAATGGGACGAGAGATTGTGTCAATTTTTCAGAGATTCTCCTTCCTGCTCGTAAACACTGTCCTCCGCTATATTTATCGATTTCCGTTTATTTTTAGTTGATTTCTGTGGATAAGAACCTCTTTTAGATAAAGGTCTCAACTCAAAGCGTTACGTATTACTTGTCAGTTAACATTTTCATGAAATATGTTACAAATTTCTACCAATTAACTAAAATCCACCCTTAAATTATAACGAAAAGATTGCGTTGATTATTATTACGAAAAAAATAAATATTTTGTTGTCTTTTTTTTTGGAGTTGCGCAAATCTGCAAACCAAAGTAAAATCCGCTACTGTGTTTAATATTATTAAGTTCATAAACTATTGGGTTGTTACATAAGTCCGTTCGTTTTTTACTATTTATTCAATAAAATACGAGGGTCGTCTTAAAAGTAAGTTACAGTATGTATTTTAATCCGTGTGGTTGGCGGGAAAAGTCTGGGAGTCTCAGGGAATTTGCGTCTGGGTGTAGTGGCACCACTGTAAAATTTCTATGCGCGTGAGTCGATCGATCCGGCAGTCAGGCTCCAGCCACTATGGAGACTCCACTTGCTCCTACCACCGATTGCGAAGTTCGTGGTGTTATTCGTTTTTTGACGGCAAAAAATAAAAACTGAAATTCATCGCGAGTTGTGTAGTGTTTATGGTGAAGACGTTATGTCAAGGTCAATGGTTTCTCGTTGGCGCCAATCATTCATTGAAGGGAGAACAACATTACACGATGAACAACGAAGCGGTCGCCCCTCCACTTCCCACACCTCGAATGTTGTCCCCTGACCTTGCACCAAGTGACTTCCACCTGTTTCCGCAGCTGAAGCAACACCTTGGGGGAAGACGCTTCACAAACGAGGATAATTTGAAACAAGAAGTTCAAAGATGGCTAACCAGTATGGCGGCAGAATGGTATGACACTGGATTGAAAAAACTTTTACCACGGTACCAAAAATGTATTGAAAAACAAGGCGATTATGTAGAAAAATAAGTTTAATATGTACTTTCAAAATATACTTTTAAAAAAAAATTAATTTTATTTATTAAAAAAAAAAAAAATAGTGTAACTTACTTTTGAGATGACCTTCGTATACATTCTTTTAAAAAAAGCTTTTATTATCAAATGTACTGTCTATTATTTTCTATCACTTTGGCCCAACGTTCAAGCAATTTCACAATGCCATCCCTCCAGAAGGTTTGATCTGGAAAAATCTGTTGAGGTGAATTTTGATGTCGTCCACAGATGTGAAATATTTTCCGGTAAGGGAATTTTGTAGAGAGCGGAACAAATGGTAGTCGGAGCATATAGTCCATACATCGCCCTGACCGACTAACATTTGTTCCGCTCTCTACAAAATTCCCTTACTGGAAAATATTTCACATCTCTGGACGACATCAAAATTCACCTCGACAGATTTTTCAAGATCAAAGGTGGAACCTTCTAGAGGGATGGCATTATGATATTGCCTGAACGTTGGGCCAAAGTGATAGAAAATAATGGACAGTACATTTGTTAATAAAAGTTTTTTTTTAATAAATAGTAAATTTTAAAGAAATAGTAAAAAAACGAACGGACTTATGTAACAACCCAATATTTGGGAAACCGTGGGTATAAAAGGTTAAAAGCCACTGGATTTAGTATACCTATCTCGCATTACATCCGGTCTAGTGTAGATATTATCATCTGATGTCCGTGCGACTTAATTTCCACGTATATCATATGTCTCCCTACGTAGTATTTTTATGTTTAACCGATTTAATTCGGAGTTTTACTATAAAATATTTAGCGCCATTTGCAAATCAACTAAAGTGCTTTTTCGTTTTTATAGCTTCTCACTCTGTTTTTACAATGATTAAATTGATAAAGGAGAAGGTCCTAATATGGCCCATCTTTTGTTTTTCTCGATAATTTTTTAAGTTTTTGAATAAATGGTCCTAGAATTGGCATACATCTAGCCCAAAGACCTATATACAATATTCAAAATTGCATTGTTTCGAAAATAGAAAAATAATGTGATTCAAAGCCAACTATGAAAATTTGTAAAATGTTCGTATCAGGATTGAGAAAACAACCGTCACAAAACATGCAAGCAGCATCTTCATTATCCGGATTTTGTTGCCCTACTTCATCAACGTCCATGTCGTCATCAGCTGGACAAAATTGTTGAATATGCTCAGGCCCATATTTAGACCTCGCCGGGAGCCCATATTTCCAATATTGCTCATGGCAATCTAAATTAATGTTTGACTTTTTTTAGATTAAGTGAGGCAGTAGCTCCTAGTAACACAATATACCTCGATCACAATACAACAGCTTCAAGTATAAATCACAAGCAGATCGAATAAAAATCTTGCCCATTCTTATAACAACAACTTTTAATAAAATAATCAAAAAGCAAACACATTTACTATAATTCGTTTCTAACGGAACAAGAACTCAACTGCACTAAATTTGTAAAATTGCTGAACGAAAGGTAGGTGTGTTTTAAGCTATTGCCGAAAGATGATGTTAGCTATATTAATACATTTTGTTTGGGGGCCCATATTAGGGACCTTCTCCTCTACATATAAGAAAAGAAATCTAAATACTTCTTGTTGCGTCTATGGTTGCCATTCAAAGGAAGAGAATCTTCCAGTACTAGATGAATTTTATTAGAAAAGCGACAGTGTGTCGCAAAGTGTCCTTATCAGTTTTTGTTTCTGCAAATTAATTTTAACATTAACAAGAAAAATGCGTTAAAAAATTAATAAATGTACCATTTATACTTGTTTTGCTACAAGTGAATAAAGTTTCTTTATTAATGTTTCTAAAATTTTGCTTCTATTTATTGAAAGGAATTTCTGATGTTCCAATGATTTAAACAATCGTCTATGGTTGCCATTCAAAGGAAGAGAATCTTCCAATATTAGATGAATTTTATTAGAAAAGCGACAGTGTAACGCAAAGTGTCCTTATCAGTTTTTGTTTCTGCAAATTAATTTTAATATCAACAAAAAAAATGCGTTAAAAAATTAATAAATGTACCATTATACTTGTTTTGCTGTTTCTAAAATTTTGCTTCTATTTATTGAAAGGAATTTCTGCTGTTCCAATGATTTAAACAATCTGATAAACGTTGAATTTTTCACTTGTTCTGCCTCACATGTGCAAGAAAATCGTTTAATGTTGTCTAAACTATTGTTAACCACAGAATAGTATCCTTTTTCGTGTCAAAAGGCGATAGTGGCGCCGTTATGGTAATTTTAATTGCGAATAAAAAACAAGTATTAAAGTATTACAAAAATAAAGGCAGTTTTATGAAAGTAATATATTACGATTTAGTTATTTCAGTAGCGTAGGCGATTAATTTTTGTGATTACGATTTTTCAAAAAGTATATTTGTACGTGAATTGACATTGAAGGTATGTACGAGACGGTAAGCAGTTCACCCTTGTTTTAGGTCGTAATAAGTGCGTCGTGATTTCAGTATTCCAGTGGTGTTTGCCTCGTTCCATTGTACGTTGTTGGGTTGAACGTCTACGTCATCATCACGTTATTGATTCGCTGGACGAACAGGAAGTTTGACTCAACTAAAACCAACGTTTTTCGACGACAAAATGTTCAGAAAATTTTAAAGTTGATATGCTATTTTAATTATCAAAATTTGGTTTATGATAGGTCAAAAAAAATATGGAAATTTAAATAAACATAACTGTTTTAAGAAAATAGAATTCTGTTATTTTAATGGTGGAGTACAATTTCACTTTAAGTACTTCATCTAGTATTAACCGTATTTTAGTGAAATTGGTGTTCTACATGTATTCGATCTCACCGCAGGCTTTATCGAGTTTGTTGCAATAGGAAAAACAAAATATTGTGAAAAATTAGTACGGTATTTTCAACACAACGTGCTAATAACTGATACATTTGTAGTGCCTGATTAAAGTTGATTTGAATTTGTGATTATTGGGATATTATTATGTAAAATACCTGTTGTTTATTTTTCACAGGGTTGCTCTATTTTGATAGCCTTGATAGCTTTGATAGTCGTACTTACATAATAGGCGCTTTCCTTTTACCACAATACTTAAGCATTCTTACCTTACCTAAGTTAATCTAAGTTGTAAGGGCGTTCCATTTATAAGACTACAAGTAAGATAAAGTTTTTTCCTCGCCCATTTCCCTTGTCAAATGCCTTATTGACTGACTTGTAAGCTAAGGTAAATATTTTTCTTGTAAAAGTTAAGCACCTATTATGAAATAACATTTTCGATTTCCGCAACCTCTTGGGCACTATTCTGATAGGTCTGGTTATCTGGGAGAATGGTTAAATACCACAAGGTTAGACGAGGACTTTAATGAACAGTGACGCTCGTTCATGCTTCTGTGCATTTCAGTTTTAATTAATTTACTTACCCATTTATCATTAATTTAAAAAAAATCTAATCATTTTAATTGTGAAAATAAGGTAATAGGTAGAAACTGGCGTTCCTTGAACGGTAGTGTCTCTACTGTAAAAGTCAGTGGGTAATTGGAACCCGAACTTTTGAGACTCACGACAAAAATTTCGAAACGGCGCCGCTATCGCTTTCTGAACTTTTGACACGAAAGAGGATACTTGTTTGTCAATGCATGTAAACGGTATTGGTTTATAATCAGTTTTTTTGTCAAATTTATGTCGTAAAATTGACGCAATCCATTAACGTGAATGCATAAATCAAAGTAAGAAATCTCACCGTCATTACCGCAACAGTTTTCCCCAACAATTTAATCAAAACTGTCCCATTTATACCCCAATGCTATTATATTGTTTTGAATGAACTATAAATAGCCAGTATTTGTCATTACTCCATAAAGTAAACAATATCATCATTATAAGTTTCGAGTCACGCAAGAAGATAAAAGAAAATAAATCAGCATTTTATAAGTATACCAAAATCCATCATCATTATCCAACAAAACAAATACTTCAGAACTGAGACAATTTATATCGCAAAAGTATTTTATCAACATGAAATGTAAAAATGTTTATTTCGATAGAATTCTCCAATAACTCGACTGCAGAGTATTTAGTTTCAAACTATGCGATCTAATCTACACTTCGTTGAAATTCTTAGTATTTACGAAATTACAAATAACAAACAGAATACGTCATAAATATACGAAAATAGTACAACGTAATAGATATAAAAAGGCTACGAAAGCACAGAAGAAAACCATGGAACGATAACGTTAAAAGAACTACTGTTCATCTGATCAGATTATCTACGAATTTTAAGTCCATAAACACGAGATAATCAAAAAGTCCACCTAAAATGGTTCCAGGTATCATCACTGGAACTGTAAAATGAACTCCATCCATTCGTCTCCCTGTCCTTTCTAACATTCCTCTTCTAGGTATTAAAAGGTTGGATGCAACCAAACGGGAATGAGACAAAGCCAACTTATTATTTGCACAGGAGCTGCCTATTGGACAAGAGTTGATCAATATGCCCCATGTTCGACTTAAATCCAGATCCCCAATAATGATAATTCCGTAAAAATAGCAAATACAGGTTGCTCGTTTTTCGAGCCTAACCATTGGGATCTCGTGAACCGTAAGAGATACGAAGTCGGTTAAATTGGTGCAAAGTTGCCGCATTAGTTGGCCACTTTAATGATCTATTTGGTTTGTCGGAAAAGTGCATAAGTCACTTAGATACGAGCAGAAAACTGATTTTGGTCGATTTACTTTTTGGTTTATAACTTTTTTGTTTCAATTTCAGCATTTTTTTTATGAAGAATTCACAGCCGTCCTCAATTTTTTTATAACTCGTATCATTTTCGAGAAATTCATATTAACTTCCAATTTTAATATAGGGCTCATAGTTGTCTTTAAATGCATTAAATCGAAATATTTTTCTCTTTTCAATGATATAAAACACACATAAATTAAAATGACAATTAACTGAAAAATTAGAAAATTATTGGTTTCCACCATTGGTTTGGGACGCCATTATTGTAGCTTCTTATACGAATTATGTATATATATATGGGCTAGTTGACTAGCACGTGCTGGTTGGTGCTAGAAAACTGGCTAAATGTCAACACCGCTTTATAAATTTCAAGCTTTTGAAAGGTCATATTTGACACGTCTCCAAAGAATTGAATATTGAAGGAACGATAACACAATTCAAGATTTAATTTTTATTATATTCAGAACTTTTTGTTGTACCGAAGTATGAATGCATGAAAGAATGTATAAAGTAACCTTACAAAATCTTCTCTAAAAACGATAAACTTAAAACAATTACCTAACAAAAAACAAAATTCAACCGAAATTCCTCTATCTCTCTCTGTTGCCGCTCTTCCTTCTTTGTCCTGCATTCTGACGACATTCTGTACGGTCATGAGTACTGTGACGTCATGCGACGAGCCCCCAGCCGGTTTCAATAACGACCGACAGCATAGCATAGCATAGTGCGCATCAGATCACTGCCTATAAAAAATTATGAATGTGTAGATTAATCTGGAGTTACATTTAGAATTTTTAAGAATTGGCATAAACAACGGCACAGTAAAATACAAAATTTAACAAACAATATAACAATAAATATAATGAACACAGTACTATCGTATTCTGATTAAAATTAAATGCAGTAGGGGCTGGTGGGTAAAATATTTGGGGGGACACTTTTTGATGAATATATTGTGTCCAGGCCTACGGCCCGTGGGCCGAATCTGGCCCAACAATAAGTTTCAAACAGCTTGCATGAAGAATCACCCTCCTCCCTTCATAAAAAGATTTTCGGAATTTCTCCACTCCCCCTGTCCTTAATTGATTTTCAGCAGAATTTCTTCCACACGTTCTCAAATAATGATTTTTAGAATTTTGCCCACCCGTCCTCTGTGATTTTTAAATATCTGGCCCCCAATCTAACTCAATCTGGCCTGTGAAGCATATTTAGAATTCATATACACAATGTATTAAGGTAGAGGTAACACGATTTTTCTCAAAAAGGGGATGTGCAATACCTAAGTTGAACATAATGAAATTAAAAATGATTAAAAATATTTCGCTTTCAAATTATACTTCCAAGTACGACTTGAAAGTGAATAATTTTTTATTATATATATATTTTTTTTTCGGTTAAAAATCATCTGTCGTTAAAAAAATTGTAGTTTTTGGTGCCCTATTCTAAATTATTACCATTGTTTTTTACTGAACTCTTTATTAATGTTCTATTTCCATTTTTGTTCGATTGTGAAATATTTAAATTTGGCCAAGGAGGACCAATATTTTTTATTAATATAGTTTCATAGTTAAGCACGTTAGTTTTAATATAAGTTATAGTAAAATATTATACGTGCGTTATATTATATAACGCACTGTATCCAGTTTCACGTCTGAGTAAAATCAAAACAAACGAACGCTAAGGTAAGGCCGCCGGTCTAAATTCACCAAAAAATTCACACTAACAACTCGCCGCTGTTGCCCTTTCCAGTTCATTTTTATTACTTGCGTAGGTAAATACATTAGAAATCGCATGTGACAACACTGTACTGGGACACAACGTGCAGTGTCCACAGCATTGTTTTCTAGATCTATATTTTTAAAATCTATCACTTATATAAAAAATCTTTGAATTAGAAATAAGGAAAATAAATACACGCAGATATATTTAGCTGGTTTAATGCAATTTTAAAATATAAATAAGATTTTAAATTCAGTTTTTCTTATTAAATTTTTTTAGAAGAACACTTTCCCAGTGCCACCCTGTCTCAGCCGCCACTGATTAAATGTTTAATCTTTGTGGCGAAATATTGGTGAAACACATAAAAGTGACATCAGAGGTCTATTCGGTAACTTCTCGACAGTCACATCATGTACAGTATCATGTCTCCTATGCACACTGAACTGTATCCGTAGATTGTCCTGTGTGATGTTGTTTTGTATTCGGCATTATCGAAATTAAGTGGCGCCATTTTAAAATTTTAACATATTGTGATAGAATAGATTTCTAACAGGGGGTTATTTCTAATAGAAATACCAAAAGTTTTACAAAATATTAATAATAATTCCGGAAACTCACAACCGCCAAATAGTCCAGATTTAATGTATTGGATGTTAGCTTTTTCAATTTCATACATTCCTTACAACATCCAGCATCACCGAATACAATCGATGAACTGATTGAATGCGTACAAAATGTATTTAATGCATTAAACATGTAAACCCTTGTTAATGTTTTTCTAACATTGCAAACTTGTCTAGAAGCAACCATGGTAGCAAAAGGAGGGAAATCCTATAAGATTCCGCACATTAATAAGGCAAAACTTCTTCGTAAGGGACGATTACAAACAACATTATCATGTTCCATACAAGCTGTGGACACAGCCGCGTCCTTGTTACATTAAAACTTTTTGTTTTACTAGATATTTGTAACTATTTCATAAATAAAATTATTCTAATTAATTAAAATTGTAAATGTATATCATATTTTTGGAGAAGAAAATAATCAAAATGTATACCATATTTTCGGATGGAGGGAGTAATTAAAAGGTTCGATGAGCCCTTAAATGCTAGTAATAAGTGGAGACAATAGAAAACGTCAGAAGATCTAAAAGTATAAATTGACATAAATGTTACTTACATTCATAACCAGGGCCGGCGGAACGCACTCCGCAGGTAATGCAAGGCATTAGGGCGCTTGATGCTAGGGGGGGGGGGGGCAACGTATAACCGGCAATATTATATGAGGATCTTTTTTTTTAGGTCTTCACTTGAAATTTAGAAGTGAGGAGGACCTTTGTTTTTTATAGGTCTTTACTTGAAATTTAGAAGTGAGGATCTATTTTAGGTCTTCACTTGAAATTTAGAAGTGAGGAGGACCATTGTTTTATTTAGGTCTTCACTTGAAATTTTGCCCTGTCTGGGGGCGCTTCATTAAATCTTGCCTACGGGCGCCAAAGACCCTCGCGGCGATCCTGTTCTTAACATTATGCTGCTGCCAACCAATCCTTGGACTGAAACCGCAGAAGAAAAACATTATTTTCCTGACTTCGATATTTAAAAAACTAAATTGAAAGTGTTATAAATAAATTGTTTGTATATGTGACATAACATTGCAGTGTGAATACGTGGGTTATTTCCTGGCAATGAGAAAATGAGGTGATGCTTTGTCTACTTGAAAGCAGAAAGTAGGTTTTAAAAAAGATTGTTCGTCAGAAAGATATATTTTAGTACATCAGTACTTGAATGGTAAACAATGTAAAAAAAATCAGCTTCTTTTCTATTTTTATCTGATCTATATCCTCAAGCGTAGATTTGTTGACTAATTATAAAATAAAACAATACGGTATACATCGAATGGGATCATAACATTTAAATCCTTATGTCTCTTAATTAATAATAATTCTTTATTTCCCGAGGCCTTGCGGGTTTAGGGTATTATCCATTACAAAATAAAATAAAAAATATAATAACGTACAATATTTGATATTTGATAATTTTACAATGTTTTTTTATATCATTTATTTGTTCTTCCTCTAGCACCCTTCTCATTTTTCCTATTCTCGTCTCGGCTTCCGTCTCCGGTTTCCTTCCTTCTTGCTTCCAGTTCTTTCGTCCATCTTTCTCCCTTGTCTTCCTCACTCATCAGTTCCTTTATCCCTTCCTCCCAGACTGCCATCTCCTTGCAACTCTTAGCTAAATGCTTCAAGGTTTCCTCTTCTTCCTTGCACATTCTACAGAGCTTGTCCTCTGGCTTTGCCCAGTACCTGTTGGTCCTCTCTTCGTTGCCGCATCTCAACCTCGCTATCCTTCTGACGACACCCCCTGATCTTCCTCATTTCCCCTTCAGTTATCACGGTATTTCTATCACTCTTATCTCTTTAACTTATGTCTCTTAGTTAAGTTAATGAAATAGAAGTAATTAAATTATTCATAGACGTAATGAATGTACGCCAAAATTATCATTTTGACGTACAGCATCTATTAGCACCTTCAACTTATTTACCTAAATTAAAATATGTCTTCAATATTGATAGTTGCTAAAGTTGCTTCAATATTGGTATCTGTCAGATTGCTTCTACTATTATGCGCTTCTATTTTACTGTTTCTGGTTTTCTATTTTCAGCTTAATTGACGGAAGGGCGTCAATAGCTTTGTTCGTTGAGCCACTATTATAGTCCGTACCATATTACTTTTGAAGATCGCAATAAAATAATAAAAGTTAGGGTACTCATAAGATTACAATAGAAGTGATGTAACTAGGCGTATCAACCCATAGCCGTAGGGATTAGTTTTTCACATTACGCATCTCACTTAAAGGATTAACAAAAACAAGTATACTTATTTATAGTTAGTACTTAAACGTATGTATAAATAAAAATTTTGAAATATTGACTCATTTGTTATTCGACTCGCATTAGCTAACAATACTTGCATTTAATATCATTACGTTCAATTATTAAAATTTTTAATTTACATTATGTGGAGAACTCACGAAGATATTGACGGTGAAGAAAACGTAGTGGTAGAAAATAATCCGGAATATAGTGCTGCAAATAGTCAATTTAGAAATGTACAGTTGATAGAAAACGAAAGAAAATTAATATTTAACGTGTACAAGCATTGTGTGAAGTTATTCGGAGAATTTTGTGGAATTAAAATGGCCAGTGAATTTACAAAATTATCGCATTACTTATCAAATAAAGTCAGCATTACAAATTGAAACAGGCGAAAGACAGAAGAACAAAAGAATACGCAAAGCAAGTTATAAAGAATATGATTAATTTTTTCAAGATGTAGTCAAAAGAAAAATTTATCAATTATATGCGGAAAAAGAAACGCCCTCAATTGATACATTATATAAGAAATTAAAAGAAAATTTGAATAGAAAGGATTAAAGAAAAAAAAAAAAAAAAAAAAAAATCCAGAAGCTGCATTTTGTTGACCAATTGGCAACGAAAAATGGACACGAAGTGTTAAGACTCCATCCCTACCGTTGTATATTTAATCCAATTGAACTTATTTGGGCTAGTTAAAAAAAAAAAAAAAACATAAGAAAACATAATACTGCACCTACAGTTAGTGAATCAGTGCTCACTCTAATTCGGGATGAAGTAGCTGCTGTTACACCCGAATTATGGAAAAATTGTTGATTGTCAATCACTTAACGAAAGCAGAAGCCAACTTCAAAATGCAAGATATAAATCAACTAGTAATTAATTTAGAAAGTAGTAGTGACAGTGAATCTAATTTATGTGACTCAGACTAACTTAACTGTATTTTTTAATGTTTCGTTTCTTATAAAACTTTTATATATATATTATTAGTGTTTTTTTTTTAATATTATTTAATATTGCAAATACTTTATTTCTTAGTATCATTAGTATCAACAATTTAGTATCATTAACAAATAGTACCATTATTATTATTATTATTAAAATATTGATTTTATTAATTAATTTTAATACCTACAGTCTTCTTAATTATTTAAGTTAAATTAAAAAAATAATTAATTTAAATTTAGGTTGATAATATTGTAGTTACAAAAATAAGAAATCAGTAACACGAAATCAGAAATCCCTGCGCCACTGACCGTTGACTGTTTACAACGTGGTTGTAAACATGAACCTTAGTTCTTTTGTAGTTTAACAATGTGATTATAGTTATACGGGATTATTGTTTTATGCCGATCTTCAAAAATAATATGGTATGGAATTTAACAGCTTATCATTGTCAGACACAAGCGCAGATTTAGTTTAACGTACTCCTACATCTACACTTGCGTCTGAAAATAATAAACTGTTAGAAATGGAAAATTCTGAGCATATTTTCGTCAGGTTTGAAACAAGGGAATAACAGTTCTTTCACCCAATCTGTCGAAGACTTTGACAGTTAGCTAAATTACACATGCTGCATTTCCTGAGAATCGTTTTAATTTTAAATGACGTAGTTGTACGTATTTTCGCATGTTGATTCAACAGTTATGTGTAACAAAACCATGACTAAAACTTCGAAAATGACTTCGCCAAAATTTTTATTTATGATATTTTAATCAACAACTTTTGAATGAACTACCGAAATACAATTCTTAGTAATGTTTCCTGTAAATGACGCAGATACAATTAATAACGCGGAACAATGTTATTCGTAAATATTTTGGCAACAACAAACTGACGTAACAATAAACAGACGGATTTAGGAGACAAGAAAAAAAATCTATACATACATATACGAAGCTCACTGTAGAATTATTAAGAATAAGACTCATGGTTCATATTTATTTGGATTTTATTTTAAATATGTTTAAAGTAGTTCCCTTCAACAATAATACACTTGGCCATTCTTTCCTTCCACTTCTTTAAAGCTCACATCCAATCTTCCTGCATCGGATATAGGATGAAGAACGTTCATAGTAGGTAATATGATTAATATAACATTGCATTTCAAAGCCAATGAACTCATAACTGAATTATGTAATGCATGATGTAAACGTAAGGTCGTAAAAATCTTGTTCCACGACCAGTGTAATTTATACGAAATAAAAATGAAAAACTCAATTATGGCTAGCAAGCGGTTTTGCTATATTATTTTAGAATATCTTTTGTACATTTTTACCTTATTTCAAATGCAATAACGTTTTTTATAATGAATATTTCAGACCAAACTTAAATTTTTAAAATTGACGTGTTTTCATAAATTTTACATTTCATGTTTTTCATGTTTTTGTAAGTATTTAGTAAGTGATAATAATTATGGGTACACAGGGCCGCAGGAACACGGTAAGCAAGGTAAGCAATGCATTAGGGCGTTTGATGCCAGAGGGCGCGCCGTATTTTTTTTATTTTTTAGGTCCTCACTTGGAATTTAGAAATGAAGACAGTTTTTTAGGTCTTCACTTAAAATTTTGCCCTCTCTGGGAACGCTTCATTAAATCTTGCATAAGGGCGCCAAAGACCCTCGCTCCGGCCCTGTGGGTACAAATTAAAATTTGATGTGAAGTGTGAATTTTCACACATTTCAGGGTTTTGTAGGTATTTAGTAAGCGAAATTATTAGTTATTTACAAAAATGTTTAAAAAATTACTAATATTTCATAGGGAGAGCAGACCTAAGTTTTCCTCTAGTTTCGTCTACTAAATACTAAAAGATGACAATAACTATTGGGTTTTGAATCCTTTCAATGTTAAAAATTGATGTGACGTGTGAATTTTCACACATTTCAGGGTTTTGTAGGTATTTGATAAGTGTAAGATGCCAACAGAATATTTGTTCTATGATCACATGTTTTTTGAAAATGATTTTTATTCTTTATTGGAGTACAAAGAGCTTACTTTTATTTATTTATTTTTAACTAAATTTAAATAATTTGGAAAAATTTCATCACAATAAAATTTAAACTAAATATCCCCAATTTTTTTTCTGCATTTGCTTACTATTCAAGTCTTATTAAATTAATAATAAATATATTGATAAATTCTTCTTCTTCTTCTTTGGGCACTATCAGTCAGGTTGACTTTTGGCCTCACTCACATAAGTCCTCCATCTTGATCTATTCATTGCCAGGTCTTGCCAGGTATCCTGTATACCAATACTTGTCAGATCTTCGGTTAGCTGATCTTTCCATCTCTTGCGAGGTCTTCCCACTGGTCGACGGGTATTCAATCTTAACGTGTAACACAGACAAATCTGTGTTACTGGTCTCACAGATAGGGGACTTTTCACCTCGAAGGAGGTGTCCATGGGTCCACCAACAGTGGCCTATACGAAGGCGTGTGATGGCGGTTTCCTCCCCGCGGTTAATCCTGCAGAAAGAACCCCATGGTTTAACGTCTCCCTTAATCTGTCGCAACTTAACGTTCTGTGTGCGGCTCCACTCATGTTGCCACATATCTAAAACCAGGTATTTCAGGTGACTCTTTGCGTCATCTGGAAATATGAAACTCACATCAATCATAGATCTGTGGGAGGCGGCTTTTGCAGCTGCATCTGCCGCTTCGTTGCCTTTAATACCAACATATTTTGGTATCCAAAACAGCTCTACCTTCACATTCTGAGCATTCTGATTGTGGAGTAGCAACCGGATCTTTAGTACAAGAGGATGCACTGGATCTGGATCTTGGATACTGTTCAAAGCGCTCAGCGAGTCCGTCAAAATAACACTTGACCGACTTTGCTCTGACAAAACAAAACACAGGGCCTTGAAAATAGCGTAAAACTCAGCAATGTACACACTCGTTATGGAGTGCAGACGGTACTGAAACTGTTGGTGTGGACAATAATGTAATACGCAAATACCACATCCAGTGACAACTAAGTCATATGCTGACAAAAAGGATCATCCTCTTGTAGTGTAGCATTTTCATAATCCAAAAAAGAGCCCTTAGAATTATGAATAGTGTCCCCTCCAGGACCCACTGCCGGGAACTTTTAAAAAAATGTAGAATCATGTCAATGTACAGCCTATTTGTATATATTTGCCTGGTGTATGATAAAGAAAACGCAGCCCAGTTCGCTCAATGTTCGCTCAAAAGACAATATTCGTCTTCATAAAATAAGACTTGAGAAGTCAAAAAACGGTATTTACTCGACTGCATGTTTCTTCAATTATTTGCCTTCTGCGTCAGAAATGTTAATAACAGGACCTTCAGGAAAAAACTTAGAGAGGTCTTCCTTGAAAACTGTCTGTACAGCATTGATGAGTACTACAGCAAATACTAAAAATCCTTCTCTTTTTAAGTACCCATCTGGCAATTGTATTGTAATTTTATAATTTATATTTCAAATTTATATTTCTAATAATTATGTATTTATTTATTTATTTATTTAAATGGGAAATAAACAGAGACGTGGGTCTTCTTAAAAATTTCCACAGGTTACAAATGATATTATAATGTATACATATTTACATGTATAAATAAAAAAAAAAATTAAATAAACCTTAAATGCTAAATTACAATTTGTTTTACTTCTGACTTAAACTGAGCAAAGGTAATGAAGAAAATATCACAGCTGTTAAAGTACTGATCAAATAACGACATGATTCTGTTGAGGGGTGAATTCATTCCTGCATTTGTTGTTCTATTATTAATATAGAATGTATGGTTTTGCCTAGTACTCTTTTGGGGTATATTGAAGTTGATCAACTGCATAATATTGGGGCAATCGATAATCTGATTGACTATTTTATAGACACAGTACATATCGATTTGTACACGCCGTTTTGTCAAACTCACTAAATCATAGCGGGCAAGACGAGCATCATATGTAAGTCACATATTGTTTTTAAAATAACGAAAGTCCAAATATTTAGTGAATCGTCTCTGCATATTGAGGACACCATATCGTACTCGCATATTCCAAACGGGGAATGACGAGAGTTTTGAAGAGTTGAATGAGGCTAGCGGGTTGGCGAAATTCTTTGCAGGATCGGAATATGAAACAGAGGGTTTTAAAGGCAGATTTCGTCGTTTTGTCTACATGAACGTTAAATTTTAACTTATTATCAAAGTAAACACCAAAATCTTTGACAACTTGCAGCTGATTAAGATTTACACCTCCAATGGAGTAGTTATATTTAATGACATTAAATTTTCTGGTGAAGCTAATAAAATTACATTTATCCAGATTCAAATAAAGTTTGTTGTGCATACAGTACAACTGAAATTTATCTAAATCCGAATTAAGATCATAGCAGTCTTGGATATTGACAATATTTTTATAAATTTGTAGGTCATCGGCATAAAACAAAATTAGAATACTGAAAACATGAAATTACGTCATTAATAAAGATAATAAATAGTACCGGGCCAAGATGAGAACCCTGTGGCACACCGGAAGTTATACCAACAAAGCTAGATACGCAATTGTTGATTGCAACTGCTTGGCTACGATTTGAAATGTAGGATTCAATCCACCGAAGAACGATACCATGAATCCCTAGGGAGTGTAATTTTGAAATAAGCAGGCTGTGGTTAACTTTGTCGAAAGCTTTCTTAAAATCGGTATATATGACATCGACTTGTCCTCCTATATCCAATCTTTGAATGAAGGTATTCACTGTACTGTAATAAATTTGATAAGGTAGATCTTTTAGCATAAAATCCGTGCTGCTATGATCATTGACTGGTGTAAACGTGTAAAACTTGTACAAGCACTAAATAAAATTATTATTATTATTATTATTATGGGGTTTGTCAGGTCTTGACAAGCGTCCACAAATCTCAAACTTCAGCAACCTTTTGAGCCGCGTCATACTAGAGACTAGTGGAGCTAAGTACACACGACTGCATCCCAAACCCTGGCGATATGCAGCCGCGGAAATTACGCTAGATCCAGTGCCCGCACAATGCGGAGTGACCCGAGCAACACTGCTTTCTGTAGCCTGCAGATCAAAGAGTTGTTCCCCGACAATATGACCCTACTACAAGATAATCGATCTTAAAATTTAACACAGTGGATAGACAAAGTCAGTTAGGTTGAGTTAGGTCCATTTCAGAACAAGTTAAGTCTTGTTCATAATAACCCTATTACACTTGAGGAGTAGTTAACTGGTGACTGTTAAAAAGAATGATTCAAGCGATGAGGTTATCAAAATTAAGCGATGCCATTTCTTCGGATATTGATTAATTAGGAACTGATACCGGAACCAGGTATGAGTATACGTTTCATTTTTATCGTGTGCTCATAAGTATTTTTTTTTTTTATGTTAAATTTAGAAACATGTGATCCTAAACCGATATCCTGTTGCACAGAGCCGCGAGATGCCCTCCAGTTTCCAGGCAATCGATGCGCGTAAGCTAAAATACAGAGGGGAATTACAGTATGGCAGTAAAGTGGAACAGCGTAACTTCAACCTCATCCAATCGATATTTGTTCCGGCCTTCACCCGGCACTCGGCATTCACCCGGCGCCCGGCATTCACTACCAATCCCCCCCCCCCCCGGCATCACTCTCTTCCCCTCTACATTCCCCTAACACCCAGCTAAGGGATATTTATTCACGAAATTTGTAAATTTGTTCTAAAAATAGTTAGAAACATAAACGAAATCTTTGATTGAATTTTTCGTATATAAAAACAGAAGGTTTCTTCAAAGGGATCCACCGTATTTTTAAGATAAGGGTCCTTCGGTGTGAGAAGGTTGAGAACCACTATTCTAGACCATTAAGCCTGTTTAAACTCAGAACCACACATCTAAGCTTAACGTTTCCTACCCTGTTTGCCAAATTAACAATATACATATGTGTAAACATGTTCGTACATGTTCTTGCAATATCAGACTAATTATAGTGAAAATTATTGCCAAATATTAATCTTTAATTAGTCTCAAATTGAAAATAAAAAATTGAAGGTCGCCGACACACTCGTGTGTAAAAATTGGGTCGAATATTAAAAGTTTGCCCAACATTGCTCTTGACAATGATATGTTAAAAAAAATAAACGGAACGTTGCCAAGGAATTTGCATTTATTAAATTTGCAAAGTAAATGTCACGTAATACAGAAAATTTATAAATTACAAGGTAAATCATTTAACATATAATCTTAAATGAAATAACTGTAACAGATTGCCAACTTAAACAATGATTATAGACATTTTGTTTATTATAAATATTAAAAATCAATTTTATCTACGACCATCATATAATGAATGCATTATCTATCCAACTTTAAATATATAAAGTTGCTCATATTGCACGCCGTGTATAATGGGATGCAGGCGTGCTCGGCCGTGGATAATGAACGTTTTATACATTAGCAACTTCTGTCGACATTGTAACAAAAATCCAACACTAACTATTGACCATACGAGGTGTGTAAATTAAGTAACCAGACTGGCAACATAGCGTTTGATCTGGCATCATTTTAGTTGCGGTACTTGGAGGGGCGGCAGGTGAACATGTGATACGCCTTCAGTACGAGTTTGCACTCGCTAGAGTAATTTTGTTGTCCGTAGCGATTTTTTTTTCGTGAAACAATTTTTTATAGTGCGTTCTAAAAGTGCAACGGAAACTTTTGCAAAACTTCAGCAGACCTACGGAGACAGTGTTTTGTCAAGCACCCAGGCTTTTTGATGATTTAAGGCATTTTCAGAAGGACGAGGGTTGATTGAAGATGAATGACGCAACGGAAGGCCTTCATCTTCAAGAGCCGATGAAAATATTGACAGAATTCGGGATCTTGTGCGTTCAGATCGTCAGTTGACAGTCAGAATAATCAGGCAAGAGTTGAATTTGACTCACACTACCGTTCATCAGATTTTTACCAATGGATTGAGGATGAGAAAAATGCGCCTTGTCACATAGCAATTTCAATAAATAAGTTTTTGGCCAGTAAAAACATTCCTGTGGTTCCTCAGCCTCCTTATTCGCCTGACTTGAGTCCTTGTGACTTGTTTCTCTTCCCAATATTGAAAAATCACCTCAAGGGACGTCATTTTGGGACACTCTAAAACATTCAAACGTCCGTAACGGACCAGCTGAAAGCTATTACAGTATCCGTGTTCCAGCACTGCTATGAGGATTGGAAGAACCGTTTCCAGCGCTGTGTGGCTTTCCAAGGAAGTTATTTTGAGGGAGACAATATTGAATTGTAATTCTATTCGAATAAAAAAAATCAGTCCGGTTACTTAATTTGCCCACCTCGTATATGGAATGATTGTCCTCTACGTAGATTATCTGGCGGTATTGTAGAGTTGAATGAGATCTCTCCAGACAGTATGCAATGGTTGGACAGCCTGGATTTTCTTCTTGAACATTTATGAATTTATATTATATACTCTTTGTAGTGCTTAATTATTTTCTGTTTTGTTTTATGCTTCTCATATGAAATATATAATACTAAAATATACGTAATAAGCTCAAACTGTACTGCAATATTTAGTACAATAATTTGGTCACCAGTTAGCGTATTCGAGCTTGTCACTTCTCAATACCTAGTGAGTGACTATCATCGTTCTACGTTATTTTCTCGCGCAGTTTTAATCTTTTTTTTTAATTATTATACAGATAAATTTTAAGGTGGGGAGTGTACAAAATATATTTAAAGCGCCCTCATATGTATTTTTTGAAATATTGTCATTTTCTATCTATTTTTTTTTAGAATTTATTCAAAAACGGTAAACCGTAGCTTGTAATGGAGATTATATTTCAGATCTACGACTCAAAATACATAAGTATACACATTTTGAAATAAATCAGAGAGAAAAAAAATTTACTCGAAAATCAAAAAAATAGCAAGGGGTACCCCTTAGGATTTTATGGATTTTTTACCATTTTCGCAGGTTTTGTTTGACGATTCGTATTTATTCTAAAAGATGGGTTATTAAATCCCCAATTTTTTTCTAGACTAAACAATATACGAAGATTTCAAAAATTCAAACCGCAGTTCTCTATATTTTATTTGTTCTTAACTAACTAGTTGCTTCAAAATGAGTCCTGAGGCCTTTTAAAACCTCAGGATTTCAAAAATTTCAATCGCAGGTCTCTATCTCATGTAGATATTGAGATACGGTTTTTAGAAAATGAAATATTTATTAATTTTCATTACACGGATCAAAAAGGCGTTTACTAAGGAGGGCCCTATTTTTTATCTAGATGGAAAAAAGTCTGTAGATTTCAAAAATTCTAACTGCAGGTCGCTGTATATTATTGTTCTTAAGTTACGATTTATTTAAATTTAAAAGAAAATTGAAAAATTAAAAATTTCACAAATAATGTTTTTGTTTGGGGGTTGTGTTATAATATGTTTTTGCCCTTTAGGACCTGGAGGTTTAAAAAATTCCAACCGCAGGTCAAATACAACCACAATAAAAATAATTACAAATTTTCAAAACTCCACGGATCAAAAAGGCGTTAACTCAGGAGCGCTTCATTTATATTTAGGTAGGATAAAAGTCTACATTTTTAAAATTCAAACCGTAGGTTTCTATCTCTAATCCTTCAACAACAGAATCATCTCGCAACAAAATTTGGATTTAATATTAACTTTTCCTCCATTTTTCTTAGGAAAAGTAAAAAAAAAAAAACTAAGATGCCTTTATCTTTGTCCTTTCTTGACAGCCAAAAAAACTACAGTTTGTTCTGCTTTTATAATTTCTCACCACTTCTGTCGACTTTATAGTTTAAATATTTGTAACTTAAACTAAAAATGAAAATTTTAATATAAAATAATCGCTCATGGATTACAATGTGTTGTCTGTCTCGACGTCCATTGTCTTGTTCGGTCTCTTTTTGCTCTTGGAATATGCATCAATGCCTGCTTGGGGCCACTCTGCAGGTGGCCATTCTTTCCAGATTTTATCCAGCAAGTGAGGTGTTCAATTTTTCCATTATATCTTCATTGCGAATATGATCAAGTATGCTACATCATTTCACGGCCTCCAATGTAATTTCCACTGCATGAATTCTGCTTGCATCTTGTTTTTTTAGTACGCAAAATTCGTTATTGTATGTGAGAATGAGAACTTACATTGATTAATGAAACTATTTTTAAATAAAACTTTAAAAATAACTGTAGTATTATAGAAAACTGTATTACTTTTTACTTTTATTCACAGTCGATGGACATTCCAGTCACTCTCCAAACTTTTTGTATGGAATGTGCATATTTTTTGCTATTTTAAAGTTTCCACTTTCCAATGACTATACGATAACATGACTAAGGTAGAAATATGAGTTTTATTTTGGCGACTGAAATATGATTAGTTCATTTCTGTGAACAGACAGTATTTTGAGGAATTTTATAAATAATTTATACAAATTTCATTCTTTTTCTAAAATATCTCAAATGTTGTAAAACAATATTTATACTTATGGCAAAAACAATTGTCTAAAACAGTAGTTCTCAACTTGTGTTCCGCTGATAAAATTTGAGGTTCACCAATAAATTGAGTTTTTGAGTTCTTATTAATAGTGTAAAATATGTGTGAAAAAGTTATTTACAAAAATGTTTAAAAAGTTACTAATACTTCACAGGGAGAGTTTTCCTCTACTTTTATCTACATAAATCTTTTTTAGGAATGACGGAAAACTGCATCCAATCAAAATAAATATTTGATAACATCAATCCCCAGATTTTTTTTTTCTAATTTCTATTTTTTTTCTATATGCGGGTACAAGTATGCCAAATTTCAATCTTCTATGTTAAGCCGTTTGGCTACATTTTCTACCGTACAGACAGACACATGAGTGACGTTATAAGAGTTTTTTTGATAGTCATACCTACAAAATCCTAAAAACTGTGGCAAAGTTCCCCCGTGAAAGAATAAAATAAGTAGAAGTAAAATTCAAACTAAAACCCCGACACCAGAGATGATAAATGTGTTCAACGATTAAATAAGTAAAAATTGATGTGAAATGTGAATTTTCACACATTTCAGGGTGTCGCAGTTATTTAGTAAGTGAATGATGATTATTTGGGATGCCAAAACAAATTTTATGTTAAAATATTTTTTTTGTTAATTTTAATTCGAATGCTTAATACCATTATTTAAGTTTCTAAATATGTGCAGTATTTTTTTACTTGGCCGACTTTAATATATAAGGGGCATTGTAATCGCGAAAATTTTCGATGTCGAGATTTTGACTGATGACCACGTTTCATGGTCCAGGGAATCCAAAAAACCTATTTTCGAAGTGCCGTCCGTATGTGTATGTGTCTGTGTGTGTGTATTCACGATAACTCAAAAACGGTTCAACTTAAAGAGTTCGTTCTGGTGCTAAAAAATTCTCCTATTAATTGGGAAAAACCCTATTTTTTTTATGAAAATCCGAAACCGGGAACGGAAGTTATTAAACTTTAAAATTTAAACAAATTCATAACTAGTAAACCAAGCTTTAAACAAAAATTTGTATAAAGCATAATGTAATGTATTTTTGAAGATTTAGCTAAATCTTTTTGTTTTTTAATTTAATTTTTTTTTTTTTTCATTATTATTATTTTTTTTATGGGAGGGCAATTCTAACGGAGGTCTCTCTTCGCCACTGGTTTATATAGCAAGGTTCATTAAGATTTTCAAAATTGCGCCTATGGCTTCCATTGGTTGTTCTGCCCCTCTGATTTCGTGTATTCAATTTCAACTATTTCCACTGGTTATTAAATTTACCCTTTTAAAAATTAAATGCAACATTTGCCCAAATATAACTAGAATTTTGAAAAAATAATTGAAACAAAAATGCAAAAAAAAACAAAAAATTAAATTGTGTTGAGACCGGAACCCTAGTTTGCAAATTAGAACGCGAGAGCGCTAACCATTACACTATGAAAGCATGCTGATTTACTTTGTTACATAAGTTATTAAATATTTTACATGGTCAAGCAAAAAATACAAAATATGCGTTATTTTCCGAAAACATAATCTGATCAAAAATTCCTGTTGTACTATTCCGGTTCACACAAATGTACATTACTTTTACAGATTTTTTTTTCAGGTTTTTAGTTTATACCATCTGGGATACAGTGTGTGGGACAAAAATTTTTTTGCACAATTTTGGCAAAAATCCCGTCAATATAATTTATTTTGCAAAACGTGTTAATCCACGTACTAAGGGCTTTCATTTGATACCCTACTCAGAATTAAAAAAATATATATTATTTTTTCCATGAGCAGATATATTTTTAGGTGGATATGTTTTAGTATTTTTCCTATGTGCGGGTCAAAGAGTTGTATAAGCATGCCAAATTTCAACTCTCTAGGTTTAGCCGTTTGGCAACAATTTTTACCGAACAGACAGACAGACGACAAAATGACGGTATAAGGGTTTTTTGGTCATACCTACAAAACCCTAAAAATTGTTAGGTGTCCCCAATTTTTTATTAAGATGCAAAGAGTTTCACGAATGAAATAAGTTAGGAACTGCTGAACTAAAACATATTCTTGCAACGTTTAACTGTTTGTTCCAAAATAAATTCTTTATTGTTTATTTAAAGGGCCAAAATAACATAAGTCCATGACCGAATTTAAATTTAACCTAACCGTTTCTGAAATGGATTTATGTAACCATTGCACTGAATATAATAATAGATTATCGTATGAGTACCCAGCAACTTAGTAATGAATGCTTGGCAGTACGTCAAGGCTCCAAGCAAGGACGAGACGTCGCCGTCACCGTCACATTCACATCTGATGAATAGGCGTATCCCGATGAAACACCTAATCAGATAATCCTGCATCTGATCTCTATACTTCATTACAGATCTTGGAAGTCAAGATTTTAGATTAGAGAGAGCAGAGAGCCAAAGAAACTGATGATTAAAATTGTTTTCAAGTGACAAATTTAGGGATGCAACTTTTTACAAACAAGTGATGTCGTACAATCTTTAATATCTTATGTTCAAATGAAAATGGAATTGTAATAGACCATATTTCGACGAACTTTAACGGTTTCTTTCAGGTCTGTGTTGCCACCTTTCAAATGTTGTTCATCCGAACATAAAAAATTTGCTACCAAAAAAAAAGTTTAATTAATCATTCCAATGTAATAAAATAATATCATAAATTAATGACACATACATAAGTTTCTTAATCTATATTCAATACATACATTTTTGATATAATATTAATATTTACAAGGGGCCTCAGCCCGGATACGCCGGGCTTCTCCCCCTACGTTAACAAAACTCGTCGCTTCGCGACTCGTTTTAATATGACAAGGCATTTTGCCGCACTTGTCGATTATAAAACTCGTTTTTTTGCCTGTCACGTGGTTATCGAAGTGTCAACAAAAATTATTATTATTATTATCCTTAGCCTATAACAAACAGGAAGTTCTGAGCAATTTAACGTTGAAATAATTTTTCAAATTGGTGGAGCCCAGGTGAGAGTGTCGTGGCACCCCGGTTGAGAAACACTGATATAGCCAATAACACTCAGGAAGTTCTAATCTATACATACAATGTTCAAAAGATTATCCAAATCGGTTAATTAATTTACGTTTGTACCATTTAAACGTAACAATAATATTTTATTTCACTATAAAGAATACATGGATTCTAAATAAAATAGAGAAAAATTAATAAAATAGTTAAATATTATTGCATAGGATTCACTATTAATTATGTCACTTGGAAATTTAGAAAAACTTTTGAGTAACACTGATAGATGTGAAATTTTCCGATTTTCGTTGTAATAATATATTCGTTGTAGTAATATTTTACGTTATTAAATTTAGTATTTTGTTTAACTATTAATATTGCTAATATGGTTGTATAAACTAATGGTCAATAAAACAATATAATAAAAAATAAATAAAACAATTTAAAAAGGTATTTATAATTTTCAGTTTTTTTGTAAATAATTTGGTTTACATGTAAATATATTATAGTCGTTTTTAAATTTATTTATTCACTAAAATTTCACCTATACTTGTTATAATTCAGTGATGCGAAGGAATTGCCTCCTAAATTTGAATGTCGGTAGTTGTTTCGTTGTTCGAGAGAGATAAATACTTTTATCATAATTTTTAAGTTTTTTTGAAATACGTCTTAAAATTAGCATTTTTACTGCAAAAAAAAACAGCCGAAGGCAGTCATGATGATAAAAAACACTTTCATTCTATAATAATCACTTATATAAAGAAATAATATATTAAAATGACATCTGGGTATATAATACTTCAAGATTTAACACAATTAAAATTACGCAATTACTAAATATCGAATATTATTCTGTCTTATCTATCCTCCTAATACATTGTACTTTATACTTTCGTTAATATAGTTAGTAAAATAGTTAATAACATACAGTTTCCAGAATTAAAATAACAAAACTACTTAACAGATCTATCCTTACCCTGAAAACTAATTTGAACGTATCTACAGATAGGTTTAACATTTAAAACGTTCGAACGACCCTTAAAATATATTTTGATAACTCAAAACTGATTCTTACTTTCTTAATTCTTACTTTCTTTTCCGTTTAATAGCATTTTTAACTGAAGGCAATTCTATGGTCAGCAAAAATTTTCAAAATTTATGAAAATGTATTAAAACCTTAAAAAACTGCATTATCTTTATCAACTCTTATGTATTTTTTACACATTTCATCAATTTTATTAATAAAATACCTTCAACTGTAGGTTTTTCAATTCAGTTTTGGTCTGAAATCGTCTTCTGAATAGTAAAAAAAATAGGAATATCAATACACATCATTTATCGTCTGATAAAACCTGTCCGTGCTGACCAATGGTGACTTTAGTTCGACACGGATTCGAGGAAAAAATGCCTAATTTTTATCAATAAAAATTAGTCAGTACCCCCTGTCGAAATAAAATTAAGCCTAAGCACTAAAAGAATATCACCCGGATAAGACGGCGGTTCAGTTTCTTTCTCTCCTCGTTATTCCTCTCTCCATTCCTCTCTCCGCGTTACCGGAAAAATGAAGATACACCAGAAGTTGAATAGAACATACATACCCACTTGTACAATATAATAGTAGATATATGCTGTTCACTTTTGTAAGAACAAACTAAGAGGAAATTTTGATTTCAATAGTTTGCACTTTTGAAATTTTATGTCATGTTGGTATTAAAAGTGTCACTTTTTTAAAATTTCGATCCATTTGACATATGTCATAATGAAAAATGATGAAAATAACCTAGAAACTTAAAGTCGGTTTTACAGCGTAAGGAATATTTTTAATTGACATTTAAAGTCAGTAATACACTATAAAAATAACCAAAGTACAGGTGGGCCTCGATTTACGCCGGTGTTACGTACCGGCGCAAAATAAAGCGGCGCAAATCAAAGCAAAGAATGTTCATTCCAGAGACGGATTAACATTCTATTCGAATTAATATTTTAGTTTTTTTTAAATTATTTTTGTTTTTTCTTTATTTATTACTTATATATACAGAAAATTATAATATTATTACAGAACATACAATACAATGCAACAATACGATACAAATAAACAAAAATTAAAACAGAAATCAAAATTATAATCAAAAATAAAAGCAAAACCTATGAAAGAATATTAAAAATTTATTTTTCTTTATTTTTTCTTTCACGCTTATGTGCTCAAGGTTCCATAGATGTTTTGATATTTTTTATTATAGTTGAACTGCGTTCGCAATCATGATCTGTCTTGCAAATGTCTTAATTTTTTAATTTTATCTGCATTTTTCAATATTGTAGTCACCGTTGATGGAGGTAAGTTTAGGCAAAAACAAATCTTCGGACGAGTTTCACCATTCTCTATTCTTTTAATAACTTCAATTTTTGTCTCAATCGAAATAGACCTACGTTGTTTTCTATCGTGTTTTGTAGATATATCTTCCATTGGTATTAATGAAAATTATAATTATTACTCAATAATTTTAAATTAAATTTTAAAAGTAAGTTAAAAAAAAAAATAGAAAAATTAAAAATTATTAAATTTAGATTATATAAAATATTAGATTTAGATTTATTTAAATTTAAATATGTACATATCATAAAGCAGACACTCTTAAGCGAGTTAAATTTATTTTACAACTGAATACGTCCCAGTAGTGCGATTACTGCGACTGCGTAAACTACGAGACATCCCCGCTTCGACCTCTGAACCGTCGACACCCGACTCCGACGTTCAACTGTTTCAAAGCGGCGTTATTTTAAGGTCGCTGCCAACCGGCGTAAAATAAAGCGGCGTAAAATAAGGCCCACCTGTAACCAGATCTAGTTTGTCCTTACAAAACTGAACAGCATATATATGCTGTTTACTTTTGTAAGAACAAACTAAGAGGAAATTTTGGTTTCAATAGTTTGCACCTTTGAAACTGTATGTCATGTTAGTATTAAAAAATGGCAAAAAATGTCAATTTGACATATGATAAAAAATGATATCTTAATTATAATGATCATAACCAAAAAGATCTGATGTCTGAATTACAGGGCAAGGAAATTTTTTAAATGATATTTAAAGTCAGTTATACATTACAAAAGTAACCAAAATAACTAGATCTGGTTTGTCCTTACAAAAGTGAACAGCATATACTATAAACATCATAAAATCACAAAATTTTGTCAACAAAATATTTATTTTTTCTATTTAAAACTGTATTTTATATTGCTCCGTGTCGCTTCTAAAAGCTTTTTATTGCCTATTACTATACTACGATAATCATCACATTTAATTTTTAAATTATTAAAAAATTAGGAGATGTACATTAAAAAATAAATAATCATTGACGTTTTGCTAAATTTTCTGCAATTTTGGGCTTCGCCCGAACACGTAGAACAAATCCGGACTGGTGGCAATACTGCTTCAGGTTCAGGTTTCAACTTTTTTGCTCATTTAAAATACATGTGTATTTATTTTTGTTAACTTAATTTTATGAATATTTTCAATTTTGGAGCAAAAAAAAAATATATCTTTGATGATAAGTATCGTTCCTAGGTTTCCTCTCAAAAGCGACACGATACTGTTATAAGTGCACTATCTATACGTTTCAGAATAGCTACACGAAATATTGGAAATCCGAACTTTCAACAGGATACTGTAAAAACGATTGTGGAAAAGCTTACAGAATAGACTCCATGAGGAGGGTCCTCAGGGAGTCTATCACCCACTTGGAGGAAACTATTCCTGTCGAGTATTAGTTCTGTCATGTTGATTCGTTGGGAATTCGTAGTGGCAAGACTGTTAAATTGAATAAAATAAAATAGGAATTTCTGGGGTTTCCTAACTAGTTTAAATATTTTAAAAGGGTACCAAGGTTAAATTATACAGAGCACTTCCACTCAGATACAGAACATATATTGTCACTTTATTACCCCCAAATTCGTCCTTGGTTTTAAAATCGTGTTTTCTGAAAGTAAAATTTCTTAAACCCGTTGTTAAAATCTGCATATATCGTACTGGTGAAGAAATTAAATTAACATATATATATATATATATATAAGCAGGATGACGTAATTGCAAGTCGTCCGATCAGAATTGCTATGTATTATTTAATACACTAACTGGACATTCGACCTTGATCTTATAGTGTCGGCTAAAAGAAGTTCAGGAGTGCGAAAATAAAACGATATTAATCAAAAGACATTTAAATATATTATGTCAACGATTTGATAAATAAACATGCTTTATAAGTTCATATAGTACCTACGTATACGTTATTACTTTACAATAAGAAATATACTAACATACCCCTGTGAAAATTAAAGGTAGTTTTTAATTTCTAAAAACTGAAATCTAATAACTAGCGTAGAGCGACGAAATCTGACTGGAGGCTAATCGTTAAGGGGAGTTACAACCGTATACTTCTCAAAAATTTCTTACTCAAAATTAACAGTCTGAAATAAAATTAGTAACAATCTATACATTCAAATTTACTACTCCCTCGTC
This sequence comes from Liopterus haemorrhoidalis, assembly GCA_963971575.1. Lineage (NCBI taxonomy): Eukaryota > Metazoa > Arthropoda > Insecta > Coleoptera > Dytiscidae > Liopterus > Liopterus haemorrhoidalis. The sequence goes on along the minus strand of OZ020614.1, from coordinate 20,464,363 downwards.
CAAAAATATGGTAAAAGATGAACAAAATTACTATAAGATAGATATGTGAACACAAGCGTCAAAACAAATCAGAACGTAATATGCCGGCAAATGTAAACAAAATAAAATTTAGGGGTAGTTAGATATTTATTTTCCTTTAATTATCAATTTCAGTTATGTAAGTACATATATAGAGGAGGAGGTCCTTATATAGGGCCTGCATTTAATATGGGTTCCCAAAGAAAATCTACTAATATAGCTAACATCATTTTTCGGCAATAGCTTAAAACACACCTACCTTTCGTTCAACAATTTTACAAATTTAGTGCAGTTCTTGTTCCGTTAGAAACGAATTACAGTAAATGTTATTGCTTAATTTTGATTCTTTTATTAAGATAAGTTGTTGTTATAAGAATGGGGAAGATTTGTATTCGATCTGCTTGTGATTTATACTTGAAGCTGTTGTATTGTGATCGAGGTATATTGTGTTACTAGGAGCTACTGCCGCACTTAATCTCCAAATAGTCAAACATTAATTTAGATTGCCATGTGCAATGTTGGAAATATGGGCTCACCGCGAGGTCTAAATATGGGCCAGGGCATATTCAACAATTTTTTCCAGCTGACGACGACATGGACGTTAATGAAGTAGAGCAACAAAGTCCGGATGATGAAGATGCTGCTTATATGTTTTGTGACGGTTGTTTTTTACAGGATCAAAGGAGCTTTGGTTCGGTGCCTAATGTGCAATATGTGGGCACATGAACAATGAATGCTCCAGGACAGAAAAAGATTTATATGAATGTGATTTTTGCCAGTAATCAATTGTTAAACTGTTACTTTCAGTTTGTATCTTAAACAAAAATAAAATTTATTTTGAACTGTTCAATTTTTAATAGGGGTCCATATTCCATACGTTCAATCCTGATTCGAACATTGGACAAATTTTCATAGTTGGCTTTGAATCACATTATTTTTCTATTTTTCGAAACATTGCAATTTTGAATATTGTTTAAGTCTTTGGGCTAGATGTATGCCAGTTCTAAGAGCATTTCTTCAAAAACTTGAAAAATTATCGAGGAAAAAAAGGGGGGGATATTAGGAACTTCTCCTGTTTCCAGGTTTCATGACTCTATTTTCAATCTGTGTACATTCAAGAGTAATATGGTCAGTATTACGTCAATTTCTTAGCGTACACAGAAAGGCACCTACATTTTATAGTCTGTTGCGAACGGCTAGGCAGAACCTGTAATTTGTATATAATCCGTCGAAGCAAACAAAGTCCCTGGGTAGGCGTGTCTTAGCGCTCTATGTATTTCAAATACACTCAACGGCATATTACACTCGCGCGAAATTATATATTATGTGTAAACTATTATATATACATATTAATAATAGCTATAAATACAAATCAATTTTGAGTTATAAATTCAAATCAACTTGAATTATATCAAACACAAATACTGAACCACAAATTATACAAATGATGCGTAAAATCAGTACTTCATCAGTTCTGCGTCAGACTATACACATTCCTTAAGATGATTCCTAATTGGTCAGACGGAAACCCGCCTAAAATTGTTTGCTTCGTGGCACTATAAATATTTTTACATAAATTATTTGACATAAGCAGGAATTTAACTTACGTCCGTGCCCGTTAAAGGGACTTCATGGTACACTAAAAGCTGAACTTTTAGTGTACCATGAAGTCCCTTGTTTTTCGTGTTAATTATTTACAGTTTTTTTTTTTTTTTTTTTTGTTAAATTTAGTGTTTGTTTCATCCAAAGTAATGTGTCAAAGGAAGTAATAAACATTTAAAATAATGCGTTCCATAAATGCAGAACAATGGCATCATTTAACTAAGACTGCACACGAAGATAAACTTCGTAGGTGATGTGATAATAGCCATTATTGTGTAGATAAAAACAAAATACAACTCCATTCTCGGAATTAACTTGTCATCACTTGTCACCAGTGGAACTTGCAAACAATTCCTGCTTTGACAAGTCTTGTTCTACGCTATCTACATATTTATTTATCCCTCCCACATACATTGTTACGTAAAAAAGTTGTGGATATGAAAATAGTATAATTTAATTGTGGTTTTTTATCTAGAATATACAAATGTTATCTTTTAGATTAAAAATAACCCGCATGTAAAATATGTTGAAAAAATATGGTGTTATTAATAAGCGTAATGATCCAACCTTGACGCTAAATGTACCTACACAGCAAAAAATCCGTAAGTTTAAAAGTTCTCAGTTTGGTTATAATTTTAGTGTTAAAATTTTCATTTAAAAAAGTTCACTGTTTTTAACCAAATCACCGTGTAAATCTTCATTTATTCAGATAGTGTTATTTTTATGAAATATTAGAGGAGAAGGCCCTAATATGCCTCTCCCCCTTTTGTTTTTTCTCGATAATTTAATAAAGTTTTTGAAGAAATGATCTCAGAATTGGCATACATCTAACCAAAAGACTTATATACAATATTCAAAATTGCATTGTTTCGAAAAATAGAAAAATTATATGATTCAAAGTCAACTATCAAAATTTGTAAAATGTTCGAATCAGGATTGAGTGTATGAAATATGGGCTCCCATTAAAAATTGGGTAGTTCAAAACAAATTTAATTTTTGTTTAAGATACAAACTCAAAGTAACAGTTTAACCATTGATTACTGACAAAAATCACATTCATATCAATCTTTTTCTGTCCCGGAGCATTCATTGTTCATGTGCCCACATATTGCACATTAGCCACCGAACCCAAAGCTCCTTTGATCCTGTAAAAAACCGTCACAAAACATGCAAGCAGCATCTTCATCATGTGGACTTTGTTGCCCTACTTCATCAACGTCCATGTCGTCGTCAGCTGGACAAAATTGTTGAATATGCCCTAGCCCATATTTAGACCTCGCGGGGAGTCCATATTTCTAGGGTTTCTGGAAACTCGAGTTTTTAGGACTCGGCGAGTCTTATCTAAATCTAAACTGAAATTAGTAAGCGAACACGTTTAATATTTTGGAGCTCAATAATGATTCTCATAGGTGAAGTTTTTGTAACAAAGAATAAAATACAAAATTTGTTAAAATTAGAATTATTTATTACATCACTAGATAGTCAACTAGATAGTCAACTAGAAATTTGTGGTCGTTCCAAGAAATTAAAAAGAATATGTACTGAAATTTATTTATTAATTAATTTATTTATTTTCAAAACTTAAATTTTAAAACTAGATATAACAACTTAATTGTTTTTTTTCTTAAGGTAGAAATATTGAAGTAATACTAACGAGTACTATTAAAACTTTTCTAGAAAGCACCTTTTGAATTTACTGGTTTTTACTTAATTTTAAAAACGTGGACTCGTCGAGTTTTAGAGTCGAGTGCCGAGTCCGAGTAATTACCCAAATATTTGACGAGTCCGAGTCCAATCGAGTCGAGTCCATAAACCCTACATATTTCCAACATTGCACATGGCAATCTAAATTAACGTTTGACTTTTTTGAGATTAAGTGAGGCAGTAGCTCCTAGTAACACAATATACCTCGATCACAATACAACAGCTTCAAGTATAAATCACAAGCAGATCGAATAAAAATCTTGCCCATTCTTATAACAACAACTTACTTTAATAAAAAAATCAAAATTAGCAAACACATTTACTGTAAGTCGTTTCTAACGGAACAAGAACTCAACTGCACTAAATTTCTAAAATTGTTGAACAAAAAGCAGGTGTGTTTTAAGCTATTGCCGAAAGATGGTGTTCTTTTTTTTTTTTTGGGCCCATATTAGGACCTTCTCCTCTACTTTTCCAGTGTTAAAATTAACACTACTTTAATACTATTTATTTTCTAACACTATAATTTAACCAGTATGTAAGTGTAAATTTTACACTAAATTTAACCAAAAAAGAATTGTAAATAAATGATAGGAAAAGCGAGGTACTTCATGGTACACTAAAAGTTTATTTTTTAGTGTACTATGAAGTCCCTTTAATCCTACTTTCTTTAGAGTGTTCATTGGTAGACTCATGCCCTTCCTATGAAACCGTTCGACCAGGCGCTCACCCAGGAGCAAGAGCTTCAATAACATGTGGTTGTTACGTGATTTTGTCAAAATACAATAGAAAAAAAAAATTTTTTTTTCATCTCTTGTAATTTTACAAGTGAGGACCCTTTTTTGTCCTTTACTTCTAAGCAATTTCCCAATTAAATAACTACAAAATAATTTCGTCTTTTGAGCCCCCCGCCAAATCCTGAGTGCTCCCCTGCATTCGGCTGTTCGACTTAAACTGTTGTTCTAAATATCAAACCAAATTACTCCTCAAATCTCCCTCCTATTTGTAGGTAAATTATTATTTACCGTAGACTGTAACATTCTACGTATTATTGCAAATTTTTTACAATCAGTATTGACATAAGCTTTTCGTTTCTGTTTAATTGGATATTTCGTTAGTACATAAATTATGGAAATGTTTGATTTTTATTATCGTAAATACACTACACCTGTTATTGTAAATAAAAATACGATAAAAGCTCACGATAACCTTATCAGCTGTCAATATATATCGAGGAATTCCTGCGGCGCATCATGTTTATGACTACAGGATATTATCGACAGATACAGTACGAGTATCGCTTAACCAAGTACCCTACAAAATAAACAGATGAATGGAGATAAAAGTCCTTTGCTTAATGGCGCGATTAATTGGTACCTACTGATGGTTAGCACGTTAAATTAAACTCGTATTAAATGGATAAAAGGTATGAATTAATGCCACATAGATATAAACTAAATATACAAATAAAATAAAATAATAATATAGTATAGGGGAGACCAGTCCTTGTTCGCACCCCAACGATATCTATCGAACTATACTTCGAGCAACGTCGTAATTTTACATACTCATGCCTATTTTAAATATATTAATTCACTCTCTCTCTGTTCTTTTACAGTAGCTCTCAAGTGGAGCATAGGGCGCGTAAACGCGTTTCTATAGCCGGTAGAAAAGTGGTTGGTTGGCTGGACCAGCGCACTTCACTTCTTCTTATTTTCTTTTTAGTTGGTGTTTCAGTTCTTAATTCTCATTTAGACATATTTTTTCAACGATCTCTCTCCACTTTTCTCTAGCCTTAGCTTTCCTTTTAATTTCATTCCAGGTCATTCCAATTTCTGCATATTCCCTGTTTATGCTTCTTTTCCATGTCTCTGTTGGTCTTCCAGTTTTCCGTTTCCCTTTTGGATTATATTCTATTGCTTGTCTTGCTAGGTTTTCCATTGGTTTTCTTAACGTGTTTTCTATCCATTTCCATTTCTTATTTTTTATAGTCATCCTAAATGGTTCTTGTTCTGTTATTTCCCACAGTTTTTCGTTAGTTATTTTTTCGGGCCAGAATATTCCCAAGATTTTCCTTGAACATTTGTTTATAAAAGTTTGTATACGTTGTATGCCCTTCTTGTTTCCTTACCACGTTTCGGTTCCATACAGCAGGATACTTTTCACGTTACTGTTGTATAATTTTATTTTAGTTTTCCTTGTTATTTCTTTTGCCTCCCATACCTTCCTTAACATGTTAAATGCATTTTGTGCTTTTCCTATTCTTGTCTGTATGTCTGTAGTGCACTCGCCGTTTCCTTCTATCGTGCTGCCTAGATAACAAAATTTATCAATAGTTTTTACTTCTTTTTGTTGTACATATATCTTGTACATATACCTGTCTTTCATTTTATTTCCTCGTAAAATATGAGTTTTTTCAACATTTATTTTGAGTTCTATACCTTTTGCCGCTTCTGCTAATTTTTCCAGTTTCTTCTGCATACGTCCACTATTCTCTCTCAATAAACAAACGTCATCCGCATATTCTAGATCTTCCAGCTGTTTTGCAATCTACGACCTTTCTCATCACCCAATCAACGACTAAGACAAACAAAGTTGGGGAAAGTATGCAGCCCTGTCTCACTCCGCTGTTTATGTCGATTTCTTGTGTTAATTTACCTCCGTGCTCGATTCTTGCTGTATAACCTTCGTATAATAACTTTATTATAAATAATATTTAATATAATAATATTTATATATAATAATAAATATATTAATTAATGTTGGTAAAACATTACCGAATGTTAATACCGAATACAATTTCATATTTTTAATTTTACCTCAGCGTAATATACAGAGTGTTAGGTAAATGTCCGGCACAATTTAAAAGACAGCATGCTGACATAGAATACAATCGATTTTTCCTTTGCCAATTTTCTCTAAAATGTGATTTTCGTCCAAAAATAAACAAACAAAAAGATGCCCCAAATTTTAAAAACCACTGACTTTTAGTTTCCATAGAGAAAAAAATATTTTAATTGTAGTTCAATAATAGAATATCAAAGTAAGTGTACGTCATAATCTAAAATTTTGTTCCGATTTTGTTAAAAAAATGGCACATTACACAAGCATGTTTAGATAGATGCAAATGGAGCACATTTTGAGCGTTTGTTTTAATTATATTTTTTTTTTGTAACATTTTTATTAATATTAAAGTTTTTCTTATTTCTTTTTTCTTCATAAAATTCGAAAAATCATTTTGTTAAAATAAAATTACGGTATTGTTTCCATGGTTTCTATTTATCTCAGTCACATATGTGATTGTTGTAACAGACAAAATATTAGTGGTTCCTAAACGGTGGTACTGCATCGATTATCAAGCGATATACGCATCTTATCCAAAAATGGTTGCGGATTTTTTAGATCTAAATGGGTCAACAATCCTGCCTTTAAAATTGTGCCGGACATTTACCTAACACCCTGTATAATCGACAAGTATACAAATTCTCAATAACTTCTTTATTTGTTATGCCATTCGACTCATAATTTCCCTGTAAAATGGAAGTTAAATAAGTTTATTTGTCAGAGATTCAATAGTCAAGTTATATTTTGATCATGGTAGAATAAAATGAAATTTATGTTGACTTTTGGCAATGTTGGCACCCGTCTTTATTGGAGTTATATTCAAGATCCAAACCAAATGTTTTGGGTTTAATGCCAGTTATGCCAAAATTGGTCGCATACTGAATGTGCCTGTATTCATAAATAGACGAAATAATTTGTTGGTGATTTTTTTAAAAATATATGTTTGTATTAAAAGATTTTTAATTAAACATTTTTCATAATTTGTCTCTATTACTGAAATCTGATTTAAAAATATGCACTATCAAATATTCCATCAAATTTTATCAGTATGCCATCAAAGCTTAACATTTCATATGGTGGCAATCATAGTTATTTTATTTATTTATTTTTAATAATTATATAATAATTTTTCAGTGTAAACCTTACGGGATATTAAAGAATAAACATTGGAGAGCATTTTCGTTAAGTTTAAAAAACCATTTTCATATTTTTTTAACTAGTAATAGATATTTTAAAATAGGGTGCCAACAAGGACTGGTCTCCCCTACAGAGTGTAAATGGGGCACCATTATTTATATTTTATTTTTTTATTACAGATATAAAAAAATACTAAATAACAAAGTTGTAGAAGATCAAGGACATCTGTTTGTAAAAGACAATATTTTTTTAAACCAGTGGTTCTCAAGCTACAGCACAAAGTTATATTTTTTAAATGAGATACATATTTTTTTAATCCATTCGATGGTGTATTTTTTTCTGAATTCAACCTTATAAATATTTTATGTCCTTACATAAATAAAAATATTGTGAAAAAATCTATTGAAATTAAAATAATTTTTATTTTTAATATTAGTGTACAGTATTAAAGACTTTTACTCCTTATAAATAATTTGATTTCCATTATTTTCTAAACATAATTCCATTCTATTTAATATAGATTCAAAAGTAAGCCCTGGGTGCAGTAGATTAGGCAGGTATTGTAGCTAAAAAAATCTCTGGGGGAGAATTTTTGCCAGCCGTGGAGGAAAATTTCTTCCGGGTATCCTCTTGGATTCAACACTGCTTATTTCTGAACAAATGCCTCTCGTAAAACCCTCTACTTTTTCTCTCTGTCTAAAATTAATATTACACTAAATAATCAAATGTTTTAATACTTTTTTATCAGTTGTATATTAAATAAAAATTAATTTGAGAAGACACAGTTCATAACAACTCATTTAGAACTTTTGTAATTTATTTTGTAATTACTAAATCGTTATTTCCAACCAATTTATTTTTGCTTTTTATCAGTATGTTCGTTCATTGTAGATATTACATTTTGTTTGATAGCTTGACACGTCATTTGGAATTATACAAAAATGTGACAGACTGGCGCCTAGCGTATAGACAACCCGCTCTACCGTAGTGTAATAAGAGTGGCTTACAATGAAGGGGACAATGAATTTTTTAACACATTTGCGGCTGATGATGCCACTTGGCGGCATTCTTATCCTCTATTAACCACAGAAATAATTATTTTCCTCAAATATTTAAAAAATATATATTTTTCCTTAAAAAAGTACATAATTATCTTCATTTAGTTTTAAATGAAATACTTGAAATGTACAGCGAAAAGAAACACCTGCATTTTTTCAATAGAATTATTAAGTATACAAAAAAATACTAAATAATAAAGTTGTAGAAGACCACGGGGCATCTACTTACAGAAGAAATTTTTTATTTTTTAATCAGTGTATCTCAAGCTAGAGCATAAAGTTATATTTTTAAAAATTAGATTATACATATTTTTTAGATTCACTCGACAGCGTATTTTTTTCTGAATTTAATCAAATAATATTTTTATATACTTATATAAACCAGTGGCGAAGGGAGGCCTCCGCTAAACTTAATATAAAAAAATAAAATAAAAATATTAAAAAAAATATATATATTTTTTTTAAATTAAAAAAAAAAGATTTAGGTAAACCTTCGCAAATACATCAAATTATGTTTTTTACAAATTTTTGTCCAAGGCTTGGTTTACTAGTTTTTTTTAAATTTTAAAGTTTAATAACTTCCGTTTTCGTTTTCAGATCTTTATAAAAAACAATAGGCTTCCCAATTAATAGGAGAACACACACACGCACACGCACACGCACACGAGCACGCGCACACGAGCACGCGCACACACACACACACACACACACACACACACACATATATATATAGAGTTAGTAAAATTCGGAACATTTACTCATGCAAAACAACGTTCCAGAAAGTGAGATTCTCGTTAAATCCGGGAGAAATGTTATTCTTATAAATAAATAAATAGGGTATTAATAATACGCTTTTAAAATTGTTTCCTTATATTTAATAAATGGAAGTAAGTGGTTTGTTTTCACTCTTAAAAATACAGAATATTTTCCTAGATATCACATGACTTTATAGAACCGCTTCCTGAAAATTTAGAATGCCATCACTGGGTGTACAGTAGTAAAGACTTTAATTACTATAAATAATTTTATACCTGACTTTCATTATTTTCTTAACATAATTCCATTCTATGTAAAACAGACTCCGTACAGTAGCTACAATTATTGTTTAAAAATAATTGTTTTAATTTCAAAAGATTTTTTTCTCAATATTTTTTTTTATATAAGAATATAAAATGTTTTTTGGTTGCACTCAGATTGTGTACCGGACCAGTTTGTGGCGAAGTTTCGTCATCGCCGATGTCGCTGGGAAGACCAATCAGCTACCATTATAGCTAACCGGTATACTCTTAGACAAATGTTTATGTATTGTTTTCGTTTCAGTATTTATGTATTGTGTAATATATTCAAGTTTAAATGGGTTGTAATTATATTTATTATAAACGTATAGATATTATATTTAGTAGTTATTTCAACCATGGATCGTATTTATGATGTTGAGTGTACTTGCAAAATGAAGGCAGCGTCCTACACACCCACAGGGTTTTTGTTTCCTTGGACAGACTGTATTTTACGACTTCCACACCCCACAATTGCACAAAAACTTATTTTATGTTTTTATACATAATCCCGTAACCGTCAATATACTACTTGTCCTATCTCTACCATTTTTAAATGCTCGTTTGAAAGTTGTGACGTCATACTAAAATGATGTATATTCAAATATAACAAAAACTACGGACGTACGTTAGGTATGAGAAGCTTACAGACGTTATTAAATTTTAAATAGAACTGTGTGAAATAGATATATATTTGTGTATCGGTTCTTTATCGATCAATAGGCTTTTCTCGTGAACTATAGTACATGGTTTCTAAGAAAATATGGGTGGTGTGATTTAAGAAGCAGTGAGATATTGGCAACCTTCTCCTACCTCAAATATCCCGACCTATAAACATAAAACAACCATCCATGAAATAAATTAAAGTACAAATATTGACTTTTAGTAAAGTTTTAATGGAAATTGAAAAGCAACATAAAGCACAGTAAAACAACATTAAATAACAGTGTTTTTTGTTTGTTCCAGTTGATGAAAGTAATGAGAACAATAATGGGAGATCGTCTGTTTGGTTTATTGATGAAAGCCACATTCTACGGACATTTTGTGGCTGGAGAAGATCAGTATAAGATACGGCCCTGCCTTGAGAGACTTAGATCTTTCGGCGTGAAGCCTATATTGGATTACTCCGTTGAAGAGGATCTGACTCAAGAGGAGGCAGAGAAACGAGAAGTTGAGTAAGTATGCATGTCATATTCGGATTTTCAGTTGGATTACATATAAATCTACTAAGTCTGTCACACAAATAATCATAACGGAGATTAGATGTATAGATAGGGGTGGTTATACGTGAAGGACTGCTCGGAACACTCCTGGATTTCAGACCTTTTGACTTTTACCAAACCATTTCGGTAATTGCATTTACCAACACCAATTGATAAAAATCCGAAATGGAAGTATTTACAAGCATTTTTTTTTAGTTTTACCACCTCACTATGGTAAATGCTTACCGGTAAAGCCTAGGATTTACCAATTTTCGGGCTTTTATAGTAACATATGTACATTATTTGTGCAGCTATAAATTTTCTTGAGTATGCTACTGTGATAATTCCGAAAAATTGTTTGTTTTAAAAGTACGGTATATTTTGTTTGCAGAGCATCAGTGTCAGAGGCTGGAGATGAGCAAGTCCAAGGGGCTCAAAAACAATACCACGTAAACAAGACTTTTGCTGACAGAAGATATAAAGTACAATCTGCAAGAACCTACTTCTACCTAAACGAAGCTACTTGCGAAAGAAACATGGAGATCTTCATTAAATGTTTAGAAGCTGTTGCTGGTAAGAAATAATAACACATATATATATATATATATATATATATATATATATATATATATATATATATATATATATATATATATATATATATATATATATATATATATAAATTAAAATAAAACCCAGCGATCTAGCTTTTGAATCGTGGATGAATAGTACAACAAAATTTCAGACGGGCCAAGTATAAAAAATCATTTTATTTATTTTCTTATTGGCAAACTAACAATAACTAATAAACTAACAAATAGCCTATAGCATGCTGTATAGAAACTTTAAAATGTAACATAGACTGATTTAACAATTCTTAGCTGATAGTGATTCAAATCTTGGTTCTTATTTACTAAAATACATAATTTGTATGGGTTTTTTGCCTGCAAATATGTGAAAACTTTTGAGCTGTATGTAACCTGTACATAGCATTTATGTTTGTTAAAAATAGAATAACATTTCTCCCGGATTTTACGAGAATCTCACTTTCTGGAACGTTATTTTGCATGAGTAAATGTTCCGAATTTTACTAGCTATATATATATATATCTGTGTGTGTGTGTGTGTGTGTGTGTGTGTGTGTGTGTGTGTGTGTGTGTGTGTGTGTGTGTGTGTGTGTGTGTGTGTGTGTGTGTGTGTGTGTGTGTGTGTGTGTGTGTGTGTGTGTGTGTGTGTGTGTGTGTGTGTGTGTGTGTGTGTGTGTGTGTGTGTGTGTGTGTGTGTGTGTGTGTGTGTGTGTGTGTGTGTGTGTGTGTGTGTGTGTGTGTGTGTGTGTGTGTGTGTGTGTGTGTGTGTGTGTGTGTGTGTGTGTGTGTGTGTGTGTGTGTGTGTGTGTGTGTGTGTGTGTGTGTGTGTGTGTGTGTGTGTGTGTGTGTGTGTGTGTGTGTGTGTGTGTGTGTGTGTGTGTGTGTGTGTGTGTGTGTGTGTGGCTCAGACAAACAAAAAAAAAAAGGAAAATTAATTATATTGTTAAATTTATAAATGAAATTTATATCCAACTTTCTTTAATTAAGAAGAATAGAGAAATAATGTGATTCAAAGCCAACTATGAAAATTTGTAAAATGTTCGAATCAGGATTGAGTGTATGAAATATGGACCCCCATTAAAAATTGGGTAGTTCAAAATTAATTTTATTATTGTTTAAGATACATACTCAAAGTAACAGTTTAACAATTGATTACTGACAAAAATCACAGTCATATAAATCTTTTTCTGTCCTGGAACATTCATTGTTCATGTGGCCACTTATTGCACATTAGGCACCGATCCCAAAGCTCCTTTGATCCTATAAAAAACAACCGTCACAAAACATGCAAGCAGCATCTTCATCATCCGGACTTTACTGCCCTACTTCATCAACATCCATGTTGTCGTCAGTTGGACTAAATTGTTGAACATGTCCTGACCTAACATTGCACATGGAAATCTAAATTAATGTTTGACTTTTTTGATACTAAGTGAGGCAGTAGCTCCTAGTAACACAATATACCTCGATCACAATACAACATTTCAAATATAAATCACAAGCAGATAGTCGTGGTTAGAAAACAAGTCGTGCAACAACGAATTTTCTAATCGACAAGTGCAGCAGAAAGCCTTGTAACAAGTTTTTTATACTATTTTGCTTTTTCATGCCTTTTAGAATGATAAAATTGCATTGTATAATCAAACAACATCTCCGTTAAGGGAATTTGGTATGTGAATGGACTAGTTTGACAGTTTTATATTTTTCAAGGTAGCTGTCAATTTTTGTTTTCTAAAATTTGCAAGTTATTGGGCCAATTTTGTGAAATAAAATGTTGCCCATTTTTATAACATCAACGTACCTTAAAAAAGGACTCAAAATTAAGCAAACACATTTACTGGATTTCGTTTCTAACGGAACAAGAACTCAACTGCACTAAATTTGTAAAATTGTTGAACGAAAGGTAGGTGTGTTTTAAGCTATTGCCGAAATATTTTAGCTATATTAGTAGATTTTCTTTGGGAATCCATATTAAATGCAGGCCCTATGTAAGGACCTCCTCCTCTATATATGTATTTACATAACTGAAATTGATAATTAAAGGAAAATAAATATCTAACTACCACTAAATTTTATTTTGTTTACATTTGCCGACATATTACGATCTGATTTGTTTTGACGCTTGTGTTCACATATCTATCTTATAGTAATTTTGTTCATCTTTTTTTATTTAGTTTGTTGTTTATTTAGCAATGTTGTGTTTAATTATGTATTTTCTTATAGATTTCTATTTTAGACATTCAGACCAATTCTGTAACTCAGTTACTATAAAAATAGTAACTAAATATGTCACTATGAGCAAGGTCAGTTGCTATCATGAATGAAAGGCATTATACTTTTTATAATATTTTATCTTGTAGTAACGTTATTACACAGTAACTTTTTACAGAATTGATCTGATTGTGTGTAGTGAATAGTTTTTTAGGTTAACTTCAACTTATTTCTATTTTGGCTGCCATGTAACTAATATGACGTCATAAAAATGTGACGTTTAAAGTGACGCAACTGCATTGACTAGCCTATAGAATATTATCGTTTTTCTCAAAGGTTCCAGGATCGAATCCCAGTTCAGGAATAGATGTTGCCAATGTTGTTTTATTATCTTAAAATGCTATGCTTGAATGATTAATCGATTGCAATGTTCTGGCTGAATGGTTGATAGAGCCACTTTTTTTTTGTCTATACCGTTCATAGAAAAAAAAAATGATCAATGTTTTTTTTTTTTGCCATTACTCAAAATTGCATTACTATGACAAATCAGGTTTTGAACGTTACTTTCTCAAATATGATACATACTGCTTAACACTGATGCTTTTTTTGTTATGTTTCCGCTAAGGTGATGGGATAATGGCACTAATCCTTACTAACATTTTAATTTACAGATTTAAATGAAGATACTATTCGTTTCTTTACTAATTATGTGCCATGTAAGTCCATTGGTTTTACATTTCCTTTTTTATCTTCCTTTTAGGCATAACAAATTAGTACTTGTATATGAGTAGTTCAGATATATACGTGATCTATTCTGATGCTAGAATTTCGGGACGATGTGCCGTCGTGAAGACTATTACTATGTACTTGAAAAAATGGAGATTTACTTAATTCCTAGACGAGAATGCGTTTAGCATATTAAGTAAGGAAAGAATAATGGCCAGTCAGAAATTCTAGCTGGTTGAACGAAGCGCGCTTACGTATATAAATATTTAAATGAGTTTATTTGATATCTGGACTAAGATTTTATAAATATTTAGTTAACTGGGTCCACGGGCAAAAGCTATTTTCTGGGTAACTTATTTTTGGTAATATATTTGTTTTAACTCAGTTAACTAATTTGATATTTTTTAGATTGTAAATGTTTTTGTTTCTGTGTTATTAGTGCTTCTTAACATTTCCGTGGTGACAAAACATAGGGTCCCTTTCTAAAACATAGGGCCCCTTTCTAAGATTAAAGAATAATCGACTAGAACTGTTTCATATCTTGTTCCACATCTCTAGTTTCGTCTAAAGTCTAATTAAAATTTTTGGCTCACAGCATATGTGGCTATTAGTGCTTATTACAGCCCATTTATTTATCTTCTAAAGTCTAGAGCAACGTTTACCATCCGGGGGTCCGTGAGCCATAAGTGCAATATTGAAATTTTTTCTCAAAAACCAAGCACAAAATAGTATAAATTTCGTCTTGATTTTACCGCAGGCGTCGTGGTTAGAAAACAAGTCGTGCAACGACGAATTTTCTAATCGACAAGTGCAGCAAAAAGCCTTGTAACAAGTTTTTTTATACTATTTTGCTTTTTCATGCCTTTTAGAATGATAAAATTGCATTGTATAATCAAACAACATCTCCGTTAAGGGAATTTGGTATGTGAATTGACTAGTTTGACAGTTTTATATTTTTCAAGGTAGCTGTCAATTTTTGTTTTCTAAAATTTGCAAGTTATTGGGCCAATTTTGTGAAATAAAATGTTTAGTGTCATAATGAAACTCATTGTACCACTGGATTCAGTTTCATAATGACTCTCTAATGAATACAAAATAGTAAAAATAAATAAGTTTGTATAAGGGGGCAAGGGTGTGGCCAAAGGGGTTTTGGGTGTTAACCGCTCCCCGAGATTTTTTTTAAAAGTATTATTATAGACTGTACATACGTGGAAAAATCAGAAAAAGAGAATGAAACAAACGTTTTATAAATTAATAAATTTTCAGAAAGTTATATTTTTAATTTATTATTTAGCATACAATTTTATTTTAATAAAATCTGTTATATTGTACCTGTACTTTTATTTTACGAAAAAAAAAGGTTTCTAAAAAAAAAATCTCTACCCCCCCGAAAAAATCTGTCTACGCTCCTGTAAGGGGACACAGTAAAAATGATGTATTTATTGTATCAATGAATTTTTATTTATTATATCTTCGCCTTTTTCAAAATAAGTCACTGAAAATGTCGGCCGTGAAGACAAAAATACGCAAAAAATGTTATTATTATTCCCCCAGACCCCCTTTCCTCCATAAGGTATGGAATACATAGATGGGTATATTACTTTCTTTTTTCTACATAGTCACCATTCTGCATAGAGCTTTTGAATAAGTTTCTCGTAAAAATCAGTTTGTTACTGTTGTTTTATCTTCGTCGTCATTTTCCTGTCATCTACCACCCAGAAAGTTCTTGAGGGGAGAGGAATAAATGATAATCACTTGATACAAGGTTTAAACTGTATGATGGATGCAGAAAAGTGTCCCAGAGAAATTCATTAAGTTAAGTGAATATATTATACGAGTCCGTCTCAGTGAAGTTGGCCCATCTATCAAAAATAAGGTTTTCAAAGAAAATATTTATATTAGAAGGGAAATTTATGGGTATCAATTCAATTATATAACGATGTGAGAACATTTTATAAATATTTTACTTTCCAAAAAAGATAAATCTTAACAAAAGAAATACAAAGATGTAGTTAGTATTATCACAAAATGAACAGAGAGAAATAGTTTCTTTTCTCATATACATTTTTGCTGTTAAGTAATGATAAATGAGATATTTCAACATTATAAGTAACACCTCCCCCCCCCTAAAATAATCTAGTTAAAAACTGCATTGAAGAGAAAATAAAAATGTTTCCTCATATACATTTTGGATGTTACTTTACATAAGTGAGATATTTCAATATTTTATACAATATTTTAGAAAATATTTGAATGAAATACTTTTAACAAAGTACTGTTCTAATAAAAACCATTTAAGTTCATCTGAAGTTCAGGGGTACAAATAAGTTTCCGCCGTTTTCTGTCAAAAATTAGGAATTTATTGTGAAAGAACGGCACATTATGTTTTATTCAAAGTATTGTCCATCACTAGCCACTACTTTTTCCCATCTTTCTGGCAGCATTCTGATACCACGTCGGAAGAACTCTTCATCTTTTGAGGCTATCCACGAATCGACCCAATTTTTGGTATCTTCATATGATGTAAAGCGCTGCTCAGACAGACCATGTGCCATCAACTGGAACAAGTGATAATCGGAAGGGGCAATGTCTGGTGAATACGGCGGGTGGGTAGGGCTTCCCAATTAAGTGTTTCCAAATAGGTTTTGACCGGCGCCGCAACATGCGGACGAGCATTATCATGTAGGAGAATAATTTTGTCGTGTCTGAAGTAGTAATGGGCGCGTTTTTCCTTGAGTGCTCGTGTCAATCTCATTAATTGGTTCGGTAAAAGGCTCGGTTGAGCAACTCATAATACACGACACCAAGCTAATGCCACCAAATACACAGCATGAGTTTTTTTCCATGAATATTCGGTTTGGCTGTCAATGTTGAAACATGGCCAGGTGGTCCCCATGATTTTCTCTTCTTTGGGTTATCGTAGTGGATCCATTTTTCATCACCAGTCACTATACGATGCAAAAAACCCTTTTTTTATGCCTGGCAAGCAGCATTTCACACGTGCAAAATCGGCGTTCAACGTCTCTCTGTTTTAGTTCATATGGAACCCAATTTCCTTGTTTTTGACTCATTCCCAACGATTTTAAACGATGTGAAATTGCTTGTTAAGTCACTTCTAATGTAAGTGCAAGTTCTTCTTGCGTTTGACGCGAATCTTCCTCCAATAATACTTTACAACCAATTCCGTGTCTTTGTCTTCCACGTCAAACTCACCATTTTTAAACTTTTGAAACCACTCACGACAACTTCTCTCACTTAAAGCAGCCTCACCATATGCTTCTACAAGCAATCGATGCGCCTCAGCTACAGATTTCTTCAAATTAAAAAAGTAAATAAAAAGTTCCGGCAAATGACGCTTATTGGGCACAAAACTTGACATTTTCGCACGAAAAAAATTACGATATTACGTTTTACATCTGACAATTTCAACATAACCTTCTGGTGGGGCCATCTTTTGTCGAACGGCGGAAACTTATTTGTAATCCAGAATTTACTTTATTTTAACATAAATTCACAATTTTCATGATTTTTTGGGCCAACCCCACTGAGACGGGGCTCGTATATGGATGTATGCGTACACGGTCCTTCTGGATAAGGGTCCGGCAACTTCAAAAGCTATTACAAGGGGTCCGTGATGCCATAAAGGTTAGGTAACACTGGTCTAGAGGATAAATGAATAATGTATTCTGCTACAACTAATAATCTAGGGCAGCGGTCTGCAACCCAAATGTGCTCGCGTGCCACTTTTTGCCTATAATTCTATTTGACACTGAGCGCGTAACACCTCTACAAAAAAAAAAAGGTCGACTTACCGTATGGGTCCAATATGTTTTTTTTTCAGCTCATCACATACGCCCGTCCTTGGCGTATACTCTTCTTACAGTTCATGTATCTTCTGATTTTACGATTACAGCACTGGGTCAAAATTACAAAAGCGTTTTTTATTTTTAATTTTACAAAATAATCACAGAATTTTATTTTATAGAACATTAAAAGTTACTATATTTTTCTGAAGATAATACTTTTTGTAGGAAGTTGTCATTATTTTCAATATGTCAAATACAATTGGGAATTAATTCCCTAATTTTGGCTTGCCACCCAAAAATGCTTCGCGTGCCACTAAGTGGCACGCGTGCCATAGGTTGCCGACCGATGATCTAGGGAAATAGAATTGGAAAACGAAGTGTAGGAAGAAGAGGAATATGCTAACTAACAAATCTACGTCATTGGTTTAACACGACATTAATATTATTATTTCAGGCTCCAGTTTCAAAAGTTAAGATCGTATTGATGATTGGCAATTTTCAGAACTTGAGTCGACATATGAAGAAAAAGAATCTTATTTTGTAGGTCTTTTTAGTACCAGCGTTTTCTCTTCCAGATCTTTAATTCTGTCCTCAAACATGTCATATCCACTCTATCTGCCTCCCATTGTCAGCGTTAAGAAGCACTGCTTTTTATGTTACAGTAGCATGCTTATTAAAAAGGAAATATTATTATTATTATTTTTTCTAGGTCAGACATTTGGAACTGGCATCACTGCAATAAAATTAACAGCGCTTGGAAGACCCCAACTACTGGTGAGTAACAGAATGGTTTAATTTATTTTTTATTTCGATTTTATATACTATATGATGCGATGAAATGAAACCAGTATTTTCAGTCCAACAAATTTGTACCGTTTTATTTGACGTGCATGTTTACTGAAGTTTTCGCCATTGGTCATCAATTTCAATATTCAAATGATGATTTTTTTTGTTCCAAATACAATTTATATGTTATTGAATGCGTAGAGATACCTTGAAAGTGGCTTTGCGGCTTTATCTCGAAACAAATGTTAGTAGTTAATCCATAACCACTCACGTAGTGCTTCAAATCGTCTAAATAACATAATGCTTTTTGTCAATATGTTGTCATTGAAATATAATAACTTAATAACTAGTAAGCAGACACAATTATTATTTTTAAGAAATACATATCTTAAAAATATTCATACCAAGAGAAAAATATATTCTAATGCGTTTAGTTAAATATTATTAGGTCGTCAAGGATAAAATTTGTAGAAAAAAAAGCTGGTTGATAACTTACAAATATAAGGAATTATTTTATTCATCTAAGTATGCACCCATATTGTCTATACACTTTCGCCATTTAAGCGGCAGGTTGTTTTGGTAAATGAATTCCTGGAAGGCCAGTTTTATAGCATTGTCGGAATTCAACTGTTTTCCTATTAAAAATTTGTCCAATTTGCGGAAGGAGTGGTAGTCAGTGGGGGCTAGGTCTGGTGAGTATGCAGGATGATGAAGAAGTTCCAACTCCAATTCCTGTAGTTTTGCCGCAGTCATTTGTGTGGTCTAGTGTTATCATCCAATCTAGGTTGTTTTTCTTTAAGTTTTTGCATCATTTCGTCCAGTTGGTTGCAGTATATTTCTGCTGTGATCGATGAGCCTGTTTTTTTTTTTTTGTTTTTAAGTTACCTGTACGAAATTTGGTGAACCAATTTAATATTGTCTGCTGCGTAGTAACACTAGAGCCAAATACACTATTAATGATTCGCGCGGTCTGCGATGCCGTAGTTCCATGTAAGAACTCATACTTCATAATAGTGCGAATTTCCGACCGTTCCATTTTCAACAACATTAATTAAAAAAAAAGTTTTAGATATTTTTTAGAGCATACAATGATTTCTTTAAACAGGAGAGATGTGTAACTTTCCAACAAAAAAAAAAAAAAAAAAAAACAGAACGATAAAATATTAAGCCAATGTCAAATAATAAGCTGTTAAAGTTGGCAATATTTTTAACTATAAATTTCTTCTTTGACGACCTGATATATTTATGTATATCGCTTCCTTCAATTTGTGAGTAGGGTAGGTACAATTGTCCAAACAAGTAACTGTCTCGAAATGTGTCTAAAACTCAAAATAAAACCTATATTAACTGGGTGAACATATGTGGGGATTTTTTTAATGAGATATATTACTTAATTAAATCATAGATTAATTAAATAATTTAATAAGATGTCCCACTTCTCTTATACATCGCGGCTTATATATTAGCGACTGCTTGATTTATTGGCGAAACGTTGAACGTTTCTGGAAATAATGCTTAATTGTCAAAAAAAGCCGAATGAATCTTTTTTTACCTAAATACCTTTAATTTACTACATTGGACGTTAACCTTTCTTCATTTAAAAATAATTGTAGTATTCAATATTTTGGTTTCTTTTCATCTTTTTAAGGTTTTGTAGGCATCACCACCATAAAACCATTATAACGTCACTCATCTGTCTGTAGTAATTGTGGCCAAACGGCTTAACCTAGAAAGTTAAAATTTGGCATGCTTGTACAACTCTTTGACCCACATATAGGCAAAAATACTGAGAGGTCAAAAACACATCCCGAGATAAATATAAACAATTATTTAGGTATTTAATACAAAAATAAATATTTTTTTTTAAATGTTGAGTGGGTGAAGAAGCAAATTTGTATATTTAAAAAATCTATTTTTGTTGTGGGATTTTTGTCAAAAATATGTCAAAAAACTTTTGTCCTCCACCCTATCTCTCAGAGGGGTTGATCTAAAAATCTGATAAAAAATCTCCATAATGAACATTGATGAGAACCGGAATAGTTCAACAGGAATTTTTAATCAGATTAGTTTTTCGAAAAATGTAATTTTTTTTGTATCGTCGATAAAAATAATATTTCTTTTTTTAAATTTTTTGTGTCGTATCAAAATAAATGTCTTAGGACGTAGATCAAGGAACGAATAGTAGTTTTTAGATTCGTTTTTTTAACACAATTTTAGCCAAAAATGAGGTAAAAAGTTCTTGTCCCGCCCCCTTTTACTAAGGTGACCAGACGTCCCGGTTTCTCATCATTTGTCCCGGCGTCCCGAAAGGTACCCTTTATGTCCCGGTTTACAATTCCAAAAAAATAAACTTCACGAACCTAATTTTTTCTAATATCCCGCAAGCCTTCAAAATATTACATTATTTACAAATATGTCTATCAAATATTTTACAAGCTAGATAAACGAATTTTCAAATAAAAACAAAGATATTTAAACATCAAGAAGTGAAATTTATCGGTTCTAAATTATCGGATATGATCGATCATCTTGTTGAGGAGGGTTTACTAGATTCAAACACATTCTATCAGACGGTTGATGCATTCTTTAGCACATCTTTAAATTATTTAGAAGAATGGACAAACTGTTTCCAATTTGGATCCATATTTCAATGGGTTTTACTGAAAGCAATACAACATGGAATGATGATACAAAATCAAGAGGCTTGGTGAGTAAATATCTGGATATTTCAGCGCATAAATTCTCCGCAATTGATGAAGAATTGCTATTTACGGAAATAACGAGGATAAAGAAATTTTTGGAAGAAAACTCAAATGAGGATGAATTTAAAACTGACAGCGCAACAAATAAGTGGAAAAAAGTTTTCAGTCATTTTGATGAGAATTCTATCCCTTGTCAGTATACAAAGCTAATCGTCGAATTTGCTTTCAGTGTTCCAGCAACCAATAGTCCAATTGAAAGAGTATTCAGTCTTGTAAATTCTTTCTGGACAAAAGAAAAAAGTAGGATGCATGTCAATAAATTAAAAGCAGTCATCGCAATAAAAGTAAAATCGAAAATTGTTGGGATTTCTACGATAAAATATCCAAGAATAAAGTTTTGCTGGAAAAAATTCACAAATCCAAAAGTATTCGTAGAAGTAAATTGTTTGTAATTATTTATTTTTTTATCTGTGGCTTATGAATAAATAATTTGATAAAACGATTTTTTTTTATTTGTCCCGGTTTATGACTTTCAAAATCTGGTCACCTTACCTTTTACCCAAAAATTTAGGTACCTAATGTACATTGATCTGAACCGGAAACGTACAAGAGGAATTTTTGATCCCATTGCAAACAAAATTATTTATTTTTTTAATTTATGACTAAATTATGGCTAATAATGTTTGTGTATTGTGGGGATAGGTGTGTATTTTTTTGAAATAATAATTATAATAATAAAAAAAAAAAAATACAGCTTAGGACCGAGTTTTGAACACCACACTACACTCTACACTGTAGATTAGAATTAAATGGACTCTTAATGCTCAAAAAAACGAATAAAAATAATTATTAAAATTATGTTGATTTTGATGTGATTATAGAACAAATATTCCTAGACATCGAGTATTATGTTGGCTTCTTACACTTATTAAATACCTACAAAATCCTGAAATGTGTGAAAATTCACACTTTACATCAGATTTGAAAAGGAAACAATGATTACAAATATATATGTACGTATTACATGTTAAAAACAAATATAGGTCTTTTATTGATTGGTTCTTGCATTTCAGTGCTACAGTAATCGAGCTGAATTTTCAAATTCTATTTTTGTATGTAGACGTAGTAATGGATTAACTTTATTTTTATTTGTAGCTGCAACTGTCGGAGGTAATTTACCGCACAAGGCAATACATGTCTGAGCTGGATGGCGGATCGGGAAACGTGCTGGGTCATCACGTTAAACCGAAGGATTTAGAAAAACGTTTCGAGCAAGCACATGTATTGGACCAAGCTCCAGTCAAGAAGTTTTTGGAGAAAGTTACTTCGGATAAAGAAGGGTAAGGATACAGTACTCTTGTAGCGGTATTAAATAAAAAATAGTCGAAATAAATAAATAAATAAATATACATAAACTATTTATTTATATTTATACTCGAAGAATCGTATATACATATATAATTAGCTACCGTGTGTTAGTGATTTCGTAACACTGTGACGTCATTTTTCCTAAGGTTCTCGCTAACTGGGAAACAGGGTGTCCCCAGTTTGACTTGATTGGCAGGTATTTTGTAGATTTATTCTCTAAGAATCTACGAATATAATTACATATAGAAATTTGTAGGATTTCGTAGGCATAAACAAGAAACTCTAGATACTCCTATATCATTTGACTGATATCAACAAAATTTGCAGATTTATTCTCTAAGTAACTGCGAATAAAATAACATGTAGAAATGTCTAGGGTTTCGTAGGCATAAACAATAAACTATATACACTGCTATATCCTTTGACCAATATGAACAGTATTTTGCAGATATATTCTCTAAGAATCTACAAATATAATTACATACATAAATGTCTATGGTTTCGTAGGCATAAACAAGAGACTCCTATATCCTTTGACCGATATGAACAGTATTTTGCAGATTTATTCTCTAAGAATCTGCAGATAAAATAACATACAGAAATATCTAGGGTTTCGTAGGTATAAATAAGAAGTATTTTGCAGATTTATTCTCTAAGAATCTACGAATATAATTACATACAGAAATGTGTAGGATTTCGTAGGCATAAACAAGAATCTATAAATACTCCTATATGATTTGACCGATATGAACAATATTTTGCAGATTTATGCTCTAAGAAACTGCGAATAATAAACATATAGAAATGTCTAGGGTTCGTAGGCATGAAAAAGAAACTCTAGACACTCCTATTTCCTATGATCGATATGAAAAATATTTTGCAGATTTATTTCCTAAGAATTTGCGGATAAAATAACGTATAGAAATGTCTAGGATTTCGTAGGCATAAACAAAAAACTCTAGACACTCCTACATTCTTTAACCGATATGAACAATATTTTGCAGATTTATTCTCTAAGAATCTACAAATATAATTATATATAGAAACGTTTAGGGTTTCGTAGGCATAAAATAAAAACTCTAGACACGCCTATATCCTTTAACCGATATGAACAATATTTTGCAGAGATATTCTCTAAGAATCTACGAATATAATTATATATAGAAATATGTAGATTTCGTAGGCATAAATTAACGTCTCAAATTATTTTTAGTTTTAACAATATAAATGTAATGTATTGAGTAAAAATGAATCGTTTTCCCATCTTAAAAAGTTCATGAATAAATAATCTAACTATATAATTAGCAAGTGTCTGTATGTAGTGTCGGTAACATTATGACGTCAATTTTTTCTAAGGTTCTCATGATTGGCTAACTGGGAACACCCTCTCCCGTGATTGGCTAATGGGTGATATCCTGTCCCGTGATGATGATCCCAAAAATGAAGATACGTTAAAAAATAAAACCAAATACACATACAAACAATTGAAAATTTTATATTATAAATCCGTCATTGTTGACGGGTAATAACCTAGTACAAGTAATAATTGATAAAAAAAAAATATATTCAAATTTACCTTGAATTAAATTTCATGAAATATTATCTATGTTGAACTAAAAACGGCAAAAGTAAATATTATTCTTCATAAAATTACGAAGAAGATGGTATATAATTTATCCAAATTACATTTTGTTTTGGAGCAAAAAACAAAAACACTTACTTTCCAAAAAAAAGTTTTTCACCATTCAATATTTATATAAAGTTTTAAAATAATTTCAGCACAAATTTTAATTATAGCTACCTACAGATTCATTTTGTATACAGGGTGTTGAATTGTACTCTATCTCAGAAAGACTGATAGTAATAAAATTTATTATTTGTAAAAAGTTTTTTCACACAGAAGCGGCCCACAAAATATGAATAGTTCGAAACGAAATATTGTTAAAAACAACCGAGTGTGCCGCACATATTATATGGGAATACGAACTAGGGTTAAATACAATAGACCATAAAAATATTACCCTAAAATTTTGAGGTAAAATATGGTCACAGGGGTGCGTTTAATGATATGATAAATATGGTCACAGGCGTGCGTTTAATAAAATGATAAATAGTAATATAGAAATACACAAAACCAATTTAAATGTGTTTAAAATGTGCACGCCACTGGTAACTGCCTGACAAAAAGATTTATTATTATCAGTCTTTCTGAGATAGAGTATAATCAGGTACATATATGGATTTAACATTTAAAAACAGATATATGCGATTTCCTACTTCCTCGTTGGTTCTACAGACAAAAATTAAATATATACATATATGTATATATTTAATTTTTATGCAAGTATGTATGCAAGTTGGTGCCAAGTGTTTGCTTCAGGAATCTATAGTACCCGGATTCAATTTTATTTAATCGAAAGAAAGTTCTTGAATACATATATATATATATATATATATATATATTTTGAATTTAATAAATTCATAAAAACTGAATTTAATACACATTTACATTAAATATTTAATTTTTTATTTTTATTTTTTTCCACTGAAATTAACAAATTAATAAAAATAGTGTGCCACGATGCCATTGTTTACTATAGTAATAACACACACAACACATAGGCAACTGGCAAATATACGAACTAGAGATGGGAATTTCGGCTCAGTTTGTGGAACTGGATCAATGGAGGTCGTTCAGTGTGATCCGGCTAAGTAAACATGTTCCCGAGACACAGGTCGGTCAGTTGTCGGTCGTTCGTTCAATATAGTTGTTGGTTTGCAATATGTAGGTAGAACGTCGCTCAGCCCCGGCTCTTGCATTATATGAATTGAAACATGTTCCCGAGACACAGGTCGGTCAGTTGTCGGTCGGTCGTTCAATACGGTTGTTGGTTTGCAATATGTAGGTAGAACGTCGTTCAGCCCCGGCTCTTGCATTATATGAACTGTAAACATGTTCCCGAGACACATATTTTTGCCGGGTTAATAGTAAACAAACTATTCACTTTATATAGCTACTGTATTTTAAACCAGATGTGTTAAGTTTATGGCGAAGTTTATTGCCCTTACAAATCGGACTTCTGCGATTTGGGCAATATTTTTAATATTTTTATATAGTGTAGTTGTAAGAAAGTACAGACTAAGCCTATTAGTTTCAAATAGACTGCCCTACAAATTGATGACAAAATACACTTTATGATAATACATTACAAGCCGAGTTCTCGCGAAGCTCAACATGACATCGATCCAGATCCGGATCATTCCGGTCACTGCTCACAATCGCCCGATCAATCGTATCCTTGAAACTTGAAACTATACAGTGAGCCGTGAACCGGCTCATTTCAATTTGGTGAACACTGTCACTTCGGTCAGTGTACTGAGCCGGCTCAGTGAGCCGGTTCATTCATGAACGACCCATCTCTAATACGAACCAATTTTTATAACAGACCAGGTTATTGTTTAGCTACAAATGGTGGTTTATTTGAACATTTTTTGTGAAATCTTGTTAATAATATAAATTGAAATAGTTTATAGTTGTTTTTTTTTTATTGTATAATATATCAGATTCAACATAGAATTGAGCACAAATTTCTCAAATTAGCTCCAATGTCATGGCACACCATAGTTAAAAGTTAGCAGAAACAAATTAGCTTTAAATTAAAATATATACTGTAAGTGAGTATTAAATTTAGTTTTTATGAATTTATTAAATTTTAAATAAAGTACTGAACAAATATTATATTTAAATTTTGTCTGTATAACCAACGAGGAAGCAGGAAATCGCATATATCTGTTTTTACATGTTAAATCCCTATAAGTACCTGGTCAATTCAACACCCTGTACCTATACATTTTTAAAATAATTACAGCGCTAATTTTAATTGTATTCAGTTATAATCAAGTTTCAACAAAAAGAGGTCCAGTGACGAGAAATTAATGTACGAATCGTTGATATTTTTTTAAAATATAATTTACCATGACGTATTGATTTGTTTTTATAAATACGACAGAAAAATTCTTAATAATCTTTTTGAATAGTTGAAGCTGTTTAGTCAAATAGCTTCAGTCATGTGTGTAATTTATTTGATATCGTTAAAACATTTTTCTTTTGTAGTATTCTTCATTTGTTCCCATGGTCTGGAATTCTTGACGAGAACCATCAACTTAGTGAGACTTTTCGTGTTCCTGACCTTAAGACTGGTAAAATGGTGAGACTGATCACACAGCTGACGCCAAAAGAAGAAGAAATGTTTAGGAACATGATCAGGCGACTGAACACCGTTTGCAAGGTAAATCTACTACTAGATAATTTCGATAATATTTAGTATTTACGTTAAAAATATTCTTTATTTTAATCAGGGCTTAAAATGTACCGGAGCAAACCGGAACGGTGATCTGGTTCATGAACTGATGGAAAATATCGTTCCGGTTCGTGCAGTTATTAAATATATTGAAGTGTTGTATTGTTTAGTCACACAATAATTTTGAAGTTGTGTTTAGGTTCGTAAATTTTTCTATTTCGAGTCCTGATTATAATAAAATATTTTTTATTATTATTTATAATTTAATTTAGAGTGTTCATCGTTAAATACAATTAACCTCAATTATTCTCCATTATAAGTGACATTAATTATTAATAAAATGTTTTATTTTTTAGTTGGCGCAAGAAATGGACGTAAGAATAATGATTGATGCCGAGCAGACTTATTTCCAGCCTGCTATTTCCAGAATTACGCTGGAAATGATGAGGAAGTACAACAAAGAGAAAGCTATAGTCTTCAATACTTACCAGTGCTATTTGAAAGCTACCATAGATGAAGTAATCACTGACTTAGAGCAGGCGAATAGGCAGGACTTTTATTTCGGAGCTAAATTAGTTCGAGGGGCCTACATAGATCAAGTAAGTTTTATTTAATATTTACTCTCCCAGATAAGACTTATGTAAGCACTAGATGTAAGCTAAAAATCGATGTAAAACACAAAACTGCCTAGCAACGCAATGTGTTCGAATGAATTTTTAATTAGTTACTTAACTTACATCTAGTTTTAAGACTTTTATGCAACCTGGCATAAATAAATTAAACTATGTTGGCTTCGCCTCGGCTCTGAACCACGAACCGTGGCAGTAAAACTGCAACTTTTCTGCCTAGTTAAACAAATAACTATTACATTTGTTGTAT
The DNA here is from genome assembly GCA_963971575.1 of Liopterus haemorrhoidalis. Lineage (NCBI taxonomy): Eukaryota > Metazoa > Arthropoda > Insecta > Coleoptera > Dytiscidae > Liopterus > Liopterus haemorrhoidalis. The sequence goes on along the minus strand of OZ020614.1, from coordinate 20,436,380 downwards.
AGGAGAGGGCAAGAGCTGCTGCCTTGGGCTACCCCGACCCAACTAATCCAAATTTCGAAGCTACAAGTGAAATGTACCATAGAACTCTGACAGAATGTTTAAGGAGGATCAAGGAGCTGAAGGATCGTGGTGGAGAGAAAAAGATCGGCATTATGGTAGCATCCCATAATGAAGATACCGTCCGATTCGCTATTCAAAAAATGAAAGAAATTGGCATCAGTCCTGAAGATAAAGTTATCTGTTTCGGACAGCTGTATGGCATGTGTGACTACATAACTTTCCCGCTTGGTAAGTTAGTTAGTTAAAATTTTTGGCGCACAGCAACAAAGGCTATTTGTACCTAACGCAGCCCATCTAATTGACTACACTACATATTAAAAACAATAAATGAAACAATAAATATGTAAATAAAATCAATAAAAATACGCATGCTTGGTAAGTTAATGTAGAGGCTGTAGGCGTGAATTGTTTAAGCAATGCTAATTTCTTTATTACAAGAGATACCAAACAGGTTAAATTAGGAAAGAAGAAGTATTTTACTATAAAAATAATATTAAATTGGAAACACAAATGAACATCAAAAATACTGTTTTTATAATTATCTTAATCTCCTTCGTATCTCTTATAATAAAGAAATTAGCAATGCTTAAACAGTTCCCAAGAACACCCTGTATACTTTCTTAATCATGAATCTACATACTGATTTGTTAATTTGTTCTTAGGGTATGAACACGTAGAAAGACCGGTAACTATAAGCGCCGGCCAATGAGAATAAATATCCCAAATTTACCCAAGCACGTATAAAGATTGTCGGCAATAGCGTACGCAGAAAAATATTTCGGGGGGGGGGGGGGATTTTTCAAAACATCGAATTTTTTTAGACATGATTGTTTATAGTTAATAATCATGGTAAAAAATACTGTACTTAGATAAATAGATAAATAAATAAATTAATAAATAAACAAATAAACAAATAAATTAATAAATTAATAAATAAATTAATTAATTAATAAATAATCACCTGAAAGGTATAGAAACTAAATATGAGGACGAAAAAAAAAACGGATATACAGTCTAAAAAAATAGTGTTAAAGGGACTTCAGGGTACACTAAAAATGAACTTTTAGTGTACCATGAAGTCCCTCGCTTTTCGTATTAATTATTTATACTTCTTTTTTGGTTAAATTTAGTGTAAAGTTTACACTTACATACTGGTTAAATTATACTGTTAGAAAATAAATAGTGTTAAAGTAGTGTTAATTTTAACACTGAAAAAGTAATATTTCATAAAAATAACACTATCTGAATAAATTAAGATATAGACGATGATTTGGTTAAAAATAGTGAACTTTTTACTTTTTTTAAATGAAAATTTTAACACTAAAATTTTAACGAACTTTTATACTTATGATTTTTTTGCTGTGTACTTACTAAATACCTACAAAATGAACCTACCTCTGAAATGTGTGAAAATTCACACTTCACATCAATTTTTATTATTTATTCTAGTTCTATAATAATAAGACTAATATATTTGCCGAAAAAAAAAAAAAAAAACAAGAAAACACGGAATATAGGAAAATACAACTCATGTTCATTTTCAGCATGTAAACAAATACACAAGTGATAGTTTAATGTCATCTTTCCATATGTTCACTAACCGGCATCAAGAAGCGTTTATGGGCACCGATAAATCAGCAACATAATCTTTATAAGTGTTCGTACTCCTTAATCTGTATGATCAGTTACCATAACTTAACCATGTTTTATACATATTTGTTTTGGCAAGAATGTTAAAATATAATGAATTTTGTTTACAGGTCAGTCTGGTTATTCTGCTTACAAATACATCCCATATGGCCCAGTGAATGAAGTTCTGCCATACTTGTCGCGACGAGCCATGGAAAACAAGGGTGTACTAACGAAAATTAAGAAGGAGAAACGGCTGCTTTTTAACGAAATAATGCGCAGATTTGTTACCTTTAAATGGTTTTACACACCAAAAGGCAAATATGTGCCAGTGTAAAATTTCCGGGATGGGGTATGTTTAATATTTATATTCGTCCACTTGTTTGTTCTACAGTGAGATCATTATTAATACCTGAGCGTTATGTAATACTTAACAGAAACATTTAGTTATCAAACTTATTTCCAAGGACATGCACGCATATCAGGTCTGGGAAAAAGTTCGTGGCGTTTTTGCCGATAGACGGCGCCAATTGCAAATAACTCAGGAAACACAGATCGCAACGACACCACTAAGCGCTCGTTGGAAAGGTGATAGTTCGACCGTTACTTTCAGTGTCTAAACATCAAAATTTGTGCAGTGGTTGGAGAGTTGTTTGCGTTTGAAAATGGAGAAAAGTAATGAAAAATTGCGCTATATTTTGCAATATTATTACGACAAAGGGAAGAACGCTGCGCAGGCTTGTGAAAAATATTGTGCTGTGTACGGTGAAGGTACTTTATCAAAATCTGCTGCGCGGAAATGGTTCGCTCGCTTTCGTTCTGGTAATTTTAATGTGAAAGATGACTCACGCTCTAGTCGTCCAATCAGTGAAAAAGCTGATGAAATTCTTGAAAAAGTCCAGCAAGATAGACATATCAGCAGTGTCGATATTGGTACGGAGCTAGGCATTGATCACAAAACTGTTTTGAACCAGTTACGGAAAGCTGGCTACAAAAAGAAGCTCGATATATGGGTTCCTCATGAGTTGAGCGTGAAAAACATGATGGACCGAATTAACATCTGCGATGCGCTGCTGAAACGCAATGAAATCGAGCCATTTCTGAAACGTGTCATAACCGGTGATGAAAAATGGATTACGTACGACAATCGGAAGCGTAAAAGATCGTGGACAAGGAATGGTGAGCCATCACAAGCGTTCGAGAAGCGAGGATTGACGCCGAACAAGGTGATGCTGTGTGTGTGGTGGGACTGGAAGGAAATCGTCCACCATGAGCTACTTCCAGTTGGTCAGACGATTGATTCTCAACTCTACTGTGGACAACTAGACAGATTACGCCAGGCAATTGAAAGAGAATGGCCCGAATTGAATAACAGGAAAGGTGTTGTCTTTCATCATGACAACGCAAGACCACACACTTCTTTGATAACCCGTCAAAAATTGCGAGAGCTTGGTTGGGAAATTTTGTTGCATCCACCGTATAGTCCACACATAGCACCCTCTGACTATCACCTATTCCGATCTCTGCAGAATTCTCTCAATGGAATTAAGCTGGTCTCAAAAGAAGCCTGTGAAAACCACTTGATTCAGTTTTTCAACCAGAAACCACAGAAGTTCTTCACCGATGGCATCATGGCTCTACCCAAAAAATGGCGAAATGTTGTTGATAATAATGGAGCATATTTGGTTTAAATAAATTCATTTTCACACTATAACAAAATCAGTTGAATTTTACTAAAAAAACGCCACGAACTTTTTCCCAGACCTGATATTATTGATCAATAAATTGAGCTGTATATAACCAACCAATAAATTACAAAAATTGTTGACTAATATAGTTTTGATTTCAGGAAAAGCAACTACCTATTCCACTTTGTACCATCTCTTTGGATGAATTTCCCGGGTTATGTGTTGAAGATGTACTACGTACAGTGTAGATACTTAGATAGAGAACATTTAATTATTGTTAATGAAATAGTAATGAAAACCAAGATAAATTAATTTTGTCTCCTATCTGACAGCTTTTCACTGGACTTGTTTAAATATTCAGTTTTTTAAATGATTCGCATGAATTTTATGTATGTCTGCGTATGTTGGAAACATTCGGAAACATTTGTGTCAGCAGCAAAAATCACAATTTTACAATCTATATATAAAAAATTTCACCGAAATTTTATCTATCTAATAGAATACTTTTAATTGTAAAAATGTAATTGTACATATACAAATTTCATTATAGACGCCATCTTGTAAACCAATTGACGCATATTTGTGTACGACACGGCAAATTGTATCCAAAGCTTCATTCTGCAAATATGTTTCGAGCTATTTTGTTCGATTATGAAAATTACTCCTAGTTATTATACTTGGTTGTCTATTTTTGTTACCATTGTGAATCTACCGCTGTTCTCAATGTAGGTGCTACGAGTAAAAATGTTGTAATTTTCGTAAAGAACACGTGTGCCAAGTGGCATTCCATTATCAAGTATAGTATTTTTCGAGGAAAGTTCTGAACTTTAAACAATTATATTGAAAAAGTTTTGACGCATTATTTGAACATTTGTATACAAAACTATATGAATATAACAAAAATAAAAATTTATTTGTTGATCCACGCATTAAGAAGTTTCATGCCACTCAAATTTTTTAAAAAATATTAATTTTTTTATTAAATACATAATTGTTTATATTTATTTCGGGATGTGTTTTTTTGAACTCTCAGTATTTTTTCTATATGTGGGTCAAAGAGTTGTACAACCATGCCAAATTTCAGCTTTCTATGTTTGGCTACAATTTCTACCGTACAGACAGACAAACACATGAGTGACTTTATAAGGGTGTTTTGGTGGTCATACCTACAAAACCCTAATTATTTGAAATCCACAAATATATTTAAAAAATTGCAGAATATTATTGTCTGATATCAATTATTAAGTTATTGAGCGATAACATTTTTACAACATTTTTTCTGCAATTAAAAATATGCTATTGGATAGATAAAAAAAAACTACAAATTTTGAAGTACAGATTGTTAATAATTTTCTTTCATTTAATATTCAATTTCAGATTATTAGTTTTGTATAAGAAACTTTTAATCTGTGGGAGTTATACGTACCGTTAACAAATTTTACAAGTTTAGAGATTTTGTCCGGGTTTACACATTTTCTTTTTCTTTATGAATCAGAAGCAACTTAAGCAGTCTCTCGTGAACAATTATAGACACCTTTTTAGACACATTTTTAGGAGGTTCTCAATGGTCTTATACAGAATATAATTGCATCTGTCCACTGGTTAAGGCCTTATCACACTAGATTTAATATTAACATCTAGACTTGAAAAATTTAAATTTTTGCATTCGAATCGAAGTCATTTGTGTGTGATAGTATGAAAAATCTCTGCCTGAAGAAGTGGAAGGGGCTTTTGATATATCAACTGATGATTTAGGCAAATTTTGAGTGGGGTAAGTGCCCCTTTCCAGTCTTTTCTTGGACGTAAAAATCACTTTCCATAAAATACAACGAGCAAACGCATGCATGGGCTTGGATTTTTGCTCATTTTTAGTTTGTAATACATAGAGACCTACAATCCGCTTTCTCTCTACCTCCAAATGTCATTACAAGTGATATTGTTCCCGATTTAGGAAAATTATGGAATGTTAAAGTGAGATTCTTCTTTATCCATGATTTATATTGCGGCACAAAACAAAATGAATTGTTTTAAAACTAAAAAAAATAAAACACAAACAACAAAAAAAAACGTATTTCTCCATTGAACAAAACAAAACAATGTCACTCTCGTATCATCCGAAAATCGCCACCGGATGTCAGGGCGCTTCGGAAGTTTCCCCTAAAGTGTTTTTCAAGACAGATTCAGTTTCCTTACAACATTTTTTGTATTTAAATTCTTTTAGCCGTTCAACTTGTTCAGACTGTATAACACTTAGACAGAAAGTATTCCCTTATTGTTTTAATTTATTTATAATTACTTTTTATTTAAAACTGAATGTATTTGTTATTTATCAGTTATTTCACAAATTGTTCCTTCAGATTACGTAATTTTATTTATATGAAGATGAATTTCCAGTAAATAAACAGTTTATTTTATAAATATACTATTTTTACAGTATTTTATCTATTGGATTGTTCCTAATTCTTGTACTTAATACTTCAGATATTTTATTCACAAATTTAAATGTAAATAGCGAAGAATGTACAATACTGAAATTATCCAGTAGAGCATTTTGTTTTTACGTATTATTTTATTTCAGCAAATTGTTGCCCCTTTTTTTTAATACTATGAATATTGTTCCTGAAAAAATTATGCTGCACAAATATTTCTCGATTTTCCATATTTTATGTAGAAAAATTATAAGTATTAATATTCTTTTGTGATTCTGTTAAATGTTGTTTTAATTTTTTATGACGTTTTTGAAATTATTGTTAATAATGTTTCGTATAATTTTTATATATTAAAAATTAAAATTGTATTTTTTTTGTAAATTATTAATAATTTTATTTGATAAAAAAAAAAATTAAATGAAATTTAAAATATTCATTTTGTGTTTTTTTTTTTTTTTATTATTCAATTATTTTTGTAATTTGTCCTAATTTATTTGTTGAAAATTATTACTTCATTTACTCCCATGATAAGGATTGTGTAGGTACTTATTAGCTTTAGTCATTGGATGTCAAAATTTTAATTAAATTTTAAAATAGTTATTAATATAATTATTACTTATGTAACAACCAGGGTGTGCATTCTGTGCCCTTATTTTACACACGGTGAATGCTTACGCACAATATTTCTTTACGAAGAGGGTTAAAAACTTTTAATATTATACTTCATTGCGAGTAAAGTTTCAAATGCTATTTTTGTATTTTGTTATAAAATAATAATAAAACAGTTGCTATGAATTCTGACCCAGCTTGTTACATATTCTGTTTTGGGTAGTGTATATTTATTGAGTGAATGCATTTCAAGTAATTTTTTCTGCAATTTTGTGGCTGATCGAAAAGGTAAAAGCTATTTTTACTAATCTTACAACAATACATATTTTATGGCAGTCTTCACCAACTGTATGTTGATTTCTAGATAATAAACGTACGACTCTTCAGTAATAAAAATGTAGTTATTGTCCATAATAATTGACAACGAATTTAAAGAACTTTATTAGAAGTGTAATTGCAATTTTGTTTTTTAATAAGAGCTTAAATAGAAAGCGAATTTTCAGAGACTACGCGCGTGCCGTTTAATTATATTGGGTGCGTTTTGTTGTGCCAATTCTGGTTTCGGTTTAATCAGAATACGCGTTTTGTTGCGACTGTATTCTCTTTCTATTCATTCTACTCAAGCGATGACTCGAGGCCGGACGACTGGAATGAATAATAGTGGTGGGGATGAAAAGTAATATTTGAATGCAGTTGTCTTCATTTGGTTTTTAAATGTATTAGAATTAAATTTTGGTATTCTGCTTCAAAATAATTTTTACTTTTACGTATTTTCTCATTTTGTGTCCTAAAATAAATATATACCTATATGATTTTAATATAGTATTATTAAATCTAAACTTAAAATATATGTACAATTCAACTACTCGTTTTAAAACATTACGTTCTAGAATATTTGCTTCAAATATAAAGTATTCTTATTCTGCATTTATTATTTAGATTGTTCTACAACGATATGACTTAACCTCCATGCGAATGTCATTCCATGTTTACTTCACGATCAAAATTGTCGTTTTCTTGCGCGTCAATTCTAGTACTTCTAACCAGCCACCAACAAAACGCACCCATTAATAGTAAGGTTAGGGTTTCTGAATCCCGGCTTATTTTTAAATTCGCGAGATTCGAGACTTACTTTGAAATGAGTAAAGTCGTAAATTAGTAGACAGTGGTAGTGGTATACGCATACGACGTCTCTCCTAAAAAAGTAGTAAAATAATTATTTTCGTAAAATGAGTAGAGGAGAAAGTCCTAATATGGGCCCTTTTGTTTTTTCTAGATAATTTTTTTGAAGAAATGATCTTAAAATTGGCATACATCTAGCCCAAAGACTTATATACAATGTTCAAAATTGTAAAATGTGTAAAATGTTTGAATCAGGATCGAGTGTATGAAATATGGGCCCCCATTAAAAATTGGGTCGTTCAAAATTAATTTTATTTTTGTTTAAGATACATACTCAAAGTAACAGTTTAACAATTGATTACTGACAAAAATCACAGTCATATAAATTTTTTTCTGTCCCGGAGCTTTCATTGTTCATGTGTCCAATATATTGTACATTAGGCAGCGAACCCAAAGCTCCTTTGATCATCTAAAAAACAACCGTCACAAAACATACAAGCAGTATCTTCATCATCCGGATTTTGTTACCCTACTTCATCAACGTCCATGTCGTCGTCAGCTGGAAAAAATTGTTGAATATGCCCTGGCCCATATTTAGACCTCGCGGAGAGGCCTTATTTCCAACATAGCACATGGCAATCTAAATTAATGTTTGACTTTTTTTAGATTAAGTGAGGTAGTAGCTCCTAGTAATACAATATACCTCGATTACAATACAACAGATTCAAGTATAAATCACAAGCAGATCGAATAAAAATCTTGTCCATTCTTTTCTAGGATAACACCAACTTATCTTAGAAAAAGAATCAAAATTAAGCATTAACACATTTACTGTAATTCGTTTTTAACGGAACAAGAACTCAACCGCATTAAATTTGTAGAATTGTTGAACGAAAGGTAGGTATGTTTTTAAGCTATTGCTGAAAGATGGTGTTAGCTATATTAGTAGATTTTCTTTGGGGGCCCATATTAAATGCAGGGCCCATATTAGGACCTTCTCCTCTACTCTTATTATACAAAAATTCTCGAGCTATTTTTCCCGGTTGACGAACCACGAAAAAATCCCGAGAATTTCCCGGCTCAGAAACCCTAAGTAGAATAAACGGTAAATATTTTAGTTTTTACTGTGGACAAAAGGTCACATCAATAATTTTTTTAAATCAATAAATGATATGGAAATTATTAAAATAACTACCATTTGGTAAGGTTTTTCTTTGCCTATCTGACTTTTCAGCGTTGTCATTTTTTTAGCGTTCCGTTTATTAAATATTTTAAATTTCAGACCTAGTTATACAGCGTGATCTACGAAATTGAATAGAAATGGTAAAAAAATTATTAACAATTTTACGAAAAAAAAAAAAAATACACTTCAAAAAAACTCCTGCTTTGTCTCAAACCCCCAAAAACATTATCAATTTCATTTATTATTATTATTTTTTTTTTATTTTGATATTGTAGTTGAGTGCGGCCCCTCAAATTTTTCGCTTCCTGTGAGACAGTGGCTAAATGTTAATTTTCCACAAAAATGTATTGGACGGTCCTCTAATACTGACTTGGCAATAAAACACTGGCCACCCCGTTCACCCGATCTGACTCCGTTAGGTTACTTCTTATGGGGTTATTTAAAAAATAAGGTGTATGTAAATCGACCATAAAATCAACAAGAATTGATTCAGAGAATAAGGGAAGAGTGTGATCAAATACCATCAGAAACGATTAAAAATTTAATAAACTAATTTATAATTCAACTTCTAACCCCATCCAACTGCTATATCAAAAAATAAATAAATAAAATTGATAACGTTTTTGTGAGCTTGCGACGAAGCAGGAGTTTTTTTGAAGAGTAATTTTTTTTGTAAAATTATTAATAAACATTTTTTTCATTTGTAGCCATTTTCTTGAATTATACTGTATATCATTATTTATTTGCTTATATAATTATTAACCTAAATTAGCGCCCTTTTTATATTTTTTCATTTTATTTAAGGAGGGCATCATTTTTATTTAAATAGACAGGTTTATTTAAATACAAGTGATGACCTAAAACAAAAAACATCCTCACCTCTAAAATACAAGTGATGACCAAAAAAATGTCTTCACTTTTAAAATACAAGTCATAACCAAAAAAAAAATGCCTTCACTTCTAAAATACAAGTGATGACAAAAAAAAAAAAAACGCACGGTCGTGCCCCTCAGGCCTCGTGCTCTGGCACTTGCCCCGATGCCAAGGCAATTGCAACGGCTCTGAATATTTGATGAAGACTTTACTTTAAATGAGTAATGATAACTAGAAAATCAAATTAGTTTGAGTTTGTCTGCCTTCTTTAGTTGGTCTATCAATCTGTTGATCTGTCAGTATGACAATCTATCAAGTCTGAATTTTTCAGTCCATCAATATCAATTTGTCTGTTATTATTTATTATGAAATATGGCTCTTATAGATCATAAAATCAAGACTTATTTCAAAGATATTGACTCTAATTATAATAAATGATGAAAAAGAAATTTAAGTTTAAAAAGGAAATATCCAGGAAAATGAAAATAAATAAAATGCGGATTGGTGAATATTGTCATTAAGTTAATAATTTTATTATAATAATATATTTATATGTGAGGGGGGGATTAGCAATAGTTGAAATATATTTTAAACAGCTTGAGTAAAAATAAAATAGAACCGATTGCCTTAAAATGCTTTCTTTAAACATGTAATTAGCAGTCATAAAAAGCTACTTTATTCATATGAATGGATAACTGAAATGGAACATTTTAATTTAATTTCTGAACGACAAGGCCGGCCTTATCCATAAAGGAGCCTGGGTACTCGGGATGTAAATATTAATCACAAGTATCGATACTTTGTATCGCTATCATTTTATAGTATCGATACCGGTATTGGTTTCGGGAAACAAGTATCGATATTAATAAATATCGATTTAATAGTAAAAAAAAGTGCTTTTAGCGCTGGAGAATCGAAGGTATCGTTACTTTGTACTGTTATTAGTAGAGGGGAAGGTCCTTATATGGAGGCCTGCATTTAATATGCGCCCCCGAAGATTATCTACTAATGTAACTAACATCATCTTTCGGCAATTTTACAAATTTAGTGCAGTTGAGGTCTTGTTCCGTTAGAAACGAATTGCAGTAAATGTGTTTGCTTAATTTTGATTCTTTTATTAAGGTATGTTGTTGTTATAAGAATGGGCAAGATTTTTATTCGATCTACTTGTGATTTATACTTGAAGCTGTTGTATTGTGATCGAGGTATGTTGTGTTACTTAGAGCTACTGCTTCACTTAATCTCAAAAAAGTCAAACATTAATTTAGATTGCCATGTGCAATGTTGCAAATGTGGGATGTCTAAATATGGGCTCTGCGAGGTCCCTGCGAGGTCTAAATATGGGCCAGGGCATATTCAACAATTTTTTCCAGCTGACGACGACATGGACGGTAATGTGAGTAGGGCCTACTCAGGACCAATTGAAATTATATTGAAACCTTTATATGTAGTATTATTTTTAAGTGTTTCATTCCAGTTGTCTATCATATTTGATTGTTTTCAGATAATATATAAGTGCTTCATTTCTAGCTGTATCTTGTTTGCTGATTAATGTGAATCGCTGCTATTTTTGTGATAATCGCTCTATGTTAGTTACTGGCAGTATATGAAGTATAATTTATAATTATGAGACATTTGTAGCATATTTAATGTTAATTAAATATATAAAAGACTCTACATGGTAACTATGACAATAATTAGTATTAAGAAAAGTTACTCAAATAAATGTTATTAGGTGTGCAGTTAGAACATACTCATTAATTTTTAGTTTTCGATATTACGAGGGTTATTTTTTAAATAAGAACCGTTCTGGTTTAAAAGTAAACACAACTAACGTTTTTTCAAAAAATTTATTTTTACTATAGCAACATCCTTTCGCTATTTTTCGACATAATCCCCGTTCCGCTCGAGGAATTTTTCCGAAAGATAAGTTTCACGAACCCCTCGTCGTAAAAGTCGGCCGCCAGTCCATTTAACTAACCGTTGACAATGTCTTTGACGTCATCATCTGCTTGGATACTGACAATGTCATAGAGAACAGATCGGGAAACATGTTGAAAATTTTTATGCAGTTCTCCAATAGTGAAGCACCTGTTCTGTCAAATGTGTGCATCAACAGCCACTTTCAGTTCTAAACAAGATGCTCCAGGTCATTCTGGCGTTTCTAGTATAATCCCAGGATTAAGCGGCAGGGTTCTGAATGGCGATTTCTATGACAAAAACAACTCTTCATCTGGTTTTGAGATCGTACCAGTGGCGGCTCGTGACAAAAATGTTTGGATGTTCTGCAAGGAAGAAGAAAAAAATAATAATAATAAGAGTAAAAATTATATGCTTATGTTGTTCCCTTAATGCAATTTCTTGAATATTAATGCAATACGCCGGTCCTTCTTAGCAGCAAATTTATCTATAACTTTATCGGTTAAGTTCGGTATTGTTGATATGATTTTTTTTTTCTATTGACAGCGCTGAAAGGGCCGTTAGACGATCTTCACACATCGAGTTTCTGAGAAAAGTTTTTATCCGTTTTAGAGTGGAAAAACAACGTTCAGCTTTATCAGTAACCATGGGTGCTGTTACAAGAATTTGTAACAATTTCTTTGTCTACGCCATCGATTCTTCCAAATTATTTAAAATTATAAATTTTAGGAAAGACACAGCGCCACATATTTTTCTGCATTCACTATTTGAATATATTATAGCTATAGTGCGTTCGAAGGTGAGTTTGCAGTATAGCTCTTATGGCAAATGGGAGCGGTGTTGCCAAATGTTGTAAAAGTGTCAATTATAATAATATGAAAAACTCGTATTATTTACAAAAATCAACTCTTATAAAACTCAAAATAACACTCAACAAAAACAAATGGCCATTTGTAGAATACTGCGTCTTCACAGATCAGCGCGTTTTAGAGCTGGCAACGTCGACTAGCAAGAAAAGGATAGCGTCATTCTGTAAACCCATTAGAGAGTATGAAAAAGAACTACTCCATATGCCCTGTACTGCAAACTCACCTTCGAACGCACTATAATTCATCTTAACTTCATCACAGGGTAGCATAAATTACGTTATCAATTCTGCGCAAGAAAACAGCTGACACATTGACGTACATTTGGGTTTTAAACAATTGTTGTGGAAATCAAACACACAAAATCATGTATTTCAAATACATTTTTACGCATTTTAGTACACGGTATATCTTGAAACGTACGAGAAATAAATAATAATAACGGAAATAAACAAACAACATCGCACAATATGCGTAGTCAAACACAAATCAAAGTAAGTGACGCCACTGAAATGTGTTAAGCTAACTGTTGGTAACGTAATGGACGAAATTTGGTTTTTGCGCAAGGGAACTGGTAATATCCGCCGGTGATGAAGTTAAGTTGAACGCACTCTACAGAAAGTTCTGTTTTAAGACGTTCCTTATTTAAATTAAAAATCACATCCATTTTTTTCTGCTAAACGTTAAATTTTTACACATTAAACTCATTCACTAAAATAATCATAAAAATATAAGAACGAAATATCAGCGCTGAGCACAACAAATATTCTACTATTGACGACACGTGACAATTTGAACTGCATGACCTTACAGCTCAAAAGCCATTCATTGAAACTTTCGTTCGGAAGATTTACGGACCCGATCCAAGATTATTAAAGTAAAGGTTGTCTCGTAACGTTCTGACCAATCAGAGCGTAAGAGGGAATACGTCATAATACGGATTAGTTCAAACTAGAATACAGAATTAATATAAATGCTGATTATTTTATACTGATTTATATAAAATTTAAGGTGATGGGTATTTGTATTATAGTTAATAAATAACAATAAAATCGAATTCAAATATAATTTTACGAATATTCAAATAAAAGTAGAAAAACAAATTGCTATAATAATATAGTAATTAATAAAATTGGAGGTTTTATCAGTTTTTAAAAACGGCTGGACCTATTTTAACGAAATTTGGTACAATAGAGTAGAACTAGGATCAAATATAGGCATGATATCTCAAAAAAAAAATTCTTAGGGTAAAAACTGGTATTAAAAAACTTAAAATATTTCATTTATAAACAGAACTATCTTAACAGAAAAAACTATACAATAAAAATTGTTTATAAGAAAACAAATCTTATTTGTTCTATGCATTTATTCAATTTGATGAATATTAGGGAGTTTCAGGGGGATATCCTAAAACTAAAATATTGAAATATTTCACTTATTATTCTCTTCACATCAAAAATGAATGTAAGAAAATTTATTTAGAACAAAGAAACATTCCTTTCAAAGGAAAACCACATTAACACAAGTAGAAAATCAAAAAATTAAACGATATTTTTATATTTATATACAAAATTCAAACTTCACGTGTATATAACGTATTTAATAAACAAAGGCTGAGTACCGTTAGCATAGAGATGATGTACATTTACCCCCACCAGTTCAAGTTATGAGACGACCTTTACTTTAATAATCTTGGACCCGATCCACAGCCGAATAGTAACGAAATAGGATATTTCTGAGCACAGAACTGCGAAGTTCGTCTTCAAATTATTAAAGAGAAACGGAGAGAATGGAAGGTACAATAATTATCTAGCCCACTGTAAAGCTACGTGCTGTCTTTCGTTGCGCTACAGATACAATGCGTTTTCCAGAATACCACTAGTCGATACACATATAAATCCAAAAATCTTCCAAATATTATGCAACATAAATAATAATTTAAAAAATATATTTTTACTATATTTATTGGCAGTTCTGCAGCACCTATAGACCAGCCGCCACTGGATCGTACTGACTGCATTTTCAACTCCAAGGTAATAATCTATAACGAGTTTAATTCGTAAGGGAAAGCGAATTAATAATGAAATTAATACGAAATGTTATTTTACAGAGGACAGTCACATTGACAACGAAGGTGCCTTTTTACGGTGGTGCTCCAGCGTTCCAGTTCTGAGAACAATCTGAGCTTCCAATCTTGCCTTCACCTAGATTTTCATGCCGATTTCCCGCCTACGGCTTGGTTGGTAAACTTAAGTCTTAGAAAATATAACCTACATTATATGCTTGTTACATAAAATACTATTGTAATAAATTTGTTGAATCCTTGATAGTTATTAATAAAAAGTTTGTTGTGGTTCATCAGTACTTTCATTTTTACCTACGTCATTATTGTTGACTAATACAGTAATATACAGTATTCAAAGCCTTTCCAGAAGGGGCTATTAGCTACTAGTAAGGGTTGTATTATAATGTTATAATGACCTCCCAAAATTAGGCTGACCAGATTTTTTTACAGAAATAGAGTACGCTAAAAAAAAGTCATCATAGTAGAAATACACGTAATGAGCAAAAAAAAGGTCCTCATTTCAAAAATACAAGTGATGATCAAAAAAAAGGTCCTCATTCTACAAAAATACAAGTGACGAGCAAAGAAGAGTATATTCTTTTTTTTTTTTTTATAAAAAGTAAGAGTATAGAGCGCATTACTTAAAAAAGAGTACGTCTGGTCAGCCTACCCAAAACTATACTCTGTTCAGAATCAAGAAGTAGTAATAATGCAATGTTCACGTGGTAATTTTGTCGAACTCTCGTCGTTCGTTGGATGTTGAGCACTTAAATTTATGTGACAGCCAATAGGGTAGCGACTTCAATCTTTCCGGCAATTTTATTACTATTTCTGTATTTTGAACAGGGCATAGTGGAAAATAAAATGGCCCATTATTCTGAAAGGTTTACGACCTCTCATCTAGAACCGTTTGCACGCCACTGGACATAAGAAACATAAAATGTCCGAAAACAACACTCCTAAAAAAAATTTTTTATTTTAAGAAAATAAAATTTGCAGGGTATTAATATAAATCCATTGTTATCTAGTTTTATGCAATAAAATATTTATTATCTCTTATGTTAATCTGTTTTGAATTTAACGATTTGTTTTCGAACATTTTGTTGTCGATCAAATTGGTAACATTTACGAAACTATGTCGCCAAAGTTTTGAAGATGAAATTGTGATTTTTTTATATTTTTATATGTGTAACATAAAATGTTGTTAAATTCAGTATTTTTATACGCATTTTTATATTTAAAATTTATAGTTATATATGCAGAAGGTAAGAAAAAGATTTGATGACATTTTACTTAACCTGTCACCTGTCAAACGTCAAATATTTGTTTAGATACACCTGTAGATAAGAAATATTTACTATTTGTTAAAATATTATCTGTTCCCTTCAATTTGATATTAGTTTTATTATAAGAACAATTAGACTATAAAGAAATTAAAAGACTATGTTTAACTTTGGAAACTTGATTTTAGTCGGCCTAACAATAGCCAAATTTCGTCGTTTCTTGTGTTTATAAAATTCTGAAAAATTAACAAGTATTGTGAAGTATTGTATTAGAATTGAAATTTGTTTTGACGGAACCCAGAGCATTTGTTTCCTATAAGCGTAAATAGTTTTTTTTTAACGTTAGTAATTATTTAGTACTGGTATATAACTTTATAAAATACTATTAATTATAGTTATCGTTATAGCTTGTTAAAAATTAGACCAAATATTGTTTAAATTTACAGATGTTCGTATGCAGCAGTCAGATGAAAGTTGGAAGGAAGAAATAGGTATGTATATAAAAGTAATTTGGCTTAAAAATTCCAAATCAATAATTAATATTGCTTTAAAACTAAATTTTTAATCTTGTTTTCTGTGATTCCGTTATATACTTCATTGTTGATATTAACTTGTTGATTATCTTTACTTTTGACATTTGCTTATAGGTTGGCCTCAGAATTTCAAGTTTGCTGGTCAATTATCTGCAGTAACATTAAACAATGTGGGACATGTAATAGTATTTCATCGTGGTGATAGAATATGGGATGAAAGCTCTTTCGCTCCAAATAATGTTTACAATAAAATATCACAAGGACCAATCCAGTCAGATACGATTGTGGAATTCAATAAAACAACAGGTGCAGTTGTCCGTTCCTGGGGAAGAAATAAGTAAGTCGTGAAACACTTGACACTTCAATTTGGTTCTAATCTAGTTTCACGAAACCCAGATATACGTGAAAATTCACACAGCAATATTTTTTGACAAGGGTTCAAACCGGTATAAAATATGGGTCGATTTCTTAATATCTGCAGTACATTTTGTTTATTTATGGTTACATTTTTTTTCACTTTTTCAATTAGAACTATCGTATTTGATAGATATAAATTCGGTCAGCAATTAGGTCCACATTTTTTCCAACATGATTGTCTATAACATTGTTTCTCAACCGCCAGTCCGAAGAAAAATCTACCCGGTCTGTCTTATTTTTAGAAATATATAGGATGAGGTATCACTTATGTTCACACATCACCTCGATTATTTCCTAAATAAAAAAAGTTATAAAAAAATTGTCAAATAAAATTTATTCGGGGTAATGGGGGTCGGACTATAGTGGTATCAAACATTTTTAGCGTTTTGTAGTTATGACCACCAAAAAACCTTTATAATGTTACTCATGTGTCTGTCTGACTGTACGGTAGAAATTGTAGCCAAACGGCTTAGCATAGAAAGTTGAAATTTGGCTTGCTTATACAACTCTTTGACCCACATGTAGGAAAAATACTGAGAGTTCAAAAATAACATCTCGAGATAAATATAAACAATTAACTATTTAATAAAAAATAAATATTTAAAAAAAAATTATTGTGTGGTATCAAAAGAAAGCTCTTAAGACGATAACGATAAGATGATGATAACACTTAAAACTTAAGGAATGATAGATTGAAATTCGTTTTTTTAAACACGATTTTAGCTAAAAATGTGCTTAAAAAAATGTAGGTAATGTACATTGATCTGAGCCGGAAACGTACGAGAGGAATTTTTGATCAGATTGTGTTTTTAAAAAATATGTCTTTGTTTAAAAATTAAGTATAGTTTTTGTGTTTTTGACAAAATTAATATTTTTTTTAATTCATGGCTAAATTATGGGTAGTAATGTTGTGGATTTTTTGTATTTATAGTTAAGATAGTACGTGTATTTTTTTGAACTGAGTTACACACCACACCACACTACACTCAACACTTCACTTCAGTTAGGACTTCAGAAGTGTGCAGTTATCTTATATTATTATTTGCTGTGAATTAACCTATATTTTTAATTACATTAGATATTTGTTTTTAAAGTATGAAAAAGGAATAAATCATTTGTAGTAATAAAATACTTATAAATCAAATAACACATTGTTAATAGTGAGAAATACGTTTCTGAAATTGAAAAAAATGAAGCTATTTATCAATATATTTCTTACTATTCTAATGAAGACTTAGATTAAATAAAATCAAAGACAATAGATCAAATAATGAAGAAAAGTGATTATCAATAAGCTGTTGATTTTGATGTGATTATATAACAAATATTCCTAGGCACCCAGTATTATGTTGGCTTCTTACACTTATAAAATACCTACAAAACCCTGAAATGTGTGAAAATTCAACTTCGCATCAGTTTTTTTTTTTTTTTGTCGGCCAGTATATATGTTTTTTAATAATTTCATAATCGATTAATCGATTAATTTCTACCAATTTAATCGAAAATCGATTATAACATTTCGATTAATCAAATGATCAATTAATCGGTTAATTAATTTTTATTGCCATCTCTGTGTGGCTCATTACGTCACTGGGTTCGGTTCAAACTCTTGTTTTCTAATGTAAAATTTTCTAAGTTAATATAGTTTTCAGATTCTACATGCCTCATGGTATAACAATAGATCATGAAAACAATACTTGGACAACAGATGTCGCATTACATCAAGTAATAAAACTATCACCAGAAAATAAGGAACTCTTTGCTTTGGGTGAAAAATTTGTTCCTGGGGGAGATTATAGACATTTTTGTAAACCAACATCGGTAGCTATTATGAAAAATGGTGATTTCTTCATAGCGGATGGATACTGTAATTCAAGAATTTTAAAATTTAATTCTGAAGGAAAATTTATGATGCACTGGGGATCATCTAATTACAAGAATTTCCCAGGTTCAATACGTCCGATGACAAATTATTCATTATTAATTCCTCACAAAGTAGTTTTAATAGAAAAATTAAAACAACTTTGTGTAGCAGACAGGGAACATGGTAGAGTATTGTGTTATAATTGTTTTAATGGTTCTTTCACCTCATCATTCCTGTATCCACAAGGTGGTATGAGATTATTTAGTGTGGATTATACACCAATAAATAATGGTGAACTCTATGTGGTTAATGGACCCTCTCCAAATGCACGAGTTGAAATTAATGGCCTAGATTTTCAAAGCAAGAAAATTTTATTCCAATTTGCTACTTTATACAATCCACATGATATAGCAGTTACAAAAGATGGACAAGAAATATATGTTGTTGAATTAAATCCATATATGGTGCACAAATATAAAAGATTGAATTTTAAGAATTTAACAAAGGATAATATATTCGCTTTACAAGGTATGTTTTTTTATCATACGCAGTATACTCTCAAAGCTCCTTATTCGCGGTTTCGGTATTCGCGGAAAAAATCCGCTCTATTTATTCGCGGGTCACTTGAACTACAAGTTTTTGAAATACAGGGTGTCCCAAATAAGTTGTTAAGCGTAGGGATCTCGAGAACGGTAAAAGATAATGGTCAGTTAAATTAGACCAAAGTTGCTGCGTTAAGGGACCATTTTAACGATGGCTTTGTTCTCCTAAATACATTGGTTACTAGATATGAACGAAAATGTAAATTTTCCGGTTTTTAATTTTTGTTCATAACTTCCAAAATTCAAATATTAAGTGATTTTGGTGTGCACTTTCTTGAGGCACTTTTTCATGATGAATTTACAGAGATTTTCATTTTTTTTTTTTTTTTTTATCGCGTACCGTTTTCAAGTTATCGGTAATTTTAATTTTTCGTATGGAGCTTATAATAGTAGGTTATGATAATTTGAATAGAGCTTTTTTTTTGCTATGCAACCATATAAAAAGTCATATTTTATTTTCGTAAATAATTAGAAAAATTAAGAAAAACGTTTTTTCTCTATCAAAATGATCGCTGAGTTCGTTAAAATAACTTCGCTTGCGTTTGACGATATTAAACCGTTAGAAATGGCTCTACGAACAAAGCTAATGACAACCTCTCCTAGCGGTAGCTTGACAAAATAAATGTATATTAGGCAACCTGCTGTACTCAAGGGGGCCCTTTCCGTCTCCGCAGGGTATTGGCTTCATAACAAACAGTACTAAGGTATAGAGCATGCTGTGTCTATATTATGTGACGTCAATGTACCAAACCTTATTTATTTATTCAGTTGAATCTTTGTTTAATTTAATTCACACATTTTATTTTTTGTAGAAAAACTACCCAATCTGAAGTCGAAATATGAAGTTTCGTTTTATGTTGGTGTTACTGTATCCATAATAACAGTAATTTGTATTATCTATGGACTTATTAAGTTTACATTAATATACAAAAGAGGTATTTTTGTAATTTTATTTTAATCTTAATAGGTTGACTGCCAAGAGGTCGTATACGACCACCGGCTAGTATTTCCCCGTATGCCCGAGCGGTCGTATACGACCGCTAGAATACTATGAATTATTTTCGTGAATATTATGCCAGCGGTCGTGCATAAAATTGGTTTAAGGACGTTGAACGACCGCTGTGGCATACAAAAGTTCTAAGCAAGTGCGAATTTTCAAGTATTTTAAATCAAAAGCTGAAATTCAAATTGTTTTATTACTTAGATTTAAGAATACATTAAATATAAATTCTTTACAATACTATCTAAAAATATTGTTTAATTAAACAAAAATATAAAAACAAACCCTTGAACCATGTTTCTAGACCAACATAACATTTATATTCAACTTGGCACCTTGAACATTTTTAAGTAATTTTCTATGGCTGTCAACCTGTTAAGAATACGAATTTGTTGTAATAATATGTCAGTGGGTTTTTTAATTTATTTATTGGATTTTTTAATTATTTTTTAAGGTTTTATTTTTTATTTTTTTATTTATTTTTATTTTGTTAGGGGAATTAAATGGAGACAAGCTCCTGCAAATTCCCACGTACAGAAGTTCTAACAAAGTAATAATTATTACAACAAACATTTGTAAGTTACATAATAGATATAACTAAATATAAAGAAAAAATATATATATATTAGAAATTTTTAATCTACATAATTTGATTTATAATGAAAGCTTTATATTGGTTGAAACTCATAAAAAATGGAATTAAAGCCAACATTACTAACACTGTTACTGCAGTAAAATATCTGGGAATGTCTTGTAGTCTGCAAAGGAACGTTAAAATTAACGTGTTGTAACAAGTAACAAGTTAATAATTTTATATAATATGTTCATACCGATTATCACTCTACGCTTAGACAATTCGGTTAAGTGATAGCGAGTAAGCCGGTAGGCATACGATGAGGGATTCTCTCTGTAAAATTTATAATCGAGATACTTAGTAAATTTGCGCTGCACGGATTCCACTCTTTCTATATAAATGGTGTAATAAGGACTCCAAACTATACTAGCATATTCAACCTTACTTAAAACAAGTGATTTAAACAAACCAACCAAACAGTCTGGTCGGCTGAAGTCTTGACAGTTACGTAATATAAATCGCATAGTTATAAACATGATGATATTGTTTCTTCAACATGAATATCAAATCTTAATTTACTGTCAAAGTAAACTCCTAAGTCCTTGAATATATTAACTTTTTTTAAAGGGAACAGATCAATTGTATAGTTAAAAACTATGGGATTTAACTTTCTCGTAAACGATATAAAGTGAAATTTATTAAGGTTCAAATGTAATTTATTTTCTTGACAATAAGCAAAGAAGTTCTGTAAGTCGTTATTTAAGTTGATGCAGTCCTGCAAGTTAGTTATCTGTTTAAATATTTTAAGATCATCAGCGTAAAGTAAAAATTTGGAGTGCTTAAAACAGGCAGTTATGTCATTTAAAAAAATAATAAATAGAACTGGTCCTAGATGACTTCCTTGCGGTACCCCAGATGTTACAGGAACGGAATCAGAAATGCAGTTATTTAAGGCAACTGCCTGGGACCGATTATTTATATAGGATTCAATCCATCTGAGTAAATTGCCATGGATTCCAATCGAAATTAATTTAGTAATTAATAAATTCAGATTGACTTTGTCGGACGCCTTACAAAAGTCCGTTCCTATAACATTCACCTGTCCTGCGGAGCCTACAACAGAATGCTAAAATTCTGTATAGGGTAGCAGGTTAGTTATAGTAGATCTTTTAGGAGTAAAGCCATGCTGCTGTGGAATGATACGCGAATTGATAGATACAGAAATAAATTTAGTAATAATATTTTCGAAGATTTTAGCAAAAATTTTCAATTTGGATATAGGCCTATAATTTTCAATATTATTTTTCAAGCCATTTTTAAAAACTGGTGTTATGAGTGCTTGTTTCCACTTGTCCGGAAATACTCCATGTTTTAGAGATTTATTAAATAAAATATGCAGCGGTTTGCACAAAGAAGGCGAAATTCCGTCAGGCCCAGGTCCTTTAGTTATACAGATTCTTGATTATAAGTTTTCCATTTTTTATGGTACTTATTTTTTTCGCACATGGTTATGGTAACATTTTTATTGTTGATTGTTTGTACCACAACGGAAATTTATTATGATTTTTTGACTTACAAGGGACGTTAGCTTCAATGACAGAATCAATAATGTTGTAGAAAGCCTCTGTACAAACATTAACTTCATCATGCGATAAGATCTCATTCCAATGTTTGCAGTTAAGTACGTTATTAATAAGGTTGTAGTCAGCACAAGCATAGTTGTGTTTTAAATAATTAGCTTTAATATGTGATATTTGATTTTCTAATTTGTACAAGAATTCGACAGATTTATGATGGGAATCTTCTTTAAGCATTGGTAAATCACAGGTATCAACTACAACTCTATCAACGTTACACAATACTAAATCAAGTATTCTGTTATTTATATTTACGTTATTATTAAACTGTTTCAAATTATTGAGTAAGAAACAGTCGAGAAAAAGTGATGATTTTTGTCAGAGGGTAATGAAGGTGTGAGAAAGTTAAAGTATTCGTCACGTGACCACACAATATTAGCTAAATTAAAATCACCTACTATAATAACAGAATCCTGGAGATTGTCATTGATAATTTTGATTAAATTTTCAGTGAATACATTAAGTTTACAGATATCAGTATAGTCCGGTATGTAGACACAACATATATGAATTTTATTTTTACCATTAGGCAGAGCAATGGATATGCATACTTCTTCCAAAACGTTAGTTTGCCAGTCAGGCCGCTCAACAACTTGTAAAAATGAGCTGATTGCAATAAGAGAGCCTCCGCCGTCCTACTTATGGGAAGTATGCTTATCCCTATCTCGCCTAAACACTTGGAAATTATTACTAAATAGTTCATGACTACCAATATTGCCGTTCAACCAAGTTTCAGTAAGACAAATAATGTGGTAATCAGGTATAGAAGAAGCTTGAAGAAGCTTTTGTGCGTAATCCACATTTGGTAATATATTTTCAGTGAGTTCACATCTAACATATAATCAGTATATTATGAAATCTAATGGTAATGTAACGAGACAGTTAATAGAGAGAAAAATAAGAGGTTTTAATTTAATTTAATTTGGCTAAACACTCTTCGGTATATATTTGAAAAATTCGCGAGTTTGAATTTTTACGCGCCAGAATTTTACAATCCTGAACCCAAATGTACTCAATATTATTCTCCCTACCAAACAATTTCGCCTTATTTAGTAAAAGTTTGTTTTTATTTGTCAAATGCTCGTTCACATACAGACCAGATGAAACCGTAGGAATATTAATACTTAATTGTTTACCAGATGTTCTATTCTTTTTAATTACTGTTTTGGAGCACGCTAAAAATCTTTGCTTCAATAATCTAGATTTTAGTTTTATTATAATATTTCTAGGACCCTGCTTATTTTTATTAAAAAATGGATCTCTGTGGATAGCATCAATATCGTTGGGGGACACTGGACATTCAATGAATGCTCCAATATGCTGAATGACATCTAATAGATTTTCGTTCTTCTTTTCCGGGACCCCTTGAATCTCCAGGTTGTTTCTTCTAGAGTACTGATCCAGATTATCTAGTCTAGAGCCTAAATCCGCTACTTCCTTTTTAAGTGCTATATTTTCAGTCGTAAGATTTTCAATTATGGTGTTTTTTTCAATAATTAATACTTTTAACTCTTCGTATTTATTGTTGAAATCAATCCTAATATTTTCGATGGCTTGGACAATAGCTGGATGATTAAGATTTCCAGAAAGTTCTTCGTTATCAATAATTATTGATTTATTGGCGTCTGCAGACTGACAATCCTTACAGATCCATTGCGCTCCTTTAATCCCGTTAAGGAGTTTTAGAGTTTCAGCCGACAGACGAACACACTTTCCGTGGTAATAATGTCCACAAGAGCCCGAACAAAGGACACCTGGCGCCCTAGCGCTGACCTTTCCACCACAATCGGAGCATATATTTGACATCGGTGCTAATTGTAAATAAACCCCTGCAGAAACTGATCTTGGCAACTTATACAGCACCTAAGTAATGCAAATTGCATATGCCACTTAATCAGGGGCAGTAAAGAGCGTGAAGCAACTATAATTATGTTCGCACAGGTTTGGACTACTTTAACACAGATAAATTTCAAAAAATGTAAATAAGAAATTTGAACGAATAAAATGTAATATTTCACTAATGCAATTCCCTTCTTCTGATATAAGAAGAGAAAAACAAACACTAAAAATTATTGCACAGATCTATGAGAACTTCACAAAATAAATTCAACATAAAACTATCAAAATTTCAAAAAAATGTTGAAATATCTTGTAGGTATAACCACTAAAAAACCCTTATGACATCACTCATGTGTCTGTCTGTTTGTACGGTAGAAATTGTAGCCAAACGGCTTAACATAGAAAGTTGTAATTTGGCATGGTTATACAACTCTTTGACCCACATATAGGAAAAATACTGAGAGCTAAAAAAAAAAAACACATCCCGAGATAAATACAAACAATTATGTATGTATTTAATAAAAAAAAATATTTTTTTTGAACCGAGAACACACCACACTACACTCAACACTTCAGTTCAGTTAGGAGTTCAGAAGTGTTCATTTATTTTATTATACTATTATACGTTGTGAATTAACCTATTTTTTAAATTACATTAGATATTTGTTTTTAAAGTATCAAGTGAAATAAATCATTGGTAGTAATAAAATACTTATAAAACAAATAACACATTGTCAATAGTGAGAAATGCGTTTCTGAAATTGAAAAAAATTAAGCCATTTATCAATATATTTCTTATTAATCTAATGAAGACTTGAATAGGAAGCAAATGCAGAAAAAAACGCTGGGATTTTTGTCAAATAACGAAGAAAAGTAATTATCAAAAAACTGTTGATTTTGATGAGATTAATAGAACAAATATTCGTAGACATCCAGTATTATGTTGGCTTCTTATACTTAAATACCTACAAAATCCTGAAATGTGTGAAAATTCACACTACACATAATTTTTTTGTATTTTAGGTAGGCGATCATCATGGCCTATTGAGGAAAATGAAGTTCTACGTATTGATAATTTAAGTAGAAACATTGGAAACAAGTTTCATAAGTTGAGAACAAATTATAGTGATGAAGAAGAAACTGCTTTAGTTTCATGATGTAGAATTTCAAAAATGAATAATAGAAAATCAGCTAGTGATTCTATTTAATACTAAATTATGTTGTAATACTTAATATTTTAAAAATTTGTAAATATATATTCAGTATTATGAGTTTTATAAATATTTACTTAATTATCCCAAATAATTTTCCTTTTTTTCTATACCAAATAATCTGGCAATCTGTCCCCGAAGACAACCTACTGAACCTCTCTACTTTTTTTGCAATACGTTCCTGTAAAAAGTTGCAATGGGCATGCGCATAGTTGTCCACATGCGTAGAAACAAAATTGAATTTGACAGCTGGCAACGGTTGGTATCATAGAAAAGGATGGTTGGTATCATTTAAATTTTGTTTTGATGTGATGGTTGTTTTGAAGAGCTGTTGCTTTTACCATTTGATGCTGTAATTTGTGAAAATATTTGGTAAAACTCGCGTAATTTTGTGTTTTAACTATAATTAATAACTAAATTCATAATGGCGGATTATCTAGAAGAAACTAGTAAGTATATTATGTGTATTTAATGTATTACGTGTGTTTTTGTATCATCAAATTTGTCTTAACCTTTTCAGCTCATACTTTGAAAACACAACTTCTCAGATATAAAAAGAAACTTCGTGAATTAGATAAAATGAAACGAAAAATTGACACAGAAATACGGTATATAAACGGAAAGATTTATAATATAAATGGCGAAATCAGTCAAAGAAATACAGATGTGCTTAGTAGTCAAGATTGGGAAACTGAAAGATACAGATGGTCTTCGAAAATACGTTCTTTACTTGCGGAGAGGTTTGGTTTGCAAGATTTCAAGTTTAAACAACTAGCGGCAATAAATGCTATTCTCTCGAAGCAAGATGTTATCCTTATTATGCCAACAGGAGGTGGAAAGAGTCTTACATATCAACTGCCAACCCTTGTAAATCCAGGTATGATGCATAAAATGTGTGTATATATATATATGGTGATTATATTTTAATATATATATATATATATATATTGTGTACGTGGCAAAAGTTGTACGTATTACGTTTGCAATAACATATTTAATTTATGAGTTTGATATGTAAACAATTTTATTATGGCAATTAATTGAAAAATTTATTACAATATTTATTATATAAAATTGCGACTTATTGTTTTGTGACTCATTTAAGATATTATTTTATGATTTTTTTTTTAATATGGTAATAAAACTTATTTTTAACGATATTTTAATTTGTCCACTATTGTAATCTATAAAATTATAAGTGCTACGAAGTTGGTTTATATAGTGGTTCTTAAAATATTAACTTATTACAAATAAGATTTATTTTTTTTTTATGTAACATTTTATTCTGAACTAGCTGGCGTGTCTGTACTTTAGTTTTTGTTATGTGTATTTTTACTGTAATGTAAATAATTAACGCGATATTTTAATTTCAAGTAAAACAACATACTGATTTTTAGGGTTTTGTAGGTATTACCTAAAAACCCTAAATAATTAATGACGTTATAACGTCACTCATGTGTCTGTCTGTCTGTACGGTAGAAATTGTGACCAAACGGCTGAACATAGAAAGTTGAAATTTGGTACAGGTAGAAATCGATATACGTTGGTTCGATATACGCTGATTCACTTTTACGCCTGCGATGAGTTTACTATCGTACGCTTGGGATTTCCCGATCTCATCGGGAAAGTACCGCGACAACTGGACTGGACGGCGCTCCAGTATCATCGCGTATAAGTATCCTTCTACACGTCTGACGTATATCTAGTTTAGTTATTCGTAATTAAATTAGTTTATTCGTTTCTATAAAATAGCTGTTTTTTTTTAAATTTGGTAAATAAAATTAAACCAAAATTTATACCAGTAGATATTTGGTGGTAACAAATTAAAATCGAGTCTAATTTTAATTTGTTATTCGAACCGGAATTTAACTGAAATTTTTAGACGAACTGAAATTAGAACTAAAAACATTACTTGGAACGTAACCGTAAACCGGAACGTAATAAATATGGGTTCGACTCTCTGATTCACTGTGTTCCTCGACAACCGACAGCTCGATAGCGGTCAGCTTAAAAAATTTATACCCTGTTCGAAATGCAGAAATAGTAATAAAATCACATGAAAGATTCAAGTCGCCACCCTATTGGCTATCGCATAAATTTAAATGCTCAACAGCCAACGAACAACAAGAGTTTGCCAAATTTTCATGTGAAAGTTGCATGATTACAACTTCTTGATTTCGAACAGAGTATAACTTGTATATAAAAATTGTCAAAATTGGTACGATTACATTACCTTTACGATATGGACGGTCGGTTAAATATTGTGCATTGAATTAAGTTTCAAACACCCTGTATATGCAAGTGCTATAGGCTATTAAATTATAAAATTAAATTGAAGAAAACTGTAATTAAATGAATGTATTTTATAGGTATAACGCTGGTTGTGTCTCCGTTACTGTCTCTAATTTCCGATCAAATCCGTCACCTAAATAACTTAGGAATCAGAGCAATTACAATTAATTCATCGAATAGTAAAACTATGTCTAGGGAAGTATCGACAGTTTTAACACAGGCTAAAGGTTTTACTAACATCAAATTGGTCTATATTACTCCAGAATGGCTCAACAAAAGCAAGAGATTCATGAGTAATCTACAAAAATGTGTGCAAAATAATAATCTCAGCCTAATTGCCATAGGTAAGGTTTATTTTTTTTTAATTATAGTTTATTTAGAAATGACCCTAAGTTGAAATACCTTGTTTTGTTAAATTTAATTAAAAATGTCACCACCAAGAAACAAAGTGTGAACCTATTTTACCAAAATAGACCAAGGAGTTTTCTCGGTGCTTGTAATGAAAAAGAGTGGAGTGTTTAATTCTATTTTAAACAATCACTCAGACCAGATAGGCTTCAGCAAGAGTTCATATACACACCAGTTTTGCAAGTGAAAGGTCGGAAATTCATTCGTAAAATGTTTATTATCTCTTATCGTTTTCCTAATTTTCCGAATTCTGCTGTCCTAGATTTTTACTAACTAAACCTAAGCTAATTACCTATTTTTTAGGTATACAGTGGTACCTCAATTTTCGTCGATAATCCGTCCGAAACTAATCGTTGAAATTCTAAACCGACGAAAACCGAGGCAATTATTTTCATATGAATCAATGTAAATCCATTTGATTCGTTTCTGTGTAATTAATGTCCTCTTTGGCATCTTCTTCTAAAAGAGGCCAGTTTCATCACAGTTGAAGACTTGTTCTGGAATGAATCCTTCAGCCTCTACATAATCTTTGAATTCGGACACAAATTTTTCGGCCCCAGACTTGTCCGAACTCGCACCTTCGCCGTGCCTAGTAACACTGTGTATGCCAGTGCGCCTCTTGAATTTTTCGAACCAGCCTCTGCTGGCCTTAAAATCGCTAAGTACACTAGCTCCACTAATCCCAAGCATTTCCTTAATGAGATCGGCATGCAAGGGTCTGGCCTTTTCACATATGATGGCCTCCGAAACAGAATCGCCATTTAACTGTTTTTGGTTGATCCAAATTAATAATAACTGTTCGACATCTTCAATTGTTTGCGATCTCTGTTTCGTTAGTACATTCACGCCTTTCACTACATTATTGATACGCCGACGAAATCCGAGGCAACAGACGAAAACCGAGACAAATTTTTCGCGAAAAATCGACGAAAACCGAAACAGACGATAACCGAAGTCAACGAAAACCGAGTTACCACTGTATAGTACTTATCCCACAAACATTAGTCCATTAAAAATAGTGTAATAAACTGTAGTAAATACGATCAATTTAAGTAATTAGGTTAAATTTGGTTAGTAAAAATCTAGGACAGCAGAAATAGCAAAACGATAATAAATAATAAATATTTTACGAAGGAATTTTCGATCTTTCACTTGCAAAACAGGTGTGTATATGAATTCTTGCTAGGCTCCATGGCCTCGTCTACCTCTTCTCATCATGAACGCCTCTTATTTATTAGTTCTTCCATGAACGAATCTTCCTCGTTTACGTTGTTTGTAGGTGTCCAATTTATTGTTACCTAGGTCATCTGTCATTTTTCAGTCGTGTATACTACTTTAATCCCATACTACCATACTACTTTAATCTATTTATTATTGTAAAACAATTAGATTATTATATAATTAAATTATTTATTATATAAAGAAAATATATTCATTTTTCCTTTTGATACTTGAAAATATCGATATGTTTTTTCGATACGATACCGGTATAGATAATTTTTATTCGATATTATCGATACCCAAATATCGATATTTTCTCAGTATAACATATCCCTAAGTTTCAATGTCTTTGAAATTTTACACTGCGCTGCTGTCTACGGTCGCTAAGAAGTGTTTTTTATGTACATATGGGTTATTTTTGAGTTTTTATACATCTATTTTCTTTATGGTCGGATCTGTGAATTCGAATAAAAAATAGTTTGGATACGTACAGTCATGTGTGTAAAAATAGCAGTATTAGAAAAATATTAGAATAAATACGAAAAATAGTTGGTTTAAGTAATAACAAAGCCAAAATTTTACTGATATATTATATTTTAAGAATAACTTAATTATTTTGATAAAAAGAAAGCATTTTTGTCGATTCATTAAAAAAATATATATAGTATTTGTAAAAATATGCTCATTACGCTGTTCATAAATATAGCAGTACACTTCATAAAATAAATAAAACTCATTTTAATATTAAAAAGCTGTTTCAATTTCTCCTCATAATTCTTCTTTGTTAGCAGGTTTTGAAGAAGATATTTTAATTTTTACATCAGCCCATAAGTTCGATTTAAGTCCGGAGATTGAGCTGGCCAACCCATAACAGTAACCCTATTTTCATTAAATCAATTTTTTGCTTTGCGCGAAATGTGCTTTAGATCATTATATTGCAATATCCATTTTAAAAGCATTTCCTTCTCTGTAAAGGGAAGCATACTGCCAGATACTGACATAAACATTCGCGTCCATTATATCTTTAATCCAGAAAATAGGGCCCACTCCGTTCCAAGAACAACATCCCCATGCCATAACACTACATCCGCCGTGTTTTGTTGTCTTTGTAGTGTACTTAGGATTGCATGGAGGCCTGCGTACTTACTTTTGGCAGATACCAGGATTAAATAAAACAATTTTTGTTTCGTCAGACCAAAGAATATAGCATCTTTTTGACCCGGCTAAAGTTGGTGTTCTTTGGCAAATTTAATTCTATTTTCCCGTTGTCTTTTGTTTAACAGCGGAGTTTTTCTTGGTCTTCTGGCTTTCAGATTTGCTTTTATAAGGCGTTTTCTTACAGTTGATTTGAAATTGGCAGGTCTAATTCGTTTTTTATTCGTGTCGAAGTAAGAAAAGGGTTTAACTTTGCATACCTTACTATTTTTCTATCTGTTGTCGGCGAAGTTTTAGATATCCGACCCCGATTTACAGGTTCTAGAGTCCACTTTTTGGCATTAGGTATCATTTTAGCGGAACATCCTAGCACATTCTGAATAAATTTAATTTAAAGTTTTACCAGAAATCAACATTTGTAAAATCAACTGACGTTTCTCCTGTGTGCAATGTTTAGCCCTAACCATTTTTACTAAAAAATAAGAAAAATAATTAATATTTTCCGTGGTTTTAAACATAAAATCAACTTACTGAAAACTCAGTATACCCAAAAATTTATTAAAGAATAAAACTGTTTGGTTAGCTAGTTTAGTAAAGCATGAGAAAACTTGTGGGCACTGCTATTTTTACGAACACTAGAAAAATTATGTTTTTGATTTGTTTAAGGGGCAACTTGCATATTTATTTAAAAAATTCAATGCTGCCAGCTTAAATATATTATAGACTTATATATACTAAAAATGTAATGCAACTACATAAATAAATAACTTTAAATAAAATAAATACAGTTTTACCATTTGCATTAAACCAATGCAATTTTTACGCACATGACTGTATTTATTAATTTCAGCGTTTCAGAAATGACTTCGATAAATTCAGACGTAATTTATGAATTAACAAAAATTTTTTTGCTGCTTTAAATTTTGCAAGCAAAAAATTACTTATCGACAGAAGTAGATCTTAACCTGAAGCTTAAAAACCTTAGAAACTGTCATTAAAAAACTAGAGTACAGTCGACCCTTGACATTCGCGAGAATTTTTTTTCGTAGATGTATTTGTTTTTACTGCACCCCTTCATCAAAAAGTCACACCACTGATATCACGTAATAGTATTTATCAGGTTTTTTATTTAATTATTTATTTATTTTTTAGATGAATTGCATTGCTGCAGTATGTGGGGACACGATTTTAGGCCAGATTATCGTTTTCTCCACATTTTCAAGTCCATATTTCCATCTGTTCCAATTATAGGAGTTACAGCTACAGGTACTGAAAAAGTTATAAGGGAATGCCAAGATCTTCTTGGAATAACTGGATCAATTGTTTTCAAATCGCCATTTAACAGACCAAACCTAATGTATGAGGTATGTTTCTTTAACATTTACCTTACTGAGTTTTATATTACTTTATGTCAGTGTTTCCCAAACTTTTCAGATAAAGGATTGGTATGTTTTGTAATATTTTTTCGCGGCCCACCATAATACATACAGTCATGTGCGTAAAAATAGCAGTATCACAAAAATATTAGAACAAATAAAAACAAAGTTGGTCTAAGTAATAAACAAATAAAAAATTTTACTAATATATTATATTTTAATAACAACTTCATTATTTTGATGAAAAAGAAAGTATTTTTGTCGATTCATTAAAAAATTATATATAGTATTTGTAAAAATATACTCATTGCGCTGTTAATAAATATAGCAGTACACTTCATTAAATAAATAAAACTCATTTTAGTATTTAATATTCTTTATTATTCCTTTAATATTTGGTTCCATAACCTTTTTTTCATATTACTTCTACACATTTTCACGGCATAAAGTCAATTAGCTACCGGCATTTCTCCAAGGGAATGAATTACCAAGCTGTTTCAATTTCTCTTCATGATTCTTCTTTGTTAGCAGGTTTTGTAAAAGATATTTTAAGTTTTACATCAGCCCACAAGTTCCCTGTCGGATTTAAGTCCGGAGATTGAGCTGGCCAATCCATAACAGTAACCCTATTATCATTAACCCA
This sequence comes from Liopterus haemorrhoidalis, assembly GCA_963971575.1. Lineage (NCBI taxonomy): Eukaryota > Metazoa > Arthropoda > Insecta > Coleoptera > Dytiscidae > Liopterus > Liopterus haemorrhoidalis. The sequence goes on along the minus strand of OZ020614.1, from coordinate 20,403,881 downwards.
TTTTTTTTTTTTTTTCTTGCGCGGTCTATACTTTGGGTCATAATAATAATAATAATAATAATAATTGGTTTTTTAATAAATATCCATTTTAAAGGCATTTCCTTCTCTGCAGAGGGAAGCATGACATACTGCAAGATACTGACATAAACATTCGCGTCCATTATATCTTTAATCCAGAAAATAGGGCCCACTCCGTTCCAAGAAAAACATCCCCATGCCATAACACTACATCCGCCGTGTTTTGTTGTCTTTGTAGTGTACTCAGGATTGTACTCCGTCCATGGAAGCCTGTATACTTGCTTTTGCAGATACCAGGATTAAATAAAACAATTTTTGTTTCATCAAACCAAAGAATATTGAGTCATTTGACTGTGGCCAAAGTTGGTGTTGTTTGGCAATTTGAATTCTATTTTCGCGTTGTCTTATGTTTAAAAGCGGATTTTTTCTTGGTCTTCTGGCTTTCAAATTTGCTTTTATAAGAAGTTTTCTTACAGTTGATGCAGAAATTGACAGGTCTAATTCGTTTTTATTTATGCAGAAGTAATAAAAGGGTTAACTTTGCTTACTTTACAATTTTTCTATCTGTTGCCGGCGAAGTTTTAGATGTCCGACCCTGACTTTCAGGTCCTAGAGTCGAATTTTTGGTATTAGATAGTATTTTAGTGGAGCATCCTAGCACATTCTGAATAAATTTATAAGTTTTACCGGAATTTTACATTTGTAAAATCAACTGACGTTTCTCCTGTGCAATTTTTAGCCCTAACCATTTTTACTAAAAAATACCAATGATATTTAATAATTTCCGTGATTTTAAATATAAATTCAACTTACCTATCAATATATACAAAATTTTATTCAAGAATAAAACTGTTTTGCCAATAAGTTTAGCAAAACGTGAGAAAGTCTAGATACTGCTATTTTTACGAACACTAGAAAAATGATGTTTTTGGATTGTTTATGGGACAACTTACATATTTCTTTAAAAAATTCAATGCTGCCAGCTTAAATATATTATAGAGTTATTATATACATTATAAGTGTAATTCAACTACATAAATAAATAACTTTCAATTAAATAGGTAGATACAATTTTACCATTTGCATTAAACCACTGCTATTTTTACGCACATGACTGTTTATTAAAATAAGGTTGACAAGTAGTATTACCATTTAGCGCCTCACTCTGATCCGGAGAAAACAAAAAGTTGGGTTTTAAATCACTTGACGAACAAACAGCAGAAATTGGGAAAATCACTTGAAGAACGGTGGGGCGAAATGCAAAATATCACTTAAAGAGCAGGGTGCAGAAGTGCAGAAAGTCATTTGAATTAAATACTTATAGGGTTATATATAAAAAATGTCACATTTATTCGCGCGATCCAGAAAAATAATAACCAAATCCAGAACCCGGGCACAAGCTTTCAAAATCAGAGTCCGGGTCCAACCTGAAGAGGTGGCGACCCAATTTACATTTATTAATAATAACCCTACTTTCAAATTCAATTTATCGGGGATAAATAAAAGGAAACTAAATAGCATAAAATCATAAAAATATTATACTGTTTTTAACATTATATTTTATTTAATTATGTTTTATGGTGCCCACGAATTTCTTGATTGCAATCAAAATCATTTAGAAATTTGTAAATTTAAGAAGTAAAATTAAAAAGATTCTTTACTTAATAAATTATTTAATTTTCACCAGACGTACGTTTCGGCTACAAACTAGCCGTCCACAGTAGCTGAATAAAACTGAGGTATCTTAACTTTATGACATAAAGTCTCAGATTTTGCAAGCTACAAGATTTTTGATATTTTTGTTTCATAAAACGGTTATTATATTTTTTGAGGATCGGTATTTTTCTTGAGGACCGGTACCGGGTCGCGGACCATAGTAAAAGACATGATTATTTTATAATCAACTGAATTTAATTAAACTTATCCCGTGCGAGAAACTGGAACTTTCTTAGTCAACTACATATTTTGTCGTGTATTTTCGTCATTCTTAAAATCTAATTTGTTGTTAACATTTTGTCGTGCTGAAAAATGCAAGCCAAACTTAAACTAATAGGGAAAACTTCCTAAGCGCCCTGACATCTGGTGAAGATTTGCGGAAGATACGAGAGTGACATTGTTTTGTTTTGTTCAATGGAGAAATACATGTTTTTTTTTGTGAGTTTTATTTTTGTGAATCATGGCAAAAAAACAATTCATTTTGTTGCGTGCCGCAATGTAAATCGTGAATAAGGAAGAATCCGTCTTAAACATTCCATAATTAACCTAAATCGAAAAAAATATCAATTGAAACGACGTTTGGAGGCACAGAGAAAGTGAGTCGTAGATTTTTAGACCATAAAACTAAAAATGAGCAAAAATCCAAGCCCATGCATGCGCGTTTGCTCATTGCATTTTATGGAAAGTGATTTTTTACGTCCAAGAAAAGTCTGAATAAAGGCACTTACACCTTGCAAAACTTGCGTAAATCCTCAGTTGATATATTAAAAGGCCCTTCCACTTTTTCAGGTAGAGATTTTTATTTTTTACTAATATATTTACCGACCGTCAACATATATAACGGAGGTATTGTGATCATACCGATTTTGACATTTCGAGATTTCGATGGATCTCCACGAATTGAGGCCCGTACATAACGTTTTAACTATTTTTAGCATGAAAAAATATTGACGTCCGTCCGTCCATCCAGCAAATTCGGCTAAAAGAATTTTTATGAAACTTCATATTTAGCTTTTGACATCAATGGCACATATAAGGTTTAAGAAATCGGTTGACTAGAAATGGGAGTTTACTCATGTCGATTTTTGCGAATATTTCAAACAGAAAAATATTTCGAAAAAAATTATTTGACAAAAGTTGCTATAAAAGCAATAACTAACAACTTTTATTTGAGATATTTGTGATTAAACGAAAAATTTTTGAAAAAAAATCTATTTTTTTCATACTTATATGTAACGTTTCCATGGTCATGATAAATAATATCTCTGTTAGAAAATATTAGGCCAAGTTATTTCTACTCTGCTGCTAGAATGTATTTTATGCAAGTACTTTGTGATGGCGGTCGTTCCTGTGGTGGCCACAGCTGATTTTTGTTGATATTAAATTACCAGATAAGTCAAAAAGATTTAAAAATACAATGAAACACTAAAAATTTCCTTGAAATTTCTTTAGAATAGTATATTATTACATATCTCGTAAATAGTAGATTATCTTTAAATAAAAAAATCAGCTGTGGCCACCACAAGACCGACCGCCATCACAAAGTACTTGTATAAAATACATACAAAAAAAATATCTCAAATAAAGTTGTTAGTTATTGCTTTTATAGCAACTTTTGTTAAATAAATTTTTTTGAAATATTTCTCTATTGTGAAATATTCGCAACAATCTTAAAATCGACACAGTAAACTCCCATTTCTAGTTTACCGATTTTTACCAAAAGTTGATCAACTCGTGTCATTGATGTCAAAAGCGTAAATATGAAGTTTCATAAAAATCCTTTCAACCGAATTTGCTCTGCACGTGTACACAGACCGACAGACAGACATCATGCTAAAAATAGTCAAAACATTATGTAGGGACCTCAATTCGTGGAGATCCATCGAAATCTCGAAATATCAAAATCGGTATGATCACAATACCTCCCTTATATATGTTGGCGGTCGGTAAAAAGCACAAAAAAGCTCGGGAAAATACAACTCTTGTTCATTTTCACTATGTAAACAAATACACAAGTAACAGTTTAATGTCACTCTCGATTGTTCCAGTTTGTGCCGCGTATGGCGCTGCGATCGTATAAAGTGTCCCCTATGATAATGGCAACCGTAGTGCATTAATTTTGTTAAAGGTATTAGCTAAACCATCGCCGTTACCTGAATTTGCAAAGAAGGTAAAGGAAATATTAAAGAAGAAAGGTTATCTAGGTAGCTGTGGAATTATATACTGTCATAGCGTCAACGATTGTGTTGATCTCTCAGTGGCCTTGACAGAAGTTGGTATTGCTTCTGCTCCATATCACGCCCAGATGGAGAACAAGTTACGAGAATCAGTTCATGACAAATGGGTTAGTGATAAGTACAAAGTGATATGTGCTACCGTGGCATTTGGAATGGGAATAGGTAAGTTACTTTTTTTTATTATGAGGAATATTGGGATATTAATCAGAAGACAGAAAAATAAAAAGAATCCCGACTCTCGACTCTTGAGTCGTGTTTTTGAGAACCTACTCTTCTACCTATTTACGAGTGAAAGGAGTTTCACTCGTAAATCGTACTTTTAAATTAAATATTTCAGGTTGGGGTGAACTGTTATTATAAAATGTCATTTTCATTACATCTTGAATTTTTGTCTCATTCTCAATACAAATTTCTGAATATATTAGTTTAGTGGGTTTTACTCGGCTCAATTAATTGATCAATAAATGGAAAAGGTTGACCTTCAATTTATTGATATGTGTAAAGTGTTCAAATTGACCTTGAGAACCACTGATTTAAAAATATTTTCTTTATAAACAGATGTCCTCCCTTGGTCTCCTACAATTTTGTTATTTAGTATTTTTTTGTATCTCTAATAATAAAGAAAATAATTCCTATTTCCCGTTTTGCTGTTGCATCCTGTATAATGTGGGCTTTACACGGTTTAATTTATTGATCAGTAAATTGAAAGAGTTGACCTTCAGTTCACTGATGTGTGTAAAGTGTTCAATTTTCATTAAATTTCATTTAGAACAATTTCTATTTATCATCAATTTTTTAAGAAATTGTAGGTATATTTTTATCTGTTTCGTTATTGGTAACTGTTTAGTTGTAGCATAACCAAGAAATGTATAGGTTATGTGTTTTGTTTTCAAATGTGACAGAACCACAAACGTTCTAATTCACCATCATCTAGGTTATTTCTTTTGTTTTTTTTTTCACAGCTCGTAATTTTATGAAGATTTTTTCAATTCAACATAACATGTTTTACAGTTGGTAAAGTAAAAGTTTTCAAAAAAATTGATAAATAAATAGATGTGTGTAAAGTGATCCTTTTATTTTCAAGGTTATCAATAAATTTTTCGGTTAATGTTCCGTATAAGTCCACCACAAACATCTCGTCAGAAAAAACGCGTAAGCTAGTTAGAATGAGATTTGGCCCTGGCGAAGCGCCGCCCCTTTCTTTCAAAATATAACATTTACGATTCACTTTATCTTTTCCAATATTTTTATACAAAACTGAAATCTAAATAAGTACTTCATAGTTATCCGTTCTGAAATCCAAGCAATTATTTTAATAAGTGTTTGTTAATATTTAGCTCGTATTAACGTTTTTAAAGAAAATGTTGTGTAATGCAATTTCAGTATTTATACGCTGAAAGTCACATTTAAATGGTTTAAATTAGATTTATACTATACATATTTTGAAAAACATTAATTTTATTAAAAGAAAGAATCCTCAAAAATATCAATATATTCCGACCTACCAATTTTATGTCTGAAATAGAACATTCAGTTTTTCGTCGCATTCATAGATGCAAACAATATATGTAAACAATCAATAATAAAACTAATTAGGTTAGGTTTAGTTAGCAAAAATTTTGGACAGAAAAAACTGAAACATGATAGACGTATACAGGTGTCCTAGCCAAGTGGCTCACCATTGCTATCTTTGTTAATATTATAGATAGAGATTCGGTTTAATGGACAAAGTTCGAGTATTTTTTGTAGGAAATATTATGACAAACTCAAAAATATTTTTGGATGACCAGATGATTTCGTTGACCAGATATTTTGAAAAAAAAAACATTTTTTTAAATGGAACCCTGTATATTGTTTGACCATTGGAACAACGATTTTTTTGTCTCAATAAAAAAACTTAACATGTTTATAATGATTTTTTTTTAATAACGGAGATATCAACATTACAAACTTATAAAAATAGAAGATTAAAAATTTACATATAATAAAAACAAAAGTAAAAATTGTTAGCTATGGGCACATCGTCAAATAAATCTTGAACTATTTTTCAAAAAATTTAAATACTTTGCAGTAGTCAAATTTCCTTCATAGAGATATGCCCTGTTACAGTATTTGCTAGAACGCCACACCAAACATTTATAGAAAATCTTGTTTCGTTGTCGCACAGTGCGGAAAGCATGTGTATTTTCACGTGTCCACAAATGTTCATTATTCCTGTTAAAAACACCGATATTTTTAAAAGTAGCCTCGTCTGCCCACTATATTTTATAAGCTAACTTGCTATTGATTGTAGAAGCTTGCATGAATCATTTATAGAATTGCATTCTTTAAAATTTGTCTACAAAACTATTACAAAGGTAACGATTACCTGAAACTTTAACAAAATGACAGATTTAATTCAATTATATCGCTTAGTACCATCTAGTGACAAAACGATTAATAAGTAATATCATAAGTTTTCAACTATTGATATCTCCGTTATTAAAAAAATTTCATTCAAACATGTTAAATTTTTTATAAAGACAAAAAAATCGTTGTTCCTATGGCCTAGTAATATACAGTTAGCGCCCGCTTAACGTATACAATGCGTACACAGATTCCCGTACGTTAATCGAACGTACGTTAAACGGACGATATATTTCCGTATAAATGCATGTAAATACGACTAATTGGTACATACTTTCGGTCCCTATGTTCATACGAACGTACATTTGTTCGTACGAACGTACATTTTTTTGTACGAATGTACATTTTTTTTTTTTTTTTTTTGTATAAATGACCAATATTTATTGATTGTTTTGAAGTTATATTTACGCAAGATATGCGTATAAAGCTTGAAATACAGTGTTACCAACTTCTATCTTTCAATATTCCCCCTTCACTCACACTTACAGAGAAGAATCAGTAAATACGTATCCACGTATTTACTAGTGCTTTTCTGTGTGTGAATGCACAGCAGTGTATTCACATGTATTTAAAAAAAATTGGAACTGAATTTGGACACTGAAGATATTAACGATTTGTTAGAATCACATGCGGACGAACTCACAACTAATGAGTTATTAGAACTACAAGAGCAAATGAGAACTGAAAAAGAAGACGCAAAAACCGAGAACGAAACAACCGAAATACAACTAAAAACAGTAAGTGGAATATTAGGCAAAGTGGAAGAACTCATTGACACTATCGAGAATTCGGACCCGGATATTGATAGAAGTTTCAGTTTTGTTAATAATAAACGCAATAGCACCGCTTGTTACAAACTTTTATATCAAGACAAAAAGAAAACTGCGGTACAATTGACAATAGACAAATTTCTAATTAAAAACAACAAATAATAATTTTTTAAGTACTTATTTATTTTTCTGAACATGTTTATTTTATATAATGTATGGTTTATTTTTATTTTCTTAACATGTATTTATATGTTAGTACTACGTGTTTACTGTTTTATTCGTATTTACGAATATATTAGGGGCATTAAATTAATAAACTTCCAATATCTTGCAAATGATCAGTCATGAAAAAAAAAGCGTAAGAATCTTTTTTTGTAGAAAATTTTTAATCTGCAAGTTTTATTCAAACAAATTTTACGTTAAGTTTACTCTTTCAAAATTAAATGCGGTCCCTTCATTTAATAATCGGACATTTTTCGTGAATCCGATTATACATTATACATTGTGTGCTATTTCTTTTCCCTTTTTTTAACCATAAAATTGCCATATCAAATATGTAAACGACGTTTTCGTGTGACGCGATGTACGTTCGCGCGGACAATGTGTACGTTCGTACAAAAACGACATTTTCATGTTACGCAATGAACGTATCATCGAACGTACGTTAAGCGGATGTACGTTAAGCGAGCGCTGACTGTACAAGGTATTCCATTTAAAAAAATATTTATTTTCAAAATATCTGGTCAACGAAACTCAACTTTTTTCATTTATCATGATATTTCCTATGTAAAATACTTGAACTTTGTCCATTTAACCTAATCTCTATCTATAATATTAAGAAAGATATCAATGGTGAACCACTTGGCTCGGATACCCTGTATAAACAGGTACTCATGTGGAATTTTTATCTGTTTTCAATGAGATTTATAGAATTCATATTTTGAAAAACATTAACTTCATATAGAGTTCCAAAAATATCAGTTATATTCGGACGTATCGTCATGTTAAAAACGTGTATTTCTCTGCCAACTACAGATGCATGAATGATTACTATTGGCTCCCCACTCTTACGACCATGTCTTCTCGTTTCTAACCTTATAATATACTTCATTCTAAGCATACAGCCTAGTTTTGGTGGACTCATACGGAGCATTAACCAATTGATCAGTTAATTGACAAAAAAAATTGATTTTCCAAAAATTCCTCATAAACCATTATTTTTATGATGAATTTTTGTTAATAACTATATTAAAAACATTCTGTGATAACAGACAGGCCCGATGTACGTTTTGTATTTCATCACTCTTTACCAAAGAGTTTGGAAAACTATTATCAAGAGAGTGGACGAGCTGGTCGTGATGGTAAACCTGCCGCTTGCATTTTATTCTATAGTTTTAAGGACGTATTCCGAGTTATTTCAATGGTTGCAACATCACAGTTTGCCATACCACATGCTTATGGAATGGCCCGATATTGTATCGAAACATCTGTGTAAGTATCTTGTGGAGACAAATTATAAATCAGAAAAGACAATATTAGTGTGACGCACATACATGTGTTGCCATCTGACAACGGTTTCCTTTGGAAGTTTTTGGCAGATTTAAAATACATGTGTCATTACTTTTGTTTCTTTAATTTTATGATCAAAATTTTGGAGCAAAATATATATATATATCTTTGATAAGTATACACCAATATATACAGTTCAGATACTTTATATTATAGAATAATGTTTTTATAAACATTTAAATAAGGATTCGAAAATATATTTATAGGTTACGTTTATAAATAATATGAAAATCGAAATATCTTTAGTATTTATTTAATTAAAACTAAGTAATCATTAATATTTTGTTTCAGAATGCATAATGGTGTATTGTTTTGCTCCAAATTGGAACCATTACAGCCACATTCTTAATAGCAATTTTTTCCGTTTTTTGACAGATGAAAATGAAAAACAATAATGGATAAAATAAGAACTTATTGTTCCTTCAAACTATTTAGAAATGGCAAACAGACTTATTGCTATGTTGCCTGCCATAATAATGATTATTAACGTAAATTTTTCAAAATTAACCTGCAAACTAATAATGTTCTGCAAAAATAATGACATATTAAATTATAATTAGGGCCGTCTTAAGATATTCGGCGCCCATGGGCTACTAAAAATAATTCGCGCCTCTTCATAAAAAAATAGGGCGTTTTTGGCGCCCTTGGCAAATAAAGTAAATTGATTAAACAAAAAACAAAGGTCTTGACTTTCCCAAATCCAAGTGAAAAGTAAAAAAAAGGTCCTCACCTCCCCAAATCCAAGTGGAGAGCAAAAAAAAAGGTCCTCACCTCCCCAAATCCAAGTGAAGAGCAAAAAAAAAGGTCCTCACCTCTCCAAATGCAAGGTGAGGAGCAAAAAAAAGTTCCTCATCTCTGCAATGGCGCCCTTGGCAAGTACCCCGTTCTATACATATCACCAATAAAAATGCTAAAATACCGCCCCCAAAAGGCTTACGACCCGGGGCTGTAGCCCATTTAGCCCTGTGGTTAGGGTTGCCCTGATTATAATGTATAAAATAAGAATTTTAATAAATAAATATTGTCTTGTAGTTTTGATGTGAAGTATTTTCTTACTTTGAAAACTTAATTTATACTTCCAAAATACAATTAAAAACAAAAACATGCTTAATTCAAATAAAAGGAAATCAACCACTAGCGGCAGCACGGAAGCCCATTTTGTTCCGTAGTTACTAATATGGTCTATTTAAATAGTGAATATATGGTAGTTCGTTATACTCATTATTTTTCAATTTTCGGTCAAATTAGTATTTTTTTTTTCTATGTGTACGTCTCTTATGAAAAAATCGTATTAAAATTAAAAAAATAAATAAATAAAAACTGCTTCCCGTTCCTTAATCTACGTCTTTTTTCTATACCACAAAAAAATTAAAAAATATAATTTCTTTTTTCAACGACACAAAGAAATCGATATTTTTCGAAAACTTATCTGATCAAAAATTCTTATTGAACTATTCCAGTTCCCATCAATGTACATTATTGAGATTATTCTAGATTTTTGGATCAATCCCTCTGGGAAATAGGTTGGAACAATTTCTTTAAGACATTTTTGGCGAAAATTCCATAAAAAAAAAAGATTTTTCAAAAATAACAATTTGTTTATTCACGCATTAAGATTTACCACTTGATAACCCACTCAAATTTTTTAAAAAATATAATTTTTTTTATTAAATACTTATTCGTTTATATTTATCTCTTGATGTGTTCTTTTGAGCTCTCAGTATTTTTCCTATATGTGGGTCGAAGAGTGGTATAAGCATGCCACATTTCAACTTTCTATGTTAAGCCGTTTGGCTACAATTTCTACTGTACAGACAGAAAGACAGACACATGAGTGACGTTATAAGGGTTTTTTGGTGGTGATACCTACAAAACCCTTAAAATTCGTACGTTTCGGAAATTGCATAACAATGGGTGCGTTTTGTTGGTGGCTGGTTAGAAGTACTAGAATTGACGCGCAAGAAAACTACAATTTTGATCGTGAAGTAAACATGGAATGACATTTGCATAGAGGTTAAGTCATATGGTAGTAGAACAATCTAAATAATAAATGCAGAATAAGAATCAAATATTCTAGAACGTAATGTTTCAAAACGAGTAATTGAATTGTACATACATTTTAAGTTTTTTAAGATTTAATAATTTAATAATACTCATAGGTATATATTTATTTTAGGACACAAAATGAGTAAATACGTAAAAGTAAAAATTATTTTGAAGCAGTAACACCTAAATTTAATTCTAATACATTTAAAAACCAAATGAAGACAACTGCATTTAAATATTACTTTTCATCCCCACCACACTTATTCATTCCATTTGTCCGGCCTCAAGTCATCGCTTGAGTAGAATGAATAGAATGAGAATACAGTCGCAACAAAACGCGTATTCTGATTAAACCGAAACCAGAACTGGCACAACAAAACGCACCCATTCTGTTTCCGTCTTCAGCGATCAAAATATTACTCCCTCCGTCCGAAAATATGGTATACATTACTTAAAAAAATGTGGGATTAACGAAAGTAATATTAACTTGATCTTTTTTTATTTCTATTTCTAAATCAGGGGTTGCTAGGCAACTAATAAACAAATGGCGCACAAATAGTTTTGCATATGTCAAAATTAATTAATAGAAAACAAAAGAAATATTTTAATTGAATTGCAAGAAAGAAGTCCAAAATCGACTTAAATCACAACCGCCAAATAGTCCAGATTTAACTGTATTGGATTTTGGCTTTTTCAATTCTATACAATCCTTACAACATACAGCTTCACCGAATACAATCGACGAACTGATTGAATGCGTACAAAATGCATTTAATGCATTAAACAAGCAAACCCTCGATAATGTTTTTCTAACATTGCTAACTTGTCTAGAAGCAACCATATTAGCAAAAGGAGAGAATTCCTATAAGATTCCGCACATTAATAAGGCAAAATTTCATCGTAAGGGACGATTACAAACAACATTATCATGTTCCATACCAGTGGCGGATTAAGCCTTCGCCGGACCCAAGACATTTTTGATTTACGGGCTCTCAACCTAGAGGCGTTGAAAGGTAGGGTGACCATTTTCTTAAGAAGGCAATGCGGGACGGAGCCAAAAAAAAAGGTCCTCATTTCCTCAAATACAAGGTACAATGCGGGAAGAATGGTCACCCTATTCAAAAGGGGAAGGGTTCGTTGGGCCCTTGAAAATTACGGGGCCCAAGACAATTGTCTTTTTTGTCTTTGCGAAAGTCCGCCACTGTTCCATACAAGCTGTGGAGACAGCCACGTCCTTGTTAAATTAAAACTTTTTGTATTATTCTTTGTTTTACTACATATTTGTAACTATTTCATAAATAAAATCATTATAATTAATGAAAATTGTAAATGTTTATCATATTTTCGGACGGAGGGAGTACTGGATTAAGGATTAGTTTGAAAGTAATGCAAAATTTTCGTAATATAAAAGTAAATTATTTATATGACAGTGCAATTTATTAAAACAATGCATCACAAATGACCTCGATTATATTTTTTTCTATTTTTGTATAAAAAAACATATTTCTTTACTTGCCTTTAAACATTTTCTCATCCTATAATTTGCAAACAATATATATTTTTTGTCATGTATTTTTTTTTTTTTAGTTGTCGTAGAGCTCTTCTTGCAAAACATTTTCATGAAGAATGGGACAGGTCACATTGTGATAATAAATGTGATAATTGCATACAACCAAAAGAAACAGTTGAATTCGAAGCAAAAAAGTATTATACAGATATATTACGTATTATAGATTATAGCGAAGAAACACATTCAAAAAGTTTGACAGCTTTATGCCTAATGGATATTTGGCTCAAGACAACTAGTACTAAAAAATACCATGTACCTGATGTTCGAAAACCAACATTTACTAAACGAGCTGCCGAATATATAATAATAAATCTTCTATTGAAAGAATATATCAAGGAGAAGATTAGTTTCACAGCTTATACAACAGTTATTTACGTCATAGAAGGTAATTATCTTGAACATTCTACCTAAAAACTTTATAAAGTTTATAAAATATACATACCTATCGTGTATTTATTATAGGACTAAAGCATCCAAAAGACAACATTCCAGTGACCATACCTAAGTATTCAGAAACAGGAGAGTTATTAATTAGTGTTGCTCAAGTTAACCGGTTAAATATTCGTGCTGCTCGAGCGGCAGCACTTACTAATCGGACATCTGGTCAAAGTAATACAAGCAGAGGCAATTCGACAGTAACGTCAACAATTACATCGGCTACTGCACCCGGTCTGTCTACATTTTCAGGTAAGATACCAAATTATTTTTACGTTAATAAAATTTTAATACTCATTTATTTTTTATGTTTATTTTTTGCTACTGAAATTAACAAAATATTAAAAATATTGTGGCATGATGCCATTGTTTACTATAGTAATAACATAACACATAGGCAACTAGCAAATGTACGAACCAATTTTTATAACAGATTAGGTTATTGTTTAGCTGCAAATGGTGGCTTATTTGAACAATATTTGTGAAATTGTTAATAAAATAAACTGATATAGTTTATAATTGTTTCTTTATTGTTTAATATATCAGATTCAACGTAGAATCAAGCACAAATTCAAATACCATTTTTAGGGTTTTGTAGGTATGACCAAAAAACCCTTATACCGTCACTTTGTCGTCTGTCTTTCTGTCTATCTGTCTGTTCGATAAAAATTGTAGCCAAACGGCTAAACCTAGGGAGTTGAAATTTGGCATGCTTATACAACTCTTTGACCCGCAAATAAGGAAAATACTAAAAAAAAAAAAAATATTCTGAGTAGGGTATCAAATAAAAGCCCTTAGTACGTGGATTAACGATCAAAATTATTTTTGCAAAATAAATTATTTTGAAGCGATTTTTGCCAAAATTGTGCAAAAAAAAAATTGTGCCACACCCTGTAGGCCAGATGGTTTCAACTAAAAATCTGAAAAATTCTAAGTAATGTACATTTGTGTGAACCGGAATAGTACAAGAATTTTTGATCAGATTATGTTTTCGGAAAATAACGAATTTTTTGTGTTTGTTGCTTGACCATGTAAAATATTTAATAACTTATGTAACAAAGTAAACCAGCATGCTTTCATGATGTAATGATTAGCGCTCTCGCGTTCTAATTTGCAAACTAGGGTTCCGGTCTCTAGACAATATTATTTTTTCTGTTTTTTTTGCATTTTTATTTTGTTTAAATAATTTTTTCAAAATTCTAGTAATATTTGGGCAAATGTTGCATTTAATTTTTAAAAGCGTAAATTTAATAACCATTGGAAATTGTTGAAATTGACTTAAAACAACCAATGGAAGCCATAGGCGCAATTTTCAAAATCTTAATGAACCTTGCTGTATATATATATAAAAAAAAATACTGCACATATTTAGAAACCTAAATAATGGTATTAGGCATTCGAATTAAAATTAACAAAACAAATATTTTAACATAAAATTTGTTTTGGCATCCCAAATAATCATCATTTACTTACTAAATACCTTCGAAACCCTGAAATGTGTGAAAATTTACACTTCATATCAATTTTTTTAAAGTAATTTTGATAGTCACAGTGATAAACAAAAGCTCCAATGTCATGGTACACCACGGTTAAAATTTAGCAGAAAAAAAAAAAATAGCTTTAAATTAAAATATTTACTATAAATGAGTATTAAATTTAATTTTTATGAAATTATTAAATTCAAAATAAAATTCTGAACAATTTTTATATTTAATTTTTCTGTATAAGCAAAGAGGAAGCAGGAAATCGCATATATCTGTTTTTACATGTTAAATCCATATATGTACCTGGTCAGTTCAACACCCTGTATACATTTTTGAGATAAAACAAATAATATGTGAGATATTTCAAGATTTTAGCCTAGGCTATCCCCTCGTAACTCAAAATATTCATCCAATTAAAAAAAAATAAAATCATAAGATAAGAAAGATTTTTTTTATTACAAAACTTATACAGTGTGTCCCAAATAACTTGTTAAGCATGGGGATATCGAGAACGGTAAGAGATACGAGGTCGCTTAAATTAGACCAAAGTTGCCGCATTAAGGGACCATTTCCAAGTCTTTGTGATCGTAAAAAAATACATAGGTTCTTAGATATGAACGAAAAATGTAAATTTTCCAGTTTTTAATTTTTGCTCATAACTTCCAAAATTAAATAATTAAGTGATTTTGGTATGCACTTTCTTGAATTTTTTATTAAAGTTTATTTTGGTGTGTATCAACTACATGGTCATTAACACCCCGTAACAGTTTCAAATATTACATTAAATTTTAAGTTCATTATACTTAGATGTAAGCAGGAATTTTGAGTTACATAAAATTATACACACAGTAAATTATATACACACATAATACACACAGTGAAGATTTTACAGTGAAAGTTCATTACATTGTTTCCTATATTTTATTTGATAGGTTAATGTCTTCTAGATATTTTAAAATATTGGTGGTAGCTTCCATATTGTTCGATAGGGCCTCTTCCAAGGAGTTTGGGATGCTGTTTTGGGCTCTTTCTCTCGTGTACTTCACACATTCAATGAGAATATGTTTAACAGTTATTGGGCTGTTACATGTTTGGCATATTTCCTGTTCTTTTTTCTGCATGAGGTGTTTATGGGTAATGAGAGTGTGGCCTATTCGCAATCTAGTCATTATAATTTGTTCTTTTCTGTCATCAGGAGTATACCAGTGGCTGATGGATGATTTTATTCTTCTTAACTTATTATTATTTAACGTATTCCAGAAGGAGTTGAAATTCTCGCTGGTTTTCTTTTTTACAAAGCTTTTAAAGTCATATGGCATAATTTTTGTATCGATAACGTTGCTTGAAGTTGCGTTTTTTGCTGCCTGGTCTACTTTCTCATTACCCATAATTCCCACATGTGAGGGGATCCATAACAGATTTATTTGATTACCTTTATCTAATGCTGAGTGGAAGTTACTTTGAATTTGTTGGACCACGTGGTTTCGGTTGTACGTCTGCTGGATACATTGGATTGTGCTCAAAGAATCGGTTTGGATAAGATAATTGCTTCTGGTCTGATTTCTTCCATTTATAATTTCACTGGCTTGTAAGATACTGTACACTTCTGCAGTAAACACACTAGCCATATTTGGGAGGTGGAATTCCAAAATGTCCTCGTTAGCTAACACTGCACAGCCTGTTTTATCTTCGATTTTGGATCCATCCGTGAAAATTTGAAAGAAATCTTCTTACTTGCTCAGTTTTTCATCATATAATTTTTTGAACACTTCCGGGTTGGTATCACTTTTTTTATATGACGTCAGTATCAGATTGTATCTAGGGTGTTTTCTGATCCAAGGAGGTATTTTGCTATATAGTTTTTTACTGATGTTAGGGAAGGTTATATTAAGTTCTGAGAGGTATCTTATGATGTTTTCGTGGAAAGGGTTATTATTTCGGATTGTTATACGGTCATTCACATTGCAGAAAATATGTTGGTATGTCGGTATACTAGGATCTGTTGCCAGATTTGTAATGTAGGCTTAAGTTAACTGTTTTCTTCGGTATTCTATGGGAAGTTTCACAGAGAATGCTATTAACAGGGCTTGATCTAAAAGCAGCTGTTGCTATTCTGATTGCAGATTTCTGAATGGGTTCAATAATTTTCAGTAAACTCTTCTTAGCAGTTCCGTACACAATGCATCCATAATCCAACTTTGATCTGATAAGTGCTTTGTATATGTTGAGTAGTGATTCACGGTGCGCACTCCATTTCTAATGCCCAAGAGATTTTAGCAAGTTGATTCTTTGCAAGCATTCTTTTTTTAGATTTAGCAGGTGTTGTTTCTATGAAAGCTTTCTGTCAAAGATCATTCCCAGAAATTTAAGTGAGTCGACATATTCTATCGTACTAATTTGTATTCTTAATATGGGGTATTATTGATTATACTGGCTTCTTGTGAAGTGTACGGCTTTTGTTTTAGAAGTTGAAAAATTAAAACCTGTTAGTTCTGACCATTTCTCTTGATTACGAGTTGCAGATTGTAAATATTTTTTAATGCAGTCTATATTTTTTCCTTTGCAATAGATAACTAGATCGTCAGCGTAAAGACAGGCTTTTACATGTTGCGATATTTGTGTTAAGATCTTATTAATAGCTATCAGGAACAAAGTTACACTGTAGATTTCACCTTGCGGCACTCCATTTTCTTGTGTTTTTCTTTCAGACAGGCATCCGTGTGTTCTTACTTGAAAATTGCGATTATTTAAAAAATTGTCGGAGTAGTGTAATATGTTGCCATCCAGTCCAATTTCTTTCAGGGATCTTAGTATGTAGTTCCTCCATGTCATATCGTAGGCTTTTTTCAAGTCAAAGAAAATGGCTACTAGGCGTTCACGATTTTTGAAGGCCTTTTGAATTTCAGTACTTAAAGTGACAATATGATCTATCGTTGATCGGCCCTGACGAAAACCGCTTTGAGTATTGCATAGAATATTATTTGATTCCAAGTACCACGTAAGTCTTTTATTAACCATCTTCTGTAAAATTTTGCTGAAGTTGTTCGACATAGAAATTGGTCTGTAACTATCTGGTTTAGTTTAGTTTTTATTAGGCTTTAATATTGGAACAGTTGTAACACTCTGCCGTTTAGTTGGGTAAGTGTTGTTTTTCCAGATATAATTATATATGTCAAGTAAGTGACTAACGGTTTCCTCTGGCAGGTGTTTGATCATTTCAGCAGGGATTTCGTCAGGACCTGGACATTTGTTCTTTTTTAGCTCATTTATTGCCATAGACAGTTCAGTCGTTGTGAAGGGCTTATTTATATCACTGTCTTTATTACAAATTTCTAGTTCTTCAGCTTTTTTGGATATCTTATATGTAACAAATTCTTTACTGAAATTATTATTACTGGAATTAAATTCAAAGTGATCTGCGATAGTGTCTGCGATATGTTGGGGTGTAGAGATAGTTTTATTACCTTGAATAATAACTGAAGTCTGCTGAAGGATTTTATTACCTTTAATTATACGTATTTTATTCCATATTTTAGTTGGAGGCGTGCTAGGTGTTATTGTAGATGTAAAATATTCCCAGGATTTTCTTTTGCTCTCTAGGATAATTCTTCTTGCTTTAGATCTGCACTTTTTAAGCTCAATGAAATTTTCTATTGTGTCTTGCTTTTTGAATTTGTTTAGCGCTCTCGTTTGTTCTTTTATGGTATTCTTGCATGCCTGGTTCCACCAAGGGTTTACCCGTTTCATAGTGCGTAAGTTTTTTTCACCAACAGTCTCTTTCCCAATATCGATTATAAATTTTGTTAAATTCTCTACGACTTCGTTTATGTCGCAGTCTTCAGAAATATTTGAAATATTTACTTTGGCCAGTTGTCAAAATAGTGACCAATTTGCTGTTTTTAGATTCCATTTTATATTGTTTTGTCTTAAATCAGTACTGTTATTCATAGGCAATGAGATCTTGATTGGAAGAAAAATTTTTTCATCATGTATCGTTTTCAAATTTTCGAGTCAATTTTAATTTTTCATATGGAGCTTATACTGTGCTATCATTAATTCTTGAACGTTACATGTTGGAATATGGGGTTTTTGGAGATTGTTAAATAAAACACATACATAGGCTTTAAACCTCTTTATTCAATCATAGCCAGAATAGAACTGCTTCAGCATAAGTATTTTTATATTATCTGAAAGCTTGACGTCTTATTTTGCAGCCTCAGCTTAATTATTTTCGTATATTATATTTGTATATTAGAACAATAAGTTGCTCTATATTTTGGTTTTGATGACATGTGTACACGTCCTTGGAAATAAGTTTGATAACTAAATGTTTCTGTCAAGTATTGCATAACGTTCAAGAATGAATGATTACACTGTAGGTATGAACGAAAATGCAAATTTTCCCGTTTTTAATTTCTACTCATAACTTCCAAAATTCATATATTTAGTGATTTTGGTGTGCACTTTCTTGAAGCACTTTTCCATGGTGAATTTACAGAAGTTCTCAATTTTTTTTTATCGCGTACCATTTTCAAGTTATCGGGGTCAATTTTAATTATTCATATGGAGCTTATAGTAGGTTATAATAATTTTGAATAGAGCTTTGTTTTGCTATTCAACCATATAAAAAACTCTTTAAAACTTATTTTATTTTCGTAAATATATGAAAAATTAAGAAAAACCTTTTTTTTCCAGAGAACCTTTGTAAATTCACCATGAAAAGTTCCGAAAAAAAGAAAGTGTACACCAAAATCACTTAATATTTTAATTTTGGAAGTTATGAGTAGAAATTAAAAACGGGAAAATTTACATTTTCGTTCATATCTAGTAACCTACCACGTCGCTCAATAAGTCTCCGGTCTAACTAAGAAAAACATTTTTTTTTTTTAGAAATTCGGATTTATTGATCAACACACTCTCCTTCAAGAGTGATATATTCATTCCAACGCTCCTAAAATTGAAAAAATTTAAATTAATTAATCAATTTAAATTCAGCATACAAATCAGTAATTGTTGATTTGCCTGGTGCAGAGTCTCTATAACGCTTATCAAGCCACTACTTGGCTTCAACAGTATTTTTTCCCATCAAAAAACAATGTTTAATCAATACACGAAATTCTTTTTTATCCATTCTTTTGATAATTACAAAACTGGAGTCACTAAAACCACTGTAATCTCTAAACTAATTGTCAGAATGTCATGAAATTTTCACACGTATTGTTTGAAGATTGGTACTATCCAGAAATCATATAGGTCTATCAACAGTGTTGCCATATACAGTCAGCGCCCGCATAACGTACACAATGCGTACACAGATTCCCGTACGTTAATCGAACGTACGTTAAGCGGATGGTATATTTCAGTATAAATGCATGTAAATACGACTAATTGGTACATACTTTCGGTCCCTATGTTCATACCAACGTACATTTGTTCGTACGATCGTACATTTTTTCGTACGAACGTACATTTGTTCGCACGAACGTACATTTGTTCGCACGAACGTACATTTTTTTTTGTTTAAATGACCAATATTCATTAATTGTTTTGAAGTTATATTTAGGCAAGATATGCGTATGAAGCTTGAAATACAGTGTTACCAACTTCTATCTTTCAATTTTCCCCCTTCACTCACACTTACAGAGAAGAATCAGTAAATACGTATCCACGTATTTACGAGTGCTTTTCTGTGTGTGAATACACAGCAGTGTATTCACATGTATTTAAAAAAAAAATTGGAACTGAATATGGACACTGAAGATATTAACGATTTGTTAGAATCACATGCGGACGAACTCACAACTAATGAGTTATTAGAACTACAAGAGCAAATGAGAAAAAGAAGACCCAAAAACCGAGTACGACACAACCGAAATACAACTAAAAACAGTAAGTGGAATATTAGGAAAAGTGGAAGAACTCATTGACACTATCGAGAATTCGGACCCGGTTATTGATAGAAGTTTCAGTGTTGTTAATAATATACGCAATAGCACCGCTTGTTATAAACTTTTATATCAAGACAAAAAGAAAACTGCGGTACAATTGACAATGGACAAATTTCTAATTATAAACAACAAATAATAATTTTTTAAGTACTTATTTATTTTTCTAAACATGTTTATTTTATATAATGTATGGTTTATTTTTATTTTTTTAACATGTATTTATTTAGGGTCATTAAATTAATAAAAACTTCAATATCTTGCAAATGATCATTCATGAAAAAAAAGTGTAAGAATCTTTTTTTGTAGAAAATTTTAAAATCTGCAAGTTTTATTCAAACAAATTTTACGTTAAGTTTACTCTTTCAAAATTAAATGCGGTCCCGTCATTTAATAATCGAACATTTTTCGTGGATCCGATTATACATTATACATTGTGTGCTATTTCTTTTCGCTTTTTTTTAACCATAAAGTTGCCATATCAAATACGAAAACGACGTTTTCGTGTGACGCGATGTACGTTCGCGCGGACAATGTGTACGTTCGTACAAAAGCGACATTTTCATGTTACGCGATGTACGTTCGTACGAACATAGGATCTGTAATTAATCATGTACGTATCATCGAACGTACGTTAAGCGGATGTACGTTAAGCGAGCGCTGACTGTATATGTCAGACCGGAGACTTATTGAGTGAAGTGTTATGTATAAGGAGAACAAAGACATCGTTAAAATAGTCCCTTAATGCGACAACTTTGGTGTAATTTAACTGACCTCGTATCTCTTGCCATTCTTAACAAGTTATTTGGGACACTCTGTGTATGGGAAACTAATAGCATTAGTTTTAAAAAATGTTCCTCATGATAATAATTTACACTAAAAAATTTGTTACAGAACCTCGTCCAGGCACTTCAAGAGATATTATAGATATTATAGATATTACTTCAAGAGAGTCTAGCGAACCTAGTACGACTACAGAAGTGGCTACAGAAGTGGCTACAGGAGTGGCTACAGGAGTGGCTACAGGAGTGGCTACAGGAGTTGCTACAGGAGTGCCTACAGGAGTGGCTACAGGAGTGGCTACAGGAGTGGCTACAGGAGTGGCTACAGGAGTGGCTACAGGAGTGGGTACAGGAGTGGCTACAGGAGTGGCTAGAGAAGTGGCTACAGGAGTTGCTACTCCAGGTTGTTCCAAACCTACGGTAATGATAAAACCAACCAAACGCCCGTCACGAGTATCAAATGTACCAAGATTATCCGAAGGACATGCAAATCAAAACAATAACACTTTAGATCCAAGAGATGTAAGTATATTTTGCTATTATGAACGATAACGTCCAAAGAATCAACCAAAAATCTTTTGTTAAAAGCGTTGATTGAAAATAATATTTTATCTACGACCATCAAATAATAAATGCATTATATATCCAACTGTAAATACATAAAGCTGTCCAAATTTTAACAAGTTTAAAAAATTTACGTGCATTCGTGTTCATCCCGAAAAATTAACGTTTTTTTACACTGCAAATTTTTATTTAGTAAGTTAGTTAAAATGTTTGGCGCTCAGCAATGATAGCTGTTTGCGCCTCACACAGCCCATCTTTATAACTAGTATATTATTTATAAGTTAGAATAAATCAAACAATAAATAATACTCCCTCCGTCCGAAAATATGCTATACATTTACAATTTTAATTAATTAGAATGATTTTATTTATGAAATAATTACAAATATCTAGTAAAACAAAGAATAAAACAAAGAATAAAACAAAAAGTTTTAATTTAATATAGACGTAGCTGTCTACACAGCTTGTATGGAACATGATAATGTTGTTTGTAATCGTTCCTTACGATGAAGTTTTGACTTATTAATGTGCGGAATCTTATAGGAATTCCCTCCTTTTGCTAACATGGTTGATTCTAGACAAGTTTGCAATGTTACAAAAATATTATCAAGGGTGTGTATGAGGGCTACCTTTTAAGTTTTTACAAAAATTAAAAAAGAAATATATTTTAACAAAATCATGATTTTCGAAGTCTTCAACAGCTTCTTAAGGTGATGAAAATCGTTGTCCACGCATTTTTTGTTTGACATTGGGGAACAAAAAAAAGTCGTTAGGGGATAAATCTGGTGAATACGGACAATGAGACATTAATTCGATGTTTTTCTCTTTCAAACAGAGCTTCGAACCGATATTTTTTTCGTTTCGGTTTTCGTTCCGGTTCAATTAAAAAAATATATATCGGTTCGGTTCCGGTTTTCGTTCCGGCGAAAATAACGGTTTTTTTCGGTTTTCGGTTCAGTTCCGAGTGATAAATTTGTAAATGCTTGTATTTGTATTAGAAATTTATTTTCTACTATAATTTAGTAGAACATTTTATTCCTTATTTCCATTCCATCATACCAAGGCCGCTGTTGGGAGGGATCTTCGCGTTCACCCCCCCCCCCTCCCGAAATAATAGAAGCGCATTTTTTTACCTATCAGTTAAAAAAATTAGATTTTTTTCTGCTCATCAGTTTAAAAAATAATCTTAAACAAAATGTATTTTAAATTCACTCACATAAACATTATCTGAACCGAAATAAACCGATATTTTTTTTTCGGTTCAGTTCCGGTTTTGGCTCCGACAAAAATAACGGTTTTTTTCGGTTTTCGGTTCAGTTCCGGTTCGAAGCCCTGCTTTCAAATAATAAATTGTTTGACGTGTTGTGTGGGAGCTTGCCTTGTCATGATGAAGAATGATGCGACGCTTTTGGTTGTTTTTCCTGATTTTGTCGATGACTTCTGACAAACAAATTGTTGTATACCATTCAGCATTAACTGTTCTCTAAAGAAATGGTTGCGACATGTCCAGTACAACCGAAGAAACAAGCGATCATTTTCTTAGAAATGCTTCGTGAACGAACAACTTTTGTGGGTTTCGGTTCATCTTGGAAGACCCAAACAGTGAATTGTTGCTTAGTTTCCGGTTCATATGAATAAATCCAAGTTTCGTCACCTGTAACGATGTTGTATACGGATTTTGCAGTGCCTAGGTTGAATTTTTTTAGCATTCCCTTACACTAATCAGCACGAGCCGTTTTTCAGCTAAATGTTCATGCAAAATCGAATGTATTGCAGTCTGGGATATACCAAAGGATGTCTTTATCTCACGGTAAGTCACATGCCGATCTTCTTCAATCATTTTGCGCACAGCATCGATGTTTTTTTGAATCACAACCTATTTTGGTCGACCTTCACGAGATTCATCACTAAAGGACGCACGACCCCGACGAAATTCTGCAAACCAATTGTAAACAGTCTTTTCTGATGCTTCATTACCAAAAGTTGAACGAAGCGAATCTATGCATTTTTGGAAAAAACCATACAATGAAAACCTTCACGAGTAATATCCATTTTTTCATAAACTTGTTTTTTTAAACGCTCATTGTCAACAAACTTCTCGGTCAATTTATAAGCTGGTACTGATTTCACATTAACAAATGACAAATTTTACGAATATGTGTCATTACTAACACATTTCAATATTGCCATCTAGTGGTCGTTTATAAAAACATAAAAGGTAACCATCGTAAAAAGTAGCTATTGTCATAGAAATATTTTTTATTTTAATAATAGAAGAGCTATTTTAACTCGTTTTATTATTTACAGGTTGTGGTCTTAAGTTCATCTGACAACGATCATAGAAACGTAGATGATAGTTCAAGCTCAGACAAGCGGGGAAGACCTCAGAAGAAACGTCGAAAGGTTGACTTGTCCCGCTGCAACTGGAGTTCATCCTCAGATGAAGAAGTACTCACTGTCCGGAGGCTTGTTAAGAAGCGATCGAAGAAAAGTTAAGTTGGTTTATTAAACTAATTTAATTTAGTTTACATATTTTGATATACTGTTTTTATTATCTATTTAAAATTTTATAAAATAAGACTCTAAAAACACTAATACAGGTTTGAGTGTCATAAACCGCGCAAGGATGTTTGCGTATGTCTGTCTGTGAATGCAACCATAGAAGACGTTTATTTAGTACTTAACTGCTTCACAAACATTTTAGGAAACACGTAGTTTTCGAAAGAAAGTTTTGCGTGAAATTGATGCATTTAATAGGCCTTGTATTGTATCTAACGTCACATTTTGCGCCTAAAATTGTTTGCCGGAAAAATACCTCGAAAAATGTGCAAAAAATGTTTTTTCTCAAATATCTCCTTTCCATTGCAAAAATCGAAAAAAAATTATATGTACCGAATTAAAGACAAATAAATTCTCTATAATTTAGTTTTCATAAGTTTTTATGTGGGATGAACTGTTTCGCCGCTAGAGCGCCGCAAAGTTGGTCAATTATTGAATTCATGAAAAAAGTACTTTTCGCTTTAGTTATCGCAAAAATATTATTATTACTTCATTTCTGATAATTTCCTAAAATATACGATTATTTTTCACATATCTGGCAGGTTAGATGCGTTAACATTCGAGGCAAGTTAAGGCAACATCAAAAATTAAGAATAAATTAGCAGAATTGAGGTTATAATAATGCAGCATACACAACCTCGAAATTAGAATTAGTACTTTGAATTAACGTAAATGTTTGTCATACATAACAACATTATCGTTTACTATCTTCTTAAGTAATACTTATAGTTATAAATTGAAATTAAGAGTTTGCAAGCTATAAACACGTTAATTTATAATTGACGCATGCGCAGTAAGGATTTATCTTAACCTGAAAATTTATATGACTATATTGTTCTGTTTCTATCCATATCTTTATATTTTCTATGAGCATAGATATAAATATACTATTATAAACATACTAAATATCAGGTCTGGGAAAAAGTTCGTGGCGTTTTTTTAGTAAAATTCAACTGGTTTTGTTCTAGTGTGAAAATGAATTTATTTAAACCAAATATGCTCCATTATTATCGACAACGTTTCGCCATTTTTCGGGTAGAGCCATGATGCCAACGGTGAAGAACTTCTGTGGTTTCTGGTTGAAAAACTGAATCAAGTGGTTTTCACAGGCTTTTTTTGAAACCAGCTTAATTCCATTGAGAGAATTCTGCAGAGATCGGAATAGGTGATAGTCAGAGCTATGTCTGGACTATACGGTGGATGCAACAAAACTTCCCAACCAAGCTCTCGCAATTTTTGACGGGTCATCAAAGAAGTGTGTGGTCTTGTGTTGTCATGATGAAAGACAACACCTTTCCTATTATTCAATTCGGGCCATTCTCTTTCAATTGCCTGGCGTAATCTCTCTAGTTGTCCACAGTAGAGTTGAGAATCAATCGTCTGACCAACTGGAAGTAGCTTATGGTGGACGATTCCCTTCCAGTCCCACCACACACCCAGCATCACCTTGTTCGGCGTCAATCCTCGCTTCGCGAACGCTTGTGACGGCTCACCATCCCTTGTCCACGATCTTTTACGCTTCCGATTGTCGTACGTGATCCATGTTTCATCACCGGTGATGACAAGTTTCAGAAATGGATAGATTTCATTGCGTTTCAGCAGCACATCGCAGATGTTAATTCAGTGTATCATGTTTTTCGCGCTCAACTCATGAGGAACCCATATATCGAGCTTCTTTTTGAAGCCAGCTTTCCATAAATGGTTCAAAACAGTTTTGTGGTCAATGCCTAGCTCCGTACCAATATCGACACTGCTGATATGCCTATCTTGCTGGACTTTTTCAAGAATTTCATCAGTTTTTTCACTGATTGGACGACCAGAACGTGAGTCATCTTTCACATTAAAATTACCAGAACGAAAGCGAGCGAACCATTTCCGCGCAGCAGATTTTGATAAAGTACCTTCACCGTACACAGCACAATTTTTTTCACAAGCCTGCGCTGCGTTTTTCCCTTTGTCGTAATAATATTGCAAAATATAGCGCAATTTTTCATTACATTTCTCCATTTTCAAACGCAAACATATTTCCAGCCACTGCACAAATTTTGATGTTTAGACAATCAAAGTAACGCTCGAACTGTCACGTTTCCAACGAACGCTTAGTGGTGTCGCTGCGATCTGTGTTTCCTGAGTTATTTGCAATTGGCACCTTCTATCGGCAAAAACGCCACGAACTTTTTCCCAGACCTGATAAGTAGATATAAAGATACTAAATATACCATTTTAATTTTTTTCCAAACTATGAAACATTCAAAACCTCATTAGCAAATATAAACAGTTGTCAAATATCGATCGATAAAGTAGAAATCGATAGAAATTTACCGATAAAACGCTGTCAGTGTCTTAATTTCTTAATTTACATTGTGACCACTACTTAATTTCTACGTACAAATTTAATGTTGTTTCTAATTTCGAGGTTGTGAACGCAGCATAATATTTTTACGTTAATGAAGCGAAAAGTACATTTTTCATGAATTAAAAATTGACCAAATTTGCGGCGTTCCAGCGGCGAAACGGTTCGTCTCACAAAAAAACTTATGAGAGTTAAATTTTAGGGAATTTATTCCTCTTTAATTCAGTATAGATATTTTGCTATGGAACGGAAGTATTTGCAAAAAACATATTTTTTGCATGTTTTTCGAGTTTTTTTTTGTAATTCCAGCAAAAAAATTAAATATCTATGTCTGCAAAGTATGACATATGGACACAAACGCGTTTGCGCGCTTCGCGACACTTTCAGACGATTTTGGTGTCTGTAGAGTCTAGTATATTTATCGGGTCACTTTTGTTCAAGATATTTGAACTAAATTTCACCTTTAAATTTTAGTAATAGCAGTAATTATGTTTAGTTATTGTATTTGACAGAAGATTTATGTGTACATCTGTCAGATTATGACACATTTTTAACAATCATATCTAAAGGTACGCGTACAGTGGAAGCAGGTTCCGACATAGTAGAAGCTGGCGTTGGTTTTCCAGCGCTGGTTACCAGCACAAACCACTAAGCAGATTTATTTTTGATATTCCAACGCGCTGGTACCAGTCGCTGTTGCTCGTTATCAGCAGTAGGTACATTGTTTGACATTTGAATTTTTAAAACTAGTGTTAAACACATTGTTAAAACTTCTGATAAGAAAAATGGAAGACAATATTATTGAACAACAGAAACCAAATAATAAAAAGATATTTCATTTTATATAATATGCCAAAAATGGGAAAGGGAAAATTAATAATAAATCTAAATTTTCACGAGATGATTCTGTTGTTGAAGGATTAGAGATAGAAATCTACGGTTTGAATTTCTGAAATCTAGGCTTTTATCTAACTAAATAAAAATTAAAGATTTCAAAATTTAAGGAATTTTTGAAATCCTGAGGTCCCAAAGGGCCTCGGGGCATATTATAAAACAACCCCAAAAAAAATGTTTGTAAAGTTTATATTTTTATTTATTTATTTATTTATTTTTTTTTTATATAAAAAAATCTTAACTCAAGAACAATAAAATATAGCGACCTGCGGTTTGAATTTTTGAAATTGACAGACTTATTTCTACGTAGAAAAATTTGGCCTCCTTATTTAACTTTTTAATCCGTGTAGTTTTGAAAATTTGTAAATATTTCATTTTCGAAAGACCGTATCTCAAAATCAACATGAAATAGAGACCTGCAGTTGAAAATGATTTTTGAAATCCTGACGTTCTAAAGGACCTTGAGACTCATTTTGAAGCAACTCCCAAACAAATTTTTTTTTGCGAAATTTTAATTTGACATTTTTTTTTATATTTCACAAAATCCTAACTTAAGAATCCTAACTTAAAAATTGGGTCCTTGATAACCCAACTTTTACATAAATATGAATCATCAAACAAAACCTTTGAAAATGGTCAATTATTTACAATTTTTTCGATCTTTAAGGGTTTTTCTTAACGAGTCATATAAATTAAAAAAAATTGGGTGTTTAAGGCCTTAGTTTTTTCCTAGACTAAACAAGGCACTAGGGTTCAAAAATTTAAATCGCAGGTCTCTATCTTTTACCGGTTTCAAGATAAATTGATTTGAAATTTTGAAACTTTTAAAAAAAATCAAAATTTTTCAAAAAATTTTTTTTTCTTCTGAATGTTATCTAAGGTCATTTTGGACATCAGGATTATAAAAATTCCAACCGCAGGTCTCTATATATTATAGTTTTTAAGATACAGTCACGCGAATATATGTTTTGTTGTAAAATTCGCCTATTTCAAAACGATTTAAATCAAAAATGGGCACGGCTCGTAAGGTCCCAATTTTTTTACAAGCTAAAAAAACAATGATAAATCAAAAAAATCAACCCGCAGGTCTTTATCTTCTACAGTACTGGAGGTAGGATTTTCAAAAATTTAAAAATTTTCACAAAAATATTTTATTCAGGATTTGAATCACAATGTCATCTAACGTAATCTAGGATCACAGAATTCCAAAAATGTTAACCATGGGTCTGCATATCTTATAATTTTTGAGATATGATCATACAAAAATAAAATTTGACTAATAGGGAAAACTTCCTAAGCGCCCTGATATCTGGTGGCTATTTGCGGAAGATACGAAAGTGACATTGTTTTGAAAAAAAGATACGAAAGTGACAAGGAAAAATCCTTCTTAAACATTCCATAATTTACCTAAATCGAAAAAAATATCAACTGAAACGACGTTTGGAGGCAGAGAGAAAGTGGATTGTAGGTTATTATGGACCCAAAAACTAAAAATGGGCAAAAATCCAAGCCCATGCATGCATGTTTGCTCGTTGCATTTTATGGAAAGTGATTTTTTACGTCCAAGAAAAGACTGAAAAAAAGCATTTATCCCACCCAAAATTTGCCTAAATCATCAGTTGATATATTAAAATGCCCTTCTACTTTTTCAGGCAGAGATATTAATTTTTACATATATATTTACCATATTTTTGTTGTTATTTTATTGACAGACAGTCAAAAAAAAATTAAAAATACAATGAAAAACTAAAAATTTCCTTGAAATTTCTTTAGAATAGTATATTATTACATATCTTGTAAATCGTAGATTACCTTTAAATTAAAAATCGGAAAACAGGAAAAATACAACTCGTGTTCATTTTCACCATGTAAATAAACACACGAGTAATAGTTTAATGTCACTTTCGAGTGTTCCAGCTTTGCCGCATATGGCGCTGTGATCTTCAAAAGTTTCCCCTATTCTAGCAATAATTAAAACGGTCACAGTTGTAAGAGGCCTAAATATAAGAGGCTACAATTTCTTCATGGGCCCAATAAAAAGTGAGGAAGCGTTAAAATCACACAACATATTCGGCCGCAGGATGACCTTCGCCAGTGTTGGTAGCAAGCAAGCAGGAACCAGCTTCCACTGTGCGCGTACCCTAAAATGAGTTTTTAATCACTGGATCACTGGCAGCTAAACAAATATTTTAAATAACATCTGACTTGAGTTAAAATGATCAGTGGTATTCAATCTGTGTTCCGCGGAACCCTGGGGTTTCGTGGAACGTTTTCAGGGGTTCCGCAACTTTAATTAAATGGTTTTATTCTGTTTTTTAATGACTCTTTGCTTGAATACAATTTTGGTAAATTTTGATAATTGAATAACTTTAAATCTGAGGGTGCTACAAAATATTTAATCACCATTTTCGTCATCAATAGCTCATATTTATTCCAAAACAGCTAATTTTACTCGACAAAAAATTCATATTTGTTGAGTAGTGATTATTATTTACTTCTTATATCACCTACCATTTAAATATTTACTTTGTACTGTATTATTAGATTTTATGTTTATAAATTACTATATTACTTTGATTTTATGTCTATAATGATTGTTAATAAATGTTTATAATAAATAAATAAGATTCAAAACAGCATATCGCTAATTATTCGATTCAATTTTTATTATTATTTTATGATTAAAAATTATATTAGGTAGGCATTGCATTATTTAAAATGTTAAATAGTACATATACCTACATTTAAAAAATATAGAAATATAGACAGCTATAAAATATCAATTTTGATCAAGACTAAATTCAATAGTAAACATCTAAAATTTTAAAACGTTTGTCCTTAAAATTAAAAAAAGTCAGCCTATTGTGGCTTTTTGCCTTGGGGTTACAAAGAAATAGCATTTAAACTATAGGGTTCCGCAGATGTAAGAAGGTTGAAGACCACTGTCTTAAATGAGATAGAGAAATTTATCAAAATAGACAGAATTTAAGTCAGATCTGGAATCTATATATTATTCGGTAATAAAATTTAATCAGGATATATGACTTAGTATTGAATATGACTTAGTATGAAGATGTGTACTTTAGGTACAAAAAGATAGTCTTATGCAAAGACTTATATAAAGACTACATAAGATATTTTTGAAGAGAAACTTACTAAACTTATACTACTAACAATTAGTATTGAAATACTTTCAATACTAATAATTATGTTGCCGGTTTGCCTTTTTTAACAACTTATTACAATTTTATTCTGCAGTTTCAAATTACTGAACTGCCTAGACTTGCCATAAATATTTCAGTGAAAGTTTTCAAAAAACTAGGTATAACGAGTAATCATTTGGAAAAAAAGTTGGCTGTGGCCAGGAATGGGTATGTCTTTTATTGTATACCAGGCCCGGACTGGAACCTAAAACTAGCCCAGGCATTTTAGAGACGTCGGTCCCCTACTTCCCACAAAAACACTACATGTATACATATACATAAATAACTATTTGAACATTATTTTAACAATTTGTATTTAATTACTTTCGAAGAAGCTCACTACTTGCTGCTACTTTATCGATTATGTCGTCGCTATCTAAATTCATTGAAAGGTCTTTTTCTACCGCCATTGCCATGAAGGAATTAAAATTATCAGAAGATAAGGTGCTCCTCATGCGATTTTTAATTACTTTTAATGTAGAAAAAGATCTTTCACAAGCAACTTGGCTCAATGACAATGTCAGCAAAAATTTTAATGCTAGTCCAATTAAATTATAAGCATTGGTCAATAAATTGAATCTATGCAATATTTTGTAACAACAAATAGCACAATTTTTGCATGCACGGCGTGTCTCACTTCTTCTTCTTCTTTCTCCAAAGTCAATTCGTCATTATCTTCATTTGAATTATCTTCTTTGATTATTTTGTAATCTTCTAATTCAGAAGTTTTCAGTTTTTCCCAATGCAAAGCTAAATTTCTTAGTTCAATCCGCAAATTTCACCCGTAGCTGTTTCATCAAATTTTAACATGAGTTTGAGTAACTCCTCTAGTTCACCAGATTGAAGTTTGTTATAACGTATCTCAAGGAAACGTTTCGGATCTATATACGAAAAATCGGCGTTCAATTGCCCATTTGCGAGAAAACGTCGTTCCATTCCCACTGAAACTGTGTCAAAAATAGCGTTATGGACTTTTGTCTTATATGCAGCGGCTGCATCAAGAACAACTTCATCCCGCGCTGTGTCACCTGGCTTCAATTTTCGTTTCTTGAGTCTTTGTCTTGAAATTTTGTTTGTATTTCTATTTCAGAGTTTTCAAATTTATTCAAATCTTCATTCGTTACGTTATACGTAAATAGTATAATTTTTTTCGCGATGTAATCACCCAGCGCTGCTGGTCAGACGGCCCATCGGACATTTGCCCGATCTGCCCTATGGCCAGTCCGGGCCTGTTGTATAATACTGCAAACAATTGAAAACTAAATTTAATATTGAAACTTTATAATTATATCGTATGGTAATAAAACACATGCTAAAAATGCTCATGGCCAACTACCAGTTTTTTTTTCCAATGTCCACTCAGTATGTCAACGAACAACGCAAAATATTTAGATAAATGTAATAGACAGATGCCAAAATATTTTAATTTTTAAGTATAATTAATTATTTTTTTCTTCATTTAAGTGTTCAACACTAGATTTACGAGTGTGACTGTATACAGTAATTTTCAAAGT
Source organism: Liopterus haemorrhoidalis (assembly GCA_963971575.1). Lineage (NCBI taxonomy): Eukaryota > Metazoa > Arthropoda > Insecta > Coleoptera > Dytiscidae > Liopterus > Liopterus haemorrhoidalis. The sequence goes on along the minus strand of OZ020614.1, from coordinate 20,371,816 downwards.
ATTGTAACATGACTCTTGGGGCTGTATCAATAGGCATGCTGAGTTAGTAATAACAAGAGCGGTCAGGGTAGTAAAGAGAGGTATATTTGCAGGGACGTGTTCAGTCTTTAAAAATAAACAACCAATTGAAAAAAAAAAACGCTCGTTTTATTTTAAATTAATAAACTATTTATAATATACAAAACATTATTGAAATTTGTCAAAATAAGTAATTTAATAATACATAATAAAAGTAAATTTTAATTAAATACAGTATGATTTAAAAACATTTTTTAATTGCATGTATTTACATACGTCTTTAAATATATTTTACTCGAAAACCTGAATATTAGAAATTCTAGGTAAATGACATTAATATTTATGGCCTGTTGTCCTCTTTGGTGGCCATATGCTGTTAATTCCACTAAACTGTCGTTAACTAGGTAAAGGTAACTTTTAGCTGCCTATAATATGCATACTGTTCTACGCAGGACTAGGGACAGTGATTCACCTTAAAAGAACCATCTTAGGTTATTGTTGATAACCTTTTATTTTTTTTTATAAACCACCTAAAAATAAATTGTATTTTAAAGTGAATTGAAACATGGAAACAGTGCAAACAGAGCAAAAGTCGAAACTCAGGGCGTAGTATAGGCAGCTAAAAGTTACTTTTACCATTAACAAATTATAAATCACCAAGTCATGTTATAATACTTTGAAAATTACTATATCTATTATTACAGAATTCCGTCATTTTGACAGGTTTTTTAAAAAGTATATACATTTTTTCTTAATAAAGGTAATTTTATTTTATTTTAAATTTGATTAAGAGAGATTTATTTTAATACATTTTATGCATATATCTAGTCTTACCACAAATTGTCACAAAAATTAAATTCTATAAAATGCTTTAAGATATTTTAATTTTCTTTTAGTACATAATACATAGTTGTATTTTACACAAGAAACACTAAGGAGTTTTCAAAATGACCATCTCTGTCCGTTACACAGCGCTTAAGTGTCTTCGGCAACTCGTCAATAGAATTACGAAATGTTTCTTCAGTAGAACCCTCCGATGCTTTCATCAGGGATCGCTTCAGACTAGCGATATCAGGTTGTCTCTTCTTGCAGGCCATGTCCCGAAGCACGGACCACAGGTTATAGTCCAGGGGGTTGGGGTCAGAGCTGCTACACGGACAATCAGTAGGGGAAATCAGGTACATTGCTTTCAAGTCACTGCTGCGCAGTCTTCGCTTTATAGGCTGGTGCTAAATCTAGCAGGAAGCTCAAGTGGTGACCAGTTGTAATTCTTTAACTGTCGACTTCAACGCGGTTTTCTAGTAGACTCTGAAATAAAGTCCGGTACATCGCTTTCAAGACACTGCTGCCAAGCCTTGGCATTATAGGCTGGCACTGAATCTCCTTTTTACTCCTTTCTGGTATAAATAAAGCTTAGTGGTACCTTCATACCCCATCAAATCATAACTGAAGCAGGGTAATGGCCCGCCTGGAAAATTTTCAAGAAACCTTCGTAAATCTATTGACGTGTGGCCGTAGAGACTTAAGCGCTGTGTAACGGCCAGAAGTAGTCATTTCAAAAACTGGTTGGCGTTTTTTATTTAACAGGTTGACTGCCAAGAGGTCGTATAAGACCGCCGGCTAGTATTTCCCCGTACGCCCGAGCGGTCGTATACGACCGCTAGAATACTATGAATTATTTTCGTGAATATTATGCCAGCGGTCGTGCATAAAATTGGTTTAAGGACGTTGAACGACCGCTGTGGCATACAAAAGTTCTAAGCAAGTGCGAATTTTCAAATATTTTAAATCAAAAGCTGAATTTCAAATTGTTTTATTACTTAGGTTTAAGAATACATTAAATATAAATTCAGCTTGGCACCTTGAACATTTTTAAGTAATTTTGGCAGTCAACCTGTTAAGATGCAACTAAAGGGTGTAACCAAATTTGACCTTCCGATTTAAATTTAATAATAAAACACACAAAATACTTGAATGTTATAATTTTCTTTTAAGGTACAAATGTTGCGGTTAATAATGAAAAAAAAAAAATCAAATTGAGCTTCGTCGCTGAATTTTTTTTTTTTGAAAAAGTTAATTTTCTTGACTTTTTTGTAAGACCCAATTAACAAACGTACGACGTGACAAGTGATCATTTGGTTTTAATTCTTGAGTCAACTGTATCTTATAAGCTTTTAAATGAAGATCTTTCTTAAAAATTTTATGCTAAATTTTTTAATATTCACTTGCTATGAACGTTTGACTGCGAACTAACATTTTCGGGTTTGCAGCAACATTAGCCCTTACTGTAGCAATGTTTTTTTTTTTTTTTTTCTGATCGGACAGGACGATTGTGAACATGTTGTCTGTTAGCTTCTACTGACCCAGGCTGTAGAAATTTTTTCATAAAATTCATTACTTTAACAGATGCAATTTCTTCCGAAAAAAAAAAAAAAAACATTCCCCATTTTGGTAATAAGTTTTTACAACAAATATGCGTTCTTCAATGGAATTATCGTTCCATAAAAACCAAGCCACAAATAATTGCAAAGTTTTTACTTGACTTCTGTCACTATAGTACAACATTCAATGAAGATAGCTATAAATGGCGGCCAATTTAAATCGGAAGGTCATTTTTTTTTTCAAGACATCTTTATTATGTACTAAAAGAAAATTAAAATATTTTTTTAAGTATCGTGTGGAATTTAACTGAAAAGTTTGTAACAATATTTATGCTTATTTATGCTTATTATTTATTTATTAAGTGTAGGTATGTATATATTTCTAAAAAACAGGTTGCCATGTTTAAAACACTTCTTTTTTTTACATAAAAAAAAACCTGTGTGTTTTTACCAACCTTGCATGAGTGAAAAATGCTGCATGTACGCAGGTGCGTATCATTACCAGTATATTGGGAATCCCCCCCCCCAATTGTAAAAAAAACATGTTTAAACAAAAATTAAAAAATTGTTTTAAACAAAAAACAGTTTGTTTTGTTTAAAATAAACATGTCTTTTGCTCACCCTGCTAAAAATAATTTTAGCAGGGTTAAAAATTAAAAATACATTTTTTATTTTTAGCATGAAATTTGAAATCCGTCGAACTGATATTCCGTAAATCTATTGTTAACAACGATGTGCATTTATAAAATTTTAATTATTCCATTTATGGTGTATTAAAATTCTAAGGTACAAAATAAGTAATAAATATTACAATATCTAAAATTTAATTTTTATAAACTTCAATTAAAAGTTATATTTTTGAAAAATACGATTAATAATATATATATATATATAACTTAAATCACAGACTTTGTATACATATACTGAGTACCCTTTAGTATTGAATACTTTGTATTACCATTGGACTTGGACACTAACAAAGAATGCGACTGCATTGGACTTAAGGCTAGGTCTGCATGGACTATAAACCAATCTGCCGATAGTAAAAATAATCTTGCCTGGACCGTTTTTTCCGTCGGCTGATCGTCAGCGCACATAAAACGATTTTCAGGTTGTTGGCTGGGTTCTAAACATATTAGGCGTGTGAATTAATTCGGTCCGTTTTTGTCTTCTAGAAAAGACTTTATTGTGAAAAAACATGAAAAAATACGCTATACAAAGTATTTGCCATTGCTTACTATTATTTTTTCCCATCTGTCTGGCAGTATTCCGTGACGGAAAAACGACTCGTCCTTCGAAGCGATCCATTCATTGAGCCATTTCTCTATTTCTTCATAATTGTTCAAGTGCTGACCCGAAAGCCCGCGTGACATCGATCTGAACAAGTGATAATCTGATGATGCAATGTCTGGTGAAAACGGTGGGTGAGGTAAAACGTCCCAGCTAAGTGCTTCAAAGGTGGCCTTCACAATCTTTCCAACATGTGGTCTAGCATTGTCATGCTGGAGGATCACTTTGTCGTGTCTCTTTGCATATTCCGGCCGCTTATTCTTCAAAGCGTTGCTTAAATAGAGCAATTAATGTTGGTTCAGTACGGCAGTGATGGTTTGGTTCTACTTTAATAGCTCATGATACACTACACCCTTCTGGTCCCACCATATACAGTTGTATAAAATCGTAATCATTACTATTCGATAATCGAATCAGTTAATTGATTTATCGTCCATGCGCGCCTAGTTTAACCGTATATAAAATGCAGGTTAGCTTACACTTTTATGTTACAGAGTTTATTTTAAGTCTCTACGTCCAAGTCCACTTTTAAAGTTCATGTCGCTTCTTGCGCCATGACCAACTTTTTTATTATACCTTATTTTCGTTCCTAATAGTGTTTTACTGTTAGGTATTATTAGAAGTATTCTTCGAATATCTACACATTTTATTTTAAATAATTTTATAAACTAAATGCTTAAATATCCAAAGTAACGTTTGACCAGTGGCGCAGCCAGGATTTTGTCTTGGGGAGGGCCGAATCAAATTTCGAGGGCACGCGGGCCGCATACGGCCCTGAACCTTATTTTTTATGGCCCCTGAAGCGGTAATCAAAATCACTTGAGCTTATTTAGGGGAAAAATATATTTAAAAATGTAAAATATACTCTCTTCTCCTTTTCTGTTTATAAAAAAATGTCAAGAAACCCTTCGGGATATTTAAAGTTCCGTCACTGCTTATCATTTTGTATGTAAAATAGACTGCGACCCAAATCAGTTCGACACCCCTGCTGTTGGATATGATGTTTTTATCAAATAATAATTCCATTATTTGTTGATAAAAAAATGTAATTGTTAAAACTTTCACTTGATTTTTTTCTTCGATAAATACATATTTATTTATATTTTTCACGGGATATATTTTTGAAGTCTCAATATTTCTCTTACTTATGTTCAGTTCTCTAAATCAGCCGCATGGCCACAATTTGTACAGAACGAACAGACTCATGTGACGGAATAAGGATTTCTTGATTAGTCCTACGAAAACCTACAAATGACATGTAAATGAGCATTTTCTGTTAATTTCAACACTAATCATAATAAAATATAGCTTATTATTATTGTAAAATACATAAGTTATTTTGCTGTACGATTATGATAAAATTGTTAAATTTTCATTTCATTGGACCTTCAGAGGGGGGCTTTTGCCCCCCCCCCCTCCATCTGAATACGCCACTGTTGTTCAGTACAACTTATTTCAGTCCTTTTTGTGTGTAAAACATTATAATTTCAAAAATACCTAAGAAGATATTGATATTCACATTTATCTACAAAATAAAACCAAATACCGATTTTAAGAGCGCTATTGTCTCCAAAACTACTCTCTTTATTATATTTCTACTATTTTTACTCTATTTCACGTTTGAGGTGTCATTTTAAAATTACATTCTGAAGGTTATACCGAAGTCAGATTTCCACTTTATCTTATCTGAATCGTGTAATTAGTTGTTTAAAAAAGTTTTATCATTTGACTGGGCGAATATTTTAGTGATGTATTTTCACTTGAACAATAATTATGTCACTTTATCAAGAGTAGGCAATCTTAAAAAAATGTTTATTTATACGAAAAAAAAAAAGAAAATGCCAATATTGTTTACAATGAAGTAATTGAAAAATTAACTACTGTTGTGGTTAAATTTTATCTTCAACTCCCCGGGCAGCGCCGTGTAATCTGCTGGTCCTGGGAGGGGCCCAGCCCCCTTGGCTGCGCTACTGCGTTTGACCTAAGTCCAACGTAATTATCTTAATTTTTAAGTTATGAATAAATTAATGTTTTAATGTGCTCTGTGGATACCCTTGCCACGGTCCGTAGACTATACGGTTGCCCCTTTCGGGTGATGGTGACATACTTCAATGTGCCTAATACACATTAGTGATGTGCCGGATCACTTCCAGATTCGCGGATATGGATACGGATTATCATCACCTTCACACGAAGTGAGACGACCGTATAATTATCTTTACTAGGTTTTAAGTAAATATGTATTTAACCTACTACTTATTAGGAATTAACCCTTAATATGCAAAATATCTCTCAGTATTAAATTCAAACATATTATTTAAAAGTATAGATCTGTAAAATGTATATTATATTAATTCAAATTATTATAGAATTTGATGGAATACTGGTTAAAGTTACAGAAAGATTTTAAACAGAAAGTATACAGATTTTGAACATGATGGTTCCATGGCAACGTGGGGTCTATATGAACGCCTATTAAATTTACTGACCCTCGATTAGTAAACTCTTTTTTTGTCAATATTCAAGCATAGTTTGTTTGATGTAAACCAGATATGCAAATCATGAATTAACTTATCATTTTAAAAAAAAGATTTTTTGAGATTTTGATCTGATCAACAACGTGGTATCATCAGCGTACATAAAATGGGAGCAGTCTTTAATACATGAGGGGAAGTTATTGACAAAAATTTAAAATAAAAGAGGTCCTAAAATAAATCTTTGTGGAACTCCACAGGTAATAGACAAGGGTGTAATTTCAATCATTCAATTAATTGTGCTACAATTAAGCTTATATGTACACTCCAACTGACTTGAACGGATGAACGGATCGGGAGCACTTAGATCATTCGGATTAATCTGACTAACTAAACGCAAACACCTATTGATCACCCGGTATTTGGACACCTAACACTTTCTGTTTAATATCTTTCGTATTATTTTTTAACATTTTCCATTTCATTATATATAAAATGATTTAATCGGTATTTTACAGAACCAAGCTGGAATGATCTCAGTAAGAAAGTTTTTTTTTTGTTTTTTGTTTTTTAATTTTTGTTCTACGTTCTAATACTATAGACTTAAGTCTATAGTATTAATTGCAATGCTGACAATGCAAATTATGAAATGTATGTTAATATTATTAATATCCCTTAGCAAGTAGTTTAACCTAAATTGTTGTTGTATAACTGTAGATACAATATACAAGATAATATTGCACTAATTCCTATTTTTACATTTAAATGGCACCTAAATATAATGCATACAGAGTGTAGGGGTGCTGTACGCCATTGGCGGACTTCAGCCTACACTGTGAGGGTAGCTAGTATTAATTTTATCCATATGTAAATAAAAGTCTGGGAAAAAAATAAACGCTGAGCAGAAATATATGTAAAGTGACGTGGCATACATGGAAGCATAAAAACGTAGTTCCAAATGCAAATTCTTTTTTAATCGCATGCGAATATTATGGAGCCATATTATTGTACAAATGAAAAATTGGAAACTGAGAAAACTTTTGGATGTACTAAAATATGTTTACTATCGACTTCTCAACAATTTTGTTAATAGTGGTCCAATATTATCATGTAATTCGTAAGTATTCGTAAAATTAAATTCAAAATATTTCTTTAAGCAAAAAGTCTGTTTAACAGATCTAACTTGCATAATATACTTCAAATTAATGTTAGTGTAAGGGTTAATGTCCTATTCAGTATGTTTTCTGATTTTAATGGCGATTTTAATGATGTATATAAGCAGACAGTTGCATTCCGTCACAGGAAAGGCAAAAACTTGAATGTTTTCTCCGCAAAATCTAAAAGAAAACTCGGACGATCGCCAAAGAAAGACACAGTATCTGCTCTGGTGATACTGTATTTTTGTGACAGTATAGGGGAAACTTCCTTAGCGCCCTGACATCTGGTGGCGATTTTCGGAAAATACAACAATAACATTGTTTTGTTAAATGGAGAAATACGCGTTTTTTTGTTGTTTGTGTTTTATTCTTGTGAATCATGGCAAAAAAAAAAAATTCATTTTGTTGTATGCCGCAATGTCAATCATGGATAAAGAAGAATCTCACTTTAACATTCCATCATTTGCTTAAATCGGAAACAATATCAATTGAAACGACATTTGGAGGTAGAGAGAAAGTGAAAACGCGAATGTATGGGCAAAAATCCAAGCCCATACATTCGCATTTGCTCGTTACATTTTATGGAAAGGGTTTTTTTTTACGTCTAAAAAGACACTTACCCCACCCAAAATTTGCCTAAATCATCAGTTGATATATTAAAAGGTCCTTCCACTTTTTCAGGCAGATATTTTTATTTTTTACTAATATATTTACCATATTTTTGTTGATATTATATTTACAGTCAAAATAAATTAAAAACACTGAAAAACTAAAAATTTCCTTCAAATTTTTTTAGAATGTTATATTATTAAATATCTTTTAAATCGTAGATTACCTTTAAATAAAAAAAAAAAAACACAAAAAAGCTCGGAAAATAGGAAAATACAAGTCGTGTTCATTTTCACAATGTAAACAAATACCGCATACAAATGCCGCATATGGCGCTGCGATCTTAAAACAGTTTACCCTATAGTGATTTGTTTCAATAATTTCTCTCATTAATTTCGCCATGAAAATCAGAAAATGTTATGTTATATAAGTGTTAAATGTAAGATTATTATTCAATATTTGATTTTATATTATATGTTATTTTTTATTTGTTTTATTTTATTTTTACAGAGGCGTGTACAGCAGTTGTGTTTAGAAATTTGTAGAAAATGTATTTAAATGGTCAGTTCTACAAATGACTGAACAGTGTAAGATAAAAATGTAATACTGTACACAAATATTAGTATATAAAAGTTATAAGGGACAGTAGTTCCATGTGTACTGTTAACTTTTGGGTTCAATAAAGTCTTATTAATTTTCTCTCTATTTTATTTCAGTACTTCTAGTGGCAGTGCAAGGCAGTAAGCAAGGTAAGCACCGTATGGGGCGCCCCATGCGGTGATTTTCCTCATATACAGGTAGCACTCGATATTTTAATGCATACATTTATTATTTAATACATTTTGTACATAACTATACATACATATACGCCGCAGTTTCGTTCTTAGGAGAACCGGCGTAAACCGAACTGGCGTAATATGAACCTAACTTATAGTGAAGTCAGTGAAGGTATAGAGTTAGGTTCCAAGTAAATAAACAATAGACATAAAGGGTATCTATAACGCTATTTTATTTGACTTAGTACTCGTTGACTCGTACTTAGCGTTTACTTCTGTAGTTTGCTGAGCAGATTGTTTGATTTTATCTGCATTTTTCATAATGGCAGAAACAGTTGAAGGCGGTAAATTCATTATCCTGCAGACATCGGGATGTTTTCCCCCACTTTCCATTTGTCTAATAATCTTCTTCTCAAGGGAGATAGAAATTCTAGCCCTATTAGGATCATCTTGAATTAACATTTCTTTTCTCCAAACCTTTTTGTATATGCGTATGCAAAAAAACACCTATTTTAAAGAAACAAATAAACTAATTTAATTACGAATAACTAAACTAGATATACGCCAGACGTGTAAAAGGATACTTATACGCGATGATACTGGAGCGCCAGTTCTCGCGGTACTTTCCCGATCAGATCGGGGAATCCCAATCATAAAAGTGAATCGCACACCTATTTTACTACATTGAAAAAATGTCTAGCGACGAAGTAAGACGGTAGAAATAACTTCTCAGTTTCAATTGCCACAAATTTATGTATATGCATGATCAAATTGATATGGAATTTTAATTTTATAAAAACAGTACCAACAAAAGGAAATTAAAATGTTTATTCTAGCCTACAAACATTGATTCAAATCTGTTTCCTAAAATATTAAGTTCATTTTTTAGGTTGTAACTGTTATAATTATCAAAAATAAAATTTCAAATTGTATTTTTTTTTTTGTCATAATTCTTGTTATAGTCTAAACTGACGCACCCGCGTATGACATTACGTGTTGAAGGAATTTTTCTCCGTTTGACGAAGTGTTCTTGTTTATGAGGAGCAATATTGAAGTATCAAATATATGATTTTCAATGTTTTTTTTTTTAGATTTTGTAGGTATGACCACCAAAAAACCTTTATAAATTCACTCATGTGTCTTTCTGTACGGTAGAAGTTGTAGCCAAACAACTTAACATAGAAAGTTGAAATTTGGTATGCTTATATTATCTGTCACATTTTGTAATACGTAACTAGATCTGGTTACTTTGATGACTGTTGTGGTGTAAATATACTTTTATGGAACCATATGAACTTGTAAATCTGGCTATTAAATTTTTGGTTAAGTTACATTATATTGAGGTTATATTCCTTCAAAAACTACATATGTCGGAAACCAAATTTATATGTCACATATTTTGAAAGGTGCCATTTCAGAATTACCACCCGAAGATGATGCATAAAAGTAGACAACATAAAAAAATAAGTTTCCCTCTTAGTTACCTATTACAAAATGAGATATATTAGAGTACGTTCAACTTAACTTCATCACAGGCGGATATTACCAGTTTCCTTGCGCAGAAACCAAATTTAGTCCATTACGTTGTCAACAGTTAGCATAATACATTTCAGTGGCGTCGCTTACTTTGATTTGTGTTTGACTAGACGTATTGTACGATGTTGTTTGTTTATTTCCGTTATTAATTTTTATTTCTCGTACGTTTCAAGGTATACCCAATACTAAAATGAGTAAAAATGTATTTGAAATATATGATTTTGTGTGTTTGCTTTCCACAACAATTGTTTAAAACCCTAATGTACGTCAATGTGGTCAGCTGTTTTCTCGCGCAGAATTGATGACGTAATTTATGATACCCTGTGATGAAGTTAAGATGAACGAGCTTTATACCACTGTTTGACCTAAAGTCACTATATTATACAAAGTAGCGCAAGCCTTTGAAGAAGCCGACAGACCCCAGGCTTTGATTGGCAACACTGGTTCCCCTATAAAGCAAACTAAAGCAGCAATTTTTACGTTCTTAAGTCTGCGCTGTCACATCTCTCTTTCTCGCTCTAATTTAATAACCCCCTTTATCAGCGGTTTGAATATTTAAGGTTAAGTTTCATTTAAATTCATATATTATATCCATTTTATTTAATAAAATAATAATAATAATTGAAACTGTACCACAATTTTGTTATAGTGCATCTTTGATTAAAAAAATCGTGATGTAACTCGTAAAATGTTTAAAATAAAATTATTGGTAGTACTAGTTTCTTATTTTTGTATTGTTGGAATCACTGAACATCTGTGTTGGCGACATTTTTAGCCCCAGCATGGCTGCCGTTGCGCTACTTTGTATAATATAAGGTGTGTTCGTTTGTGATGCCCAACCTACACTGAACTACACCACAGCTTCCCCCACCAATGCTATCTTATATAGTGACGTCAGCTGCTCTTGTCCTGGACAAGTCTGGTGCAACACAAACGAACAAACCTATAGTGACTTTAGTTTGACCCACATATAGGAAAAATATAGAGAATTCAAAAAAACACATCACAGTATAAATATAAACAAATAGGAATCTAATGAAAAAAAAGTTTGTTTTTTTTTAATTTTTGTGTGGTATCAAATTAATTCCCTTAATTCGCGGATAAATGAGCAAATTTTTGTTTTGAGAAATAGATTTTTTTATGGGATTTTCGCAAAAAACTATTGTCCCCGCCCTATTTCCCAGAGGGGTTGATTTAAAAATCTTAATAATGTACATTGATGGGATAGTTCAACAGGAATTTTTGTTCCGATTAGTTTTTCAAAATTATTTTGTGTTGAAAAAACTAATTATTATTTTTTTAAAATTTATGGTGTGTTATAAAAGAAAGTTCGTAAGACGTAGATTGTGACCGGAAAAAGTAGCTTTTTAAAAGTCCCTTATTTTAATACGTTTTTTCTAAAAATGTAACTGAAAAAATACTGTTCTACATCCTTTAACCCCAAGGGGTTAAAGGAATTTATTGCAAAGGAAACTACTAAAATATGTAATAGCGTAAGTATGTATTTGTATTGAGAAATATTTTATTAGCAATATAAATCTATATTAATAAAATTGAAGGTTGTATGTTTTTTTTTTCGGCTTCATAATTGTTTTCTGCACGTTTCAGATGATTATTACAATATCTGCAAAAAAAAACAATTTTTATCTGTCTCTGTCCAAGATTCACGCAAAAACGGTTGGACATATTTTTACGTAATTTTGGTATTTATTTATTTTACGAAATTTGCTTACAGATAAAAATCCAAATAGCAAATAAAAAATATAACATAAAACAAAATAAATAAATAATAAAGAAAAAACATAGTAGAAAAAAATACATAGTGAAAAATTAATATATAATAATTCATGCAAAAATAAGTGATTTTATTTGGTGTGATGATAGAGTAATACCTGGATTGGAACATAAGCTATATGGCATTTCAAAATTTGTGTATGAAAACATTGAATTAACAGAAAAATATATACAACAAAAATTGTTTATAGCAAGAAAACAAATACTTTTTGTTCAATGCATTTTTTTCAATTAGATGAATATTTGAGATATGAATACACCCGGCCCCGTATTCACATCTAACTCTCCTAAAACTTAAATCTACTTATCTCCCTTATTATTGACTTGACGACAAAAACGTGTCTTGACAAAAATTGTTTAGAATAAGAAAACAAAACTTTTTCAATTGTTTTTTTTTTTTCTCTTAAATGCAGTTTCTAATAAGATTATTTAGGATACAAGGAGAGTATTACCCATAAAGTTAAAGTATCTCATTTATCATTACTTTATAGCAAAAATTAATTTGAGAAAAGCTCAGGCCAGTTTTATTTTATAAAGATTAACGAATTTAAAAAAAAAAAAAGAAATTAACAGAATTAATAAATGATATTTACATACATTTTTGTTTGATTTTGATCAGTTGCATAGTATGGGAAACTATCAAAGCGAGATTTTATAACATATTTAATAATTAGACAGATTTTACGCATGTTATGCAATCGATTAAAATCTAATAAAAATTTATGTTCATCATAGACGCGACAACCCGAGGTGAGTCTAGGCCTCCTGTTTCCAGATTTCATGACCATGTTTTCAATGTACATTCAGGAGTAATATGGTCAGTATTACGTCCATTTTTTAGTGTCCACAGAAGGGTAAGTACAGTTATAGCCGTTCACAACCGGCTAAGGAGGACCTGTAATTTGCATATTTTTTCGTCAAATTATTTTACAGGCATGAATTGAACTCACGCCCATACCCTTACTTAGCGGTCAAACAGTAAAGTACAAATGATTGTAACGCTTGCTTAAATTTAGTTAAAATTTCTGGCGCACTTATGTAAAGATCATATATTATTTTTTGATTTTGTTGTATTATTTTGTCTAAAGTCGTAACCCTTTATGAATCGTTTACAAATACAGTGATTTCCTTGCGTGTACAGTGTAGGATCCTCTTAAGTATTAACAATTGGTATTGAGCATAAGCTAGCTGGAAGTATTATTAAAAATAGGTAACATTGAGTGCGGTCTTCTAAATACAAACCCTTGTTTCCCCAACCGTCTTCGGACAGTTCGTGATGAAATCGCCAAATTTCGATATTCTTCGAAATGTGCAAGAAAAGTTGAGGGCCAGTTACGATCACGCAGTACAATTAGGGCTCGAAAGTCGTTTCGAGCGTTTGTAGCTCGTGGATGATTTGAACCAGGTTTTTTATGTAGGGGCCAGTTCTATGATGACGCTAATTAATAGTGTTTTTGTTACATCCAAAACACTAGCAATATTCCATATCTCTCGTAAGTTTGAGACTGCATCGTACAAAGGCCCCCTAGCATCGAGGGCCCTTAGACGTTCAGACACTCTACAGTAGCTAAGCGTCTGCTGGGAATCATTAAAACAATTCAATGTTTGAGATAACGGCTACTGTGGCGCTAGTAGTTCTATGCCTTACAACATTTCCTTTTTTTTAAATATCCTTGCGAAACATTGTACTAAGCTTTCATAACAACAGTACGAGCATTGGTAAGCGGTAAGAAAATTTGTGTGCGACTTAATTACAGTTTCTGTGTAGATGCGCAGCTAAGAGGGAAAATTGCATCTCACACTTTTCCTTGAGTTTGAAGTTCTTCAGAGTAATGGTAATTTAAATTTTTAATAATTAAATTTAGATGATAAGTATGAATTAATTAAGCTTAAGTGACCAAACTTCCGGGAATTGAACTGCTGTTTGATCCGCATTGGAAAATTTGCATTGGATATGATGCCGTCATACTTGATAGATATGGTTGAATACAAATTAATCCATTAGTGCACGAAGTTATAAATTTTGATTTTGTCTTGATTTATATTAAAATTAGGTCCTTTTGTGTATCATAAGGCAACCTAGCAGTTAATTTTGTTTTGTGTTCGTATCACGTTGCTATGGGGTGTCCGTTTAAACCAGTGATTCTCAAAGTGGGAGATACCGCCCCCTAGGGGGCGCTGAAACAATCCAGGGGGGCGATAGTAGCCTCGGGTGCATTTGGGGGGCGTTGAATAAAAATAAGGGGACATAAATTAGCAGATTCCTACAGCTTATCCTGGGTTATAGGCTATAATATAAAAGTTGTTAATTGCATTTCCTTCGTCATATTTAGTGGAACGTGGGTTCGTCATCTTTTAACAAAAAAATTTATGTGAAGTGTGAATATTCACACATTTCAGGGTTTCGCAGGTATATAATAAGTGAAGGCGGTATGCTGAGTGTGTAGGACAAATTTTACTTTCTAGTAATCACGGCAAAATGAACGATATTTTTAAAATAATTTATCGTCTGTTAATCATATAATAAGACTGGTTATTAAATTTACGCTCATAAAAATTAAATACAACATTTGTCAAAATATAACTAGAATTTTGACAAAATAATTTCAACATAATAAAAATGCAAAAAAAAACAGAAAAAATAAAATTCACTCCGTACTCGAACTCGAAACCCTTCGTTTTCCAGCCAGTTTAAGAGTGCTCTAACGCATGTAGCCATCGCACGCCATGCATGTGAGTGTCTTACATTGGTATAACTTTTGTACTTTGTGAACCAAAAACCACAAAAAATGCGTTATTTTCCAAAAACATAATCTGATCAAAAATTCCTGTTGTACTATTTTGGTTCACACCAATATACATTACTTAGAATTTTTTTAGATTTTTAGTTTAAACCATCTGGGCTACAGGGTGTGGGACAAAATTTTTTTTGCACATTTTTGGCAAAAATCGCATCAAAATAATTTATTTTGCAAAAATAAAAATTTGATCGTTAATCCACGTACTAAGGGCTTTCATTTGATACCCTACTCAGAATTTAAAAAAAATATTTTTGTTTTCGATGAGCACATATTTGTTTATATTTTTAGGGGGGTATGTTTTTTAGATGTTTTAGTATTTTTCCTATGTGCGGGTCAAAGAGTTGTATAAGCATGCCAAATTTCAACTCTCTAGGTTTAGCCGTTTGGTTACAATTTTTATCGAACAGACAGACAGACGACAAAATGACGGTATAAGGGTTTTTTGGTCATACCTACAAAACCCTAAAAAAGAAACCGATTGCAAATAGCTAATCGCGGTGATTTAAGAATACTGCTTACAAAAATAGAGCCGAGGATTGATACATTGATAGGAGCGCACCAGGTTCATCCTTCTCATTAGATGAGAATATGATTTTAATAAATAATTTTTAATTTCAAGCTTCAAGGTGTCTTATTTACAAAATCTTTCTATACTATATTTTAGAACGTAGGTAAAAATATAAATGCATATATCTTTTCATACATAAATATACATTTATTTTAATATTTTGATTATTATGCATAGAGTCCGTTATTGAGAAGTGACATTACCGGTGGCGGCGCTGTGCTCCAGGGCAATATGGCTGTTGTGTCTAGTATTCAGCTGTCAATATGTTAATAGCGAACAGGTTAATTTAAGCACAGTATATTTGTATTTTATGTGAAAGCGAATAAATATTTGCGAAATTTTTTAGCGCTACACATGTATCGAAATGTATAACGGAAAGTGGGCATCAAATTACAGTATTTAAAGTTTAATTTCAGTAGATTTATTAAAGTGTAATTTGTAGTTGAGCAGGTGTTAAATGCCGGGCACGTAATTTTATGTGGTACATCTGAGTGTCGGTCATATAAATTTACAATATATGGATTATGTTTGTAAACAAGTGCATTATGTTCATAGCCTCATGAAATAAAATTAGTTTTAGTTGGACAGAAGCAGCTAAAACTTAAATATGCAACTTGCAGATGCAAACATATTAGTGCAGTTTTGTTTTTCTGCAACAAATGTAATGAACAAACTCGCATAGTATCAGTTACTTTTTAACCCAAAATATATTCCCATGCCTTCCTTCTATCCATAAACAAATCTTTTCCAATCTGGACTTAATATTAACTTTCCCTCCATTTTTCCTAAGAATAGAAAAAAACTAAGATGCCTATCTTTGTCCTGTCTTGAATGACAGCCAAAAACACTACAATTTGTTCTACTTTTATAGTTTTTCACAACTTCTATCGACATTCTAACAAAAATTCAACATTAGAACATATGTAATAAGTTCAAACAGTACTAGAGCGCCTAGTTCAATATTTGGCCACCAGACTACGTATCCGAGCGTGTCAGTTCTCAATAATGGACATGTCATAAAATATAGTTATAGAACACATGTTTTTTTTCATATTTTCACATAATCGAACAAAGGTTTTTATATAATCTAATACATTTTTAATTATTATAAGATAATTTAACAGTCAAGTTCTAAATAAATAAATATTACTTAACCTCCATGTTTTGTTGTATACAGGATGTTTACGGTCTTCTTATTTCTTTTTTAATGGGTGATACTACAGGTCAAAATAAGGCGAAAAAATTTAAAACACCTTGGTAAAAGTTTTATAATAAAAGAGATAATTTTTTAAGTTTTTAATTTTTGGGATTTTTCTGCCATAACTCTCTAAATCTTTATCCAATCAAAAAAATACATTTCGATAAAAGATTTGCCTTCTTATTTTTAACAATATTTGTAAAATAAGATTTTGTTGTTAAGTCAATAATAAGGGAGTAATTTAAATTTTTAATTTTTGGGGTTTTTCCGCCATAACTCTCCAAATATTTATCCAATTAAAATAATGCATTTAGATAAAAGTTCTGTCATCTTATTCTTAACAATATTTGTTACATAAATTTTTGCTGTTAAGTCAACAATAAGAGAGAAATTTAAATTTTTCATTTTTGGAGTTTTTCCGCCATAACTCTCCAAATATTTATCCAAACAAAAAAATGTATATAGTTAAAAGATTTGTCTTCTTTTTCTTAACAATATTTGTTTATACATTTTTGCTATTAAGTGAATAATAAGGGAGTAATTTAAATTTTTAATTTTTGGAGTTCAAAATTAAAAATCGAAATTACTTACTAGCTGGAAAATTATTATTTATTTAATAAAGACTAAGCAGTTGAAAATAAAAATCACATATTTTATTAATAAAAATTTAATTATAATCAAAATTAAATTAATTTACATATAAGCCTATCCCTCTCCGTAAAAAAACAATGATAAATTTGTGTTATTTTAAGGATATTTTTTTCGAAATGTCCCCCCCCCCCTCCCCGAGTAATTTTTTGAGTGTGCGCCTGACTCCCCAAATACAGTGGATATCGTTTATAACGACATATCGGTAACTACGAGTTGAAGGTACGTTATCGACGTCGATATTCAAATATTGATGAAGAACTCGAAACGGAGGAAAATATGACGGAAGATGAAATTTTAGCTGGGCCAGATCAGAATTTGGAGTCAGAAATAAACAACGACGAAGTGGAAATGGAAGAAACAACCGAGTTCCAAACACCTACTATAAAGGACTCATTTTCAGTAGTTGAAACAATTCAGCATTTTTTTCATGTTTAATCCAAATTTAGAAGAGGTTAAAACAGATTTTGCATTGCTACATTTGGAAAAAAATATTGAAAATAACTTTTTAGAAAACCAAGAATCACAAAAACAAACCAAGATGACAGATTTTTTGTTAAAATTTAAATATGTATACATATGTATGTATGAAAATATGTGAGTAAGGCCAAAAGTCAACCCGAATGACAATGCAAAAAAAAAAAGAAAAAGAAGAAGAAGTGCAATTTTGGTAAAGAATTTTACGAAGAAATTGCCATGAAAAATTATTTTTAAAAATCTCTTCGTTGATAAATGTATATCTTGTATAAATGTATTGAATTATTAATCTTGTATTGTTTTTATTTAAAAATGATTTATTTTACTTTTATTGTTTTTTTTTTTTTCTTTTGTTTATATTATTGGCTTTTTAGACATTTACTAACAATGTAACAATAAATAAGAACTATATTAGTTTTTTAAATGTAAATATTTTTTACACGTTTTAAACTGTCCAGGCTCGCACTTAGAATTTTTTTCTTAGAGCCCCCCTCTGAATTGGCTTCTGAAACCCCCCGTTTCAGAAGCCAATTTTTTTCTTTTAAGATTGCTATGAAGCTTACATTTTTCTTGGGTGGGCTCACGTTCAATTACAAAAAAAACGTGGTCTTAAATAATGGATTTTTTGAGCGCTTGGGGAGGGAGACCCAAGGAAACCCTTGAGCCCCCACCAGGGTGCGCGCCTGGTCAATCCATCAGTAATTCATAAACA
The DNA here is from genome assembly GCA_963971575.1 of Liopterus haemorrhoidalis. NCBI lineage: Eukaryota > Metazoa > Arthropoda > Insecta > Coleoptera > Dytiscidae > Liopterus > Liopterus haemorrhoidalis. The sequence continues at coordinate 20,353,377 of OZ020614.1, read as the reverse complement.
GATCACAGTCATCTCACTAACCTAGAAATAAAGTCAGAGCTCCATGTATCAAATTTTATGACCACAGTATATAACAGTAGTTTCACTTGTTGTCGGCTCGTTGAAAGTTAAGGGGGCAATTTGTCGCAACCCTGGATGGCAAGAAAGGTGAGGACGGTACAGACTATTAAACATATGAATACGGACGAAGCTTTAGATTAGAATGGTTGAACTTGGTTGATAGCAAAAAAAAAAGTGTAAAATAAATTCGATTGTCAATGAAATAATTGAAAATTTTGAAGATTTGAATCAAGCAGGGAATTAGTTACAAAATTTATCTTATTAAAAATTGAATTTTGAAATTTGACGAAATTAGGAATTTTGCATTTTATGACTGCAAAAATAAATTTAGAAAACGCAAGATTTTTTTTCTTTTAATTATCAACTTCAGTTAAGTAAGTAAATTTATCTACTACTAGCTGCAGTACCCGTACTTCGTACGATTTTAGTAATGTACATTTTTTCTGTAACATAAATGATAAGTAAAATATTTCAATTTCAAGTAGAACACAATATAATCGTTTCTTTATTCTTAACTTCTCTTTTGCATATATTTTTATTGTTAAGTAAATAGTAAGTGAGTTAGTTAGTTAGTTAAAAATTTTGGCGCACAACAACAAAGGCTATTTGCGCCTAACGCAGCCCATTGAAATGACTACACTACATAATAAAAACAATAAATTAAACAATCAATAAATAGATAATATTGTCAGGTGGGTGGTTTGATTGAGACACAACTCCTGGATTCAACATAACAAATTTATTAAATATGTATAATACATTTACAATATATATGTTTGAATTGGTCCATGGAGTTGGGGAAGTCTTCGGTCCACCCGTGTTGGCCAGGATCGGCTTGGACCTATCTCCAAGGCGGGGGATACCCATCCGGGAGTCGAGGAGCCTGGAGACGTCTTCTCCCACTCACATGGTCACTACTTGCTTGGCTTCACTCTCGATACTAGAATCTGGCGTCGGTGTCGTGGTCGTCACCTTCTAGACTAATATATGCAGCAGAGTTGGCTATGTTCTACTACCTCAATATTCTCGACATCCATCTATTAAGTACCGAAAGTTTAACCCAGTTCCAATATTCATTCGTCATGACAAATATTTCCTCATTATGAAATTGCGATGTCTGCAATTTCGTAATCAGGCCACATACGTCAGACGCTGACGAATAGTTTTTAATCAGACAGCTGACCGTCACAATGTCTAGATGTCGTAATCCTGACCTAGGATTACCTAAGTGACAATATCAATAAAATTACGCATAAAAGAAATCTGGCACAGACAAACACAAATAAATAAGATAAAAAAGTCTGTTCGAAAATTTGAACAGATTCAGGGTGATGGCAAGAAGCTGTAAAGGGGCCAATTACCATCGAATATCACAGTTTAGGAATAGAACACATTAAACTAAGGTGCAAGACTTCACACATAAAACAGTAAGTTCGATTCTCTCAGGAAGAGTATCAGACTGTCCATGAGTACTCTGTCGTCACCTAAAGCAACTGACAAGTCATAGCACAGGCCGAACCTCTCTGATATCTTCAAACTGAACACATTCAGTTAAACACAGAAAAATCTGTGTTACACGTCTCTTAAATAGGGGACTCTTCACCTCGAAGGAGGTGTCCATGGGTCCACCAACAGTGGCCTATACGGAGGCGTGTGATGGCGGTTTCCTCCCTGCGGTTAATCCTGCAGGAAGAACCCCATGGTTTAACGTCTCCCTTAATCTGTCGCAACTTAACGTTCTGTGTGCGGCTCCACTCATGTTGCCACATATCTAAAACCAGGTATTTCAGATGACTCTTTGCGTCATCTGGAAAAATGAATCTCACTTCAATCATAGGTCTGTAGGTGGTGGCTTTTGCAGCTGCATCTGCCGCTTCGTTGCCTTTAATACCAACATGTCCCGGTATCCAAAACAGCTCTACCTTCACATTCTGGCATTCAGATTGTAGAGTAGCAACCGGATCTCTAGTACAAGAGGATGCACTGGATTTGGATCTTGGATATTGTTCAGAGCGCTCAGCGAGTCCGTCAAGATTACACTTGACCGACTTTGCTCTGACGAAACAAAACACAGGGCCTTGAAAATAGCGTACAGCTCAGCAGTGTAAACACTCGTTATGGAGTGCAGACGGTACTGAAACTGTTGGCGTGGATTTAAAACAACGAACGAACACCTAACCCGGGTTCCGGATTTGGATCCGTCAGTAAAAATGACAGTATCCTCGAACCTAGGGACCAGTGTTCTTTGTAACTCATGTTGGTATTCGATAGGCAACGTAGTATCTATATCAAACCTAGTTAATGCGAGATTCACAAGCGGAGCGGCACCGTCCACGGTGGAACTGCACACAAAATGAAACTTGCCATTTCGGGCGTATTAAAATCAATGTCACTCAAAATGTCCAAAGTCCTCAGACCAAAAGGCCTATTGGCTCTTAGTTTTCTGTCATAAGTCTCTGTATGCCTATTTTGTAGAATAGGGTCATACGCAGGATGATCTGGCTTGGCTCTGAGTGCAGCCATATACTGCAGGGATGGAATTTTACGACGATTGTATAGTGACGGTTCGCCTGCTTCACACAGCAGGCTTGGTATTGGGCTGGTGCGAAATGCACCTGTGGCCAATCTAACCCCAGTGTGGTGTACAGTGTCAAGATTTCGTATCTCTTGGTGTTTAGCTGACCCATAAGCTAGATATCCATAGTCCAGCTTAGAGCGCACTAGAGAACCATGTCTTGTGACTGAGGATCCGCAACAAATTGAGTATCTTTTGGCATTTTTTCTTGACGGACAAAATATGTGTTCGCCAAGTTAGACGACTGTCAAAAACGAGACCCAGAAATCTGGCAGTATCGGTAAATGGTAACTGTGCTACATTTAGCGTGAGTGTAGGATTGGGATGGACACCCCTTTTCCTACAAAAGTGGACACACATAGTTTTGCTGGTCGAGAATTTGAAGCCATTTTCGGTTGCCCATGTATCGAGACGATTGACGGTCAGCTGAAGCTGACGTTCGATTGTACTAGTCTTTTGTCCGGCGTCAAGATACCATTGTCGTCGACAAATATCGAACTCTGTACAGGTAATCGAATACATGAAGCTGCAAACTATGTGTGTCCACTTTTGTAGGAAAAGGGGTGTCCATCCCAATCCTACACTCACGCTAAATGTAGCACAGTTACCATTTACCGATACTGCCAGATTTCTGGGTCTCGTTGGTTAACTCGGGTTAATGGCAATCAAAAATAACGTAACGCTCAGTATGGAGCCCTGTGGGACCCCATTGTCTAGTGCGAACATTTGTGACAGGGTATTTCCGATCCGCACCCTGAAGCGGCGGTTTGACATGAAGTCTTTTATAAAGAACATCAAGCGTCCCCGGAGACCCCAGGAATGCAGAGTACGGAGAATACCATAAATCCATGCAGTGTCATAGGCTTTCTCAATATCCAAAAACACAGCTACCAGGTGTTTGTTTTCAATGAAAGAATTCCTGATAGTTGTGTCTAATCTGACCAGATGATCTGCTGTTGAGCGGTGACGGCGAAAGCCGCACTGTGTGTTGGCCAGCAAGTCGTTTGATTCTGAAAACCAAATCAGACGCTTGTTGATCATACGCTCCAAGAGTTTGCAAAGACAACTGGTCAGCGATATAGGTCTATAGCTAGAGGCCAAGTGTTTATCTTTCCCGACTTTGGGGATAGGAATTATATGAGATTCCTTCCACTTGGTCGGGCACTTACCCTCAGTCCATATCCTATTATAGACATTCAATAGCCTAGACTTAGATGATTCCGGAAGATTGCGGATCATACGATAATGTATCGCATCTGGGCCAGGAGAGCTAACCTTACACTTAGACATCGCGCTATCTAGATCTTCACGAGAGTAAAGCAGGTTGTATACCTCGTCATTTCTGGAGAGGAAATTAAGAGGTGTAGATTCTAGACCTGCTTTACAAGTTAGAAACTCGGGTCAATAATGTTCTGAGCTAGAATTTAACGCAAAATTAGATGCCAAAGTGTTAGCAATTTATACCGCTGATGTAACTACGTTACCATTTACTGATAATCCAGCAATGGCTGTAGAGGTATTTCGACCGGAGATTTTCCGGACCTTCTCTCAAACTTTGGTCACTGGAGTGGCAACTGTAACGGTGGACACATATTTGCGCCATGATTCGCGCTAACTTTGCTTCACAATCCTCTTAGCACGAGCTTTCGCTCGCTGAAGAGCTATCATGTTTTCCTCTGTTGGACAACAACGGAATGTATCGAAGAGGTGTCTCCTTTCACTTAGCGCCAAGTCGTATTCGTCGTTCCACCAGGGAACGGGAACTCGACGGAGCTGAGTGCAGGACAGCAGTATGCTGCTTTTCGCCGCGCTCGTGATGGTGTCCGTGAAGTGATTCACCTCCTCGTCTACTGTCAAGCTCGGAATATCCTCATGAGAGAATGATTCCGCAAACTTGGTGCAATCTGCTTTCCGAAGAACCCGCTGTGGCCAGCGAGATTCGGTAACAGTAAGGTCGTGATGCACATCCCATTTGAACAACGGAGCGATGGCTCCTGAAACGACGCTAAGGTCTATAGCACAAAATGTTGGTCTGCCGTCGTTCAAAAAGCTCAAATCCAAATCGTTCAACATATTCTCTAGGTGACGTCCCCGTCGATCGTTCCGCACTGATCCCCAACACACATTGTAGGCGTTAAAATCACCTAATGGTATGAACAGTGATGGGAGTTGATCGATGACATTCACGACATCTCGGATATCAGTTCGAACTCCAGGGGGCGGTAGATGCAACAAATCGTAACCTGGAGGGGGAGTGCAACACGAACTGCTACGACCTGCAACTCAGTGTCAACGTCTACAGGATCGTGGTACATGGTGTCTCAAACGAGAATTGCCACGCCGTCACATGCTCTTACCCCCGTAAGAAAATCCGTGCAAAACACGGAGTATCCTTGAGGAGAGAATGTGTCGGTTTCCTTGAAATTTGTTTTCTGTAGACAGACATATGATGGTGCAAACTCGTACATTAATTTTCGTAGCTCTTCATAGCGCTGATATACACCATTACATTTGCACTGAATTAGTGGACCACTCATTTTTGTTTAGGGGAGTTAAGCGATCACACTCTGGTCGCTTCTCGTTTTTGGAGAAATTTGTGGACACTTCTCCTCAGGTGGTGGGGAGAAATGAGATGGTGTGCGTTCTCCTTTTGATTGGGGGGATTTATTCAGACCCGACCCCCCGGGTTGTGGGGTCTGAATTTTGGTCTCTGGGACCGATTCCAACACCTTTTCGTTGCCGGATTGTTTGGGCGCAACTATATTTGATGCCGCTAAAGTCGGACGGGACACTTTCTCCGTCTAAGTCTCGACGCTTGCTGTTCTTTTTGCTGCTACCTGCGCGAAGTATTTCGCGAAAGTAACAGGTGCACTTTCCTTATATTTCCTTTTGGCGTCATAGTATGTTGTCTTGTCCTGCGTATCGTCTTGTCTTGTATCTTGTTCTGCGTCTTGCTCGCCTGAATGGCCTTTTCCTCCAAGTACGTTGGGCAGTGGCGTGAAGTGGATGCATGCGCTCCTTTGCAGTTCACGCAGTGTGCCGAGTTTGGACAGTTTTCAACTTAATGTTGGTCCTGGTCTCAGTTGGCACAGATGGTCTGCTTACCACAAGGACTTGAGGTGTGCCCATAACGCTGACACTTGTAGTATCGCATCGGGTTGGGATAGGGCCGAACGCTGCAACCGTTATACCCCATACTCACCGATGCTGGACACCTAGTGCCAGCGAAGGACACCACCATTGAGATCGAAGGCTTGACATTTCGGGGTTTGAGCTTTCTGCATTCAATGACACCTTGCGATGCCATTTCCTGCACAAACTCTTCCTCCGTGACGTACGCAAGGTCACGATCTGTTATAACGCCTCTAGTAGTATTTAGAGCCTTGTGTGGCAGAACATAAATACGGTATTTACCAAATACCTCGCATTTCTGCAACGTCAACGAAGACTCAATCTCTGCTTCGACTAACAATGTACCGTCCGACAATTTACGCACTGACTTAACACCAGTTGGACACGTATTTCTCAACGTTCGGGCAACAAAGAAGGGGGACATCTCCTTAAAAGATATACCCACTTCTTGCACCTTCACGACGAAAAATCGTGGTACTGGCGCACAATACTGGACCAACCTATCTGCCTTCTTAGCAGAAGGTCTTATACATCCCTGGTCTGATGATTGAACATCTGGACGAGGTCTCTTGTTTGATTTTTTCGGAGTTTACTCTCAACTTTGGCGGAATTTAAGAAATTTAAAAAATGGCGACTATCCCTCCGGGTAGTCGCCATACCCGTATAAAAAGTTTCATCACCCTCCCATGCCGACCTACTAGGGAACCCACACCGAGAACGTTGGCCGCAAACCGGCTCATTGCGCCAGGCATGTCAGGATGATATAGCATCGGGGGAAATAGTCACGGGGTGCTCCACCTGCTCGAGAACCAAGAGTAGCCAACTCTGGAACCTTGCGAGCTGCAGCCGCTACCACAGACCCCCGAATACTTGTCTAGTGGCACAGCATTACCCCTGCATCCACGATACAGTAGTGGAGCCACTCCATGAACTGTGACATCAGCCGATTGACTGAGCTGACCAGACTCAGTCTCCCGTTTTGCCGAATCTGAGGGCAAAGAAGGCGTGTTGGGATCGTACTGTCCGCGGGCATCATCTTCCCTCAACCGACAATCGACCAGGATCCTCTTCTCCGGCGTTACAGGTCTCCACGCACGGCAAAATAGCTATATCTCGTTTAAATAATTATATCTCGTTTATAGGTAGCTCCCCCATAGCTCCCCAAAATAGATCTTATTAAAAACTGCATTAAACAGAGAGTTTCTTTTCTCATATTCATTTTTATTGTTAAGTAAGGGCAGGCTCACTTTTCATCGGCTCAGAGCCTTTTTGTGGGCTGTCTTTTTTTTACTTTTTTGCTGCAAGTGTCAAAGTTTTAGACTGTAACTTAAAAGTGATCATATATTTGTATTCTTCGGCTAAAAATGTATAAGTAAACCAATTTTCCAACAAAATCCAAAATATTTTTTTCCCTAAAATTTTGAAATTTTGGTCAAAAATTTTTAGCCAAAGTATAATTTTAAGCTAATTTTGGGGTAAGGACTATGAAAACAATATTTAAAAAATTCATGCATTCCTAGTTTTTCAGTTAGGGCCAATTTGGGTTAGTGTTTTGCCTATAATTCCAAAACTTTTGCCCAAACTTTAAAATGGATCAAATTTTGTTGATCTATGACCAAAAATACATATTTGTACCAATTTTCAATAAAATCGGAGACAAAAATTTCTAGCTTGAATCTCAGGATTTTTTAAGGTCTACCCCTTACGATTTTTGGCCATTTCCAAGGGTTTTGGATTATTTCCTATAGAAAACTTAATAAATGGTATATTAAAGTCCAAATTTTTCTTTAGATTAAACAATGTAGGAGAATTTTAAAAATTCATACCGCATATTTATATGTCTAACCATTTTTTTTTAGGGTTTATCAAAATTCTAGAAAACAAAAATGTTTTGTTCCAAAATATGGATACAAGTCAATTAGAGCCTCAAGATTTCAAAACTTTCAACCTCAGGTCTTTATCGCATTTCATTTTTGAGATACGTCCATTTGAAAATGATAATTTCTATAAATCACGCCATATTAAAATTTATCATAATTTTAAAATACGCAAAACGAATAAGGCCTCAATTTTTTGCTAGACTAAATATACTAGACTTTAGAAAAAAACAGAGCATAATATATGCTTGCTAAGTTTCCCATCTGAAAAAGGCCTAATATCATGCCCACAATTTGAAGAAACACGTATAGACACAGCGCCAAAACTATGTTGGGATAACGAAAAGGCGGTTATTTTCGAAAGTACTATGAGTACATACCCTGCAGTCTACGTGCATAGCACTGATCCAGAAGTCTTGTATCACAATTTAGAGAATGCCATAAAAGAAGTCGCTAACAGTACGGGTCTCGTAAAAACATTAAACCATAAAGCCTGTGGAAAACTGCAAAGCAAACAACCCTGGTTTAATGCTACGAATAAAACAAACAGCTACTAAATTACTGAAAAAGTATAGAAAAAATAAAAGTGATGAAAACTTACAGCGCTTTTTATGTGCAAAAAATGTATATCAGAAAACTCTGCAAGCAAATAAAAAATGTTATACCCAAAATATCAGTAATACTCTTGCTAACGTCAAAAATAGTGCTGATTTCTGGAAAGCTATAAAAAAACTAAGATCTAAACTTCATGTGAAAAATGAGATTTCTGTTTCAGAATGGGAAACTTACTACAAACAAATCTATAGTGCAGAGAAATTAGAACCCGTTATCTATTTTGGTGCATCGAATGAATTCCTAGATTGTGACATTACGCTATCGGAACTGCAATCTAGCATAAATGTTTGCAAAGCAGGTAAATCGCCGGGCATTGACCAGATTGGAAATGAGTTCTATAAACATCTTCCATCAAACTGGGAACATTACATTCTGAATATGTTAAATGTTACGTGGTCAACAGAGACTATTCCTAAAAGTTGGGCATCCGCCCTTATAACACCGCTTCACAAAAAAGGACCAAGAAATACACCTGCAAATTATCGTGGAATAGCGCTTACAAATTGCATCTCGAAAATCTTCACACAGATTCTGTACTGTCGTATAAATACGTGGGTAGAGCAAAATACGCTTTTGAAAGAAAATCAAATGGGTTTCAGGAAAAATAGAGGTACTTCTGACAATATTTTCAGCCTGATGGCCATAGTGCACTTGCATATTCGTATCAGGGGTCACTCAATATATGCTGCGTTCATAGATTTCAAACAAGCCTTCGACAGAGTCAACCATGCTATTTTATGGCAAAAACTCTATGAACACAGCATTAGTCCAAAAATGATACGAGTTATACAGAACTTATACAAGAAATCCCATGTATTTGTCAAAGCGCACAACACCGTAACTACGAGCATCGAAGTAACACAAGGGGTGCTTCAAGGCGAGAAACTATCTCCTCTACTCTTTGCCCTATTAATAAACGACCTGGAAGATTTCTTCAAGAGTAACGGTGTACGACGCCTTAACATTGACGGAGTGAATGACATTTTAATGATGTGTTACGCAGATGACATAGTCCTATATGCCAGTTCCAAAATTGACCTGCAAAGAAAATTTAACATCCTTGAAACATATTGCAGAGACAACTGTTTAACAGTGAACACAGAAAATCCAAGATTATTAAATTTCAGGCTAATGGTGCACGGACAAAGAACGAAAAACTATTCTATGGTGACAAACTCATAGAAATTGTCAACAATTTTGTATATCTGGGTGTAACATTTACTTCCTCGAGCACATTCACTGAAGCAACTAAAATGGCACTCAAAAAATTGCATGTGGCAGTGCATACTGTTAGAGCAATATTGGCAAAAGGTAACTCCAGCTCATGGGACGAAAAAGTAAAACTATTTGACTCGGTCGTACAAGCTACTGGTTTGTATGCAGCCGAGTCATGGGCAATATTTAATCCAACAAAGCTCGAGGTCATACAAACCAGATACTTGAAAAGCATTTTGCAATGCCAAAAAACTACGCCAAATTATATGATACGCATTGAAACAGGAGCTACTCACGTATCTGTTGCTGTATGGAAAAGAGCACTTAATTGGTGGGGCAAAATATATAAACAGAAAAGTGAGTCATATCCAAAAATGCTTTACGATAGATTGCTCCATCTCGACCTGTCAGAACTAAACAAGGAGCAGTACAACTGGGCTTCACAAATAAAACGTTTTTTGCACAATCAGGGATGCTCAGACGTTTGGACTCGCCAGAACGAAATTGCAAATAAAATCAATGTGAAGGAAGCTATTGAAAATTATTATAAAAACCAGCAGGATAAAGATATGTCAGACTTACAAAATAGCAGATACAACGAGTACTATAAGCATATTAAAACAAGGTATGACATCTCTCCCTATCTAACGCTCAGTGCTCCAGTCTCCAGAATAAGGGTAGCTGCTCAGGTAAGGTTAGGGTACAAAACTGAGTTAAAAGTAAATATAAAAGGTATATTTTACAAATTGGCCGCATCGACAGAATGTTTAATGTGTAATTTACACGAAAAAGAGGATCTGTATCATTTTCTTTTTATCTGTCCAATATACAAATATATCAGAGACTCGTACTTGCAGTTCAGTACTGATACCATAAGCAGGAACAACTTGTACTGCCTACTAGAAATAAATAACGCCAATGAACTTTCTAGTTTGTATTCATATGTTACCTCCGCATTTAAACTTACAAGCTTTTGTCTACACGAATAACGTACGTAAACTAGTTATAAGATGAACAAACTTAATATATGTACAAATATTTGTTTTTTCTCTTTCTAATTTTAAATAATGATATATTATATGGGAACAACCTCTACAATTTGTATGAGTTGTAAAACTTTATAACAAATAAATGGTTATTATTATTATTATTACTACGAGGAATCAAAAAATTTTAACCTCAGGTTGTTTTCTCTAACAATTTTTGAGTTGTGCTTTTTTTTAATACACGATTTTCACAAATAATGTAAATTATGTCAATAAAAAAAAATGTCGTAATCTCAAAACGAGTTACACGATTAAATTTTTTCTAATCAAGATAAACTACGGAGGATCCAAAAATTCTAACCGGAGGTCGCTGTCTCTAACCGTTTTCTAGTTGCGTTTTTTTTTTTTTTTTATTCACCATTTTATTCAGTGGCTCTTACTTGAAAATAATAAAAAAACAAAATCTTTGTTTGAACTCAAAATGCATTTAACATAGTAATTGAGGCGTGAAAATGTTTTTTTTTTAAATATATTTTGAACATTGAATCCTATTGTTTCATAAATATTTACAAGTTTCCTTTGAATAAGTCTACGTCGCGCTGCTTATATCCTAGCGTCAAGGAAAGTGCAAATGTTGGCTTGTAAAGGGGAAGCGGTGCGTGGGCAGTAGTGTTAAACTAGTGGGGATTGGAGCTAGAATGCTTTCAGCGTCACAATAACAGTGATCACAGATTATGAAATTATTGAATTTATTTATTTAAGTCGTAACGAAATCGCTATACCTCCTATATTATCTCTAAAAATTTATTGTTTAGGTAGGTATTAATAATTAGTATTTTCTAACTTTTTCTTTTAAATTTATATCCTAGCTTAACAAATACGTTTCGTATTTTAGATTATAAAACAATAGGTTTCAAAAATGAATACTGTCAAATCATTTTTGGAAATTCCATTTAACATACGAACGTTAGAAGAAAAAATTGATATTAAAAAATTGGGGCGACACACACCAAATTTAAATATTTCGGAAAGTGCAAAAATTATAATTATAAGAGGCAATTCAACAGAGTCTTATATGATAAAACGTCGTGGTTAAACACCTAAACCTATCCTTGTAGTATAATTTGCAGCTCCGAGTCCCAAGAAGTCACTAGCCGCCACTGGTTTTATTAAAACGGTTCAGTATTTCCAAAGTTATAATGATAAGGGTAAAACGAAATCTGTTTTCCGTTCATATTTAACGCATTTTTTTGCATTTATCAGTGACTAAATAGTGTTCATCAGCGACAAGGTAGGTACACAATGTATCCACTTCATTTTTAAAATCTGTTTAGTAGTTTAAAGATATAATGATATTTGTGCACGCGGGTAACACAAAATCTATCTTTTCGGTTAATATTTAACGCATTTTGTTGAAATTATTAGTGACAACATATATTTCTTCAGTGGCAAACTTGATACACTAAATATATATATTTAAAAATACCTATATGCAATGTAAGTTGCCTACCGATTGGCGCAAAAGTAATACTTAACTGGTATAAATATTTCCAGCGATGTAAAATATAAAGACGATGGGAATGTGAAAAGTAGACAGACAAAAATCAGTTGAAAATTTTTCTTGTTAGCAGAGCAGAATCCAGCGATTTCGGCGCTCGGGTCAAATGAAAATATTGTACCTGTATATTTTTTAACATTTCGAAATGTTATAGGAAAGAATTTATTGCATAAGAAATAGAAATATGTGCATTATACATCACTTATACATACAGACGTAACGAATATGTTTTACTGCGAATTAAATGTAACTAAGGCTTGTAAAATGTCATATATATATATATATATATATATATATATATATATATATATATATATATATATATATATATATATATATATATATATATATATATATACATTTAAATTTAACGCATGTATGAATGAATTATATTATTATGTAATATATTGTTTTAATAAATATAAAATATTTTTTTTATTTTACTCATTTTTTGCATAAAACTGGGCACATCATTGTTAACTGCTTCTGTCTCTTTCTCTCTGGCTCTTCAGGTAGGGCTGGACTGGTCACCTGACACTCGAAAAATATGTAGTGTATAAGGTAGCTATCCACTAGGCACAGTGCCTAGGACCTACGGAAGTTTTAAGGTATACAATCAATCAATCAATTGGATTTTACAACCCTTAGAGGGTTTTTGCCGCCTCCACAAACTTCTTCCATTTTCCGCGGTCACACGCTTATCTTCTCCAATTATGGGCATCGATTCTTTGCAGGTCTTTGTGTACCCATCTTATTCGAGGTCTTCCTCTTGGTCTGTTTGTACCTGGAACGCTATCGAATACTCTTCTCACTGGCATGTTGTCGGGCATTCTGATGACGTGTCCGATCCAACTTATTTTGGAGCTTTTTATGAAGCCAATCACATCCGATTCATTATAAAGGTCACGTAGCTCATCATTTCTTCGGATTCTCCATATGCCATCCTCTTGGACAGGACCAAAAATTTTCCATAAAATTTTACGTTTAAAAATTTTCAGCCGGCGCTCTTGTTCTTGTGTAAGTGTCCAAGATTCACATCCATATAAGAGTATGGGTCGAAGAAGGGTCTTGTATAATCTTATTTTTGTGTGCCGGGATAGCAATCGTGATCTGAGTAGACTGTTAAGGGCATAGTAAGCTTTGTTCGCAGATAGGATTCTTAAAGTTATTTCTTCCGTGATGTTGCTGTTGCTGTTCACAGTGCTTCCGAGGTATTTAAAACGTGTTATAGATTCTATTTGCAGTTCTGCGATTGCTGGCGGGCATCCGTTTTGAGGTGTTTCCGATGCCCTGTGTTTATCACAAGCCCTTCTGCTTCTACTGTTTCCTTTAATGAGTTATACGATTCGACAACATTTCTTTCGGATGTGCTTATTATGAGGAGATCATCTGCATAGCCCAGCACTTGAATTCGGTTTCTGAATAGGTAGTGGTCGTGTTTGATCGGATTTTTCCTCATGATGGTGTCTAGCACCATGTTGAAGAGCGTGGGTGAAAGTGCGGCTTCTTGTCTTAGGCCAATATTACTGAAAATGGCATCAGTTTTGCATGACCATATTTTAATTTTGTAGGAGGTGCCAATTATTGTTTCCATGATCAGGATTCTTAGTTTTACTGGGACCTTAAAGTTAATCATCGCTTGCCACACTGAGGGGTGTCTAATACTGACATATGCCGTTTTGAAATCTACGAATATATTATACAAATCAATTCCGTACTCGTATGCCTTTTCCATCAACTGTTGTAGACAGAATATTTGCTCGGTGGTTGATTTGCCCGCACGAAAACCCGCTTGATACTGACCCATACCTTTTTCTGCATATGGCTGTAGCCTCCGTAACAATACGTTTGACAATACTTTATATGTAGTGTTAAGAAGGTTTATGCCTCTGTAGTTGCTACAGATTGTTCTATCGCCTTTCTTATGTATGGGGTACATGAGGCCTATTTTGCAAGCTTCAGGTATTCTCTCTTGCCACCAAATTTGGAGTATTAGTCCATACATTTTCCTCCAAAGGTGTTCGCCTCCTTGTAGTAGAAATTCAGCTGGGATTTCATCTTCCTGTAACAGTTGCACCATCAGAATTATTTTGATAACAAAGATATTATTCATAACAATGTAGAGTGTTTATGCAATTCATAATTTTGCTGTGTTAACAATTTTATTATGAAGGTTTGACAGAATATAAATAATAACATTAGCAGGTTATGTCTGGTATAAATATAAATAAAAATTTATTGTAATTGACTCGGTTCCTGGCTGAGGTCTGGTGTATATGTAATGCATCAGATCCAGTCAAGAGCTGCGTCCGTTCGACCACGTAAGTTTATTTTTGTAACTTTAATATTTTATTTATTTTTTAATATCATTCTATTTTAAAATGTTTTGTTTTTCATTTATTTAATATTTTTTTTGTAACTTTAAATTTGGTTTTTCATTTATTGTTTTTTTTTTTTACATAATAAATTTACTAGTATAAATTTCCCCACTTGTTTGACTTTAAAATTCCCAACAACAGAGAAACTGGTAAAAATCAGCGAAATTATTTTTCCAAAATCAACCCCTCCCTGGCTGTTAGAAATTGGTGCCAGCAGTGGGATTTTTTTAATTAAGAAATCTTTTAGTAGTTTTTGTTTTTTACATTTTTGGATAGCAGTGATGGGATGATTTTCAAATAGGATTCTTCAGTAGTTTCTGCCTGTTACATTCCCCCGGAGCTTTATTGCTTTTTAATTTTTTAATACAAGTGACTATTTCCTCAAATGTTGGTTCTTCTATTGTATTGGATCGTGTGCTCCTTGTTTCATGGTCAGACACAGCATGTAGATCTCGGGAGAGTGGTTTTTCGTCCTCTTTGTTCAACAAGTCGAGGAAGTATTTTCCCCAGATTTTCATAATCTCTTCTTCATTTACTTTGAGTGTCCGTCCTTGTCTCGGCAACCTGCGTTAATTCCAATTTTATTTTTGCTGGAATCGCATCCCTTATTAGTGTATCAGTTCGTTGTATTAATGGACTAACTAAATTTGGTAGCCTATTAAAATCATCTGGTCTCATTCTTAAACACAGCCTGTACTCTTTTTGATCTTCCACGGCTAATTCACGAAATAGAAGGACTGATGCGCCATGGGTAGTTCTTCTATCAATCCATTTTTTAACCCATTTTTGTTTAGGCTTATATTCTGTACCGAATACTTCAATAAGACAATCAATTATTTCCTCCACAAGAAATGATGTAATTCAAAATACCACTTCTTTAATGGCATCACGCCGGCGACGATGTATATCCACATTCATAAACTATTTTTTGCAAAAAGATAATTTCACTACAAAATCACAGTGAAGATGTCAAATGTGTTTTGACACTTACTATCCAGAAAATAAGATATGTATGTCAGTTGCGTATGAACACCTACTATCCTGAAAATAAGATAGTAGAGTAAAGCGCGTAGTACTTGCGCTAGTTACTAGCTCTTTTACTCTACCAATTTTAATTAAACATTACTTTTTAGTATTTGAAATACTACATAGTTGAGAACAGTTCGCAACTCTTAAAACGCAATTTACGGCAATATTATTAAAAGTTAAAAGATGATGAAAAGGTAAAATAGTAAAATAGAAAAAATAACACAACAAAACAATCATAAACACAATATGGCGCCGGCGTTTTTCTGAGCAATAGCTGAATAAAATAAATGTAAATTAGGCAACTTGTTATACTCCTCTTCGCAAATCTCCCTTTCGTCTCCACAGGGTCATGGCTTCATAACAAACAATGCTAAGGCATAGAGCGTGCAGCGTCTATTTATATGACGTCAATGGTTTGAATGCATGCAAAAGTTTATAAAACTTAAAGGCGAATATCTTGAAAAGCAATAAAACAGTTTGTTCCAAAAAAACATTTTTTCTTTCTTACTTTTCGTAAAAACTTAAAAGGTAGCCCGAGTATATTGGTATTCACGCTGATGATTTAAGAAATATTTTTTGTAGACGAAATTAACTTGATCACATTTCTAAATGTGCTTCAAATTTCTTCAGAAAAACGATTAATACCATACGCGAAACCAGGGGCGGATCGAGGGATTGAATCGGCCCGGGCGATTTGAATGTTTCAGCCCGGGCTCACGGGTCTTGTTGACTATTTATAGGGAATGTTATTAGGTGTGTGAATTAATTCGGTTCATTTGGCGCTCAGTTGCTGTACTATGGAATTTTTTAACCTCGAATATCTGCAACCGGCTTTATGTTTTAGTGTTGACATATGGCAGTAATATTCAGTTGATAAACGTTTGGGTTTATAACAATAACATCGTTTTTATCTGATTCGAAAATGTCTAAATTCGTAATAAGCATTATTTCCAGGAAGTTCTCATTTTCTGTTTTCATTTGCTGAAATCAGCCGCTGAAGCTCATCGAATGCTCGTAGAAGCTTATGGTGAAAGTGCTCCCACCGATAAATCATGCAGAGAATGGTTTCTACGTTTCAAAAGTGATGATTTCAGTGTCGATGTGAAACCTCGTCCAGGTCAGCCGAAGAAGTTCGAGGATGAGGAATTGCAGGCGCTAATCGATGAAGATCCGTATCAATCGCAACATGAGCACGCGCAATTGTAGAATGTTGTTCGATCAACAATTTCTGTCATGGGAAAGATTTACAAAGAAGGAAGATGGGTGCCGGACGAACCGAAAAAAAGAGACATCGAGAGGCGCAAAACCATGTCTGAAATCTTGATTGCCAGGCAAAAAAGAAAATGTTTTTTGCATCGTATTGTGACTGAAGATGAAAAGTGGATATATTTCGATAATCTCAAACGAAGAAAATCCATTTGCGACTCAGGAAAATAATCCTCATCGAGACCAAAGCGGAATATTCACGGCAAGAAAGTAATGCTCTGTATATAGTGGGACCAGAAAGGTGTAGTGTATCATGAGCTATTAAAGCAGAGCCTAATCATCACTGACGAACTACAGTTGCTCCGTTTAAGCAACGCATTGAAGAATAAGCGGCCGAAATATGCAAAGAGACACGACAAAGTGATCCTCCAGCATGATATTGCTAGACCACATGTTGGAAAGATTGTGAAGGCCACCTCGGAAGCACTTGTCTGGGCCGTTTTACCTCACTCGCTATATTCACCAGACATTGCTCCATCAGATTATCACTTGTTCAGACCGATGGCACACGGGCTTTCTGGTCAGCACTTGAACAATTAGGAAGATATAGAGAAATGGCTCAATGAATGGATCGCTTCGAAGTACGAGTCGTTTTTCCGTCATGGAATAGTACAACTGCCAGACAGATGGTAAAAAATAATAGCAAGCGATGTCAAATACTTTGTATAGTGTATTTTTTTATGTTTTTTTCACAACAAAGTCTTTTCTGGAATTAATTTACACACCTAATATAATTGGCCCGATTCCCGGGCATAAATAAAGACCAAAGTACATTTAAATAAACTTATTTAATTTATATTTTTAGTATTAATATCGAAAATATAAATAGAATCTCTAAAATAATGAAAAAATGATAGAAAAACAAATAAAAAAATGTGAGTGATTTCCAAAGTAATATCATAGAATTGATCATAGGTATTTGAGGGGATAGCAGCCGTGACATCGGCCCAAAAAAGCTGTCGGCCCATCGAGCGATGCCCGATCGCCCGATAGGTCGATCCGCCCCTGCGCGAAACATGCTATATGAATTTATTTTCAAAACTATAAATTTATTTTCGAAAACAAAACTCACTGTTATGTCCATGTGGTTGAAATCTGACTCAACACATTCGCTAATCGAGTGTAGACTAAGCTATTGATGTATAATTTACTACGTACTTTTTAGAACCTGCTCTTTATTGTGGTTATCAACCAGACAAAACAAATCATAAAATTGCAATAATAATATGTGGTGAAAAAACAGTGGTATATAGAAGGCTAATGGTTGGGGGAGGGGCTTTATGATGCTTATCTGTAAGACAGTGCTGAGAGCTGCATCAAATTCGCAGCTCGAGGACAAGATACGGACCTCAAAAATAATTTTTTCTAGCCCGCCAAGCGTTAATGAAAAAAATAAGTATGAAGCTTATTTACTATTAAAATATATTTTAAAAAAAAAATTTTTTTCGCTTCGCTGTATTTTTGCCATAATGCCTAGGATACGAGATATTTCGACATATGCATAACAACCGGAGCATTATGAATCCATAACACCCTCCCATTACGCTCTCAACAAATATTAGTCTCATTTACGGCCAGTACCTTATTTTTTGATTACTATAGTCTAAAGGTTTCGTTTTTTTTCTTTCATATTTCTGTTTAAATGTAAGTTGTAACAAACTCTCTGTTACTTTTTGTGCATTTTTCTTGATATATTCGGGCAATTCTTCCATATTCATTGTGATTGTAAAATTAATTCTGACAATTAGATGATTAAACAAAATTATTTGTTTTTTGTCTATAAACTGTTTATTGTTATAGGCTACCAGATGGGTATGAACATCTGTTCAATTTTATTTTTTGTTTTATGTCAAGTAAAAAATAAAATCTTGTATGCACTATTGGCGTTACTGGATGTTTACTCCCATTGAAAGACAGCCGGCCCTCGGGCTGTATTAAGCACGAAACCCATTATGAACAGCCAGCAATAACCAGTACGGCAACGGTCATATTCTTTTGCATGTATTGTAATGGAGCGCAACCCACTTAGCCAGCAACAGCTAGCACAGCAACAGCCAAAACGCCAACGCCACAGCCGGAATTCGAAAAACTGCGTTCGACTCGAACAGCCAGATGCCAGACAAATTTTTATAGAATATGTGAGGGAATACCCATTCCTATATGCAGGCCCGACAAGAGGGAGTGGTAGCCGGAGAAAATTTCCGGGGTCTCCGGGTGTTTGGGCCCCGGAATTATAGGCAGAGGCGTTAGGTACGGCCTGGCATCGGGGCAAGTGCCAGGGGCGCGTGGCCGTCACTCACTTGTTGGAAGTTAGGACCTTTTTCTTTGCTCATCACTTATATTTTTGGAAGTGAAGACCTTTTTCTTTGTGCTCATCACTACTTGTTTTTTTTTGTATGTGAAGACCTTTGTTTTTTATGTCATCAGTTGTATTTTCACCTGTATATAATAACAATTCCCGGATATAGAATTGATCATTACCCGGGGCTCGCAAAGAAAGTATCGCCCTGGGGCCCGCAAAGAAAGTTTCTCCCCGGGGGCCCGCAAAGAATGTTTCCCCGGAGCTCCAGAAATCCTCTCGGCGGCCCAGCCTATATGATATATCAGATCCATCATATCATGATAATAAGAAGAAGGATAACGCGTTGCAGCAAATTGCTGAGAATTTTGAATGCTGGACAGGTAGAAATAATTATCTTCGGAACTAACAGTTTCTCGAAAAGGCGTATATTTCTTTGACAAAACAAGAAGACATACTTCTTGAAAATATAGGAAAAATTTTTCTTCATCTTTCAGAAGGTCTGGAAAAAGATGATGAAATTCTCCAAACCTCCTTTTTTTAAAAATCTCATGAACCCAAAACCTATGTTTCCGCTGTTGTCCTGCTCTTCCTCCTCAGCACAAATTGCAGACACTAGGATTAGCTCCTCTTCCGATGAACTCTCCATTGCATCCAACGCAGCTGATCAAAAACTGGGATTGTTTCAAATGTCTGGCTGTTCAAGTGCCGTGCTGGCTATTGCTGGCTGTTCATAATGGGTTTCGTGCTACGCCAGTCCCTGCCGTACTGGCTGTTGCTGGCTGCTGCTGGCTGTTTCTGGCTGCTGCTGGCTGTTCATAATGGGTTTCGTGCTTTACGTCGCTCTCCAGTCCTTGGTTTTTAGTTTTCCTGTTTTCAGATAATAGCAACTCTCGGGTAAAATGGATTCATTTCAATTTAACATTAAATATCATTTTGTGATATTTTATAAATTGTATATAAAAAATCCCGGGAATACTCGGGACTCATTTCAAAGTCTCGAGTCTCGGGAATTTAAAAATTGTCGGGGCCCAGAAACTCTAAACTCAAGCCCGTGAGTCCGCCCAGGGTGCACGTCCCGAAAAAATCATATCGTAATTGACAATGGCTGAAAAATCACAGCTGATATCCGGAGTATAAGAAGAATGGATATGACTAAGTAAGGTAACTGGTGCAAACGTGATTTTTATCAGTTTGATAGTACGATTAATAGTAAACAAATAGCTATAAAAACAGTAACACAAACGGTTGTTATTAAAATAGAAATATATAAATTAAAGTCAACATAAATTTTATGTGACTATTATTTTGCAAGGATTTCTATCGCCTAGCACGTTACTGATTTTATTTCATGGGTTTAAGGTTTTTAAAATGTTTAAATTTATAATTTTGTTTTTTGCAATAAATAAAAACAATTTGAGACAGTTTTATTGTTTTCAGGTGCAGTGTATATGCAATTGTCGTCTAAAATTGATTAATTTCAATTTAACATTAAATCATTTTGCGACATTTAATAAATTGTATGCAAATAGTCCCGAGTATCCTTGGGACTCGTCTCAAAGTAAGTCTCGGGTCTAGGGTGGCCACCTCTTCGGATCTGACCCGGAGGTTCCGGGTTTTACAGGTTTGTATCCGGATTCCGGGTTTGATCCGTATTTCTCCGGGTCACGCTAAATATAAAAATCCAACTTTTTTTATATAATACTGACGATTTATATCTTTGAAATTATTTTGTAATGGTCCAATATTAATGTCACCTTATGCCATCACCCATCATCCTTATAACCATCACTTCTCGTGATCGCTGAAGACGGAAACAGATTGTTGAGCAGTTTCCGAAACATCCGAATTTATTTTTTTATATGATCACTTCTCGTGATCGCTGAAGACGGAAACAGATTGTTGAGCAGTTTCCGAAACGTCCGAATTTATTTTTTATATTACTCTTGAAGTATTATATCTTTTTGATACTAATACTCATTATATTGTACTATTCTAGCCTAGTACTATCAGCAATGGCAAACGTCCAAAATAAAGGTGTCCGCACTGACGGTTTGTTACACGTTTCTGCCTTTCCTATACTTCAAGTATTTTCTGAATATCTGCGCTTCCCTTCCATCGCTTTTTTGATTTTCTTTTCTTATTTTATGAAGCATATATTGTATATATAATAAATATTTACTTAAAATTCATTCACGATGTTTCTTTATCTGAGTAGGCTTTGGTAGGGTGTCAGTTTTGTTGGATGCCACGAAAAATAACTAGACATGTGAAAATAAAATATAAAAAAAGTAGAGTTTTTTTTATTTAATAGATTTTATTTAATATGAGTTGATTATATGTTCAAGTATATTAATTGAACTGAACAAAAAATATACAAATAAGATTGGAAGAATGTCATTATTTTTTAATGTCAAATTTTATTCAACTAAACAAAAAAAATATCATGGATTACTCAGATGAGCAATGGATTATATTTAAAACTAGTGGTTTGGCGGCTATCCGTATCCGTATCCGCGGATTAGCTGCAAAAATAAAAATCCATACTCGGGCCTATACTGTCCGTATCCGTTTTTTCTGGAAGGCGGGATTTAAACAAATATCTTATAGAAAATTTTAAATTAGTTTTCATACAAGCTTGCATCTAAAAATGCCCAAGGTGGAGTAAATTTTATTTTGGCGTTTAGATTCAAGTTAAGTCGAGCATCACATAATTTGCTGGTGGTTTTTGAAACTGCATTTAACCTGTCCTGCATTTTAACAATTGAATGGTCTATAGGAACAGGGCGATACATCAAACTATCGCTTCAAGGTGTCTGTACTTACATAGAAGATCCGTATCCGTATCCACGGATCAAAAAACAAATAATCCCTATCCGTATCTGTATCCGCAGATCTGACTTTTATGTGAACCGGCGCCTCTCTATTTAAAACACAACTTTTTTTTTGCTCCAGGTCACAGTAAGGCGTTAGGTGACAACCCTACTCGAGTCCCGGGAATTTAAATATTGTTCGGATTCAGAAACCCCAACTACAACTAATTAATAAAAGACCAGATTAGTCGTATAAGATTGAACACCAAATGTAAAATATGTACAGCCTTGTTAATTAGGTTGCCTAAATTAAGGGCGTAGCACTTACGTCTCAGTGTCTTTGGAAACTACGGTGACTGCGCGCACACGAGCTATTATGTAGAAAGCGAGTTGTCACTTGCCTGTATGTATTCAACTTTAAATAATATTTCTTTGTGTGTGGAAGCGTGTACAGCTTTAGAACTAAATTTATTCAATTATCATAAGTAGCAAATTAAAACTAACTTACCATATTTTACGAACCATAATACGCACCGGACGATAAGACGCACCCCAATTGTATGAAACAATATTTAAAAAAAATATTCATTATTACGATAACTTGTACCAGCAACATTTTTGGGGACACATGGATTTTTACTTAGGGACCTAGTACTGGAATGAAACGACAGACGTATTCTACGTCAAAAATGTGGGACATAATAAAAAAATGCTCCCCTAGCAAAGTCGGGCAGGGCAGCTAGTTATAAAATGTAAACAAAAATTTTCAAATGTAATCACGATAATTACCGTGTTTTCGGACCATAAGACGCACCCCAAATTTATGAGACAATTTTCAGGAAAAATATTTATTATAACGATAACTTGTACAAGGGCTACCTTTTAAGTTTTTACAAAAACTAAAAACTAAGAAAGACATTTTTTTTTATTAAACTGTTTTATTGCTTTTCAAAATATTCGCCTTTAAGATTTCTACACTTTTGCATGCGTTCAAACCAATTTTCGAAACATTTTTTCCACTCTGAAGTTGGTATCTCAAAAACATGGTTTTCGAAGACTTGGACATTGGGGAACAAAAAAAAGTCGTTAGGGGATAAATCAGGTGAATACGGGCAATGAGACATTAATTCGATGTTCTTCTCCTATTTGAAGGATCAATTGTTTGTCGTGCTGTGTGGGAGCTTGCATTGTCATGATGAAGAATGATGCGACGTTTTTTTCCTGATTTTGTCGATGACTTCTGGCAAACAAATTGTTGTATACCATTTAGCATTAACTTTTCTCCGATCCTCTAAAGCAGAGTTCCCAAACTTTTTCAGCCGCGGAGCACTTTTCACGAGAATAATTCGTCGCGGAGCACTATCGTTGCTATATGCAGTAGAGTACGCAGAAAAATATTTCGGAGGGGGGTATTTTTTACAACATCTGAATTTATACGTATTGAGAATGCGAGCAATCTTGAAATGGGGTAATTATAATTTTAGTTCATTTCGAATTTTCGGGGGGAGGGGATTTATCCCCCTAATTCCTCCTATGCATACACCACTGGCTATATATTTATATATATTTTAGTGGATCTTGACGTGTGATATGTTCTGGAAATAAATTTCTCAGTTGATCGATACAGGATAATTGTTTATGCCGATCTTGAAAAGTTATCTGGTATGGACTATAAACTGAGTAAAATATAAGAATACTTTGTTAGTTAAAAGCAAAAATATTAATAAAAAATCAGCTGTGGCCACCACAGGACCGAACGCCATCACAAAATAGGTACTTAAACAAAATACTCTATAACACAGAAATTATTTACCATAACCGTGGAAACATTACATATACGTATGACAAAATAAATACATAATAAGTATTATTAAGTATTATTACTATAATAAAAATAAAGTAAAAATAACGTAAAAATATATTTTTTTAAAAGCAGTTGTGTTCACCACAGGTCTGACCGCCAAAAATCTTCCATTTCTAGATGACCGCTTGTTACCAAAAGTTGATTAACTGATGCCATTGATGTGAGAAGTTTAAAAATGAAGTTTCATAAAAATCCGTTTAGACAAATTCGCTTTACACGTGTCCAAGGACCGATAGACAGACAGACAGACAGAGCGACAGACATCATGCTAAAAATAGTAAAAACATTATGTAGGAACCTCAATCCGTGGACATCCATCGAAATTTAAAAATGTCGAAATCGGTACGATCACAATACCTCCCTTATATGTACATACATATGTATGTATATGTATGTAGCGGTTGGTAAAAACTTAATCCATAAGTCTTAAGCGTAAGAAAAAACTATTGTAATACTATCTTTATAATATTTGAACACTTGTCGTCTACTGACCGTTCTGAGACGGAGACTTTGGCAGCTTTTTTTAACAATCCGCACTTTAGCCAGCGATCCCTCAAAAAATAAACGCAGCAAAAACAACACTGTAAATAACACTGCACCATCAAGACTTACTGCCTTCCTGTCTGAATTATAAGAGATATAAAGAATAGGTCATTCATATTCCCATTGCATGAAACGTCACAACATCCATTATCTATAATTTGGCAAATTTTAAGGAATTTGTACTGTATTATATGCCGCTCTTGTAAAATATCATCCCTGTAATAGAACAGTCCTTCTGCTGTATATTTTTATTTCATAATGGTTTAAACTTTTTCAATGACCAGTTGAACTATTGAGATTCGAGTGTCTTTATTAACATTTATTGGGGGCAATAGAATATTATTGTACTGGCTTTTGTCATCTTCAGCAGCGCATCATTTCTGAGTGAAACGTTTGTTTTGAAAAAAAAAAACAAACACTATTTTCATATCGGATCACATTTATATTATTTACTTTTCTGTCTAATCTGGTCGCGGAGCACTAGTAGACGCACCGCGGAGCACAGTTTGGGAAACCCTGCTCTAAAGGAATGGTTGCGACCAGAGCCGAAGTAGGGGGGGCGGAGGGGGCGATGGCCCCTAGCGCACTAAGGAAAAGGGCGCTGACGGGCTTGCTAAGGGGCGCCATTGCGCGAAGATGAGGACCTTTTTTTTTGCTCATCACTTGGATTTTGGGAGGTGAGGACCTTTTTTTTGCTCATCACTTACATTTTGAGGGGTAAGAACCTTGTTTTTATTTATCAAGGGCGCCAAAACACGGCTCTGCCCCTAGCGCACGTTTTCCTTACAGCGGCTCTGGTTGCGACATGTCCAGTACAGCCGAAGAAACAAGCGATCATTTTCTTGGAAGTGCTTCGTGAACGAACAACTTTTGTGAGTTTCGGTTCATTTTGGAAGACCCAAACAGTGGATTGTTGCTTAGTTTCCGATTTATATGAATAAATCCAGTTTCGTCACCTGTAACGATATTGTATACGGATTTTGCAGTGCCTAGGTTGAATTTTTTTAGCATTCCCTTACGTCAGTCAACACGAGCCTTTTTTCTAGCGTCGGTCAAATTATGCGGAATCCATCGGGAACAAATCTTTTTCACAGCTAAATGTTTATGCAAAATCGTATGTATTGCAGTCTGCGATATGTCAAAGGATGCCTCTATCTCACGGTAAGTCACATGCCGATCTTCTTCAATCATTTTGTACACAGTATCGATGTTATTTTGAATAACAACCGATTTTGGTCGACCTTCACGAGATTCATCACTAACGGACGCCCGACCACGACGAAATTCTGCAAACCAATTGTAAACAGTCTTTTCTGATGGTGCGTCATTACCAAAAGTTGAACGAAGCGAATTTATGCATTGTTGTTGAGTTAGGCCTTTAATAAAATCGTAAAAAATCATCCAACGAAAACCTTCACGAGTAATATCCATTTTTTCACAAACTTGTTTTTTCTAAACGCTCACTGTCAACAAACTACTCGGTCAATTTATTAACAAACTACTCGGTCAATTTATAAGCTGTCACTGATTTCACAGTAACATGTGTCTAATTTTACGAATATAGTAATGACACATTTCAGTATTGCCGTCTAGTGGTTGATTGTAAAAATATAAAAGGTAACCCTCGTATAGTGTTGGGATATAGCGACGTACGGTTATAACGACAGAATTTAATTGGTCCCTTCAACGTCGATATAAACGATATCCACTGTACATCGTATAAGTAAAGTAAAACAAAATACAGAAAATAATTAAGCATTACAAAGTGTAAATAATAAGTTCATAAATGTTAAAAAAGACAATCCAGGCCGTCCAACCACTGCATGGCAGCTGGGGAGATCTCATTGAACTCTATAATATCGCCAGGGAATTTACGTAGAGGACAATCATTCCAGATATGTTCAATAGTTTGATAAGGCGCTCCAAAATCACATTCTGGGGAAGATGATAAATCCTACTTATATAAAAGTCATTACATCTACCGTGACCAGTTATTATGTGATTGAGTTGTTTCCGTAGGTGTCTAGGGAGATCGAAACTGGGAAATTTAATCAGAAAATATGGCGCCATTCTTCACTCTTGCCTCGTTCCATAAATCATTCCAAGCTGCTTTGATATCCAAAGGGGTTTTTATTTTATGGTCAATCCAAACAGGGGCTCTTGATTTTAGTTGTAAGGCAGGTAGAGAGTCAAAAAAGCTGCGTTCAGAGCTCTTAAATTAGTCGACTATAGGCTATGAGTTGTTCACTGTTGATTGTCACTACAAGTTTGTCATATGGTAACGCGAGTAATCGTTCAGAACTCTAAATTTAATACGTTATAAGTTGTCGATTGTCGATAGTTTTCCAAACTTATAGTTAGTGCGTTGTTTAAATGAGACATATAAACACATTGGCTAACTCAGTCTACATCGTAGCGAACGTTTACATTGTATGCCTTTCAGTGGCGCACCCAGGAATTTTTGTTGGGAGGGGCCCGGAAGACAAAATTATTTAAATTATGAATAAGGTTCACACTTCTAAATTTCAAGTGATGATCTAAAAAAAAAGGTTCTCGCTTCGGAAATACAAAGTGATGACCTAAAACAAAAAAGGTCCTCATTTCTAAAATACAAGTGACGACCTAAAAAAAAGGTCCTCGCTTCGGAAATACAAAGTGATGACAACGCTGATTAAACGCTGTCTTAAACGTTAAAACTATTTACTAAACATATCCACAATGCACAATGAACAGTCTACTAATTTAAAGTGCTCTGAACGCAGCTTAAAGATGCACTGGTGTAGTGAACCTGTCATCTATCAAACTCAAGCTTTAGAAACGCCTTTTGGCACCCTATGTTCTCTGTTGAATAGAATTTTTGATTGCTGCTGATGTCAACCAGGAAGTCATATTCAACTTAATAAGACAACATTTAAGAGCATTAGCTGAAAATTTTAATAATCATTTTCCTGAAAATAAGGATCTTCGTACAACCTCTGGATTAATAATCCATTCTTGGAAGATATATAGTGATGTGCACTTGATCCTCGTGAAAAAGAAAAGCTGATCGAGTAGATGTCAGTCTGGTCATAAAATGCAATCATTGTTTCAATTTTGGAAATCGCTAGAAAAAAATATCTATCTTTTAATTATAAAGCTATCAAATTATTGGTCATTTTTTCAACTTCCTATTTGTGCGAAAAGACTTTTTAAGCCATGTCAATATCAAAATCCAAACAGAGAAATCGAATGGATATTAACGCAGCGAGAGACGCAGCAGACACAACTCTGCAGCCACGAATATCAAATTTTCTAACAAAGAAGTAACCGCAGATGTTGCACTAAAAATTGCAATTGTATAACTGTATAACATATACCTATATAATAATAAAATACTGTCAATATTGGTATTTATTTGTGTCTTAGCTTTCAGCCGGTCCGCGAAATATTTATCCTATTTTCACCGGTCCGCGGGGGCAAAAAGGTTGAAGAACACTGCTCTAGAGCAATAAAGGATGAAGAAGAAGAAGAAACAATTACTTGCAGCCGGCTCTGATTTTAATACATGTTTGTTTTACATTTGTTATTTATAAAAGAACTACTCATTTTTTTGTGAATGAAAGAAAACCACGTGCACGGCAAGAGAAAATCTTGCAAAATAATAATCACATAAAATTTATGTTGACTTTAATTTATATATTTCTATTTTAATAACAACCGTTTGTGTTACTATTTTTATAGTTATTTGTTTACTATTAATCGTACTATCAAACTGATAAAAATCAGGTTTGTACCAGTTACCTTACTTAGTCATGTCCATTCTTCTTATACTCCAGATAGCAGCTGTGATTTTTCAGCCAATGTTAATTACGATAAGATTTTTTCGGGACATGCACCCTGGGCAGACTCACGGGCTTGGGTTTAATGTGTCTGAGCCCCGACAATTTTTAAATTCCCGAGTCGCGAGACTTTGAAATGAGTCCCGAGAATTCCCGGGACTTTTTATATACAATTTATAAAATATCACAAAATGATATTTAATGTTAAATTGAAATGAATCCATTTTACCCGCGAGTTGTTATTACCTGAAAACGTATATGTGTAATAAAATTTAGTTTTCCTCAAATTGTTTTTATTTATTACAAAAAACAAAATTCAAAATTATAAAGACAGATTTTAAATCTTAAACCTATGATATGTAAAACCGTCTTCTAATCTAACCTCCTTGTATCTCTTATAATAAAGAAGTAAGCAATGCTTAAACAGTTTCCAACGCCCTGTATATTCATATAATTCACAGATACAATTAACACGAAAAATACAGTCCTAGGAAACAAAAGCCCTGGGTGGGTGTGTAGGACGCTGTCTTCGTTCTACAAGTACACTCATATTTATAAATACGACCCACGCCGGTATCAGGTTATTTTCAAAAATGTGTTCTGCAAAAAGTAATAATGAAATAACTATTGTATATAATATCTATAAATTTATAATAATTATAAAAACAACCCAGTTAAGTTTGTATGTATTACACAATTAATAAATAGTAAAACGCAAATAATACATCAACTTTCATCTAAGACAATACTGGTTAGCTACGATGGTCGCTGATTGGTCTGATTTTCCGGGATTTTTTTTTTTTGATAAACAATAGCTCTGTTCCTACAACGTCAGATCTCATGTCTCCTGTAAAGTCGTAAACTAGTAGACAGTGGTAGTGGTATACACATGTAACATTCTCAGCTGTGTCCTCCCCTACAGGTCTGAATGAATTTAAGATCTTTAAATTTTAAGCGTGTACAGTAGTAAAAATAATTTTCCTAAAATGAGTACTGAAAAAAAAAACAACTTTATCCCCAAGAATTTTGACCCAAGACTGCCTCAGTTCAGAGACCCTAGTTGTAATTAAAATATCAGTTAAAGACGCGCACCCAGAGGGGGCTCAGAGGCTCCCCCCCCCCCTCAATAGCTCCAAAAACATGTGGTTTATACGTATTTTTGTTAAAATATAAGTAGAAGTGACGACATTTGTTTTTAGATCATCACTTGTAGTTTCGGAATGAGAACCTTATTCATAATTTAAATAATTTTGTCTTCTAAGTCCCCTTGCCCCCTAAATAAACTTTTTATTAAAAACTGCATGAAAGAGAAAAAAAAATCTCACATAAGTTTTTGATATTAAGTAAAGAATAAGTGAAATATTGCCAGATTTTAATTTTAGGGTGTCCCCCCGTAACTCTCCAAAAATTCATCTAAATGAAAAAAATGCATAGAAATAAAAGATTTATTTTCTAATTATAAACTATTTTTGTAATATATGATTTTACTTTTCAATAATAAGACATATATGTAGATTTTAGTTTTAGGGTACCCCCGTAATTCCCCAAATATGTATTTAATTGAAAAAATGTATTGCATAAAAAAAAAAAAATTCTTACAGCAAACAATTTTTGTTTCATAAATTTTTCTGTTAAGTCAATAATAAAGGAGATATTTTCAGTTTTTTAATAAACAGTTTTATACCATATATAGCCTATGTTTGAATCCTGGTTGTACTCTATCATCGTACCAAATTACGTAAAAATATTTCCAGCCATTTTTGCGTGAATCTCGGATAGATAGACAGACAAAAATTGATTTTTTTTTTGGGATATTGTCTTATAATTATCTAAAACTTGTAGAAACCAAATCTGAGGTCGAAAAAATAAAATAGAAAAACAGATACAGCCTCCAATTTTATTAATACATATTTTTTTCTGCTTTGTTGTTATTTAAACATAAATTAGTTTTTTTACCGTTAAGAAAGGGCGCCAAATAAGATTTTGCACTATCGTGGCAATAACCCGTACCGGGATCCTCGATAAGATATAATTTCTGTCTATTATATTCAGTTATTATTACTATTTAAGAGTGCTTTTAAAAAAAATCAACTGATGATTTTAACAGCGTATGAGATCCAAAAAATAATGTTAGGTTATGTTTTATCTAACAAACATCAAGTGATTGTTATATTTAAAAGTATGTTATGCCTAATAATGAACACAATTTGTATTAAAACCTTTTCGATAGAAGTTTCTACCTAACCCCTCAAAGCCAATGACCACGTGGTACAAAAGGGGTGCCATCTTCAATATCTGCGGCCAACATAGCTTGGCTTGGGGTGTGCCATAGACAAGGGGGTATGCTATGCGACGTGTGACATGTAGACCAATTCTACCCCTGCATTAGCCACGTTATGCCACCAGCAATAAACAGTTGCTACGCTAATTTCATATTTTAAAGAAACGCAGAACATTAACTCAGATGTGACTTGCAGGAAAATTTAAAATATAAATATATTCAGTATTTTGACATAATAATTACAAAATTCAATTCAATTACAAACCTTTGAGAGTATTATAAATTTGTAAATTTAAATATATTTACAAATATAACTTCTCATTTAATAATAACTCTCATTTAACAATATTTCAAGACTATATTAAATAAATTAAGGAAGATTTTTACGGATATTCTTTATTTCAACATTATTTATATTATATACCTATTATATATAAGTCCCATATTTTTATTTATGGAAATGTTTTAGAAATGAAAAACCATTTAAAAAAGGCAGTATAACAGTATTAAAAGACTTGATTTTATATTAAAAATTAAAATGTTTTTATTCAATATTGGATAAAATATAAAGGGGTTACAGTATAAATTCATTTTGTAATGTAATTTGTTTTATTCTTAGTTTATATTGTAATTATTTTGGTGGTTAAACAAATATATTTGTTTTACTGAGAAGAGTTTTTAAAAGAAATGTTATAGGTAATAGGTTAATTTAAAATATTTTAACGCGTCTCAGGGTGAATAACTTGGAAAGTAAATGAACATTTTTAGAATCGCTGTAAGATGTCAATGTTTTCGTCTTAGGTGTTGAGCGCATGCGTTGTCTACGATTATGAGCCTCTAAACCATTCTGAAAGTAGTAAATGTTACAGCGTGGTATAGAAAATAACTACAGTTGAAATTTGTGTGTTATTGTTTATATCTAAGTAATTTTGATAAATTTTAAGTGATTAAGTGATACGTCTAATTATAGAATATAGTGTGTGATGTTTAGTTGTGTTTAAAAACGTGTAAATTGTGTTTTATTTGTAATGTTCAAACCCATGTGCCTATAAGCAAAGCAGTTTATTTTCAACGAAGGTAGTTATTTTTTAAAATAAATATATTTTATACAACTTTTATATATTTGTGTGATTTTAAGGTATTTTTCTATTCAGATTTGTTGTAGTTTATCTTAATTTCTGATACTTTACATATCTTTAAGAGTCGGGCATATGTAAACATACAAATGTTTTTTACAATCCTGTTTTGTTT
This sequence comes from Liopterus haemorrhoidalis, assembly GCA_963971575.1. Taxonomy (NCBI): domain Eukaryota; kingdom Metazoa; phylum Arthropoda; class Insecta; order Coleoptera; family Dytiscidae; genus Liopterus; species Liopterus haemorrhoidalis. The sequence goes on along the minus strand of OZ020614.1, from coordinate 20,321,817 downwards.
TCAGACGTATACGATCTTTTAAGGATATTAGTTATTTATATTTCTATACAATTTTTAGTTTGCTATCCCAATTTATATTTGGAATTTAGTTACTAAAGCTATACAACAATAATAACCTCAATATCAAAGCAATTAGTTTTTTAACTCTATTAAAAATGTGTCTATTGTGATTTTTTTGCAGCATAAATTAAATTTATTAGTATAATGTTACCTCGCGTTAATATTTCATTCAAAATTTGTTATAATGAAAAATTTTAAAAGCTGAAATTACAATTGTTTACCTATATATTACGATATTACATTTTCATGGCTATATTATATTAATAAATTTTAATTCGGACTGTTTCACATCCAATACACAAATAAACATATATATGGTCCGTACTTAACTTAATTTTGAACTATGTAATAATGTATTTTCGAGTTTTTAAAAATTAGAACATTTTTTTGAAACACCAATTTTTTTTTGTTTATGTATTCTCCAATTGAATATACGCAGTAAGGCCCGTATCGATTATTTCTAACTCCGAAATTTGTATCGTAGATGCGTATTTAATATATTTTTATTTATTTTTTATTGACAATTATGGCGGTATACCAGTTTTGTTCTAAATACGATTATATATATTTTGTATGTGGGATATTGTTGTGGATGCACTATTTACATTGATGTTTTACGCCGCATGGCCCAAATTTTCTAGCAATATCTACCTAGCATTAGAAGACTATTATTTATAAAATATCATGCTTCAAAAACGTTTTGTTTTTATGAATGTTAAGTTTTTCTTAATTTATATCGATTAATTTTCGTATTAGACTTCGATTTTGGTTGTTAATAAAACGTAAAATAAAACAGTATGTCGTAGTGTGTATTTATGCAAATTTTATTTAATATAATTTCAACTGATTTTTAATTGTTTATTTTGAATCATGCCTTAAAAAACGCATCATTAGTAGTTCATTTGTAGAATTCAGAACGTTATCTTGTTATTATACAAATGTTTCCCACTACTACGACGTGATTTCTTCCAGACAGTTATAAAGTGAACCTAGGGGTGCCGAAAATAGGAGTACAACTTGTGCGCCACATAAAGGCGCCATATAGAGAGGGGCGCGGTGAGACAAAATATAGGTAATATAAAAAATCTTTCAAAGCGTTGTAGTTTGCAATTATCTACTTTATTACGAGTATGGGTGCAAATACGTAGAAAGATTCTTGCCGGCATATATAAGCGCATGCTAACATGCGTGGGTAAGATTAATTTATAATAGATCCACAGAACAAGTGTATGGCGTAAGCAAAAAGATGTATAATGAATTATATTGTTTTTTTTTTATTATAAACAGATATTCGCACCATCAACAGAAGAGTGATATACAATATATTCTTTATTTTCCCTAGGCCATACGGCGTTTAGGGCACTAACCATTACAAAAAATAAAAATAAATAATAATAAAATAACGTACAATATGTATCATTTATAATATTTAAAATAAAAATCTTTGTTCTTCTTACATTCTTTCTCTATTATCTTTATTATCTTTCTCCCTTACATTCCATACTCATCATTTCTTTGTTCTTCTGTGTCTCTCTCTTTCTTCCTATTCTCCTTCCGGCTTCCCTCTCCTGTGTCCTTCCTTCTCGCCTCCTGTTCTCGCGCTCATCTTTCTCCCTTGTCTTCCTCACTCATCAGTTCCTTTATCTCTTCTTCCCAGACTGCTATCTCTCAGCATCTCTTCGCTAAATGCTCCAAGGTTTCCTCTTCTTCCTTGCACATTCTGCAGAGCTTTTCCTCTGGTTTTGCCCAGTATCTGTTGTTCCTCTCTTCTTAACCTCGCTATCCTCCTGACTCTACCCTCTGATCTTCCTCTTTTCCCCTTCAGGTATCTCGGTATTCCGATCACTCTTATCTCTTTATATCTTTACACACTCCGCGATTTGTCTATTCTGTCTGTTCTTTCCTGCTCCTGTATCTCCTGTTCCCTCTTTCTCAATTCTTCTACTATATCTGTTCCTTCGTTTATCTTTCTTGTCTCTCACCATGCCGACAATTTACCTTTTTGTTCTTCCTTCATTCTTACTTCTCAGCATTCCCTTATTATTTTTATATTCTCTTCCCTTCTGACTCTCTCCTCATATTTCACTGCCCGCACTCCGGCACCCACTCTCAGCTTTTCCCTCTTCATTTCCTCTCCCACAATATATCCTGGTGTCGTTCTGTCTACCCCCAATGGCCATCTCATGTAGCTCTCTTGTACCCTTTCCATCATCTCCCATTCCTGCCATCACCTAATCTCCACTCCTTACATAAAGATACTCTTCACTGTTGCATCGAATATCTTCATCCTACACTTGACATGGTCCTTAAACCTCCTCTCCCCTATGCTCCATAGCTTTCCCATAACCAGCCTTGCTTTCTTCACTCTTTCCGTAACGTGTTGCTCTGCCCTGTTGTCCCTCGTTAGCACGTATCCCAGCTACTTTATACTCTTCACTTCTTCGATTTCTGTTCCTGACCATTCCCGTCTTACTTTCTTTCTCCTTCCTCCCCCTTTTCCGAACACCATCACCTTCGTTTTGTCTCTGTTGACTTCTAATTTCTTGAAGAGTGATATGCCATTAATTCGCTTTAAGCGGCGTTCAGAGCTCTTAAATTAGTCGAGTATAGACTAATTCTTGTGCACTGTTGTTTGTCACTAAGAAGTTTGTCATATGGTAAGGTGAGTAACCGTTCAGTTCTCTAAATTTAATGCGTTTTACGTTGTCCACTGTGGATGGTTTTCCAAACTTATAGTTAGTGAGTTGTTTTAATGAGACAGACATTGGCTATCTCACTCTGCATCGTAGAGAACGTTTACATTGTATGTCTTCACATAACCTAACAAAATGTCATGCCAATTACAACAAATCTTGCCCAAAATTAAAAAGACGAACAGTAAATAAGATCAATTTAGGTAATTAGGTTAGGTTTAGTTAGTTAAAATCTAGGACAACAGAATTAGGAAAACGATAGTAGGTAATACACATTTTACGAAGCCTCCATAGTTGGTTAAAAGTCACACAGATGCGGCACTGTTCGTAACGCACTAATGTACATAGCTGCAAACGCCGCCTTGAACATTAAAACTATTTACTAAACTTATCCACCTTGCTCAGTAAACAGTCTGCTAATTTAAAGAGCTCTGAACGCAGCTTTATACATATGCGATGTTGTGGACCGATTGTAAACCTGTACTTTCAAATGTATCCGGACACGTAAAACGTTTGTTGGTACTTGTCCGGCGCGTACAACTGATAAGTAAACAGGAATTTTTGAAACAGTTTTATTCGCGGATGAAGTTTCTTATCAAGTATATTATATATATATATATTTTATTTATTTTACATCAGCTTATTTCTGCAACGAGGCTAATTGTCGATGCCAGAGGGCGAGCTCCTACACCTGGATGAGGGAGGGGTGAATGATTGTGACAATGGAAGTAATGTTAACATATTATTCTCGCCCGAATAATATCACTAACGGAGACTTGAACCAGCTACCTCACAGTTCTGTTTTTATCAGTCAGAACTGCGTTTAACTAGCTCGGCCACTCCTTGGCTATTATAAAACATTCCCGTGAAGATGCTGGCTACGGACAATATTTGATATTGCCTGGATATTCCACCAATTACTTTTAGCTCAGATAAATAGCTCATCCTTGCTTATTTCATATGTCTTCTTTTTTTTTTTGGATGAAAGTACTTTCTTCTTCAATTTTTTTCAAGTATTTTACCTGAAAATAATCATCTGTACAATTTCTAGTACGAAATATTAACAGTCCCATATTATAAAGTTGGAATAATTCCAAGGTACAAACATTTACTTGTCTCAAGGTACAGAATTGACCGCCAAAGCACAAATGTAACTAGAAGGTAGGTTCTAGATCTAATAAATAGACGCATTAATACATATACAGCCTAGTAAATAATATATATAAGCTCGAAATTATTTGATTTTTAGGGTTTTGTAGGTAAGACCAAAAAACCCTTATACCGTCATTTTGTCTTCTGTCTGTCTGTCTGTCTGTCTGTTCGGTAAAAATTGTAGCCAAACGGCTAAACCTAGAGAGTTGAAATTTGGCATGCGTATACAACTCTTTGACCCGCACATAGGAAAAATACTAAAACATCTAAAATACATACCCCTCCTACAAATATAAACAAATATATGCTCATCTAAAAAAAAATTTTTTTTTAAAGATTCTGAGAAGGGTATCAAATGAAAGCACTTAGTACGTGGATTAACGATCAAAATTTTATTTTTGTTAATTAAATTATTTTGACGCGATTTTTGTCAAAATTGTGCAAAAAAAAAAATTGTCCCACACCCTGTAGCCCAGATGGTTTAAAGTAAAAATCTGAAAAATCTAAGTAATGTACATTTGTGTGAACCGGAATAGTGCAACAGGAATTCTTGATCAGATTATGTTTTCGGAAACTTATGTAACACACTAAATGATAGTGCTTTGCTTTGATAGTGTAATGGTTGACGTTTCCGCGTTTTAATTGGCAAACTAAGGTTCGAGTCCGAGACAATTTTATTTTTTCTGTTTTAATCAAATCTATCCACTTACTAAATACCTGCGAAACCCTGAAATGTGTGAAAATTCACACTTCACATCAATTTTTAATTTATACAACTCGATGCTGTTACTATAAAGTTTACTTAGAACTATTATTTTTATATTATTGGTATGAATAAAAATCTTTTATAACGGGAGAGGAGTAGAAATTAATAAAATCATTTGAATACGGAGCTGGAGAATTTTAGAAAATTACTGGGGGGGGGGGGGTAGAAATTCAGAAAATCTCTTGAACGGGGGAGGGGTAGGAATTCAGAAAAAAGTTGAGGACGGAACGGGAGAAATTTAGAAATTTATTTGGTAGGGGGGGGTAGAACTTCCGCAAAATTACTTGATGGAGGGGGGGGGGGTTAGAAAATCAGAAAATCTCTTTATAACGGGAGAGGGGTAGAAATTCAGAAAATATTTGAGGATGGAGCTGGAAAAATTCAGAATATTACTTAATGGGTAGGGGTAGAAATTCAGAAAATTCATTTGAGGACGGAGCGGGAGAATTTCCGAAAATCACTTGAGGACCGGGGGGTTGGAAATTTAGAAAATCTCTAGAGCGTAGGAGGGGTTGAAATTCTGAAAATCTTCAGGATGATGGGCAAACTTTTTTGAGGACCGATTAAAAGGTATTTTCGGGTCGGCACTTGCCCGCGAGCCGTAATGGACACCACTGTCCTAGTATGTATAACATTTTAGAGTATGGCAACTCTATATTGAGTTATAAACTCGTAACACACCAAGAAATCTGTTGAAAAGCACTGATGCAGTCAAAGTAAGAATATATTGAGTTTTCATTGACAGAGTACAAATTAAATAGTTTTCATTATATAGTATTGTTATCATTAATAATATCTGATTGTTTCTAAAGTAACAATAAATCAATTTTTATGATTTGTTGTGGCTGCGAAATATAAGAACGTAATAAAATGTACGTAATAAATTATATGTCAATGGCTTAGAAATACTACTAATAATATGTAACTTCTAATCGTCAAAATGTGTGATATTTCATTTTTATCAGATGACCACGAATTATAAGTCAAATCTATAGTATGGGTCTGGTAAAGGCAATTAAGCTGGATGGACAGAAGACAGTTACAGATAAATGGTACACCGAAAAATGCCTGAAGTGCTCAGTAGAGTTCCAGAGAATGGGATTATGTTACATCATGATAATGCGTCTTCCCATAGGGCAGCTTCAACTCGCCAGTTTTTGGTAGAAAAAATATAAAAGTAACAGAACATCCGTCATACTCCCCTGATATGGAAATGTGCGACTTTTGGCTATTTGTGCTTAAAAAAAATTACGGTGTAGAAGGTTTTCATCTGAGGAAGAGTTTGATGCTGGAGTTCATGATTATTTTGATTATTCCGAAAGAAGATTGGTTGGGAGCTTTAAAGAAGTGGAAGGAAAGAATGGCCAAGTGTATTATTGTTAAAGGGAACTACTTTGAACATATTTAAAATAAAATCATAAACAATATTAACATGTTATTCTCAATAATTCTAGTTTAACCATCTTTCGATGATGGTACTTATTTTTAAATTTAACTTCAATTCTTCGTTGATTTTTATCAGGGTTGAAGATTCGGAACAGACCATATTAGTGAGACGTCACATACATGTGCTGCCATCTGACAACGGTTTCCTTTGGATTTTTTTGGCAGATTTAAAATACAAGTGTCATTACTTTTGTAACCTTAATTTTATAAATATTTTCAATTGTGGAGCAAAAAATATATATCTTTGATAAGTATACACTAATATATACAGCTCAGATATTTTATATTATAAAATAATGTTTTCATAAACATATAAATAAGAATTCGAAGATATATTTATAGGTTACGTTTTTAAATAATATGAAAATCGAAATATCTTTAGTATTTATTTAATTAAAACTAAGTAATCATTGATAATTTGTTTCAGAATGCATAATGGTGTATTGTTTTGCTCTAAATTGAAACCATTACAGCCACATTCATAATTGCATTTTTTTTTCGTTTTTTGACAGATGAAAATGAAAAACAATAATCGTACATATATAATTAGCTAGCGTGTATTAGTGATCTGGGTAACACTGTGACGTCATTTTTCCTAAGGTTCTCGTGATTGGCTAACTGGGGACTCTTCAGGTCTCTTGATTGGCAGGTATTTTGCAGATTTGTTCTTCATTGACAGGTCTTTTGTAGATTCTTTGCAAGAATCTATGAATATAATTACGTAAAGAAATGTGTAGGATTTCGTAGGCATAAACAAGAAACTAAAGACATTCCTATATCCTTGACTGATATCAACAATACTTTGCAGATTTAATCTCTAAGAATCTACTAATATAATTACATACAGAAATATATACATACAGTCTAGGGTTTCGTAGGCATAAACAAGAAACTCTAAACACTCCTATATCCTACGATCGATATGAAAAATATTTTGCAGATTTATTCTCTAAGAATCTGCGGATAAAACAACCTATAGAAATGTTTAGAGTTTCGTAGGCATAAACAAGAAACTGTAGACACTTCTATATCCTTTGATTGATATGAAAAATAATTTGCAGATTTATTATTTAAAAATCTGCGGATAAAACAACTTATAGAAATATCTAGGGTTTCGTGGGTATAAACAAGAAACCCGAAGATACTCTTACATCCTTTGACCGATATGAACAGTATTTTGCAGATTTATTCTCTAAGTATCTACAAATATAATTACATACAGAAATTTCTAGGGTTTCGTAGGCATTAACAAAAAATTCTAGACAATCCTATATCCTTTGATCGATATAAACAATATTTTGCAGATTTATTTTCTAGGAATCTACGAATATAATTATATATAGAAATGTCTAAGGTTTCGTAGGCATAAACAAGAAACTCTAGATACTCCTATATGCTTTGGCCGATATGAACAATATTTGGCAGATTTATTCTCTAAAAAACTGCGGATAAAATTACATACGGAAATGTTTAGCGTTTCGTAGACATAAACGAGAAACTTTAGACAGGCCTGTATCCTTTAACCGATATGAACAATATTTTGCAGATTTATTTTGTAAGAATTTACGAATATAATTATATATAGAAATATCTAGGGTTTCGTAGCCATAAAAAAGAAACTTTAGACAATGTTATATCCTTTGACCGATATGAACAATATTTTGCAGATTTATTCTCTAAGAATCTACCAATATAATTAAATACAGAAATGTCTAGGGTTTCGTAGGCATAAATAAACGTCTCAAATTATTTTTAGTTTTAACAATATAAATGTAATGTACTGAGTATGAAAATGAATCGTTTTAATCATAAAAAGTTTATGAATAACTATATTAGCAAGTGTCTATATGTAGTATCAATTTTTCCTAAGGTTCTCATGATTGGCTAACTGGGGACACCCTGTCTCTTGATTGGCTGACAGTGACACCCTCTCCCGTGATTGGTTAACTGGTGATATCCTGTCCCGTGATTAGCTGACCGGCGACGAAATTAACATACGTTAAAAATTAAAACCAAATACATATACAAACAATTGAAATTTTTATATTATAAATCCGTCATTGTTGACGGGTAATAACCTAGTGGATAAAAAAAGAACATATTGTTTCTTCAAACTATTTAGAAATGGCAGACAGACTTATTGCTATGTTACTTGCCATAATAACGATTATTAATGTAAATTTTTCAAAATTAACTTACAAAATTATATTGTTCTACAAAATAATGACATTAAATTATAATGTATAAAATAAGAATTTTAATAAATAATTATTAACTTGTAGTTTTAATATGAAGCATTTTCTTACTTTGAAAACTTAATTTATACTTCCAAAATACAATTAAAAAAAAACACAATATGCTTAATTCAAATAAAAGGAAACCAACTGCTAGGCGGTAGCACGGAAGCCCATTTTGTGATGTAGTTACTAATATGGTCTTTTGGGAGTCGAGAAGTCGAACCTTTTTTTTTTTTTTAGGAGTCTGAGTAGAGAGTCAAATTAGAGAGAAAAATTATCGACTCCCGACTTTGATTTAATTTTTATCAAGGATGAAAACGAACCGAAAACGAAAACAAAATAACGATATAACTATAATTTTTTAAAAAACAGAAACGGGGGTTGTGTTTCGTTTATTTTTCTCGAGAAAAAGTTATAATTCTCATTTTTCATTTCTCGAGAAATCTAAAAAAAATTCTCGAGAAATGTAAAATTTTCTCGACGCCACGTTTAACTCATTGTGCGTTTAAAAAACTATTTAAAAAAAATGTTTAGTGTGTCACTGATTATAATTTAATTTGGATAAAATTTGTCTTCTGTCTCCCGCAACGCAACTGTGGCAACAGATAAGAAGCGATTTATAATATTTAGCTAATTGGCATTTATTGTTACAATATTTTATTCTAATTTAGTGTACTATTTATTTTAATTAGAGACCGGTAAAAATATGCAACGGTACTTTTGCCATAGGCGTGCTATTTTAAACTTTATTTTAACAAAAAACCAACAAAAAACAAAAGAATAAAACACTTGTACCGCAATGAATTCTTATCTTAATAACGACACCTCATTATTTTGGGATTATATCCGAGATAGGTAATTCCGGTCACTCCTTTGTCATTGGTCAGTTTTTGATAAGATATTAAATTTTTATACGCTACACTATTTGTCAGCAGGGCACATTACAAATATATATAATTATATTTTATTTATACAGATAACACATGTGCCGCTTTTTATAGAAAAACACCTAACTAAAGTACCGTTGCATATTTTTGCCGGACTCTAATTATAATCAATTACATTTCAGTTTTTGTTCAGTTTAAAACTGTTATGTAAAAGATTATCTACAAGTTAAATAAAATAATTATTACTTAAGTTTTCGTTTTACGATAGTTTTCGTATCATTTTTAAAGCCCCGCTATCCATTTGTTCTAAAGTTGTTTAAATGAATACTTAAGTACTTTAGTTGACTATAATTGTAACATGTTTTTATCCTCTACAATATTTTCAACATTAAAAAAAGATATATATTCTAATAATTATTTTTCTCGAGATGTCTCGAGAATTCTCGAGAAAATAAGTCCAATTTTTCATTTCTCGAGAAATGATAAATGTCGAGAAATCAGAAACACGGCGGAACTAAATGGAAATTTCGTTCTTTTAAGTTGTCACGAGAAAGGACCTTGCTTGGGTTATTTCGTGTTTCAGGTTTTATATGTAAAAATTTAAAATCACAACAGTGAAACCATGGAAACGACAACATATGTCAAAAATATTAATACATTTTTCCATATTTTGAAGACAAAAAAAAATGGAATTTTTTTATTAAGAATAACAAAAAATTAAAATGCAATGAAAAGGACATTTTATAATGATAATCAATTTAATCTAGAATTTGCAATGTGAGTATGATTTACAAAGCTTAAACAAAATAACCAAAAGTCAGAATTAATAGATAAAAATTACTAGATTTTAAAATCTAGTTCCGCCTAAACGTTTCGAATAGCCTGTATTTGACAATTAATTTACGTTAATGACAATCTTTGATTTGTAATTTTTGAATGAATATAAACTAAAGTCTATTCATTTGCATTAGGCGGAACTAGATTTTCTATTCTAGTTACTTTTACCGATTGATTGATGCTTTTGATCATTTAGTTTAGGAAAATCCAACTTTAATATATAAAAAATAGCTAATGACAACTTACAAAAATGAAAATTCCGGTTAGTTCCGCCTAATCGTTTGGAATAGACTGTAAGAAAAATCAAAGCCATATTTATAAGTTGACATTCTTCCTAAAGTCCATTTACAACACAACAATCACCAAAGTCACCAGATTTTGTAACGTATTTCAAAATAAAATATACTATAAGCTGTTCACTTTTGTAAAGCCAAACCAGATCTAGTTATTTTGGTTACTTTTATAGTGTAATACGGACTTAAAATGTTAATTAAAAATATTCCTTACGCTGTAAAACTTAAGATTTATTGGTTCTGATAATTATTAAAAAAGTGACATTTTTTATAATTAGGGTTTTGTAGGTATGACCAAAAAACCCTTATACCGTCATTTTGTCGTCTGTCTGTCTGTCTGTCTGTCTGTCTGTCTGTTCGGTAAAAATTGTAGCCAAACGGCTAAACCTAGAGAGTTGAAAATTGGCATGCTTGTACAACTTTTTGACCCGTACATAGGAAAAATACTAAAACATCTAAAAAACATATCCCCCTAAAAATATAAACAAATATGTGCTCATCGAAAAAAAAAATATATTTTTTTAAAATTCTGAGTAGGGTATCAAATGAAAGCCCTTAGTACGTGGATTAACGATCAAAAATTAATTTTTGCAAAATAAATTATTTTGAGGCGATTTTTGCCAAAATTGTGCAAAAAAATTTTTGTCCCACACCGTGTAGCCCAGATGGTTTAAACTAAAAATGTGAAAAAATTCTAAGTAATGTATAATGGTGTCAACCGGAATAGTACAACAGGAATTTTTGATCAGATTATGTTTTCGGAAAATAACGCATTTTTTGTGTTTTTTGGTTGACGATGCATACATGTTATACTCTTATAACACACTAAGTTGATAAGCGTTTGGTGGTCTAGTGGCTCAGTTGCTCGACAACCACACAGGATCGTTATTCACTACACAGGTTCGTTCCTGGCTTGTGGAGTCAATTTTATTTTTTGTTTTTTTTTTCATATTTATTATGTTTAAATTAATTTGTTAAAATTCTAGTTATATTTTAGCACATTTTGAATTTAATTTTCAAGAGCGTAAATTTAATAACCAATGAAAGCCATAGGCTCAATTTTCAAAATCTTAATGAACCTTGTTATATAAAAAAAATACTGCACTTATTTAGAAACCTAAATAATGATATTAGGTATTCGAATTAAAATTAACAAAACAATATTTTAACATTAAATTTGTTTTTAAAGCTCTGAGATTAACAGATGATAAATTATTTTAAAAAGATCGTTCATTTTGCCGTGGTTACTAGAAAGCAAAATTTGTCCTACACACTCAGCATGCCGCCTTCACTTATTATATACCTGCGAAATCCTGCAATGTGTGAAAATTCACACTTCACATCAATTTTTTTTTAATACCAACATAACATACAGTTTCAAAGGTGCAAACTATTGAAAACAAAATTTCCTCTTAGTTTGTTCTTGCAAAAGTGAACAGCTTATATATATATTTTTTTAATATGAAATAAAAATTTAAAAATGTAAAGTATACAATAATTACCATAATAAATAATAAGTAAACAATAATTTCCTGAACCTGTTCAAAATACATGGTTACGGGTTAATCATGAAAGTTTCGGGTTCAGGTTTTGGTTCACTGACCTTGAAATATAATGGTTCCGTTCAGGTTAAAAAGTATAGGTTTTTTCGGGTTTTCGGCTCGAGTTCGGGTTCAGCTTCAGGTCCCTGGTTTAAAACCCAATCTGGATTATCCATCTTTGAGACGCCAGTCTGTTTATAAGTTTTGTTATCAAAAAAATATACATTTATAATTACTCGATGAAATAAAACTATATTTAAAAATAGAACATTTTATCGGAGTCATTTATGTGACATTTCTTAATAATTTTATATTTTACGCATTATATGATAAAGGTATAACATTTTAATTTATATCATGATACAGTGATTCAAAACCAGTGGAAAATTATTGAATGTGTTTGCGATTATGGTCAAACATGTAAATCTTACAGAATTTAAGGCTAAATGAATCTTTAACTTGGACTGTTAAATTATTTAAAATTTTGCTATTATGGTCAACTAAATTTATATACTTCAGCTACAGAATTGTGACCTTGTTAGAGGCTAATTAATTAACGTTCAACTGATCATTGTCTATCTCTGTCTGTGCACATTGAATAAAGAGAGAAAGCAATAGTAAAGACATGTTAATTTAGTGTTTTTAGTGCTGGCTGTCAGAACATATAACGTGATATAACCAAAAACTTAAAATCTTTATTTATTGAAAAAAAAAAAAAACAAAAAAATACATAGCAAAATGAATTCAAAGTACATGATTTATTAAACCATGTTTACAATATTTATCCAAAAGTAATAAATAGTAAAAGTATAATTTTAAGATAAAAATGTATGTTCATATGTAAGTAATTTTCATACAAAATAACACACATGGCTTAAGCGATTCATAATGAGTCTGCATACTTGGTTTATAGCTTTGCTTAAACTAATCTGGCTCATGCAATTAAAAATTTCCCCACAGCTTTTTGGTGAAAAAGCGTGACAACTAAAAAAAATTGATGGATGTAGTGGAAGTTCGTCTTGCCTTGTAGGTTGTCAATATGTAGTGGTTGCAAAATTTCTTAGAAAATCATGTCTTTTGATAGCCGAAAAAAATTTCTAAAACTCTCATTAGCCATTTCAAATGGATTTTCTGTGTCTCTTATAAATCTTCGTTCTATGCGAAGATTGTTCCTAAAAATACATAGTCACATATTTTTGATAATTTATAATGTTTATAAATTTATCTTTTATTACCTGTCGTCATCTTCTTCGGCAATTAAATGAACTAAAACATGGATCAATTCCATTTTCTTGTAAATAAAAATGTGTAACTTTGAATTCAATTTCGGGAAACGTTACAGTCTGATCCAGTGTCAAACACAACCTCAAATTTAGCGCTATGGAGAGATATATCTGGCTGTAGCTTAAAGAAAAATTTAAGGATTTATTTAACGTTAAACGGTGACCGTAATTGCACTTCACGCTAAAGCATGTGATCTTCACATTTAATGAGCTTAAATATTTAACTGAAATGACCATAATCGCACCATTAATTCCGAATACTTACAGACCAATTCTGTAACTCAGTTACTATGATCATTGTAACAAAATTTGTCCCTATGAACAAGGTCAGTTACTATCATGAATGAAAGTCGTTATACTTTTTATAATATTTTATCTTGTAGTAACGTTACTACACACTAAATTTTTACAGAATTGATCTGTATAAAACTACAGTTTCGTTCCTAGGAGAACCGGCATAAATCGAACTGGCGGAAAATGAACCTAACTTATAGTGAGGGTATAGAGTTAGGTTCCAAGTAAATAAACAACAGACATGAAGGGTATCTATAACACCATTTTATTTGACTTAGTACTCGTTGATTCGTACTTAGCGTTTACTTGTGTAGTTTGCTGAGCAGATTGTTTGATTTTATCTGCATTTTTCATAATGGTAGTAACAGTTGAAGGCGGTAAATTCATTATCCTGCAGACATCGGGACGTTTTCCCCCACTCTCCATTCATCTAATAACCTCCATCTTCTTCTCAAGGGAGATAGAAATTCTAGCCCTTTTAGGTCCATCTTGAGTTAACATTTCTTTTCTCCTCTTCTCAGACATGGTATTTGTTTTACTGTACCCTTTTATATATGCGTATGCAAAAAACACTATTTTATAGAAACAAATATGCTCTAATTTAATTACGAATAACTAAACTATACTCTATCTCAGAAAGACTGATAGTAATAAAATTTATTATTTGTAAAAACTTATTGTATTATCACACATAAGCTGTAAAACAAAAGCGACAAAATATGAATAGTTCGAAACGAAATATTGTTGAAAACAACCGAGTGTGCCGCACATATTATATGGGAATACAAACTAGGGTTAAACACAATAGACCATAAAAATATGACCCTAAAATTTTGAGGAAAAATATGGTCACAGGGGTGTGTTTAATGATAATGAGTGTGGAAAATGATAAATAGTAATATAGAAATACACAAAACCAATTTAAACGTGTTTAAAATGTGCACGCCACTGGTAACTGCCTGACAAAATGATTTATTACTATCAGTCTTTCATAGATAGAGTATAGATATACGCCAGACGTGTAGAAGGATACTTATACGCGTTGATACTGGAGCGCCGTCTAGTCCAGTTTTCGCGGTATTTTCCCGATCTGATCGGGGAATTCCAGGCGTACGATAGTTAATTCAGCGCAGGCGTAAAAGTGAATCAGGGTATATCGAACCAGCGTATATAGAGTTCTACCTGTATAACAGTAACTATAACTTAAAACTAAAAAAAATTAATTAACAAAACTATTATATAATTCTACAACTCTTAAGTGGAGCATAAGATTTTACAAATTTCTTCTAATGAACTCGGTTGCTATATATTTATTTCGGGCTGTTTTCTTGTTTGTTTTGGCTTCTTACACAGCAAAAAATTTGTAAAAGTTCATTCTCAGTTTGGTTAAAATTATAGTGTTAAAATTTTCATTTAAAAAAAGTAAAAAGTTCACTATTTTTAACCAAATCACCTTGTAAATCTTCATATATTCAGATAGTGTTATTTTTATGAAATATTACTTTTTTCAGTGTTAAAACTAACACTACTTTAACACTATTTGTTTTTTAAGACTATAATTTAACCAGTATGTAAGTATAAATAAACTTTACACTAAATTTAACCAAAAAGGAAGTGTAAATACTTAACTCGAAAAGCGAGGGACTTCATGGTACACTAAAAGTTCATTTTTTAGATTACCATGTAGTCCCTTTAACACTACTTTTTTAGAGTGCAGTTCACAAATCGATAAGAGGTCTCTCCTATTGGATATACCGCGGGGAGACGATAATTTTTTCTCTGTTAATCTAGGTATATTCATCTTAAAATAATGACGAATACTGGCGAACACGTGTCGACGTAACTAGGCAACCCGCTATACGTCCGTCTGCCACTCAGATGCCTAATATACTGTTTGGGATTAACTTGAGAAATGGATAGCAAAATATGTAAGACAGTAACAAACAAAAAGAAGATATAACGAAGAAAATAACAGATTTAAAACATTATGTAGAAGGAAGAAACGAAACGAAATGGAAAAAATGCTAAAGTATTGAAGAAAATTATAAGAATAAATGTATTAAAAACTTTTATCAGGAAGTTAAGAAGCAAAAGCAGGGACAAAAACATAAACAAACATTTGTTAAAAATAAAAATGAGCAGCTGGTTACAGGGGAAGAAAAAATGGAACGATGGGCAGAGTATTTCAGCGAGCTTCTAAATGAAAATGAAGTCGACATTATACAAGAAGAAGAGGAGACTGAAAGACTAGAACTGGTGGACTGTATTATACAACCTCCTCAAAAAGAAGTAATAATTGATATACTAAAAGGATTGAAAAACAACAAAAGCCCTGGAGAGAATGAGATCAGTGCAGAGTTATACCAGGTCTACAAGTATGAAATGCGGATTTTTTTCAAACTTGCCGCGCAAACAGAGTGTATAGTTCAAAGTTTCAAAACATTTGGCGTTTTGTTAAGTTATCATTAAATGTCAAATGCGTATAGGTTATAATTTGAAAAGTGATCATATAGTTTTGTTTAGCTGTGTTAAAAATGTCAAATTTTGTGCCAAATAAAGAGCATTCGCGGACAGTACTACTGTTTTGTGTTCATTTGAAAAAAACTGCTGCTGAATCATATTGACTGCTTCGAGAAGCTTATGGTGAATATGCTCCATCGCAAGATACGTGTGAACGATGGTTTCGGCGTTTCAAAAGTGGCGACTTTGATCTTACAGACAAAGAACATGGAAAACCTCCAAAAAAATATGAAGATACAAAATTGGAAACATTGCTACAGGAAGACGATAGTCATCACAAAAACAACTAGCAGAGCAGTTAGGCGTTAGTCAACAAGCTGTTTCCAATCGCCTACGAGAGATGGGTAAGATCCAGAAATTCGGCAGATGGGTTCCACATGCATTGAATGAGAGTCAGATGGAAGAACGCAAAAACACTTGTGAAATTTTGCTTGCACGATACAAAAGAAAGTCTTTTTTGCATCGTATCATTACTGGCGATGAAAAATGGGTTTATTTTGAAAATCCCAAACGCAAAAAATCATGGGTGAACCCAGGCTCACCATCCACATTAACAGCAAGACCGAATCGCTTTGGCAAAAAGACAATGCTCTGTACTTGGTGGGACCAAAAGGGTGTGGTCTATTATGAATTGTTAAAACCTGGTGAAACAGTTAATACCCAACGCTACCAACAACAACTGATCGAATTGAACCATTCGCTGCTCATAAAATGACCAGAATACGAAAGAAGACAGCACAAGGTAATCTTTCTTCACAATAACGCTCCATCACATAAGGCAAAAGCAGTTTGCAACACATTGGAGGCACTCAAGTGGGAAGTGCTACCCCATGCCGCTTACTCACCAGACTTGGCCCCTTCAGATTACCACTTGTTCGTATCGATGGGTCACGCACTTGCCGAGCAGCACTTTTGTTCATATGAAAATGTGAAAGAATGGATAGATGAATGGTTTGCGGGGAAAGGGGAAGAGTTCTACTGGCGAGGTATTCACAAATTGCTTGAAAGATGGGAAAAATGTATAACTTCTAATGGAGCATACTTGGAATAAATAAACTTTTACTGTTCTTTTGAGTTTAATGTGTTTTATTAAAAAGAAAATCCGCATTTCATACTTGTAGACCTGGTATAAGCAGGGTGGAGATCAATTGCATGCACAGTTGCATAGAATGGTCCTGGAGGTATGGCAGACTGAACAGATGCCAGAGAGATGGAAGGAGTCTGTGATATACCCAATATGCAAGCAGGGAGCATCAACAAATTGTGAAAACTATAGAGGTATAGCGCTACTAGATATAGCATACAAGATCTTTGCAATTTGTCTAAGAAATAGGTTAAAGGAAGTAATAGACAGTAGATTGGGAGAATACCAGGCAGGCTTCAGGAAGAACAGGTCGACTATGGATCAAGTCTTCACTTTAAAACAGATAGTAGCAAATAGTTATGAACATAATTTGCCATTGCATATATTATTCATAGATTTTAAACAGGCATATGACTCAATTCAGAAGCGTAAATTGTACAAGATTCTGAAAAGCTTTAATATACTTATCAAATTAGTGGAATTAATAAAAATGACGCTCGCAGATACAAAAGGTAAAGTAACAATAGGTGGAAAAACCTCGAAAAGCTTCGAAATCAGAAGAGGGCTTAGACAAGGGGACCCGGTGGCCCCAATGCTATTTAACCTAGCTCTGGAGTGGGTCATACGAAAAAGTCACATACATACCAAAGGAACTATTTACCATCTGAAACATCAATGCTTAGCTTATGCTGATGACATAGACATATTACGAGGAGGAAATTAGAACTAAGACATATTGTAAAAAGAAGAAAAGACTGCAGGTGAAGTGGGGTTAAAAATTAACGTAGCAAAAACTAAGTATATGTTTATTAAAGGAGTTCAAAGTGAGCCGGAAGGGAGCTTCAGTGTAAGGACAGATACAGGAAGGCTTTATGAGTTTGAAGCGGTGGACAGTTTTGTGTACTTAGGTGTGAAAATATCAAACGTTAACAATGAAGACCTGGAAATCAGATCTAGATTAGCGAAAGGTAGTAAATGTGTTGGGTCCTTATATAAATTTATAAGATCGAACAAAGTGTCTAGATCGGCTAAACTAAGGGTATATAAGTCAGTTATTAGGCCAACAGTTCTGTATGGAAGTGAGTCGTGGACTTTAAACAACGAAACGCAAAAACGATTGGGAGTGTGGGAAAGAAACGTTTTAAGTAAAATCTATGGTGGAAAGAAAATGGGAGATCTGTTTTTTCGCAGAACAAATAAAGAAGTTATGGAAGTATACGGGGAGCCAGATATAGTGAGTGTAATTAAAGGACAGAGACTGAGATGGTTAGGGCATGTGTCGAGACTTTCTGAAGATAGAGTGGTAAAGACAATATTAAGGGGCGGAGTAGTAGCAAAAAAGAGACGGGGCCGACCGAAAGGGAGGTGGATGGATGCGGTGCGAAAGGACCTGGAACAGTTAGGCGTTAGTGAGTGGGAGAAAAAGACAAAAAATAGACAACAGTGGAGAACAATTGTTCAACAAGCCATGGGCCTCCTAGGCCTACAGTGCTGAACTATTATTATTATATAAGACAGTATTTTACTTTTTTAATAGACCATATTAATGTGAGGTCACATATATGTGCTGCCATCTGATAACGGTTTCCTTTGGAAGTTTTTGGCAGATTATACATTAATTTTATGAATATTTTCAATTTAGGAGCATAAAATATATATCTTTGATAAGTAGGTATATACTAGGGATTGTAAATTTACCGGCTTTTTCAGTTACCGGTAATTCGGTAAAATCAAAACCGGTTTACCGGTATTTACCGTTTTTTGTTTTGTTTACAAAATATGAATAAAAGAATAAATGTTACAAATACAAACAGTTTATTGAAATAATAATAATAATAAATAATTTATTTATAGGTTTTAAAAGCTCAGTACTAAATATTACCTATTGTCTTCTTTACCATCCTCATTCCTTCCAACTTCCTCCTAGTCTCTCCATGCATAAATTTTCTACATTATTAGATTCAAGTCCAATTCCCTCTTGTGCTTCTGGTCAGTTCCGTACCGTCGGAAGTCAAGTGAGACGCCCCTCAAAGGTTATCTTCAGTACAAGGGACCAGGGTTGGATTGGCCCGGCGGGATACCGGGAATTTCCCGGTGGCCCGAAGGGTCAATTGGCCCGAAAATGAATATGATAAAAATTAAATATATATATAGTGGCCCGACTTCCTCCAGATTTCCCGGTACACATTTTAATCCCAGTCCAACCCTGCAAGGGACTGATACACGCGTGGATGCGTTTATCTACCTCAATAATTTTCCATTAGGTTTTATGGAACCTAGTCACCCCCACCATGCCACCCCAACTTAAAACATACGGTACGACATTGATCGGGCATTTAGTTTTTCGGCCTACTTTTTTTGCCTAGGGGCAAAACTTGCGCTAGGGGCAAAACTGTGTTTTGGCGCCCTTTGCAAAAAAAGGTGGTCCTCACTTACCAAAATCCAAGTGATGAGCAAAAAAAAGATCCTCACCTCCCAAAATCCAAGTGATGAGCAAAA
This sequence comes from Liopterus haemorrhoidalis, assembly GCA_963971575.1. Classification (NCBI taxonomy): domain Eukaryota; kingdom Metazoa; phylum Arthropoda; class Insecta; order Coleoptera; family Dytiscidae; genus Liopterus; species Liopterus haemorrhoidalis. The sequence continues at coordinate 20,302,225 of OZ020614.1, read as the reverse complement.
AAGAAAAGGTCATCGCCTCCCGAAATCCAAGTGATGAGCAAAAAAGAAAAGGTCCTCACCTCCCAAAATCCAAGTGATGGGCAAAAAAGAAAAGGTCCTCACCTTCGCAATATGGCGCCCCTTAGTCAATCTCAGCGCCCTTTTCCTTAGTGCGCTAGCCCCCCCCCCCCTCCGCCCCCCCTTACTGCGGCACTGCATGTATTCACGTGACGCATCGGCAGTGTATAAAATATGGGGAACCACCGAAGTTAAAGACCAAAGCACGTTGAATCCCCGAAACACCGATTTAAAAATTGCTTGCCCGGAGACGACCGAAATTGATTACATTCGCTCGCTCGACCGAAGCAATTCCATTCATTGGTACGTGATTAGATTCGCTGTGTGTAATTTATCGAATTACCGGTAAAAATTATAGGGATATTTTTCGCGATTTACTGGTAAATCGGTAATCCGGTTTACCGGTATTATAATCCTTAGTATATACTAATATATGCAGTTCAGATACTTTATATTATAGAATGATGTTTTTATAAACATATAACTAAGGATTCGAAAATATGTTTATAGGTTACGTTTTAAAATATGAAAATCGAAATAAATAGTATTTATTTAATTAAAACTAAGTAATCATTAATATTTTGTTTCAGAATGCATAATGGTGTATTGTTTTGCTCCAAATTAGAACCATTACAGCCATATTCTTAATTGCAAATGTTTTCGTTTTTAGGGTTTTGTAGGTATGACCAATAAACCCTTATACCGTAATTTTGTCGTCTGTCTGTCTGTCTGTCTGTCTGTCTGTCTGTCTGTCTGTCTGTCTGTCTCTGTCTGTCTGTCTCTGTCTGTCTGTCTGTCCGTCTGTCTGTCTGTCTGTTCGGTAAAAATCAAATTTTAATTTTTGCAAAATAAATTATTTTGATGCGATTTTTACCAAAATTGTGCAAAAAAAATTTTGTCCCACACCCTGTAGCCCAGATGGTTTAAACTAAAAATCTAAAAAAATTCTAAGTAATGTATATTGGTGTGAACCGAAATAGTACAACAGGAATTTTTGATCAGATTATGTTTTCGGAAAATAACGCATTTTTTGTGGTTTTTGGTTCACAAAGTACAAAAGTTATACCAATGTAAGACACTCACATGCAAGGCGTGCGATAGCGTAATGGGTTAGAGCACTGGTGTCGTAAGCTAAAAAGCGCTGGAAAACGAAGGGTTTCGAGTTCGAGTACGGAGTGAATTTTATTTATTTATTTATTTTTTTTGTATTTTTATAATATTGAAATTATTTTGTCAAAATTCTAGTTATATTTTGACAAATGTTGTATTTAATTTTTAAGAGCGTAAATTTAATAACTAGTCTTATTATATGATTAACAGACGATAAATTATTTTAAAAATATCGTTCATTTTGCCGTGATTACTACAAAGTAAAATTTGTCCTACACACTCAGCATACCGCCTTCACGTATTATATACCTGCGAAACCCTGAAATGTGTGAACATTCACACTTCACATCAATTTTTTATTGATTATTAGCTAACCCGTCACAAAATATCTGCGAAAATAATTTCTTAATTTTATTTATAAATTAAATCAGAACAGGTAATATCTAGTACTATATATACCAGTCAATCTCAAGCCTTTATACACCTACACACTTTTCAAATATCTCTTTAAAAAACACATTATCTGTGAATCAATCATCTCTCTTCAGTAACCTGCCTTGCGTTGCAATTTCAGCGATTTTAATTCTGAAAATTTCCCGTTTGATCTTGATGAGGCAACATATAATTGCCCATGGGAAAAGACTGGCTCAGATAGAAATAATCCCAAATACGTTTGTCCTTGTGCCTTGTTGATAGTAATTGCAAATGTTGGCATAATAGGAAACTGTTATTAAATTGGAGCAAATATTCATTTATTTATTTATTTTAAATAAAATATTGATATTCGTATAATTTATAGTACGAATATAAATGCACTATTAAAAAACTACGTAATAAAAAGTTTATTTCTTGAAAAGAGGAAACTTCTAATTGTTAATTTTAAGTTTAATTTATTGGGACCTACAAAGTTAAAATTTGGCATGCTTATACAATTCTTTGATCCACATATAGAAAAATTATTGATAGCCAACGGAGTGGCCGAGCACATTAAGTCGTGCGGTTTGAACTGGTGGAAACAGTCTGGACTGTCCGGTCAGTGGTTCGAGCCTCCTTCGTTGGTGATATTATTCGGGCGAGAATAATATGTTTACATTACTCTCATTTCACAATCATTCACCCCTCATCCAGGTGTAGGAGCTCGCTCCCTGGCATCGGCGATTAACCTCGTTGCAGAAATAGGCCGATGTAAAATAAATAAATAAATTTAAAAAAAAAATATTGATAGTTCAAAAAAACACAAGCGGCAAAAAAAAAAACAAATATACAGGGTGTTGAATTGACACATATAAGGTATAAGTGTACATATAAGGATTTAACATGTAAAAACAGATATATGAGATTTCCTGCTTCCTCGTTGGTTATACAGACAAAAACAAATATAAAAATTGATGTGAAGTGGGAATTTTCGCAGATGGCCGGGTTTCGCAGGTATATAATAAGTGAAGGCGGCATGCCGAGTGTGTAGGACAAATTTTGCTTGGTAGTAATCACGGTAAAATGAAAGATAGTTTTAAAATAATTTATCGTCTGTTAATCTAAGAGCTTTAAAAACAAATTTTATGTTAAAATATGTTTTTGTTAATTTTAATTCGAATACCTAATAACATTATTTGGGTTTCTAAATATGTGCAGTATTTTTTTTTTTATGTAGCAAGGTTCATTACGATTTTGAAAATTGTGCCTATGGCTTCCATTGGTTGTTTTAAGTCATATACTCCGCCCCTCTGGTTTCGTATACATGACACATAGAATGAAAATATAATTCCAACAATTCCAACTGGTTATTAAATTTACGCTCTTAAAAATTAAATGCAGAATTGTGACAAAATAATTTAAACAAAATAGAAATGAAAAAAAAAAACAAAAAATTAAATAGTCTCTGCCCGGGAACGAACCCTAGTTTGCTGCGTAGCAAGCGAGCAAGCTAACCATTAGACCAGGATACGCCTTCTAGTATAGTGTGTTACATAACTATAACTTTTGTACATCGTCCACCAAAATACAAAAAATGCGTTATTTTCCGCAAACATAATTTGATCAAAAATTCCAGTTGTACCATTCCGGTTCACACCAATATACATAACTTAGATTTTTTTCAGATTTTTAAACTATCTGGGCTACAGGGTGTGGGACAATTTTTTTTTTGCACAATTTTGGCAAGAATCTCATCAAAATAATTTAGTTTGCAAAAATAAAATATTGATCGTTAATCCACGTACTAAGGAATTTAAAAAAAAATATTTTTTTTTCGGTGAGCATATATTTGTTTATATTTTAGGGGGATATGTTTTTTAGATGTTTTAGTATTTTTCGTATGTTCAGGTAAAAGAGTTGTATAAGCATGCCAAATTTCAACTCTCTAGGTTTAGCCGTTTGGCTACAATTGTTACCGAACAGACAGACGACAAAATGACGATATAAGGGTTTTTGGGTCATACCTACAAAACCCTAAAATTGTTCACAATTTTAATTTGAATTTAATAAATTCATAATGTTTTTCCATGTTAAATCCCTATAATGTACCTGGTCAATTCAACAACCTGTATGTGCCAATGTACACTGTGGTGTACCATTGCGTTTAGTAACTGTATCTAGTATTTAGTAATGTTATCTATAAATAAATCTTGTAGGTGGAGTTAGAAAGAAACTCGTCTAGAGCCAATCACAAAATCTACTTTTACTATAAAATATCAACATCTTATTTAAAAGCTGGTTTACCTTAGAGTAGTTATGTTAGGATTGTTAGGGTAGGTTAGGACGAATAGTTGTTTATATATTAAATGTTATTTACTTCTTTGCTAAATGTTTAATTCAGTCAATGAAAGAAATGATTTCCACTCTTTAAAATAGTTGTTTATATTTTAACGGAAATTAAATGTTATTAAAAATATTTTTTCAAAATAATACTATAGTTTGTTGAATATTTATTGAATGTAAAATTTACATAATATCCAATATGGAAGTTTCTATATGGTAATATGATTACGTAAAAGAATTTTTCCATTTGACATATGTTTTTCAATAATATTGTAACGTGTTCGGGTTCTTTAAACAAAAAACGCAGAATTTTTCAGGTTATTAAACATTATTTACACTTAAAGTATTACACTTATATTTTTGTATACGGAATACTAACAAGACCGGAGGCACAAACTGTCAGTATACCTGCCTGAACAAGAACTGAAAACCGACTGACCACAGAAAAACATCTCGTTTCCAAGTAAACTCGGTTTGATTGTTACAATGTTCCACATGTTTATGTAGCGAGCCCCGGTACGTTACTTTACAACGTACCATTTATTGTCTACTACGTAGCGAGCCTGTGGTATAATATTACGTCTAATCTCAAACTGAAGTGAGATTCCTGACTAAAGTAGTTCGGGTAGTAGGCGTGAGTGTTATCCAGGGTTCATCATTACGATATGTGCATTAAATGATATATATTAGTACGTACCAACCGACTGATCATCTTGTAATTAGTCTGGATCTTAGCTGTTCACTTCAGTTCTTAAAGGTGAAGGTTTACACACGTTAAGTAAGACGGTTTAAAATTAATGAATTAAATTTATTAATAGTAATATTTACAAAAATTTTAAGTTTGAAAGATTAAAATGTATTTAAAATAGTGAATAAAATAAAACAAACAGAATCGAGTAGTCCACCAGAATGCCGACACAGTGCCTCTAAGAATTTAACAAATTAGATGTTAATGCTATGCGAATACTGACTGATCTCCTCTTCAGAGAGACAGGAGTTTTTATAAAACATTTTTAGGCATTTCTAGGAAAACCCTTTTGTTCAAGGGGATGATAGTGTTCAGAGTTATTAAGCAATAACTCTGAACAAATGTCTCCTTGAACAATGAACCATTTAAAATTTTATTTTTATAGTTACGTGCTGTAAACGTATGGATTCTAATTTTATTTTACTATCTGAATTTTTAAAAATATGTACCCTTTTTAAAAATATTCCAATAAATGCCTTTCAAAGGAATTCTCCCGACGGGTGGTTTGTGAAATTTTTAGTCATTTTTCTGACGGACCACTCGATTCGTTACATTTACATCCGCGGATACGGATACGGATTATTTAATAGAATACCTGCGGGTACGGATTCTTTTATAGAATATTTGCGGGTACGGATATGGATTATTTAATAGAATACCTGTAGCGTTTAGGGCGTTCGTGGGCCTGAAAGCGGCGTTTGACAGGCTGGATAGGGGGAGGGGGCGGGTTATGGAAGGTAATGGAAAGAAAGGGGATAGGAAAGAAGTTGATAATGAGGATAAAGGAAATGTACAAGGAGACGATGTGCAAGGTGAGAGTAGGCGAGGGAGAGTGTGAAAGTTTTTGGGTGAACAAGGCAAGGGGGTGAGGCAGAGATGCCCGCTGAGCCCGACCTTGTTCAACTTGTATGTAGCGGATCTAGAAGAGAATATGAGGAAGGGACAAGATGTGGGGGGGGGGAGTGGGGAAGATGAAGTTGTGGACATTGGGGTACGCGGACGATATTGTATTGATGGCAGAGGAGGAACAGGAGCTGAAGAGAATGATAGAAAGAGCAGATAAATATTTCAAAAGAAAAAAACTAGAAGTAAACAGGGATAAGACGAAGGTAATGGTATTCGGCTAAGAAGAAGGGAGAAGAAAGAAGATAAAATGGGAATGGGGAAGCAGAGAAATAGAAGAGGTGAAGAGTTTAAAATACCTGGGTTATGTACTAGCGAGGAACAATGGGGCTGAACTACACATAAGGGAAAGAATAAAGAAGGCAAGAGTAGTCATGGGAAAGCTGTGGAGTATAGGAGAGAGGAAGTTTAACGATGATATTAGATGGAGACTGAGGATGTTTGACGCTGTGGTGAAGAACATCCTGCTATATGGGGTGGAAATATGGGGATGGGAGGAATGGGAGAAGGTAGAACGAGTACAGGAGAGGTATTTGAGATGGATCTTAGGGGTAGATAGAACAATACCAGGGTTTATTGTAAGAGAGGAACTGAAAAGGGATAAGATGAAAGTGGGTACAGGAAGGAGGGCGGTTAAGCACGAGGAGAAAGTTAGAAGAGAAACAGACAAGAGAATAATGAGGAAATGCTGGGAGGAAAGAGCCAGAGAGGAACAGAAAGGAAGATGGTACGCATGGGGGGAGATGAGAAAGGAGTATTACTGGAGATGCGGAGTGGATGCGACAGAGGTGGAAAGGAGAAGAAAGGAAGGGATAAGCGTGATTGAGGAGGTGTGGAGGAGGGATAAGGAAGTGGGGGAGCAAGAAAGGACAGTCAGAATAGACAAATCAAGGAGCGCAGGGAGATATAAGGAGGTCAGAACTATAGGGGTACCAAGCTACTTGAAGGGAGAAAGAGGAAGGTCAAGGGGGAGGGTTAGGAGGATGCGAGGCTAAGGTGCGGGAATGAAGAGAGAGGAAATAGATATTGGAGGAAACAGGAGGATAAGATGTGCAGGATGTGCGGGGAGGAGGAAGAAGATATAGAGCACCTCGCGAAGAGGTGTAGGGAGATGACAGTGTGGTCGGGGAACACATTAGACTTGTTGCACGTAGATGGAAAGTGGGAGAGGTGGGCGAGGGAATTAGAGGCAAGAAGGATTGGGATTGGGGAAGGATAACAGGAAGGGGTAAAGGAAGGAAGGAAGAGGCCCGGTGGGAAGCAGAAGGGGGAAAGCAAGAAAGGAAGGGGGCTGAGGTTACCTGGAAATGGGGAGGAAGGAAGGGACATAGGAGGAGGGGTGAAGAAATGGTTGGAAGGGAAGAGAATGGAATAAAATAAATAGTAAACTCATGTAATGTATGGTTAATATGACGTTGGGATGTTGATAGGAGATATGATATGTTTTGTAATTGTAGTAAATACCCTAAACACCGAAAGGTCGAGGGGAAATAAAGGAATTAACGGATTATTTTAATAGATTACCTGTAGATACGAATACGGATTATTTAATAGAATATCTGCCGATACGGATACGGTTAAAAATGTTCTGTTGACATTTATTAATAAAATTTGTTTTAAACGTACCTATGCCTAGTCATATTAAAGTTAATTGAAATAATTTTTAAGCTGTTTTGAGAAAAGTTTTATGGTTAAAAATAAGACGAGGAATAATAAGTTTATAAAATTTTATTACAGAAATACAAACAATGTTTACAAAGATTTTTATTAGAAATATATTTTTTTTTTTCATTTTTATTATTTCAAATATTTCCCTATTCTTTCAAATGTTTCATTATTATTTAAAATATGTCCTTTATATTTAAAATATTTCTCTAGTAATTCATATGTTTCTAGTATTTCAAATACATTTAAATTATTTAAAGTAGATTATTTCTAATACTTTAATCGATATTTGGTATTTGAAATATTTTTACTCAGTATCTATTTGACACAACTCTGCCTACACTAGAGCCCTGAAAATCCGCGGTTATCCGTGGATATCCAACAATTTTCTGCAGATGCATTTCAATCGTCCGGATGCGGATAAAATATCATATCCGCGTGAACATGAAATCTTCATCAAATCGTACATTCTTGTGCACCTCTTTTCATGAAAGAGGCGTTTAGAACCCCAAAAATGAATCGCTGGCATTTTAGATTGTACTTACGGTAAGAGTGAAATAAAGACATGTTACGGCACTTTTTTTCACGCTTTTTTATTTATTTTTACTCTTTAGATTCTTAAGACCTACTTTTTGCTTACTTAAATAGTTAAATATATTATACTTTACATAACAGTCGTAGAAAAAATAATTTCTTTCGAATTATTGCCAGTTTATGAATTTAAAAATAATTATTTAATGTTTTGCCTTATTTGGCATTTTTGGAAATATTGGTAAAAATTAACCATGGTAATTTGCCACATTTAAAAACTTATGAAGATCATTAAATTTAAAAAAATAAAGATTTTAAATTATTTGAAATCGTCGTAAAACATTTGCTGGTCTTATAGCTTTTTTTTTATTGATTGGCCATAAATGTGATAAATTAAACTCTTCTCTAAAACAATTATTGCGAGATATCTTAAAAAACTAAGTTTCTGACATATTGCTGTTTAAAGTTTTACATTTTATATAAACTTAGTTTAAGAGAGTCGAATAATTGTAATTAACATCCTTATTTTTTAATAAATATAAACTCAGTACGACATTAGACAGTAAATATTTTACTGGACCCAGTAATATGTAATGTGATAGAATCCAAAAAATTTCAGTAGTCTTTTAAAGCAGCGCGATATGCAAAATAAGGCGAAATATCTTAGTTATTTCCAAACTGACAGCAAATGTTGTGCGGATGCGGATCCTGGATGTGCGGATACGGATCGGATGGGGATACAGAAAAACGTATCCGCGCATGGCTCTACTAATGGCTGCATTAGATGTGATTTAAATGGCAGTTATAACTGAATCCATGTTTGCTAATACCCTTTTCACACTAGATCTTGATGTTAAGATCGGATGTTAAAGTGAATATATCTTTAAACGCTAATGTGAAACCGTATGGCCTCGTCTAAATACAAGCGATGTTTAAGACAGAGATCTGCTTAAACTTCGTCCGCATTGCCAACTTAATTTCTATTATAAAAAAATACTCCTTGAATTTGTGCTGTCAACATTTTATATTATCATAAACAAGAATACTGTATTATATCGACGTTATAAGAAGTTTATACTTATTGTTATAATGAAATTATTTATTTTAATAATGTGTTTAATAAAATACAAAGCTACAATAATTGAGATAAAATGTATCGACTTACATGTTAATACAGGTGTAATATATTCTTTATTGTAGTGTCTTTATTGTAGAGTGAAATGAAATATCCTTATTTGTTTATAATAATTCAAAATGTGCGTCTGCGCAGACAGTTCAAAACTGGTAATTTCATGACGGTAACTTAAGGACAAAATTACTGTAGCTGTTGACAGCACCAGAGATTTAAACATCAAGTGTGAAAGCAGACCGATCTTAAACATCGGTGAACTTTAAGTTCACTCGTCTTAAAGATCTAGTGTGAAAAGGGTATAATGCCTGTTAGACAGGGTCGTGCGGGAGAGAGAGACCCATTGCTTCGACCTGATTTGCGCTAAACCTGTTTTTTATCTCTACCGCCACCACCGGAACACCCAGTGACCAGTTTATGCGCCGGTCTGCAGATGCAATAGTCTAATTAGTGATCAGTCAAGTGAAAGGAATATCTCCGCCATAACTGGTCGTCCTTATCTATCTCTCAAAATATTTGCCCCCCACCACCGCCACCTAAACCGCCCTGACAAACAATACTAAAATGGCAAACCGCAAAAATTCTCTAGGGTACAAAGGTAGATTAGAAAACTCAGAACCTTATTATAAGTCTTTGTGGAGCCCTGATCTAGCTACTGAAGTTATTTAAGTGAATTTTTACTTTTATTTTACACTCTACTACCCCAAAATCACACGACTTTTCACAAAATCATGTCCTTGTAAATATTTTCCACGATTTTTTTTTTTACAAAAATTACAATAATATAAAAAAAATAATGCAACAAAATCAATAAATAATATATAATTTGCACGTTTTTCCTTTAGTTTCTGGTTTAGTTTCAAGAGAGATTAAAAGAAAAACGTGCAAATATATTTGACTGAAAAGGAATCATTTTCATCACGATAATGTACGTCCCGGATCAGAAAACCTAATTGCCTAGACCCATTGACTCATTAACTTTCTTCGTATCTCTTATAATAAAAAAGTTAGCAATGCTTAAACAATTTCCGAAAACTCCCTGTATAAAAATGTAATTTAGAAGTTACAATCAACAGTGTCTTTGTCAGACGTCACTTAATCAGATTAAAATAAAACACAAATGTTTAAAAATAGCCTAATACAAACTGACTTATTCATCATGAAAATATTTGAAGTATTTTTGATCTGAAGTTGACATTATTTGTCGAAAATAAACTACAAATAACACATTTCAATGTAAAAACTTGTTTTATATGTGTTGCCCTTGAATTTCTAATCTAGAAATAATTGTAATTTTTGTATTTTCGTTTATATGATAACATTATCAACGTTGCGCAATAGGGTCGGGGCGTGGGGGGGGGGGGGCGAGGTATACCAAATTAAACAAATAACTGGTTATTAACAAACACCATGTATATTAATTTAATTTCTCGTCGTTTTATTATCAAAAGATACAGCGCTAAAAAAGATCAGCTTGTAGGAAAATGACAAAATCTTTTAAGGAAAACAGTGGTAAAACAAAAACTTGATGTAAGATTTGAATTTGCGTATATTCCAGGGTTTTGTAGCTAAATACCAATTTGGTTATATAACATAGAGACTGGTAGGTAATGTAAATTCTCGGAAACTGCACATGCGCATTGCTGCGAATTTATTCTTTCCTGCACACTGCACATGTGCATTGGGGCGCATTTATCATTCCCTCATCGTCTGCGCGCGCTTGAGGGTAATATGCGAAATTAAGCTAATTTCTTGTCAACTAACAGTATCGAAATGAGACAGTTCCATAGTGGTCGTATAGATACATATTTTTTAAAACTGTTAACTGCAAATTTTAATAGGCAAAAAATTCATAAATAAACTCCCTCCGTCCGAAAATATTATTATTATTATTATTATTATTATTATTATTACAATCAGAGCAGAAGCCCAGGGCTTGTTATGCTCAATTGAACCATACATTTTATACTTACAAACTAGTTACATGATATACTAATATAAACAAATAATTACATAATTACTTAAATTAAGAAATGAAGATTTTACAGTTAAATTAAATATAGAAATAAAATTACATTGCTCGGGGAAATAAATGACTTATTCTGGCTTTAAAGGTGTTTATGCTTTGGGCAGACACAGCTTCTTCCGGGAGAGAATTCCACAGGTTGAAGACACGGTTGGTGACGAAAAACTGCCTTGGCTGTCGTTTAAACTTCTAGTGCATCAACTTCAGGTGGTGGCCACGGAGCCTCTGGTCGGTATTAAGGTGGAATAGTGACGACATATCGGTAGAGAACTTGCCCGTTACAATCCTATATATTTGGATTAAGTCTCCACGTTTTCGGCGCTCTGACAGAGGTTGAATGTCAAGAATTCTTAAGCGCTCTTCATACGGCGGAGACCTCTTGGCAATCTGGTGGCGCGTGAAATATAGTATAGGGGAAGCCGGGGTATAACAGGCTCCCCTCTTTTTGGCTGTTAAAGCATGTCGCCATGTTTGGGTGCATTCCAACCATGTTCAGTACTTCGCTAGTGTCTTCCGTGAGTGGTTGTATGAGTGAGAGCTGGCGTTTACATTTTGTAAATTGGTGAAACGTGTTTTTTTGCTGTGTTGATATATTTTTCACACATATCCAGACGTTGATTGCTACAGTGCAGAACTTGTGGCAAGTGGGCACATTGTTCTTGCTTTGGAGAAGATGATAACGATGAGGAATGCAATCACGTTTGTTCATTCTGCGCCAGATTTTAGCTGATTACCCATTATACCACGCCCGTGCTCATTCTGCCCCGACACCGGGGCAACAAGGAAGTTAAGGAAATTAAACAACCAATCATCTTACGAATAAAAGTATCTCGATTTTATTAAAGATAATCCTTAAGGTGCCCGTTATGCCCATTATGCCCGGCTTCCCCTACATTACTTACAAAAAAGTGGGATTAACGAAAGTAATATTATCTTGATCTTTTTTTGTTTTTATTTTTTGTCAAAAGGAATTCTCAGAAAAAAAAAAAAAAAACGCGTATTTTAGACAAATTAAAGTGACACCCGCTGTTCTAACATAATGGCGAATTTTGATCAAAATTGTGTTGAATTGCAAGAAGTTCCAAATCGACTTAAATCACAACCGCCAAATAGTCCAGATTTGAATTAGATCTTGGCTTTTTCAATTCTATACAATCCTTACAATATACAGCTTTACCAAAAAAATCGACGAACTGATTGAATGCGTACAAAATGCATTTAATGCATTAAACATACAAACCCTCGATAATGTTTTTCTAACATTGCAAATTTGTCTAGAAGCAACCATGTTAGCAAAAGGAGGGAATTCCTATAAGATTCCGCACATTAATAAGTCAAAACTTCATCGTAAGGGACGATTACAAACAACATTATCATGTTCCATACGAGCTGTGGAGACAGCCAGGTCCTTGTTAAATTAAAACTTTTTGTATTATTCTTTGTTTTACTAGATACTTGTAACTATTTCATAAATAAAATCATCCTAATTAATTAAAATTGTAAATGTATATCATATATTCGGACAAAATAAAATCAGAATGTACACCATATTTTTGGATGGAGGGAGTATTATTTTTCGACGAAGGTTCTGAATATAAACAATTATGCCGAAAAAATGTGTACCTACAAAACCCTAAAACAATTCTTACAATTTATCGATTTGAAATTAAATGCATTTCACGTGTTTCGTTCTTTGTATTGACAGTTCTCTGAATTCATAACGTTATTTTTACGCTGACCTGTATTTTATGCAACAATACGATAGTAGCTTTTGAACATAGGAACTAAATATGCGGTTTGATGTCTGTTGGCAGGTTAAATATTAGGTATATGCAAACGTTTCATTTTATCTTTTCAGTATTTTGATACAATTATTTAAACTTCAAATAAACTCCCATCTTCTTGCGTTTGAAAAATTGACATTGACGTTTATGTCATGCAATGGCGTAACTACCGTTCGTGCTGACCGGGCAAGTCCCGAGGGCCCTGACGTTAGTGTTTAAATGTTTAATATACACTAGCTGACGTGCCCGGTGTCTGTACTAGGATAGTAACTATCGTTGTAACTAGCAAGCTACTCACTAGACTGAAATCGCCGTCAATGCACTTCGTCATTTGGCATCATAACTTCAATTTCAAACTTAGAGGCGGAAAAATAACTTAATCGATTTTTATTTTCATTTGAATTATAGATTATTATTGCTCTTCACTCTTTTATTTTATTATATATATATATATATATATATATATATATATATATATATATATATATATATATTCTTTATTTTCCCTAGGCCTTCCTCCAGTGCTCCCCTCTTTCTTCCTATTCTCATTCCCTCTCCTATCTCCTTCCTTCTTGCCTCCAGTTCTCTCGCCCATCTTTCTCCCTTGCCTTTCTCACTCATTAGTTCCTTTATCTCTTCCTCCCAGACTGCCATCTCTCTGTATCTCTTCGCTAAATGCTCCAAGGTTTCCTCTTCTTCCTTGCACATTCTACAGAACTTGTCCTCTGGCTTTGCCTAGTATCTGTTGCCGCATCTCAACCTCGCTAGTCTCCTGACTCTACCTCCTGATCTTCCTCTTTTCCCCTTCAGGTATCTCCTGTTTCTTTCCTGTTCCTGTATCTCCTTATGCCTCCTTCTCAAATCTTCAACTATATTTGTTCCTCCGTTTCTCTTTCTCTTTGCTTCTCTTATGTCCATTCCACATCTCCAAAAGTACTCTTTTCTTGTTTCTCCCCATGCCGCCAATTTGCCTTTTCGTTCATCTTCTTAACTATAACTATATCCTAAACAAAAATTTTTTTTGTAAAATTTTGAAATTTTTCAAAAAATTATATCTCAATAACGGTAAAAGATAGGAACCTCTGGTTAAAATTTTTGAATTCCTCATGTCCATTTTAGTCTAGAAAAAAAATTGGGGCCTTAATAACTAAACTTATACAAAAAGCATGTATCATTAAACAAAACCCTTAAAAATGGCAAAAAATCGAAAAAATCGTAAGGGGTACCCATTTGAAAAAAATCGGATTTCGGGCAACTGTTTTTGTTTAAATCGGAAAAAAGTACCTAAAATTGACTATAACTCAAAAACTAAGGCCTCTTGATTTTTTTAAATATTTTTTTATTAATCCTCACCCCAAAATTACCTAACGGCCATATTTTGGACTGTATTATGAAAACTTTTTTCTTTCAAAAAAATAAAATAAAAATAAATAAATAAAATAAAAAATATGTATATATATATATTCAAAAAACTAAAAAAGATAGAGACCTGCGGTTGGAATTTTTGAAGTTCTTTAAAAGTTAACGTTGGACTGTATTAGGAAAACTTAAAAAAAAAAAAAAAAAGAAATAGAAAAAAATGTATATATATTTCAAAACCTTAAAAAGATAGGGACCTGCGGTTGGAATTTTTGAAGTTCTAAGGTCAGAAATATGGTAAAGGCACATTTTAAAACTATCCTAAACAAAAAAATGTTTTGTAAAATTTTGAAATTTTTGTAATAAAATTTAATTTTTCAAAAAATTATATCTCAATAACGGTAAAAGATAGGGACCTCTGGTTTAAATTCTTTCTTCCCAACATTCCCTTAGTATTTTTCTATTCTCTGCCCTACTGACTTTTTTCTCACTATTTTTCCTAAATGTGAGTCAAATAGTTATTTTACTAACATTGTGTAGTGCATAGCTTTTGCCATGTAAACATATCTAATATGACGTCATAAAAAATTGTGATGTTTAAAGTGACGCTACTATATTGACTGTCCGATTAGCCCATAGGTCGTTTACGTACCTAATGTAAACGCGACATTACTGTACTTGCAAATATAGGGGAAACTTTTTAAGATCGCAGCGCCATATGCGGCAAAAGCTGGAACACTCGAGAGTGACATGTCACTTGTGTATTTGTTTACATGGTGAAAATGAACACGAGTTGTATTTTCCTTTTATTTTCATATTTGTTTCTATTGTATTTGTTTCTATTTTCCGGTTTTGCAGATATGGCCAAAAATCCTTATACCGTCATTTTGTCTATCTGTCTGTCTGTCTGTTCGGTAAAAATTGTAGCCAAACGGCTAAACCTAGAGAGCTGAAATTTGGCATGCTTATTCAACTCTTTGACCCGCACATAGGAAAAATACTAAAACATCTAAAAATCATATCCCCCTGAAAATATATACAAATATCTGGTCATCGAAAAAAAATTATATATTTTTTAAATTCTGAGTAGATATCAAATGAAAGCCCTTAATACGTGGATAAACGATCATAATTTAATTTATGCAAAATAAATTATTTTGACGCGATTTTTGCCAAAATTGTGCAAAAAAAAAATTGTCCCACACCCTGTGCCCAGATGGTTTAAAGTAAAAATCTGAAAAAATTCTAAGTAATGTACATTTGTGTGAACCGGAATAGTACAACAGGGATTTTTGATCAGATTATGTTTTTTGAAAATAATTAATTTTTTGTGTTTTTTGCTTGACTATTTTAAAAGCGTAAATTTAATAACCAGTGGAAATTGTTGAAATTGAATACACGAAATCAGAGGGGCGGATTGATGACTTAAAAGAACCAATGGAAGCCATAGGGCATAAGCCAATTGCGCCAATTTTCAAAATCTTAATGAACGCTATAGGTATATAAAAAAAAAACTGCACAGGCATTCGAATTAAAATTAACAAAAAAAATATTTTAACATAAAATTTGTTTTGTCATCCCAAATAATCATCATTCTCTTACTAAATACCTGCGAAACCCTGAAATGTGTGAAAATTCACACATTTAAGATACGTAATAATGTACTTTGATAAATCAAAGAAGTATCGAGATTTTTGTGCAAAACATAATAGATAAAAATTTGAACACCTTAATTAACGATTCTGATATTAACATAATGTTTGATAACTTCTTCGTTTTATTCACAGAATGTATGAGTACCGCTTTCAAGACGAAAGTTGTAACTAAAGCAGATAAATCCATCAAATGGTTCAATGAGGAATTGAAATCAATTAGGAACAAACTGTTCATACTGCATGAACTAAAGCAAGCTCTTGGTGGTGTTTCGCTGTCTAAATTAATTAATAAAACGAAAATTATTTACAAGAAAAAAATAAGGGATGCCAAAATTGCAGCCTACTTCGTTTGTACTTAACTTGTTTGTACTTAACAGCACAAACAAGACTAAGGCAATGTGGGCGATTGTGAAGTCTGAGACTAATTCCCAACATAAAAAGTCTCCCCCAACAACCATCAGTTCAGAACATTTCAATAATTTTTTTGCGGATATAGCTGTAATACTGGACGACAAACTTCCACTCAACGGAACTGATGCTTCAGCTAATGTGACCCGTTGTAATGTCTCACTTTTTCTTCATCCTACCGATCATATCGCGGTTGAGAATGCAATTTTTTCATTGTCTAATAGTAAAACTCAAGATGCTTTTGGAGTAAATAGTGCTATCCTTAAATCTGTTGCCAAGTTAATATCCCATATATTAACGTCAATATTTAATAATAGTTTTGAAACCGGTGTTTTTCCCGATAAATTAAAAATTTCTAAAATAATTCCTATTTTCAAGAATGGTGATGTTATTGATGCTTCTAATTATAGACCGATTACCATCGTACCTGTAATTGCCAAAGTATTTGAGATCATCCTTAAAACTAGGCTTTTAAATTTTTTTTCAGTGAACAACCTTCTTAATAAAAACCAATTTGGTTTCCGACCTAAGTTAAGCACTATCTCTGCCATCACTGAGCTCGTCAACTACGTAACCGATTGTTTTGAAGGTCATATAATTCCTCAAGCCACTTTATGTGATCTTTCAAAAGCATTCGATTGCGTTCCTCACAGTTTGCTTTTGGACAAACTTGAAAAGTATGGCATCCGCGGCATTGCAAATGATCTCATTAGATCTTATTTTTCTAATAGATACCAGTTCGTCTCGATGAACGACGTAGATTCTTCATATAGGAAGGTCAATTTCGGAGTTTGTCAGGGCGGAATTTTGGGTCCGTTTTTTTTCATCGTTTACATCAATGACCTCCCAAATTTACTTCCTGAAAGTGTCAAAGTTATACTTTACGCCCATGACACTACTGTCCTGACAAATCATACGTCTGTTAACGATGTGGTCAGAAATACAGAACAGGAAATGGTGAAAGTTAAAGATTGGTTCACTTCAAACCGACTTTCCCTTAATAATAATAAAACCCAACAAATGATTTTTTCACTTAACCGCAATATTGATATTAATATTCAGTTCGGTGGGCCAATCAAATTTCTTGGGATTTATATCGATAGTCAACTTAGCTGGCATGATCACATTGACTATTTGGCAAAAGTTCTTAAAAGGGTTATCTATGCGTTCATCAGGCTGAAAACGTCTGTGTCTTTTGATATGCTGCGTATGTTCTATTTTGCTGCTTTTCAGTCGCGTTTAACTTACGGCATAATTCACTGGGGTTTAAGCTCGTCTGTCAACAGAATTTTCTTACTCCAAAAACGTGCTGTAAGAATCCTGAATAATGTTCCTAACAGGCACCACTGCCGAGAGCTCTTTAGGAAATGTAGCATTTTGTCTTTTTATAGTCTTTTTGTTTATACTTGTCTGGTATACGTTAACGAAAACCCGAACAGATATGTAACCGTATCCTCTAGACATGTCTACAATATTCGTTCTGCTGGCAACATCAGACTACCAAGACTTAGATTGTCTAAATCTAGGAATGGTATTTTTTTGGCAGCCACTTTCTTTAACTACTTACCAGTTTCTTTAAAAAAATTGTCAATTAGTTTGTTTAAGTTCAAAATAAAAAAAAATCTTATTGAGAATTGTCTCTACAATTCGGACGATTTTTTCAAAATTGATTTCAGTTCCTACATCTAACATGTAAGCTGTTGTTTTTTTGCTCTACCATTGTTAATTTTATATATATTTTTTTCCCTCTCTTTTCTATATTATTTAATATTGTATTTCATTTTTCAATGTTTTCAAATACTTTCTACTTTTGTTCATTGAATTTATCATATATGTACTGACAAATGTAAACGTCGTAAGATATTATAAATATTATTATTATTATTATTATTATTATTATTATTATTCTAAAGAAATTTCAAAGAAATTTTTAGTTTTTCATTGTATTTTTAATTCTTTTTGACTGTCAATATAATATCAACAAAAATACGGTAAATATATTAGTAAAACATAAAAATCTCTGCCTGAAAAAGTGGAAGGGCCTTTTAATATATCAACTGATGATTTAGACAAATTTTGAGTGGGGTATGTGCCTTTTTTCAGTCTTTACTTGGACGTAAAAAAATCACTTTCCATAAAATGCAACGAGCAAACGCGCATGCATGGGCTTGGATTTTTGCCCATTTTTAGTTTTTGGATCCAGAGAAACCTACGATCCACTTTCTCTCTACCTCCAAATGTCGTTTTAATTGATATTGTTCCCGATTTAGGAAAATGATGGAATGTTTAAGTGGAATTCTACTTAATCCATGATTTACATTGCGGCATACAACAAAATGTTTTTTTTTTTTGTCATGATTCACAAAAATAAAACACAAACAAAAAAACACGTATCCCTCCATTGAACAAAACAAAAAAATGTCACTCTCGTATCTGCTGCAAATCGCCACCAGATGTCAGGGCGTTTAGGAAGTTTCACCTATTAGATAGATAATACTTTATTTATATACCTTTCGGTTTAAATCTACATATTTGCATTATTAACTTTATATTTCACATAAAAAAACTATAATTATTGCTAACTAGGGTATCTTCGCTTCAAATTCCTTCTTCTCTCCAAGACCTCTTCCATCCGTGTCCATCCTTGGCCTGAATCACACAGCACATCTTTTCTTGTCTATTCTTTATATTTCATTTCTCCGCAATTCTTCAGTATGTGCTCTATGGTTTCTCTTTCCTTTCCACACAACCTGCACATTCTTTGTTCATCCTTTCTCCAGTATTCGTTTTCCCTTTCCTCATTTCCGCACCTAAATCTCGCTATTATTTTCTTCTTATCTCCGTTCATTTTTGTTTTTAGGTACTCTGGTATCTGTGTCGTCCAAGTCTTTACATATTTGCCGTTATATCTGGAATTTGTTAGGCTCTCGCTTCTTTCTTGCCCTTGGATATCACATCTTGTCCTCCCAACCTTTTTATAGATATCTCCCTTGTTGAGTACCCGTTATATTCAAGTCTTTTTCTTCTTTTTACTTCCCATTTGGATTCGATCTTTCTTTGCTCCAATTTTCTTTCTATTTCTGCCCAGCGTTGGTTTAGCAATTTTTTTTTCTGGATGTCTTATTATCCGCTCTTCAAATTTAATTGCTCTTTTTGTAGCTTCTATCCTGATGTTGTCAACTTTCACTTCTTCTAATATTATGTACTGCGGTGTACATTTGTCTAGACCCAATGTCCACTTAATATATTTATTTTGCACCGCTTCTAATTTCTCTTGGTCCTCCCAACCCCATATTTCCGCTCCATACATCACTATACTCTTGATTATGGAGTTGAACATGAGCATCCTTATCTTCATATCTCCTTTAAATTTTCTCTCACCTATGCCCCATACTTGCGGCAATGCTTGCATTGATTTCCTTACTAAGGTCCTGATATGTGCTTCTGGGCTCCCACTGCTTTTAAAAACATATACCAGGTATCTAGATTCTTTCACTTGCTCAATTTCTTCTCCACACTAACCCCATTTCTTTTGAGTCTCTCTGCCTCCTCCTTTCTTAAATACCATAATTTTAGATTTAGCAGCGTTTAACTTCAGTTTTTTCTTGTGTAGGTACTTCTCAAAACACTTAAGGAGTTTCCTCATTTCTTGTTCTGTTTTTGCAACAATAGCTATATCGTCTGCATAGGATAGAGAGATAAATTTTGTATTGCCTACTACCAGTCCGCCTGTTTGCTCTCTTTGAAAAACTTCTTCTAAATCCGACACGTACATGGAGAACAGAGTTGGGCTTAACGGACATCCTTGCCGTAATCCTTGTTCTGTCCAGAATTCTTCGCTGTATTTTCACCTGTTAGTTTTGACGTTTGAAAGGCGGTAATTTTGATACCAGAACGCTGCGAATATTGACATCGATTTAAAATTATTTGTATATAAGTTACTACAGTTTATTTATATTTAAGTTACATTACATTTATTATTATTTATATTTGACTATGAAAGGCGTCAGTAACAAAGCGCTGAAAATTTGAACTGGTCATAACTGGGAGAGAATTTTTTTTTTCTAAATCAACATGAATGTTGATGTTTGCATGGTATGGAAAAGTTGCCGCAAATAGTGGTTTCTAATAATAAACGTTGAGGCAGCACGTCGTGCGTCCTGAATGATTTGTAATGATCATTTTACGCGTATTGAGTGTCAAGGTCATATAATACAATTCTTTTTACCATTTTCCATATGAAACTTACATACTACATACATACAGAAATTACTGTTAACAATTTTTTTGTTTATTTTTAAACACCTCAAGTTTATTTTTAACATTGTGTTTACTGTTTATACAACTACAGTATGTAGATTTTTAAAATTATTTTCAAATTACTTTTTCTCAGAGACTGAGAACGAAAAAATACCATTCGTTTCCGTTCAGATCGAAAATGAAATATATCGTTTTCGTTCTCGCCTATAATATTTCTCCAAAACCGGTTTAAACAAAATGAAGTATTGGTTAAAACCGGTTTATTGTTGTAGGGGAAGCTGGGCAAATGCCGGTCACCCAAATAACTACACTTAATGCGTAACTGTTTACAGAACTGAGGTAAAGAGGATAGATGATAGACATATGCTACAGCGTGTCTAGTCAGTTTGAGCTAAGCCCTAGGAAGGATTGTACGTAAATTGTTTTTTCAACGCTTCGATCGAATTTTTCTTTTTTTGTTTTTCAAAGATAATTACTTATTCTCAATAAATTTTCTTTTGGATTCTATACTTACTTCTCCTTTTAATTCTATTTTTTTTATTTATTTTTATATTTTATTTTAATTATTTCTATTTTCCCAGAAATTTGTTTTTTTTTTTTCACATTAATACGCTTTGAGGTAATGACAGTCAGATGAAATTTGATAGCTCAAGAAGAAATTGTAGTAACAGACGATTAATCTCTCACTAAGATTACCCAAAATTTGTCAAATGAAAATCAAATTGATCCTAATTTAAACATGAGCACATTTACTGACGTAGTTCTGTTACCTGGAGCTTCAAGTCAAGGAAGAAAAGGATCAAGGGAGAAACAACATACTACTGTACTTACAGAGACGCCATTGAAACAAATTATTTCAAAAGGAAAATATAAAAAAAAACAACATTTAGAAGACTGATGCTAAAAGAAGACTGAATAACAAAATAGAATAAGTCAGAAGTCTGGTTTTAATAAATGTAAGCGGAAACTGAGATATTTAGAAGATGAGGAATCTGAAAAATATATATGATGACGGCAATGACGATATCGAGATAAATGTCTGATATATACGGAATTCGGCAAAAATGGCGAATTATGGTATTCGATGCACGATCTGTAGAATTTGGGTCCATGCTGAGTGCTCTGGTAAATAATCTGCAGAGAATTATGTTTCTGACATTTGTGCAGTTCAGAGGCAGTTTAAAATCTTAAAAGGTCCTCTCTCCAGTTATTATATATTCAGGAACTTCTAAGTTTTCTATTGTTGTTTATAAATTGTACTGAAAATGGAGCTCTTCAATGTGACCGGAATATCCCACCATATTGACCGTTATTACCCACCTAGGTGGACAATACCAGTCATTTACATGATTTGAAAAATATATACATTATTTAATTAGCATAAACTTGAAGAGAAATTTAACTATTACAATTGATTCTGTATTGAAGTAGTTAAATGCTACTGCTTTAATAAAATATTTTGTATGGAATTTGTAATTATTATTGCAGTTTTCCCTTAGGTGACCGCTATTTACCCATCTTACTCGTAATCATTTAAATGTCAGAATTAATTTTACAATCACTATGAATATACAAGAATTATCTGAATATATCGAGAAAAAAGCACAAAAAGCAACAGAAAGTTTGTTACCACTTAAATCTAAACAGAAATATGAAAAAGAATACGAAACTATTAGACTATGATAATCAAAAAATAAGATACTGGCCGTAAATGAGATTAATATTTGAGAGGTTCGGGAGTAAAATCTGGTATCTGACAATTTAATATTTTTGCAAGAGACGACATTAAAACTTTGTAAAAATATTGCAAAAATGAGAATATGCAGATACCACATATTACATGATACATCCAAGGTATCTATTGATATTTTTTGAAAATTTGAAGTGAAATCTAGTTTATGATGACATTTACCATATTTTACATGCAGTAATTCAGTTTTGAAAAATATGTCAGTTACCAGGTTTTACACCCGAAACCTTCATTTGTTGAGGGCGTTATGGATTCATAATGCTCCGGTTGTTATGTATATGTTTAAATATCTCATATCCTAAGCATTATGACCAAGTAACAGCGAAGTGAAAAATATAATATTAAAAATGTGTATTTAAATATGGCATTGTACAGCCAAAATAGTGCAATAATTTGTAACTAAAATTATGTTAATGATAATTATTTGTTTCAGGCATATGTATCAGTCCTGCCAATAAACCTGGGTTACACATTTTAGGGCCTACAATTTTTTACAAGGAGATAAAGGTATTTAAAATATTTACGTTTTCAACAATAATATTGATTAAAGAGGAGGAAAGTCCAAATATATGGTTTTCTTGTCTGAGCTTAGAAAGCTATATCCAGGGTATAAAGTTAAGCTCGGGGTCCTGATAGTTGGTGTTTTGGGTGGTATGAAAGCTTCCTACCGAAGGGAAATCTAAATGTCTTACGGTCCAAATTTATGAGACAATTTTTAGAAAAAATATTTATCATTACGATAACTTGTACCAGCAATATTCTGTTCATCTTCACTCTCTGTACTATCACTCGTCTGTCACTTTTCGTATTATTTTCATCTGAACTATTGTCAATCTCTTCAAAGTCATCTTCGATACTATCCAATGCGTTGCTTATACCGCATTTCTTAAAAGACTTTATAATCGTCTTTTTACAGCTTCCCATGAATTTTTTACCCAGGTACTTCTGAAATTGTTCGTTTTATACGTCCTGTTGTAACATCGTGATTTGGCTTTATCATTCGTTTGTTCCACTCTTCCCGTATAAAATTATTAAATGGTTTATTAATCGACACATCCAATCATTGTTGACTTGTAAGGTCTCCAGAAATTACAGTTAATTCTGTATTCATTTTTATTACAATTTCTTGATTGATTCTGTTTTATGCGCTCTGAAATAATTCCATACTAACATCGCACACTTTTTAAACAACGTACCTATACCTTCGGACCACAAGACGCACATCAATTTTAAAAATCGCACATCAAATACTCGTTTCAGCATACAAAACATAGCATAAACTCCATGTTGTGGGTCCCTTAAAATGGCGCTTGAAGTTCTATGCTGAGGTTACATAGCGACAAGGTCATGCAGGACTCTTTACCTCCCTATAAACCCCTTGATATCGAACAGTATTATCAGTATAATACAATTGTATAAAAATATTTTCGTTGAGAATGCTTTTACCATTGAAAAGCGGTATAGAAAAAGTACTAAAGAATATTTGCCATGCATGAAATGCTACGTGCATAAAACTATTTATGCAGCATCACATAAACATATCTTTAATCTGTCATTGTGCCAAATTACGTAAAAATCGTCAGTCTAGGACAGACTGAATTTATTTTTTTGTGTGTAACTTAAAATCACCTGAAGCATAAAAAACCAAGTGTGCAGTCAAAAAATATTATAATTGATGTGATCAATTTTTTGTTTTATGATCACTTGAAATATTTCTTTGTTAGCAAAGCAGAATCTAGCGATTTTGGCGCCTGGGTAAAATGAAAATATTGTGCATTTTTTAACATTACAAAATGTTATAGGAAATATTTTATTGCATAACAAATAGAAATATGTGCGTTATGTATATATACATTTATGGTCAGCGCATGTATGGATATATAATATTACTGTCTTAATAAATATAAAATAATATTATTTTTTATTTTACTCATTTTCTGCATAAAACTGGGCATAGAATTTTTATTTGCTTCTCTCTTTCTCTCTCTGTCTCTTCTTTGCAATACTACACAATTTTGATGAAAATTCGCCATTTTGTTAGAACAGCGGGTATCACTTTAATTTGTCTAAAACAGTGTTCTTCGACCCGTGGTCCGCAGAAAATTCCTGCCGGTCCGCGAAATATTTCGACCGAATCATTTAGAAGCACACTCTGTTCACGAGTATATAGAACATTTTTACCGACCGCCAACATATATAAGGGAGGTATTGTGATCATACCGATTTTGACATTTCGAGATTTCGATAGATCTCCACGAATTGAGGTCCATACATAACGTTTTGACTATTTTAGATGTCTGTCGGTCTGTCTGCGTCTGTCTGTCTGTCTGTCTGTCCGTCCGTCCGTCTGTCTGTCTCTCTGTCTGTGTACACGTACAGAGCAAATTCGGCTAAAAGGATTTTTATGTTTAAGCTTTTGACATCAATGGCACGAGTTGTTCAACTTTTGGTAAAAATCGGTTGACTTGAAATGGGAGTTTACTCGTGTCGATTTTAAGATTTTTGCTAATATTTAGCAACAGAAAAATATTTAGAAAAAATGTATTTAACCAAAAGTTGCTATAAATGCATTAACTAATAACTTTTACTTGAGACATTTTTTGATAAAACGAATTTTTCGAAATTTCTATTTTTTCATACTTATATGTAACATTTCCATGGTCATGATAAATAATATCTCTGTTATAAAATATTAGACGACGTTATTTCTACTCTGCTACTAGAATGTATTTTATACAAGTACTTTGTGATGGCGGTCGGTCCTGTGGTGGCCACAGCTGATTTTTTTTTTGTAGAAGCAGAAGCTAACTTTTGTCCGAACCATGATTTATTTAATATTTACTAGCCTCAATATTTACTAGCCTCTCGCGGCTATTTTTCATACTTCTGAAGAAACTAGCTCTTTGAAGTATCTGAATTTACAGATACAAAATACTTAAATCTAAATATCTAGATACAGATTTATTTATTTTTTTATTTATTTATTATTATTATTAAGCAGATACATATACAAAACATAATATTTATATGTAACATCTTAACTTATAATAGCAATAATAACGTAGCCCTAGGAAGAGCAGATACAGATATATAGATACGTATTTACATATTTCAAAATGTATCTAATTTGTATGTAGATACTTGAAGAAGAATCTAACTCTATCTCTGAAAGCCTGATAGTAATAAATCATTTTTCAGGCAGTTACCAGTGGCGTGCACATTTTAAACACGTTGAAATTGGTTTTGTGTATTTCTATATTACTATTTATCATTTTATTAAACGCACGCCTGTGACCATATTTATCATATCATTAAACACACCCCTGTGACCATATTTTTCCTCAAAATTTTATGGTCAAATTTTTATGGCCAATTGTGTTTAACCCTAGTTCGTATTCCCATATACTATGTGCGGCACACTCGATTGTTTTTAACAATATTTCGTTTCGAACGATTCATATCTTGTCGCTTTTGTTTTACCGCTTCTGTGTGATAATAAAATAACTTTCTACAAATAATAAATTATATTACTATCAGTCTTTCGGAGATAGAGTATAGTAACTGTATTTAGATACTTGTAACTAGATACATTACAACACTGGAAGATATAGAAATTTTTCCACTTTTGGAAGAATTTTTTATTGCTGCTGTTGTCAACCAGAAAGTCATATTCAACAATAAGTCAACATTTAAGAGCATTAGCTGAAAAATTTAATAATTATTTCCCTGAAAATGAGGATCCTCGTAAAGGTAACCTCTGGATTAATATTCCATTCTTGAAAGATATAAAGTCATGTGTACTTGATCCTCGTGAAAAAGAAAAGCTGATCGAATTGTCTTGTGATGTCACTCTGGTGTCCAGACATAGTGTACAATCATTGTCACAATTTTGGAAATCGCTAGAAAAAGAATATCCATCTTTTAGTTATAAAGCTACCAAATTATTAGTCATTTTTTCGACTTCCTATTTGTGCGAAAAGATTTTTTCAGCCACGTCAATAATAAAAACCACTGTTAACGCAGCGCTTCTTCTCTCAGAAACAACTCTGCAGCCACGTATATAAAATTTTCTAATAGCAGCAGCAGATGTCTCACTAAAAATTGCAATTATATAACTATATAACATATACCTATATAATAATAAAATACTATATATATTAGAGATGGGAATTTCGGCTCAGTTTGCGGAACCGGATCAGTGGAGGTCGTTCAGTTTATTGAGCCGGTTCATTGATCCGGCTCAGTGATCCGGTTAAGTAAACATGTTTCCGAGACACAGGTCGGTTGTTATTTCGTAGGTAGAACGTCGCTTAGAGCCGGCTCTTGATAAGAGCCGGTTCTTGCAATATATGAACTGTAAACATGATCCCGAGACACAGGTCGGTCGGTCGTTCGGTCGTAGGTAGAAAGTCGCTTAGAGCCGGTTCTTGCAATATATGAACTGTAAACATGATCCCGAGACACAGGTCGGTCGGTCGTTAGTTCGTAGGTAGAACGTCGCTTAGAGCCGGTTCTCGCAATATATGAACTGTAAACATGATCCCGAGACATAGGTCAGTCAGTTGTCGGTCGTTCGCTCGTAGGTAGAACGTCGCTTAGCCTCGGCTCTTATCTAACATTTTTGAAACAAACAATTCACTTTATGTAGCTACTGTATTTTAAATCAGATGTGTTAAATTTATGGCGATGTTTATTGCCCTTATAAATCGCACATCTGGGATTTGGGCAATATTTTTATATAGTATGGTTGTAAGAAAATACAGACTAAAGCCTGGTTTATAATAGATATGTTATGGAACATAAGCATAAAAATTACACTACTCTCTTTGTTCTGTTTATTACAAACAGATGTTTTGAAGGGTCAAATCTATTGTTTAATGCATATGCAGTTATGCTATGGGCTTATTATAAACCAGGCTTAAGCCTATTAGTTTCAAATAAACTGCCCTACAAATTGATGACAAAATACACTTTATGATAATACATTACAAGCCGAGTTCTCGCGAAGTTCAACATGACATCGATCCAGATCCGGATCACTCCGGTCACTGATCACAATCGCCCGACCAATCGTATCCTTAAACTTGAAACTATACAGTGAGCCGTGAGCCGGCTCATTTCAATTTGGTGAACCGTGTCACTTCGGTCAGTGTACTGAGCCGGCTCAGTGATCCGGTTCGTTCATGAACGACCCATCTCTAATATATATTGGTTTTTATTTTTGTCTTAGCTTTTAGCCGGTCCGCGAAATATTTATCCTATTTTCACCGGTCCGTGGGGGCAAAAAGGTTGAAGAACACTGATCTAAAATACGCGTTTTTTTTTCTGTGAATTACTTTTGATATATGCAAAAATATTTGCGCGCCATTTGTTTATTAGTTGCCTAACAACCACTTATTTAGAAATAAAATCAAAAGAAGACCAAGATAATATTACTTTTCTTAATCCCACATTTTTTAAAGTAATGTATACCATATTTTCGGACGGAGGGAGTATATTGTTTTTTCCAATTATCTCAAAACTGTATTACTGTGACAGATCACGTTTAGAATGTTACCTCCTCGTATAGATTGTTATTAATTTTATTTCAGATTGTTAGTTTTGTATAAAAAAAACTAGTGAGAACTACACCGTTTTGCCCCTCCTGAAAAGGTAAAAAGATTGTACTGGGTTCAAAAATTTCTTTCAAACGTTCCCAAATATATCAAGTCTAAAGCTCATTTTAAGAAGTGTAAAAGAATTCCCAACAAGTTGAAATTTATACGAAATATTATTTATAAAAATGCAGTTATCACTTATCAAATATATGACATATAAACAGTGACATAAGTTCAAAATGTTTATCAAAAATGTTTTATGCTCGGTCTACACGTTACGTTTTTACGTTTTACTTGATCAGATGTATTAGTCAAAACGTTTAGTGTGGACAGAAAAATAGACGTTTTGCCAGAACTGATTAACAGACAATTTTCCAGAAAGCTTTTTAGAACAGTGTTTGCCAAACATTTTACTTCGCCGCATACTAGGAGGGAGAATTTTTTATGACACAACAAATATAATTCCATGAATATTTAAATCAAACTCAATTTATTTATAAATTTTGTAAGTTTATTTTCTTTGCAACAAAACTGCAGAAAAAAAAAATGTTTCACTAACAATGGAGGGATGCAATTGTTTTCATACAGCTGTTTTGGATACCGGAACATGTTAGTATTAAGGGTAAAGAGGCTGCTGATGTAGCTGTAAAAGCCGCATCCCACAGACCTATAGTTGATGTGAGTTTCATATTTCCAGATGACGCAAAGAATCATCTGACATTAAACCATGGGGTTCTTCCTGCATGATTAACTACAGGAAAGAAACCCCCATTACACGCTTTCGTATAGGCCAGTGTTGGTGGACCTATGGACACCTCCTTCGAGGTGAAGAACTTCCTATTTGTGAGACGTATAACACAGATTTGTCTGTTACACATTTTCAATGTGTACAGTTCGAGGACGTCAGGGACAGGTTAGGTCTGTACTATGATATGTCAGTTGCTTCAGGTGACGGCAGAGTACTCATGGATAGGCTGATACTCTTACTGAGAGAATCGAACTTACTGTTTTATGTGTGAAGTCTTGCACCTTATTTCAATGCGTTTTATTATTTTCTGTGATATTCTATGATAATTGGTCCCTTTACAGCCCATTACCATGACACTGAGTGTGTTCAATTTTTCAAACAGACTTTTATCCTATTTCTTTGTGTTTGTCCATGCAAGGTTTCTTTTATTGACTACGTATATAAAATTTTATTTATTGTTTAATTTATTGTCAATCTGCTAATCAATTTTGTTAATATTAAAAATTTTATTTGTTTCTTGGATTTCATATCTTTGTGAATTAGGTTTTTCGGTGGTCAAGGAAATTAAATTTTAAAAAATGTGAATGTAAGTTAGCTAATTTTTTTTGGCGCACAGAAACGAAGGCTATTTGCGCTTTCAGGACTTCTTCCTTCTTCAACTTTTGCTTATATAATATTCTGAGGAATACTGTATTGATGCTCGTTCCACTTTTAGGTTGGTAACTCTATCTGGATAATTTCAACATTGGTCACTTGGACAATCCAGAAGTCCAATACGTTATCTGACTGTTATTTTTATAATTTATTAACTATTTAAATCAATAATGGGTGAGTTACAGGTTTAGCGAACGCAACTGTTGAGTATGTTGAGTTACAGATTCCAATATTTTGCTTGTTGTTCATTTAGCGAACTGATAAGAGTGATTATAATTCCAAAGTAAACAGTTTGATTGCTGAATCTCAGTAGTTATACATTCACTAAGCTCACCCAATATTCCCAATATGCTTCTATTTAATATCTTACAATAAAGATTATTTCAAATCATTGCGGACCAATACATTTTTTTCATGTGCCACTATTGGCATGGATGTCTTAGGTTCGTTACTTCTGTTCTAGACCAATAGTCACACACGGGCTGAATTTTCAGCGGATCTGGTCCTTCGAGCTGGATACCTTGGCTCCGACGGAATTAATGTGTTGCGCAGTGTCCTTCGTTCCCATTAACGCAAAAATAAAGTTTCCGTGCTGTTATCGGAGCAGACCCGCGTGCGCCATTTTTCTTCGTTTATGGAACGTAAGTACTGAAAATTTACATTTTTATTTAAGTTTATGGGCCTTCAAGTCTTTAAAGGCCACGTACTTGATATAATAGCAGACTTATATAAACGATGAATACGTTTATTGCGCACGCCTGTGACTATATTTATCATATCATTAAACTCACGCCTGTGATCATATTTTTCTTCAAAATTTTAGGGTAAAATTTTTATGATCTATTGTGTTTAACCCTAGTTCGTATTCCCATATAAGATGTGCGGCACACTCGGTTGTTTTTTAACAATATTTCGTTTCGAACTATTCATATTTTGTGTGCCGCTTCTGTGTGAAAAAACAATAACTTTTTACAAATAATAAATTTTATTACTATCGCTCTTTCTGAGATAGACTATAATTTCAAGAGAGATTGAAAAAATCGGTAAAAGTAGTTATTTTTCCATGATTTCTATGATTACAAAAACTACAAAACGAGCAATAGACAACAACTTAAAATGTGAATTGTTAGGACACGTGTTTGTTCAGTTTTACCTGACAGTATTAACTGATCAAGTTAAACATAAAAGTTGTAGCTTGTAGATCGAGCTTTAAACATATGAAATATGTTTGTCTTCATTTAGTTTACAGAAGATATTAAAATGATGGTAATTATTTAACAGGTTTGTTTTTCGAACTACAAGCACGTGTATCTCGTCCAGGGGCGTCGAGACGGGGGAAGCCTAAACAATTAAAGCATCATTTCAATGTATTCCTTATTATGTTTTTTCAGTGCTTGGGGGGACTCAAGCTCAAAATACCCCTCCCCCTTTTGGTGCACGCTTGAACGTCACTCATGTGTCTGTGTGTACGGACATTGTGGCTAAAAGGCTGGACCTAGAAAGTTGAAATTTGACATACTTGTACAACTCTTTGACCCACATATAGGAAAAATATTGAGAGTACAAAAAAAAACACATTGCGGAACAAATATTAATAAATACGTACTTAACGAAAAAATTAATATATATTTTTTATTTTTTAAATAAAATCCCTTAATTTATAGATAATCCTTATTAATTTAAGGGGTATTAATTAAAACCCCTTAATTTATAGATATTCCCATAAAAATATATTTTTGAAAAATCAAATATTTTATTTAATTATAAAATAAAAAAAAAAAAAAAATACTTTTAATTTTTTTTTTTTAATAAAACCCCTTAATTTATAGATTATCTTTTTAATTTAAGGGGTATTTAATAAAACCCCTTAATTTATAGATAGTCCCACAAAATTATACGTTTGAAAAAATCAAATATTTTAAAAATTTTAAAAATAATATATATATATTTTTAAATTTTAAATAAAACCCCTTAATTTATAGATAGTCCCACAATATTATATTTTTAAAAAATCAAACATTTTAAAAATATAAAAAATAATATATATATTTTTTTAAATTTTAAATAAAACCCCTTAATTTACAGATAGTCCCACAATATTATATTTTTGAAAAATCTAATATTTTTATAGAATATTCGCCAAAAGGTGTAGGTACCGTAAAATTTTGATTATAATTTTTTACGCACTTTTTTTTACACATTTTTGTCTGCAAAAATGGGGATGCGTATTATATTCGCGTAAAAAAAAAAAAAAAACATTGAACAAACGAACGTACCTACATCTGCCCTCGGGGATTCCCCCACGCGTTTACTAAACAATAGGTGTTCCCCGATCTGTCTGAGGCAACAACAATAGATGAGCTTTTCAACAATTGATGAGATTTTCGTGAAAATGATTAAGACTGTATTTGACAGTATTGTTTGTTTTCTATTAAAAATTTTAGTATTTTATTCTACCGAATTTGAGGTTTTTACCGACCGCCAACATATATAAGGGAGGTATTGTGATCATACCGACTTTGAAATTTAGAGATTTCGATGGATCTCCACGAATTGAGGTCCCTACATAACGTTTTGACTATTTTTAGCATGATGTCTGTCGGTCTGTCTGTCTGTCTGTCTGTCTGACTGTCTGTCTGTCTGTCTGTCTGTCCGTCCGTCCGTCCGTCCGTCCGTCCGTCCGTCCGTCCGTCTGTCTGTCTGTCTGTCTGTCCGTCTGTCTGTCTGTGTACACGTGCAGAGCAAATTCGGCTAAAAGGATTTTGATGAAACTTCATATTTAAGCTTTTGACATCAATGGCACGAGTTGATCAACTTTTGGTAAAAATCGGTTGACTAGAAATGGGAGTTTACTCGTGTCAATTTTAAGATTTTTGCGAACAACAGAAAAATATTTCGAAAAGATGTATTTAACAAAAGTTGCTATAAAAGTAATAACTAACAACTTTTATTTGAGACATTTATTGATAAAACGAAAAATTCTTGAATTTTTCTTCGAATTTGTCAGTATCTATTTTTTCATATTTATATGTAACGTTTCCATGGTTATGATAAATAATATCTCTGGTAGAAAATATTAGGGCAAGTTATTTCTACTCTGCTGCTAGAATGTATTTTATACAAGTACTTTGTGATGGCGGTCGGTCTTGTAGTGGCCACAGCTGATTTTTTATTAAAAATTTTAATTTTGTTAATAAATATTTGTGCAATTTTTAAATGAAATATTGAAAAGTTATGGGTGCTTATTGTATTTGAATTTTATTTTTATACGAAAATTTTGCGGCAAATCAAGCATGCGTATTATGTACGAGTTCGAATTATATTCCAGATATTACGGTAATAACTATTGTTCCCACCTTATTTTTGAGGGGTTGCACTATAAATACGTAATTCTCAGTAATGTACATTGATAGATATTGGAATGTTCAACAAGAATTGTTGGTTATTGATATATTTCATATTTTGATTTGAA
Source organism: Liopterus haemorrhoidalis (assembly GCA_963971575.1). Taxonomy (NCBI): domain Eukaryota; kingdom Metazoa; phylum Arthropoda; class Insecta; order Coleoptera; family Dytiscidae; genus Liopterus; species Liopterus haemorrhoidalis. The sequence continues at coordinate 20,269,612 of OZ020614.1, read as the reverse complement.
CCTATCATATTTTACGGTGTTTACTACGTTTCGTTTTATGTTTTAAAAGATTTTTTTCTTATTAATTAAGATGCGGTGATATTTTTGAACTTTGATCAATGATTTTATATATATATATATATATATATATATATATATATATATATATATATATATATATATATATATTTCGCATAGAATGTGCTAATCTATAGTAGTAAGTGCTAAAACAAGTTGTCACTTGTTGTCATTTGATGTCATTTTGTTGAACAATTTAATCCGTATCGTTTGATCCAAAACCACGTAATTAGATTAACTCGCGATTCGCGGAAATGTAACGAAGTTGTTAATTAATATATACGAGTATGTACTAAGTATTATTTAGATATTTGTTTATTAAAGCAGTTAATTTGAACTTCAATTAATTAAGGTTTCTAACAATGTACGTCAACATCACATCAAAGTAATATTTCTGTGAAGTCCAAGTAATGATATAAGTTCGAGTACGTATAATTGTATTTTATATTTTTGTTTTGCACGTGGCTTTATAAAAGAAGCATGTAAATACATTTTAATATATCGACATGTACGTACATGAATATGCTTTCTAAAAATTGTCATAAATTGACAGTATTTTTTAATGGGTATGAGGATTAAAAATTTACCGAATCAAGACTTTTGAAGTACTCCCTTCGTCCGAAAATATGGTATACATTTTGATTTTTTTCTTGTCCAAAAATATGATATACATTTACAATTTTAATTAATTAGAATGATTTTATTTATGAAATAGTTACAAATATCTATTAAAACAAAGAATAATACAAAACGTTTTAATTTAACAAGGACGTGGCTGTCTCCACAGCTTGTATTGAACATGATAATGTTGTTTGTAATCGTCCCTTACGATGAAGTTTTGGCTTATTAATGTGCGGAATCTTATAGGAATTCCCTCCTTTTACTAACATGGTTGCTTCTAGTCAAGTTTGCCATGTTAGGAAAACATTAACGAGGGTTTGTATGTTTAATACATTAAATGTATTTTGTACGCATTCAATCAGTTCGTCGATTCTATTCGGTGCAGCTGTATGTTGTAAGGATGGTATAGAATTGAAAAAGCCAAGATCCAATACATTAAAACTTGACTATTTGGCGATTGTGATTTAAGTCGATTTGGAACTTCTTGCAAAATTCGATATTTTGTTAGAACAGCGGGTGTCACTTTAATTTGTCTAAAATACGCGTTTTTTTTTTCTGTGAACTACTTTTGACATATGCAAAAATGTTTGTTGTCTTGCGGCGTTTAAGGCATTAACCATTACAAAAAAATAAAATATTGTACATTATGGATAATTTACAATAATTTTTTAAATTTCATTTCTTTGTGCTTGTTCCAGTGTCCCTCTCTTTCTTCCTATTCTCCTTCCGGTTTCCCTATCCTATCTTCTTCCTTCTTACCTCCAGTTCTCTCGTCCATCTTTCTCCCTTGCCGTCCTCACTCATCAGTTCCTTTATCTCTTTTTCCCAGACTGCCATCTCTCAGCATCTCTTCGCTAAATGCTCCAAGGTTTCCTCTTCTTCCTTACACATTCTACAGAGCTTGTCCTCTGGCTTTACCCAGTACCTGTTGTTCCTCTCTTCGTTGCCGCATCTCAACCTCGCTATCCTCTTGACTCTACCCCCTGATCTTCTTATGATCTTGCATCCGTTATATATTTTTAAACTGATGCGTCTTATCACATAGTTGTGTGACTGTTGTTTTAACGCACTAGAAATTGCTCGTGTTACGCACACAACATAAACAAATTTTTGTCTTATCTTTAAAAAAAAAAAAAAAATGATAACAAAATATGTATATGACTGTAAATAATAGAGAATTGTCTTAGTAGATTGTTAGGAAAAAGCGTAGTTAAAATCTAAAACTAATTAGTACAATTATTTTGGTTTTATCTTTTATTTAAGGTTTATTTCTATCAAATTGACAGGTTATATTTTTATTAAAAATATAACCTGTTAAGGTTATATTCGCGTAAAAAGTATAGTACAAAAATTGTGCTTAGGAGACCAAAAAGCCTACATTATATTGCATATTAAGTAAACGTATTTTAACACAGATTGTTAAAATAATATTTTGTGCAAAAAGCTCCCGGCCTCCAGAGGCCCCTGCGCCCGAAAGTTATTTATATTTTACATAAATTACATAAATAAACGGAGGGGGTATGGGGCCACCGAAATGTTTGGCCCAGGCTACATCGAAGCTCTCTCGGGGCCTGCTTGCAAGTGTTTTTTTTATAAAGGCCCACAATGGTCTCTAAATTTCGCATTGGTTAGTATCCTTATTGCTCTCGCTTGAGGCCCATAGGATGAAGCCATAATTTACCGTATTTTTGGACCATAAGACTCACCGGACGAAAAGACGCACCCCAAATTTATGAACAATTTTTAGAAAAATGATTTATTTTTACGGTAACTTGTACCAGCAACATTCTGTTCATCTTCACTCTCTGTACTAACACTCGTCTCGTTAATGTCACTGTTCGTATTATTTTTGTCTGAACTTTTGTCAATCTCTTCAAAAACCAATCTTCGATACTATCCAATGCGTTACTCATACCGCATTTTTTACAGCTTCAGCCCAGGTACTTTTGAAATTGTCCGTTTCATACGTACTGTTGCTGTAACATCGTGATTTGGCTTTATCATTCGTTTGTTCCACTCTTCCCGCATAAAATTATTAAATGGTTTATTAATGGACACACCCAAGGGTTGTTGACTTGTAAAGCCTCCTGAAATGACAGCTAATTCTGTATTCTTTTTCGAAATTTGTAACTTTACTTCGCAAATTCTTTTGTTGTCACCTGGCGTACATTTCGGCTACAAATTAGCCGTCCCTAGTAGCCGAGTAAAACTGAGGTATCGTAAGTTTATGACATAAAGCCTCAGATTTTGCAAGTTACAAGATTTTTGTTACTTTTGGTTTCATAAAACGGTTATTATAATATTTTCTGAGGACCGGTATTTTTCTTGGGACCGGTACCGGGTCGCGGACCACCGTTTGGGAAACATCGTCTTAACATAATAACGTATACATACATAACATAATACAAAATAAGTATTGATCCACACTTAAAATGGGATCAACACACTCACAACTTGTCCAATAAGTTGTGTAAAACTATATTTCTCCCCAGAAGTCTTAGACATTTTGTAACACTTGAAATTTTGCTTCTGACTTATCACTCTCTTTTTCATTCCCATATATCATATGCTCTTTTAGCCTGGGGCCACTCTGACTCGACTAATAGAATCTTCTCTTTACAGCGGCGTGCTCTTAGAATCATTAAGGGGGTTAGCTACCGAGCTGACTGTAAACTCTTCTTTACTGAATTTAATATAATGACTTTGCCTTCAATTTATATTTATCAGTGCTTGCTACGAATACACAATAATCGTGATAATCTGACGACTCATGAGAATATCCACCATTACGACACCAGGCACAAAAAGAATATTTACTGCCCATATATTAGACTCCAAAAATCCAGACAATGTAATAATTATTACGCATTAAATTTTTATAATAAGTTGCCGGATTTCTTCAGCTTTGCCTTCAGCAAACTTCAAACGTTTTTATGATGAGTCGTAATTTTTATTCATATGAAGAATTTCTGAAATTTAATTTTGACAATATAACTTTATCTGACTAATCGTCACTATCATTTTTTGACTAACCATTATGTATTTGTTAATACACGTGGTCGATAAATATAATAGTAATAGTAAAGAGAACTAATAAATTATAGGACAAATAAAGAAATTATGCAATAAAATCACAAATAATAAAATTAGATAATGATTTTTATAAAAATAAATGCAGTCCCTGACTCATTTAATTGCCTGTTCCCAGGTAATTTTAACCGGCTTCCCCAGTGTCGACGCCCCTGTTAATAGGTTACTGGTGCATTTTAAGGACTACCACTGATTTTAATTGAGATATTTTCTTGTATGTGAGACTTTGAATAAACAATTTAATATTCATTGGTGATTTTTTTTTATTTCAGTGAAGTAAACAAATAATTATATACAAAAAGTGGCAATTACATCATGTATATCAGTGAAATAAACACTATTATTAATTTTAACTTGGAAAGCAGGAATTAATATCATAATGAAAATACGTAGGCGATTCTATATTTAGAAATACCGTGAAATAACGTGGTTCAAATATATTTCCAAATAAATCTCTCACATTAAATATAACTTTCTGAAAAAAAAGACATTTTTTTTAAAAGTTATTATTAAAATCTTAATCCAAAACACTGGTGTCCGAACTTTTCCTAAAGTGGGACTACATTTAATGCTAGTCACTGCTCTCGTTTTCCTCTAGAACAGTGGTCTTCAACCTTTTATATCTGCAGAACCCTACAGTTTAAATACTATTTCTTTGGAACCCCAAGGCAAAGAGCCAAAATAGGCTGTCTTTTTTTTAATTTTAAGGTCAAACATTTTAAAATAATAATTTAGATGTTTATTATTGAATTAAGTCTGAATCTAAATTGATATTTTATAGCTGATTATATTTCTATATTTTTTAAATGTAGGAATACTGTTTTTACTTTTTAAATAATGCAATACCTACGTAATATAATTTTTAATGCAAATTATAAATAAAAATTTAATCGAATAATTAGCGATATGCTGTTTTGAATCTTATTTACTTATTATAAACATTTATTAGAAATCATTATAGACATAAAATCAAAGTAATATAGTAATTTATTAACAAAAAAACCAATAATACAGTACAAAGTACATATTTAAATGGTAGGTGATATAAGAAGTAAATAATAATCACTACTCAACAAATTTGAACTTTTTGTCGAGTAAAATTAGCTGTTTTGGAATAAATATGACCTACTGATGGCGAAAATTCTGATTAAGAAATTTGTAACACATTCAGATTTAAAGTTATTCAATTTTCAAAATTTACCAAAATCATTGTATCCAAGCAAAGAGTCATTAAAAAACAGAATAAAACCATTTAATTTAAGTTGCGGAAACCCATGAAAACGTTCCACAGAACCCCAGGGTACCGAGAAATTATAATTTATATTTTTAGACGAAATTGTAAAGACATGTGTAACGAAATGGCAGGTTTTTTACACACGATATGTTGAATTCTCCTCTGTTGAAGTCTGGTGTAAATAAGCCCCACATTCCATAACTTGTAATACAAATAACTATTCTTTATCGGTTCTCTGTCGAATATTCGTTATGTAAAGTCTCATGAATTATAGTTATTTAAGTCCCTGTACCAAGATTTACATACATATTTTTCCTAATTTATTAAAATTGAATAATACTAGATAATAATCATTAAACAAACAAGATATTATCATACCAATATTATCAGTAAATTAGCGGGGAACAGGTTATCATGCAGATAAATGCAACACAAAAATAATAATAAATAACAGTCCTTTATTAGCAAAATACGGTGCATCTTGATTTTTGATAGGATTTTTGTCACTTAAGGGTGCGCCCAATCGTATAGTTTCTTATAAAAGACTAACAATTTGAAATGAAGTTAGTAACAATCTATACATAAAAATTTTCAGCGAATTTTTATATATATAATAGGGTATTTTTAATTGTAAAAAGAAATGTCATGTAATTGTAAATAAACTAATTGCATTATAGACGCCATCTTGTAAACTATTCGACGCATATATGTGTACCATGCGGCAAATTGTAGCTAAAGCTTCATTCTACAAATATATTTCATGATATTTTGTTCTATTGTGAAAGTGAAAACTAATTATAGTTATTGTACTTGGTAATCTACTTATGCCGCCACCTCGAATATGCCGCGGTTCTCAATATAGGTGATGCAGATAAAAATGATTTATTAGTTGTAACGAATACTTGTACCAAGTGACATTTCATTCTCTTATTCAAGTATAATATTTTTCGACGAAGGTTCTATAAACTATTATGTCGAAAAAAAAGTTGACGTATTATTTTAACATTTCTAAACAAAACTATATAAATATAAAACTTATTTGAAACCTACAAATATATTTTAAAAATTACAGAACATTGTTGTGTGATACCTATAATTAAGCTATTGAGTAATAACATTGTTACAATATTTTTTTCTACAATCAAAAATATCCTATTAGATAGATAAAAATTCTGTGCAAAATTTGATGTATTATTGTCCCTATTTTTATTTCAGCTTGTTAGTTTTGTATAAGAAACTAATAATCTCTGGGGGTTGTACATAGCGTTAAGAAGATTTTGGCTGACACTTAAGTTGCTGTGCTATCCGTTAGCTGAATCCCAATTCGTTATCCGCGGCAAAAACCTTGCGAAAAAAATATTCGTTAGCCGCTGTACAATTCTAGCGAAAAAAAAAAAAAAAATAAAAAAATGTTAGTCGATGTAGGTATTACTGTATTTTATTTGTGTCATACAGTTTTTGCTTTTATAATTACAATAAACTTAATTATTAAACAATAAATTATTAAGAACATTTAAAATATTATTTCAAAATTTTTCTTGGGGGGTCGAGAAAATATTTTAGGCTAGTTGGGGGGTCCCGAGTATAAAAAGGTTAAGAACCGCTGTCATAATAGACCATATTAGTAACTACGTCACAAAATGGGTTTCCGTGCTGCCGCCTAGCGGTTGCTTTCTTTTTATTTGAATTAAACATGTTGTTTTTATTTAAATTGTATATTGTAAAAGTATAAATTAAGTTTTCAAAGTAAAAAAATGCTTCACATCAACACTATAAGTCAATATTTATTTAGTAAAATTCTTATTTTATACATTATAATTTAATATGTCATTATTTTTGCAGAACAATATTACTTTGCAGGTTAATTTTGAAAAATTTACGTTAATAATCATTATTATGGCAAGTAACATAGCAATAAGTCTGTCTGCCATTTCTAAATAGTTTGAAGGAGCAATATGTTCTTATTTTATCCATTATTGTTTTTCATTTTCATCTGTCAAAAAACGAAAAAAAAAAATGTAATTAAGAATGTGGCTGTAATGGTTCCAATTTTGAGGAAATAATACACCATTATGCATTCTGAAACAAATTATAAATGATTACTTAGTTCTAATTAAATAAATACTAAAGATATATTATTTTATCTACTATTATATTGTACAAGTGTTGGTATGTATGTTCTATTCAACTTCTGGTGTATCTTCATTTTTCCGGTAACGCGGGGAGAGGTAAATGAACCGCCGTCTTATCCGCGTGATATTTTTTTAGTGCTTAGGCTTAATTTTATTTCGACAGGAGGTACTGACTAATTTATATTGATAAAAATCATGCATTTTTTCCTCGAAACCGTGGCGTTGATCGTCACCGACCCGTGCCGAGCAATGGGCACGGATAGGTTGTACCAGACGATAAAATATGTTTATTCATATTTCTACTATTTAGGAGGCGATTTCAGACCAAAATTGAATTGAAAAACTACAGCTGAAGGTATTTTATTTATAAAATTGATGAAATGTGTAAAAAATACATAAGAGTTGATAAAGATAATGCAGTTTTTTAAGGTTTTAACACATTTTCATAAATTTGGAAAACTTTTGCTGATCATAAAATTGTCTTCAGTTAAAAATGCTATTAAACGGAAAAGAAAGTAAGAATTAAGAAAGTAAGAATCAGTTTTGAGTTATCAAAATATATTTTAAGGGTCGTTCGAACGTTTTAAATGTTAAACCTATCTGTAGAATACGTTCAAATAAGTTTTCAGGGTGAGGATAGATGTGTTAAGCAGTTTTGTTATTTTAATTCTGGAAACTGTATGTTATTAACTATTTTACTAACTATGTTAACGAAAGTATAAAGTAGAGTGTATTAGGAGGATAGATAAGACAGAATAATATTCGATATTTAGTAATCGCGTAATTTTAATTGTGTTAAATATTGAAGTATAAAATACCCAGATGTCAATTTAATATCTTATTTATTTATATAATGGATTACTATAGGACGAAAGTGTTTTTTTATCATCTTGAAGGTCTTCCGCTGTTTTCTTTTTGCAGTAAAAATGCTAATTTTAAGACGTATTTCAAAAAAACTTAAAAATTATGATAAAAGTATTCATCAGCGCCTCTCTCGAACAACGAGACAACTACCGACATTCAAATTTAGGAGGCAATTCCTTCGCATTACTGAATTATAACAATTTTTGTAGGTGAAATTTTAGTGATTAAATAAATTAAAAAACGACTATAATATTTTTACATGTAAACCAAATTATTTTCAAAAAAACTGAAAATTATAAATACCTTTTTAAATAGTTAAACAAAATATTAAATTTAATAACGTAAAATATTACTACAACGAATATATTATTACAACGAAAATCCGCAAATTTCACATCTATCAGTGTTACTCAAAAGTTTTTCTAAATTTCCAAGTGACATAATTAATAGTGAATCATATGCAATAATATTTAACTATTTTATTTATTTTTCTCTATTTTATTCAGAATCCATGTATTCTTTATAGTGAAATAAAATATTATTATTACGTTTAAATGGTACAAACGTAAATTAATTAACTGATTTGGATAATCCTTTGAACATTGTATGTATAGATTAGAACTTCCCGAGTGTTATAATCGACATTGCGGCAAAATGCCTTATTATATTAAAACGAGTCGCGAAGCGACGAGTTTTGTCAACGTAGGGGGAGAAGCCCGGCGTAGCCGGGCTGAGGCCCCTAGTTCATTAATATCATATTATTTAAAAACCTATAAATAACCTATAAATAGGCTTACCATACGTCCCGGTTTGACCGGGATTGTCCCAGTATGAAGGTATGGTCCCGACGTCCCGGCCAGTTTGTCATTTTGTCCCGGATATTTCGTAAAAATTAAAAAGTGCAAAATATACACGCAGTACAGCCTTGAAAAATGGCGATTAGACAACTATAGGTTATTCCAAACGCTTAGACGGAACTAGATTTTGAAATCTACTAATTTTTATATATTAATTCGGACTTTTAGTCATTTTGTTCAAGCTTTGTAAATCATTTTCAGATTGCAAATTCAAGCTTCAATTGATTGTCATTATAAAATGTCCTTTTCATTGCATTTGAATTATTTGTCATTCTTAATAAAAATTTCCCATTTATTTATTTATTTTTTCAGCATATGGAAAAATGTATTAAAATTTTTGACATCTCATTCGTATCCATGGTTTCACTGTTGGAATTTTAAATTTTCACATACCAAACGTGAAACATGAAATAACCCAAGCAAGATCCCTTCTTGTGACAATCTAAAACAACGAAATTTCCCTAGTTTCGCCTAAAAGTTTGGAATAGCCTATAATTAAAAATAACAACGAATTTTAAAGAAATTTCAGGCTAGTGATAAATATTAATAATTTTTTAATAACAAATATTGTTTAATTAAGAGTAATTAACAATTATTACTACGTAAATTTTGATTTTTGTTAACCATTCCGTTATTTATCCTTTTTAATCATAAGTACTAGCGTACACTTTACTGGCGTTACTTTCTGTTTTTAGTAAAATCTCAAAATTGTCCCGGTTTGAGAAAAATATATTATGGTAAGTCTACCTATAAATATATCTTCGAATCCTTATTTATATGTTTATAAAAACATTATTCTATAATATAAGGTATCTGAATTGTATATATTAGTATATACTTATCAAAGATACATATTTTTTGCTCCAAAATTGAAAATATTCATAAAATTAAGGTAACAAAAGTAATGACACATGTATTTTAAAGCTGCTAAAAAATTCCAAAGGAAACCGTTGTCAGATGGCAGCTCATATATGTGAAATGGATAACTTTATTATAAAAAAAAAAATGTGAAGTGTGAATTTTCACACATTTCAGGGTTTCGCAGGTATTTAGTAAGTGAATGATTATATGGGATGCCATTGGGATGAAATTTTATGTTAAAATATTTTTTTGTTAATTTTAATTCGAATGCCTAATACCATTATTTAGGTTTCTAAATATGTGCAGTATTTTTTTATTTATATAGCAAGGTTCATTAAGATTTTGAAAATTACGCCTATAACTTCAATTGGTTGTTTTAAGTCATGCCTCTCTGATTTCGTGTATTCAATTTCAACCAATTCCACTGGTTATTAAATTTACGCTTTTACAAATTAAATGCAACATTTGTCCAAAAAAACTAGAATTTTGGAAAAATAATTTAAAAAAAATTAAAATGCAAAAAAAACAAAAAAAAATTTAATTGCCTCGAGACTGGATCGAACTTTAGTTTGCAAATTAGAACGCGAGCATGCTAACCATTACACTATCAAAGCATGCTGCTTTATTGTGTTACATAAGTATTAAATATTTTACATGGTCAAGCAAAAAACACAAAAAGTGCGTTATTTTCCGAAAACATTATCTGATCAAAAATTCCTGTTGTACTATTCCGGTTCACACAAATATACATTACTTAGAAATTTTTCAGATTTTTAGTTTAAACCATCTGGGCTACAGGTGTGGGACAATTTTTTTTTTGCAAAATTTTAGCAAAAATCACGTCAAAATAATTTATTTTGCAAAAATAAAATTTTGATCGTCAATCCACGTACTAAGGGCTTTCATTTGATACCCTACTCAGAATTATATATATATTTTTTTTTTTCGATGAGCACATATTTGTTTATATTTTTAGGGGGATATGTTTCTTAGATGTTTTAGTATTTTTCCTATGTGTGGGTCAAAGAGTTGTATAAGTATGCCAAATTTCAACTCTCTAGGTTTAGCCGTTTGGCTATAATTTTTACCGAACAGACAGACAGACAGACTGATAGACAGATAGACAGATAGATAGACAGACAGACAGATAGACAGACGACAAATTGACGGTATAAGGGTTTTTTGGTCAAACCTACAAAACCCTAAAAATCGCCGAATATATCTTCATGGGTTTTATATTTTATGTTTGCTTGTTATTATTGAGTTCTTCAATGGGGCATCCGTCATTATGGGGCTCCAGGCGGCTACCCAGTCCGCCCACTGCTTAATCCGCTACTGGCTATGTCAAAATAGTCAAAACATAATTATATACGAAATAATTTTAAAATGCGATGTCAGTAATTTGTTGATTATTTAGCCAAGGACATGCAAAAAGGCATTCTGTGACGCTGCCAAAATAATCAGGAGTATAGTTTTAGTTTAAAAGAAACGAATAATTTCTATTTACACTATTTATTATTACTGTTTTTTTTTTTACTGATTTACCTACGTATTTGTTATTACTATATTTCTGCATCATTTATATTTTTAAACTTATTTATGAATTCTGATATATTAAAATACTAGCTGATGTACCTGTATTTCCTATGATTTTTAGGGTTTTGTAGGTATAACCACCAAAAAATCCTTATAACGTCACTCATGTGTCTGTCTGTACGGTAGAAATTATAGCCAAACGGATTAACATAGAAAGTTAAAATTTGGTATGCTTGTGCAACTCTTTGACCCATATATAGGAAAAATAATGAGAGTTCAAAAAAATACATCACGAGATAAATGTAATCAATTATGTATTTAATAACAAAATAAATATTTTTTTTAAATTTTGAGTGGCATACCAAATGAAACTTCTTAATACGTGGATCAATAAAAAATCAAATTATTATATTTGAAAAATAATTTTTTTATGGGATTTTTGCCAAAAATGTGACAAACTTTTTTCCCCCACCCTACCTCCCAGAGGGGTCTAAAATTCTGAAAAAATCTCTGTAATGAAGACTGATGGGAACCGGAATAGTTCAACCGGAATAGTTTTTCGAAAAATGTCGGTTTTTTGACCCAAAACAATTTTTTTATCAATGACCCATTGATAAAAAAATTGTGTTTTTTAAATTTATTGTGTGGTATCAAAAGAAAGCTCTTAAGACGTGGATTAAGGAACAATAGATAGTTTTTTGAAATTCGTTTCTTTTAACAAGATTTAAGCTAAAAATGTGCTAAAAAAGTTCTTAATTTGAACCGAGTTTCACACTACTCCACACTTCACTCAACACTTCAGTTCAGTTAGGAGTTCAGAAGTGTTCAGTTATTTTATTATACTATTATACGCTGTGAATTAACCTATTTTTTAAATTACATTACATATTTGTTTTTAAAGTATCAAAGAGGAATAAATAATTTGCAGTAATAAAATACTTATAAAACAAATAACACATTGTTAATAATGAGAAATACGTTTCTGAAATTGAAAAAAATTAAGCTATTTATCAATATATTTCTTATTAATCTAATGAAGAATTGAATACGAAGCAAATGCAGAAAAAAAAAAACAACGCTGGGAATTTTGGTCAAATAACGAATAAAAGTGATAATAAAAAAAAAAACTGTTGATTTTGATGTGATTAATAGAACAAATATTCCTAGACATCCAGTTTTATGTTGGCTTCTTATACTTAAAAAACCCTGATATGTGTGAAAATTCACACTTCGCATCAATTTTTTAAATGGTTTATTAATCGAAACATCCAAGGGTTGTCGTTGACTTGTAAGGCCTCCAGAAATGACAGTTAATTCTGAATTTATTTCTTTTAAAATCTTGGTTGATTCTATTTGATACGCTTTGAATTAACTTATCTCGAATTAACTACCTTCGGACTACAAGACGCACCCCAGTTTTAAGTCGATTATTCTGCGTAAAAAGATGCGTCTTATGGTTCGAAAAATACGGTAGATGTCATCCAATTAAATTTAGTAACTAGTTAAAATCAATGAATATTATTAAAATGAGCAATATCCGCAATATTAAGTCCATTAAGAAGAATGGTGGTAACACGATAGATAATGAATGAATAAACTAGATCTGTTTAATAATGTATCGTCCTCGTTATGTGATCGAAGTTATTGTCGTGAAGGCATTTTAACGAGTATATTTTTAATCAAACAGAATTTATACAATCATTTTTGACGGTGTCGTCAGATCAGAGGTCAGCATATTCGCACGGTACTTCAGTGCATTCGTAACATATGTACCGTGCCATGCATACATATATGTATAGTGAGTCGATTGGCCTGGCATGGCATAGCATAGCCTGTAGCCTGTGGCCTGTGCCACCACCGTCTACTCACTGCTTATTATAATTACTGAATAGAATAACACATTGAAACGCAATAACTTGCGATATTTATAACTACAAAGTTCATGGAATTACACACGCAGTCAAGTGCGAATTAATAACACATCTTTATAACTCGCGATATTTTTCCTCATTTCTTTAAATAACTCATTTGCCTGATGTTTTTATAATGTTACTACGTTAAGGTAGAGATGCGCAAGGTTCACTTTAAAGGCTCTGTTACACTGGGCGTGTTTACTCGATACCAAACTCGCTCAATGTTATACAGTTCAATTCTGTAAAAAGTTACTATACTAGTTACCGTGTAGTAACGTTACTACAAGATAACTTTTATAGTGACTTTAATAGTAACTTTAACATTTTTCGTATTCTGTAATATCCAACTGTAGTTACGTCGCTATGAAAATTATATCTTAGTGACAGTTACTGAGAAAAGAATAAAGTTAGTTACAGAAGCGCAACACGCATGCGCATTGGTGGTATACACATGACAGTTGAGGTTAAAAATGTCGAAATATTGTATTCCTTACATTATTTTGTTGATATATAATATATATTATGGTATATACATTTATAAAAGATAACAAAAAAACATGATGAGTGAAAAAATTAAAAAAAAAAAAACTGAATGCAAAGACAAATTCTCGACAATAGAACCAGTGGCGCAGGCGGGTGGAATTTGGGGTTAAAACCTCCCATGTAGCTGGATTTTTTATTACTTCGATGCATTTTCCTTGTTATGTCATTACTTCCATACGTCTCACTTCATAACCCTTCCCCTTCATGAAACTATTTTTGTGTCACTGAATAAAACTTTTGTTAATTTATTTAAAAACAAAAACTATTTTTTTCCTCATATTAAAGATGAGGAATTGGAAAAGACTTTTTGATCTTTAATATATTTCATCTCCTGCAATATAAACATTTATCTACACTTATACATATATATTGTATATATATTTAATTTATATAATTTTCTTTACTAATCTTCTTCATTTTCTACTATATCTAAAAATTACACTTAAAATCAAATATCCGCCATATTTATCTTCATAAGAACTTAATAAGAAAGAAGTTATTACTTATAAACACCAGCATTTGGTAGTTACTATGATAGGTATTTAGTAACATGTAACTTTTATAGTAACATGTTACTAAATATTGTTGTAACTTTTGTCTTATGGAATACGAAATACCCCAAAGTTACTATGATAGTAACTGACCTTGCTCATAGTGACAAATTTAGTTACTATGATCATAGTACCTGAGTTACAGAATTGGTCTGATTGTCTCAAGTTTTAGTGGAATGACTTGACTTCTTAACGAGCAGGGTAACCCCAATGCTGTAGGGGTTTTATTTTGTTATGTGCCAGAGCTGGATTAACATTTTTTTGTAGAGGGTTGAATAAAATAACAAGTACAGTGGATATCGCTTATAACGACGTTGAAGGGACTAATGAAATTCGGTCGTTATAACCGTACGTCACTATATCCAAACACTATGTTGAAAAATATTTGCATTTTATTTATGTTAGAAAAGAGTACATTTACGAGTGCAAGAAGTTTAAGAAGCACATAAGATACGCAGGGTTTCTTCCGAATTTCATATTTCTATGTCAAGGGACGTTCCACCGAATAAAAAAATACCAACTTACCCCGTAAGGACGAAATTAAAAAAAATTGATGTTAAGTGTGAATTTTCACACATTTCAAGGTTTTGTAGGTAATTAACAAGTGTAAAAAGTCAACAGAATGCTGGATGTCTAAAAATATTTTTTTTTCTAGAATCTCATTAAATCACATTAAAATCAACAGATTTTTGATAATAATTTTGAGTACTAGTTAAAAGCTTCCATTTAATTTGTTTAAAATAAATTTAAATAATTTGCTAATATTACGTCATTAGAAAATCCTAGCGATTTTTTTCTCCACGTCTAATGATTGAGTTTATGAGTACAAGCTCCTTAAGGCTGCGTATAACCCCTAGAGGTTACCAGTTTCTTATACAATACTAACAATCTGAAATAAAATTAGTATCAATCTATACATCAAATTTTGCACCGAATTTTTATATATCTATATTGTAAAAATATTATCGCTCAATAACTTAATAATAGACATCAGCAACATTGTTCTGTAATTTTTTAAATCTATTGATGGGTTTTAAATAACTTTTATATTAATATAGTTTTGTGTAGAAATGTTCAAATAATACGTCATCATTTTTTTCGATTTGATTACTTATAGTTTAGAACCCTCGTCGAAAAATATTATACTTGATGATAATGGAATGCCACTTGGTACACGTATTCTTCACAAAAATTAAATCGTTTTTACCCATAACACCTATTTTCAGAACCGTGTCAGATTCAAGATGGCGGCAAATATAGACTACCAAGTACAATAACTTTAAGTAATTTTCACAATAGAACAAACTAGCTATACACTATTTGTAGATTGAAGCTTTAGCTACAATTTGCCGCATCGTACGCAAATATGAGTCCTTTGGTTTACAAGATGGCGTCTATAATGCAATTTGCTTATTTACAATTACATAACAGTTTTTTCTACAATTTAAAATATACTATTAATTTATTAATTTTATTTCCTTATTAGTTTTGTATAAGAAACTATTGAGAACTACAGGGTTGTGCACCGCCTTAAGAAGGCGATTCGTTCTCATCTGTTAACAATTTGTTATTATATTTTTATATCAAAAAAGACTTACACTACCTTAGTCATAAATGCAAAAAAACCCATAACATTATTAGCCATAATTTAGCCATGAATTAAATAAATAATTAATTTTGTCAAAAACACAAAAACTGCAATATTTTCCAAAACCGAAATCTGATCAAAAATTCCTCTCTTTATTTCAACTTTCCATGTTAAGCCGTTTGGCTACAATTTCTACCGTAGAGACAAACAGACAGACACATGAGTGACGTTAAAGGGTTTTTTGGTGGTCTTACCTACAAAACCCTAAAAACTGCCAAAACGCTTTTTAAATGGAACTGTATATACCAAAATGAAATTTTATAAGTCAGGAATGTAGATGTAGTAATAATAATAATAATAATAAATTTATTTCGTGCCTTTCGGCTTTGAAAGAATTAGTTTACAATCTATAATAATAATTATTATATATACTATTCTATGGCCTTTCCCTGACTCGTCTAGTAGGTCTTCTGCTTTTCTTAGTTCTGGCTGCATTCCTTCACAGTTTCTTAGGTGGTCTATTGTTTCCTGTTCTTCTCTATAATTCTACATATTTTTTCCGTTTCTTACATCCAATAATTGTTTGACTTCTCCTCGTTGCCACATCTGAATCTAGCGATTACCTTCTGGTTCCTCGTTCCTTCTGCCAGGTATCTGGGTAAACCGATAGTGGTTATATTTTTGTAGACTTGGTTATATGTAGAACTTTGTATTCTGTTATACTGTTCTTGTAACTGCACTTCTTTGTCTCTTTCTATTATGTTTATCATCTGTTGACCTTCTCTTCTTCTTTTTGTGCCCTCTTCTTTGGAAAAACCGTTCCGTTTGTAATATTTTTTACGCTTCATTGCCCACTTGGTATCGGTTTTCATCTTCTCTCTCTCTTTCTAGCACTTTTCTAATATTGTGTTTTCTGTCAATATAACTCGCTCTCCATATTTTTCGAAACATCTTAAATTTAGATGTAGTAAAAGAAAATTAAAATATCTCTAAGTATTTTATTTTTATTGAAAATTTTGTGGTATTTATGGAGAAGGTATGTAAACTGTGGACGGTCGTTTATTTTTATAAGGTAATTTTTAATATGGTGTCATATAAAGCAAGAAATGTTTAATAGAGTCTAGACTTCTAGTATTGTGTCATTCATTAGAGAAATATGCGCGCGTATAATATTTTGACGCATGCGTATTAATGCGTAAAACTTACGTAGTAGAGATACAGCTGTGAGTAGTGAATGAAATGAGCAGTACTTGTTTAAACGTGTGTAGGAGAATCCGGCGACAATTGTATTTTAATTGTGTACTTACTTAAGTATCTGGTCACATGTGTTCTGTGTTTCTAACAGTTACTTACGACATTTAAGTCGTTTTTGACTTAATTATCCTGGGATTTTTAAATAAGTGTAAAAAGTGACAGTCTTTTAAAGACAAGTTATAAATAATTTAAATGAAATGTCTAAACACAATGTTGGTTAAAAAATATTACAAAGCACGTCGCAAGATTTGGGACTTTGGGACTTCAGCTTCCGTATGTTTATTTTTAATTGTTTTTCTACTTTTTAAAGCTTTCTTCTCTCCTTATGTTTTCTAATACAGTAGATATCGTTTATAACGACGTTGAAGGAACCAATGAAATTCGGTCGTTATAACCGTAGGTCGCTATATCCAAACACTATAAATACAATGTTGAAAAATATGTACATTTTATTTATGTTAGAAAAGAACACATTTACATGAGTGCAAGAAGCTTAAGCAACAAAAACAATATTCAAGTGTTACAAAACATAAAAAAAACAATCCAACTTATTTTACAAACAATTATATATACATATTTAAATTTTAACAAAAAAATCTGTCTCAGTTTGGTTTGTTTTTGTGATTTTTGGTTTCTAAAAAGTTTTTAATATATATTTTTTTTTCAAATGTAGCAATGCAAAATCTGTTTTAGCCTTTTTTAAATTTTGATTAAACGTGAAAAAATTCTGAATTGTTTCAACTGCTGAAAACGAATTCTTTATAGTAGGTGTTTGGAACTCGGTTGTTTCTTCCATTTCCACTTCGTCGTTGTTTATTTCTGACACCAAATTCGGATCTTACCCAGCGAAAATTTCATCTTCCGTCATATCCTCCTCCGCTTCGAGTTCTTCATCAATATTTGAAAAATTTACTTTAATGCTTTTTGTTTCGCCAAATCGACGTCGATGACGTACCTTCAACTCGTAATTAACCACTGAATGAATATGTTTATCTGTCGCGTTTCGCCTTGCCTTTTCATAACTCGATAATTCCCTTAGCCAATTCGGTAATTCCCAGGCGTTTTCGCGTTGGACAGTGGTGATTCGTCGTTATAAAAGATAATTTGACCCAAATATCAATCTATTTTTCGTCGTTATATTAATTTCGTTGTAATATCCGATGTCGTTATATGCGATAAGTCTCACGTATAAAAAGTTATGTTTCTGGCTGGGAATTTCGTCGCAAAAACCGATATGTCGTTATATCAGATGTCGTTATGAACGATATCCACTGTATTTTTCTCTTAAAATATAAACAAATATGTATACAAGGAAAAAGAAACATTTAAAATTGCGGCTGTTGCTTGTTTTGCGGGGTATCAAATGAAATGCGTGTATAAACCAGTCAATTTTATTTTCGTAATTTTTTTAATAGTATTTTTGCCAAAAACAAGTCAAAAAACGTTTGTACCCCACCCTATTTCCTAGAGGGATCTAAAAATCTGAAAAACATTTCAATAATTACATTGATGGGAATCAATAGTTTAACAGGAATTTTTGGTCAGAGTAGTTTTTCGAAAATTATCGAATTTTTTGTATCGCTGAAAAAAATAATTATTTAAAAAAAAAATATTTTGTGGTATCAAAACAAAGCTCTTAAGACAAAAAATAAAGAACGAAAAGTAGTTTTTTAAATTTTCTTTAAGTCAAAAATATGCTAAAAAAAAAAACTTTTGTCCCACACCTTATAAACCAGAAAGATTAATCTAAAAATCTGTGAGTAATGCACATTAATGTGACCCGGAATAGTAATTTTTGATCTGATAATTGTTTCGAAAGTTTGTGCATCACCGTGCTTACAATATTTATCTGATTGACTGGAGAATTGGGTAGCTATAGCTGGGTCTTGATGCGAGCGCATCTCAAGCACGCTTGTAAGTCTAGATGGAAGCAAAATATTTCTGTGTCGTTAAAGAAAATAAAATAATTATTAAAGAAAGTAGCTTTTTGAATTTTCTTTATTTTAACACGATTTTTGGCAAAAATTTGCTAAAAAACTTGTGCCACATCCTATAAGTTGGGGGGAGGTTAATCTAAAAATATGACAAAATCTGCTTAATACACATTAATGTGAACCGGAATAGTACAACAGGAAGTTTTGATTTCAAAAAAAGTTATCGATTTTTTTGTCACACTGAGCTTACAATATTTATCTGGATAACTGTAGAACTGGACAGCTACAGCTGTGTCTTGATGCCATCGCATCTCAAATACGGTTGTAAGTCCACAATTTGTTATCACTTACTAAATGATAATTATATAATATTTCAAGTTTCTTAGTCTTGGCGTGGATCGATTATTTATTTATTTTGCCGGTCCGCAATGTCAAAATCTTTGATAACTATTATATATCTAGTTTTACCACAAATAATGTCACAAACTTATGATGTACAATTCACTAACGCCATCTTCAATGTTAACAAATATTTAAGTAGGCATGAGTACGCAAGTTATTGCGAGTTCATTTATAATAAAAATTAAAATGTGGCCGGAAGATATTGTACTAGCTGCGCCATTATATGAAGATAGCAGCAGTATTTGAATATCGCTGGCGTTTTGGATTCAGCGAACTGGCTTCTACATAAAAAAAAAACCTGGTTCAAATTATCCATGAGCCACAAGCGCTCGAAACGACTGATTTGTTAACTTAGTTGTTCTCAACAATCGTGGTCCTTAGCTTTTCTTCCACGTCATTTCGAAGAAGATTTTGGCTATTTCATCACTGTCCAAAGACGATTTAGGAAACAAGGGCTTGTATCCAGAAGACCTGTAACTTGCCAGGCTTTTCTCGCAAATTATCGAGTTGGAAGATTGCGTTTCGCTCGTGAGCATTTGAACTGACTGGACGCCAACTATAGCTGTATATGGTGCAGAAATGAGTAGCGGTTGAGTTTAATTCTCCAGTTGGGCGAGAACGAGTGTTCTGAAGGCCTAGTAATCTAGGGACTTTATTGAAAAGAAGAGAGCAAAGTCTCATCTACCGATCACTGTTTCAACAATACAACTAAGTAATTTCTTGAAAATTAGATAAAATTATCGATTAATAATAAATTAATTGATTAATTAGAGGAGAAGGTTCTAATATTTGTCCCTTTTGTTTTCCTCGATAATTTTTTAAGTTTTTGAATAAATGATCTTAGAATTGGCATACATCTAGCCTAAAGACGTCAGTTGGTTTTACATAGTTCAATTAATTGATCAATAAATTGATCAAGTTTTTTGTCAATTAATTGAAATATTTATTGGTAACCTTTGAAACAAAAGCATCACTTTACACACATCAATTGAGTTATCATTTTTTTTTGAAAACTTTTACATTACAAACAAAAATCACATTCATCTTTTACTGTCCCGGAGGATTAATTGTTCATGTGCCCCCATATTGCACATTACGCACCGAACCCAAAGCTCCTTTGATCATGTAAAAAACAATCGTCACAAAGCATACAAGCAGCATCTTCATCATCCGGACTTTGTTGCCCTACGTCATCAACATCAATGTCATCGTCAGCTGGACAAAATTGTTGAATATTCCCTGGCCCATATTTGGACCTCGCGGGAAGCCCATATTTCCAACATTGCACATGGCAATCGAAATTAACGTGTAACTTTTTTGAGATTAAGTGCGGCAGTAGCTCCTAGTAACACAATATACCTCGATCACAATACAACAGCTTCAAGTATAAATCACAAGCGGATCGAATAAAAATCTTGTCTATTCTTATAGCAACAACTTACCTTAATAAAAGAATCAAAATCAAGCAAACACATTTACTGTAATTCGTTTCTAACGAAACAAGAACTCAACTGCACTAAATTTGTAAAATTGTTGAACGAAAGGTAGGTGTGGTTTAAGCTATCGCCGAAAGATGGTGTTAGCTATATTAGTAGATTTTCTTTGGGGGCCCATATTAAATGCAGGGCCCATATTAGGACCTTCTCCTCTATTAATTAATCGGAACCAAAAATATCATATGATTAATGAAATTAACTGAAACAAAATAATCTATTATTTCAATCATTCGATTAATTGTTGCCATTTCTAGTTCTAGGCGACTTTTTTTTCTGGTGTATACCTGTATATATATAATTATATTTTTGATATAGTAACGCAACTGGTTGGGGAAGTGTGCGGTGCGTGGGACAGATGTGTTGAGAATGATTCATAGTTATTTACATATTTCCTGAGAGAATTGATCTTACTGTTTTAAATATAATTTTATTCGAGTTTTAAATGCGTTTCAATACATAGTATTCGATTCTTTCAAGATGGCTTAAACTACTTAAAAGTCTTACTTCAACGAGAACTACGAGGGTGGAATGAAAAGGAGTAAGAAAGAAAATCAAATGTTTTTTCTTTAAATTTAAATTCTGCACATAATCATCTCTTAATTTTTTAGTCCAGTAACGCTACAGCATTTGTATGCTGTCTTTAAAGTAATTTTTTCGAGGTTTTCAAAATAATCATTGGGCATCATGATTTCCTCATCCGACCGAAATCTATTTCCAGGTAGATATTTTTTTTAGGTTTGGAAAGATATAGAAGTCGGAGGGAGCCAGATCTGTTGAAAAAGGTGGATGTCAAACTACTTCAAACTTTAATTACTTCACTTTTCCAATTGCAGTGCTTCTGAAATGGGCAGGTGCATTTACCATGGTGGTACAGTATTTTCTTTTTGACCGAACCAGGATGTTTTTCGCGAATTTTATTCAACAAATAGTCAAGAAGGTCAGCATATTGTCCATTAATTGCGTGGTCCTTTGGGAAATAGTCTATGTATATCTCTCTTTCTTGTGCCAAAAAATGCAATAATTTTTTCGGATGATGGGATCACTTTTGCCTTCTTTGGAGTCGAGGAACCGCGATGAATCCACTGTTTGGATTGTCCCTTGGTCTTTGGCGTATAATAATGGATCCATGGTCACGAAAAACTCATAAAACCAACCGAATTTTTATTAAACCTGTTAAAACCAACCTGAGAAAAATGATATCGAATAATTTTATCCACAGAGAATTATCTTGTGGATATTTTCCACATACCCAACTCCTGGGTTAAAATGAAATATACGCATTGCTTCCAGCTATGTCTGCTACCTTTGAAAACTTAAGTCGTCGGTCATATAAAATGGCATAGCGGATTTTGTCTAGGGTTGCACCGATAAACAAATTGGATAATTACCGATTTATCGGAGATGCCTTATCAGCCGATACCGATTAACTAACTTGTGTGAAAGTATATACCGTATTTTTCGGACCATTTTTACACAGAAAAATCGACTTAAAATTGAGGTGCGTCTTATGGTCCGAAGGTATAGGTACGTTTTTTGAAAAGTATGCGATGTTAGTGTTGAATCAATTCAGAGCGCATAAAACAGAATCAATCAAGAAAATATAACAGAAATAAATACAGAATTAGTTGTCATTTCTGGAGGCCTTACAAGTCAACAACCCTTGGATGTGTCGATTAATAAACCATTTAATAATTTTATGCGGGAAGACTGGAAAAAATGAATGATAAAGCCAAATCACGATGTTACAGCAAGACGTATGAAACGGACAATTTCAGAACTACCTGAGCAAAAAATTCATGGGAAACTGTAAAAAGACGGTCATAAAGTCGTTTAAGAAATGCGAATAAGCAACGCATTGGATAGTATCGAAGATGACTTGGTTTTTGAAGAGATTGATAATAGTTCAGAGGAAAATAATACGAACAGTGACATTAACGAGACGAGTGATAGTACAGAGAGTGAAAATGAACAGAATGTTGCTAGTACAAGTTATCGTAATAATAAATATTTTTTATAAAAATTGTCTCATAAGTTTGGGGTTCTATACTATTTCTTTGCCCAAATGGATATTTTAGAGTTTTGTAGAAACTTATACCTTTAAATTTAATTAGTTTAACTAAATTGTTTCCATTTAAGTATAGTTTTTTTAGAAATTAATCAAATACATTACAAACATTCGCGAAACCGAACATGCCTTTCAGTGTTTGGTTTGGTAACAGTTACAAGTCGTCTAAAAGTTATTTATGGGGCAACGAAGATTATATTTTATAGCACTTAGTGGAAGGTAACAAAATGCCGTTTCATTTTGCAATAAAACACGAAAATATAAACTGTCTAAATTTGAGGCCTTATTCGTTTTGCCTATTTTAAAATTATGACAAATTTTAATATGGCAAGATTTATAGAAATTTTCATCTTCGCATGGACGTATTTCAAAAACTAAATGCGATGAAGACCCGCGGTTGAAATTTTTGAAATCTTGAGGTCCTAATTGATTTGTTACCAAATTTTGAAAAAAAAAAAACAAAAAATTAAAATTATTAAAATTATTTTTTATAATTTTGATAAATCCTAACTAAAAAATGGTTAGGGATAGAAATCTGCGATTTGAATTTTTGAACATTATTTAGTCTAAAAAAAAAATGTTGGGCTTTAATAAACCAATTATTAAGTTTTTTGTGGGGAGTAATCCAAAATCCTTGAAAATGGCCAAAAATCGTAAGGGGTACACCTTAAAAAAATTGTAATTTTGAAGCAAAACATTTTTTTTTTCAGATTTTATTGAAAATTGGTACAGATATGTATTTTTGGTCATAGATCAACAAAATTTGGTCCATTTTGAAGTTTAGGCAAAAGTTTTGGAATTATAGGCAAAAAATTGACCCATATCGGCTCTAACTCAAAAACTAGGAAAGCATGAATTTTTTAATATTTTTTTCATAATCTTCTCCCTAAAATTAGCTTAAAACTATTTTGGCTAAAGTCAACATTTTTTTGCCCAAAATATTAAAATTTTAGGAGGAAAAAAAAATGAATTTTGTTGGAAGATTGGTGTACTTATACATTTTTAGTCTTAGATCATAAATATATGGTCAATTTTGAATTACGGTCTAAAATTTTGACATATTCATTCAGTGGTTAACTACGAGTTGAAGGTACGTCATCGACGTCGATATGGCGAAACGAAAAGCATTAATGTAAATGTTTCAAATATTGATGAAGAACTCGATACTGAGGAGGATATGACGGAACATGTAATTTTAGCTGGGCCAGATCCGAATCTGGAGTCAGAAATAAACAATGACGAAGTGGAAATGGAAGAAACAACCAAGTTCCAAAAACTATTATAAAGAATGCATTTTCAGCAGTTGAAACAATTTAGCATTTTTTCACATTTAATCATAATTTAAGCTAAAACAGACTTTGCATTGCTACATTTGGAAAAAATGGTTGAAAAAACTTTTTAAAAATTCAAAAATCACAAAAACAAAACAAAATGACAGATTTTTTTGTTAAAATGTTAATATGTATACATACATACGTATGTAAAATTATGTAAGTGTTAAGTTGTTTGTAAAATAAGTTGGATTGTTTTTTGTTTATGCTTTGTAACACTTGAATATTGTTTTTGTTGCACTGATGTAAATGTGCTCTTTTGTAACGTAAATTAAATGTATTTTTCAATGTTGTATTTATATTGTTTGGATATAGTGACCTACGGTTATAACGACCGAATTTCATTGGTCCCTTCAACGTCGTTATAAACGATATCCACTTTTTTTTTTTTTTTTTTATCGTGGGGGCAAATATTGTTACGCTACTGAAACACGTGTTTGTATAATAGTTTCAGATCAATTTGAAGATTTAAATGAACAATTTAACGTTACATTACGCCTAGAATATTTGTTTACAAAATAACGATAAAATATTCTAAAAGCAATCAGTTATTTAGTATAAAAACCATAGTATATTATTATTGTACTTGAAATGTCTGTAGACTCTAAAAAAAGTATTGTTAAAGAGACTTCATGGTACACTAAAAAATGATCTTTTAGTATACCATCAAGTCCCTCGCTTTTTGTGTTGATTATTTTTCTTTTTTGGTGAAAGTAGTGTTAATTTTAAGACTGAAAAAGTAATATTTCATAAAAATAACACTATCTGAATAAATGAAGATTTACGCGGTGATTTAGTTAAAAATACTGAACTTTTACTTTTTTTTTCATGAAAATTTTAACACTCAAATTTTAACCAAACTGGGAATGTACTTTTATACTTACGAATTTTTTGGTGTGTAGTCAATACCGGTCAAACATCCACTTGCTAGAAATTATCATGCTATTTATTAATTATTAGCGAATCTGTTCAGAATATCTGCGTAATTCTAGAAGTAATTTTTTAATTTTATTTATAAATTAGATTAGCTCATGTAATATCTAGTACTATATATACCAGTCAATCTCGAGCCTTTATACACCTACACACTTTTCAAATATCTCATTAAAAAACACATTATCTGTGAACCAATCATCTCTCTTCAGTAACCTGCCTTGCGTTGCAATTTCAACGATTTTAATTCTGAAATTTTGCCCGTTTGATCTTGACAAGGCAACATATAATTGCCCATGGGAAAAGACTGGCTCAGATGTACACATCCCAAATGTTCATACGTTTTCTCTGTCTTGTTGGGTAACTGCAAATGCTGGTATAATAGGAAGCCATCATTAATTTGGAGCAAATATTTATTTATTTTGAATACATTTTTTTGCTGTGTATAGAACTAATTTTGTTATTTGTTTGTTTCAGGCTTCTGCAATGTGCAAACAATTATCAACAGAAAAAAAAAACAGTTTTCTTAAAAATTTTCCTTTTAAAATTAATAGTTCGTAAGTCCTTTTTAAAAAGTGAATAATATGTTTACATCTATAAAAATAAATTACGTAAGATGTATACAAAAATCATGGCAAAGTAAACCTCGACTGAGCCTCAAATTTAACCAAACAATACAAATTCAAGAAGAGGAATGAAACAAAATGGATAATAAATCTCATGTCACAAAAATTGTGACAAATAATTTAAAACAAAAAACTCAAATAAAACTATTTATTAATACATGGAACTCATCTGATTTGTTAACACTAGCGACATCTGTGGACGATTGTGCTAAAACACGAACTTTTAATAATCAGTTTAGTGATGGACTGAATGCTTTAAAAATGGGTATTTTTTTTCGGGCGCCTAGGAAGTGTTGCTGGCCGGTTTGGACACGGTGGTTTCTTACTAGTGTTGCTGTGCTTCTGTTTACGAGTTTTTCGGGGGCGTATGCACAACACTTAAGACCTGGAACCGACATGGTCATCAAAGAACCTGGAAGTAAGTACTACTATTTATTTTATTGTATTTTTCAAGATATAAGATATAACTTTTGACTGTATAAAGGCGACTACAATTACGACAGTTATTATTAGAGTGCGGTCATAATTAGAGATGAGTTGTTCATGAACGAACCGGCTCAGTATACTGACCGAAGTGACACGGTTCATCAAATTGAAATGAACCGGCTCCCGGCTCACTGCATAGTTTCAAGTTTGAAGGATACGATTGATCGGGCGATTGTGAGCAGTGACCGGAGTGATCCGGATCTGGATCGATATCATGTTGAACTTCGCAAAAACTCGGCTTGTAATGAATTATCATAAAGTGTATTTTGTCATCAATTTGTAGGGCAGTCTATTTGAAACTAATAGGCTTAGTCTGTACTTTCTTACAACCATACTATATAAAAATATTGCCCAAATCCCAGATGTCCGATTTATAAGGGCAATAAACATTGCCATAAAATTAACACATCTGGTTTAAAATCCAGTATCTACATAAAGTGAATTGTTTGTTTACTATTAACCCGGCAAAAATGTTAGATAATTCACTTCTATAGAGTTTTATTTATTTGACAGAGCGAAGTTCTACATACATATTGCAAACCAACAACCGTATTGAACGAACGACCGACAACTGACCGACCTGTGTCTCGAGAACATGTTTACAGTTCATATAATGCAAGAGCCGGGGTTGAGCGACGTTCTACCAACATATTGCAAACCAACAACCGTATTGAACGAACGACCGACAACTGACCGACCTGTGTCTCGGGAACATGTTTATTTAGCTGGATCAGTGAGCCGGCTCAGCAAACTGAACGACCTTCACTGATCCGGTTCCGCAAACTGAGCCCGGTCATACCTACAAAAACCTTAAAATTCGTACCTTTCGGAAACTACTTAACAATCTGTTTCCGTCTTCAGCGATCACAAAATAATACTCCCTCCGTCCGAAAATTTGGTAGGGAAAGATGGATAAGTGGCAGTCACGTGAGGGAAAACTGCTTAACAATCTTATAATAATTACAATTTTCATACAAAATATTTTATTAAAGCAGTAGCATTTAACTACTTCAGGGGTCGGCAACCTTTTTGTCAATACGGGCGTAATATAAATTCAAATGTTATTGAGGACGCATAAAAACGTAAAATATGTAAACACTCGTGGTTCACAAGGTCGTCTAATCTAGCGCTGATCGCTCAAGTCGAATCACCAATAGATGCGATGTGGATATTGGGCTCAGTATGTGTGTGTCGATAGCGAGGGCGCTCAAAAATCTCACCGAGGGCGCCGTGTTGCCGACCCCTGAACTACTTTAATAAAGAATCAATTTTAAAAGTTAAATTTCTCTTAAAGTTTATGCTAATTAAATAATGTATATATTTTTTAAAACATGTAAATGACCGGTATTGTCCACCTAGGTGGGTAATAACGGTCAATATGGTGGGATATTCCGGTCACATTTAAGAGCTCCATTTTCAGTACAATTTATAAACAACAATAGAAAACGTTCCTGAATATATAATAACTGGAGAGAGGACCTTTTAAGATTTTAAACTGCCTCTGAACTGCACAAATGTCAGAAACATAACTCTCTGCAGATTATTTACCAGAGCACTCAGCATAGGCCCAAAGTCTACAGATCGTGCATCAATACCATAATTCGTCATTTTTGCCGAATTCCTAACATATCAGACATTTATTTTCATCTATCTCGATATCATCACTGCAGTCATCATATATATTTTTCACAGTTTCCCTTATAATAACAAAATATAAATAAAATAAAACAGGGGAACTAAATTAGAAATTATATTTCTTATTGGTTTGACAACATATCAGTAACTCTTTCTGCTCATCTTTTGATAGGTAATCATCAAAGTCCTGACATGTTATATATATATTTTTTTCAATTTTGCTTTTATTTTCTAAAACATTAACAACGTCCATCGACTGTCAACCGTCACCCGCTACTGTCTGACTCGCACTACCGGCTGACAGTTGATAGTCCGAGTGCAGCAATTGGCGACAAAGAACAGTCAAACAGTCGGCGATTGCTGTAGGCTCTATATATTCGGCTAATCGGCTTTAACCGTTGGCGTAATCGGAAATAAAAAGAGTTAGATATAAGGATGGGAAAAAAACATCCATGTTTTTTTAAAAACATCGATGTTTTTACCATTGGTATTCAGATGGCGATAGTATCGATGAAACATCGATGTCTACTACCGATGTCGATATAAAACTTTGAAATTCAGAAACTACCACTAGAGGCGCTAGAATCTTAAAATTTTTGGGCCATGTGCATAATCTTTTACTAAATGTTAATAGCACTACTAATAGGGAATGAAACTAGGCACTAGTAATCATGTTTCGCGCTCTGACGCATTATCTGGGATGTATGTCGCACTCTTTTCATAAACGTCAAATTTAGTTGTAGAATTTAGTAAAAGATTATGCACACGGCCCTTTATTTTTATTAAAATTAGTACACTAAACATAAGCGCCATCTATTGTGATATAACAATACTAATAGTGGTAGTTCTTATTCTTCTTAGCAGTTAGCAGAATAAGAAAAAAATAAGAAGAAACTTCTAATTCTTGCAAACAATGCGAACGACCAACGACGCCAACACACTTGTTTCTTTTTGAGTCTTGTTGACACTTTCCCAGTTGTTATTTCTCCAATCTCTGGAATTACCGTATTGGGAAATTTATTTATTAGTAAAACTATTATTAGGATTATTATTATGTAATGTTAGTGTAAAATTAATATTAGGATTGCTATATTAGTGTTAGAAAAAAATATAATATGTACAGTCTATTCCAAACGATTCGGCGGAACTAACTGGAATTTTAATTTTTGTAAGTTGTCATTAGCTATTTTTTTATATATTGAAGTTGGCTTTTCCTGAACAAAATGATCAAAAGCTTCAATCAATCGGTAAAAGTAACTAGAATTGAAAATATAGTTTCGCCTAAACCAAAGGAACAGACTTTATTTCAACTTAAAAAGTAAAAAAAAAAAATGTGTATAACTAATAATTTTTATGTTAAATAACATAAAATTAACATTAAAATTACTATGTTAGTATTTTAATAAAATGCAATATATCATTTTAGAAATGTAAAAATAGTAAAATCTATCCAAACGATTAGGCAGAACTAGATTTTCAAATCGAGTAATTTTTACAGATTGATTGACAGAAAGATTTAGATCATTTTGTTCAGGAAAAGCCAACTTCAATATATAAAAAAATAGCTAATGACAACTTACAAAAATTTAAATTCCAGTAGTTCCGCCTAATCGTTTGGACTAACCTGTAGGTACAAATTAAAATTATTGTATTGGGTGTAATAATGTTAGTGTGAAATTAATTACTATTAAAAATTGATGTGAAGGGTTAATATTCACATATTTCAGGGTTTCGCAGGTATATAATAAGTGAAGGCGGCATGCTGAGTGTGTAGGACAAATTTTACTTTGTAGTAATCACGGCAAAATGAACGATATGTTTAAAATAATTTATCGTCTGTTAATCATATAATAAGACTGGTTATTAAATATACGCTCTTAAAAATTAAATGCAATATTTGTCAAAATATAACTAGAATTTTGACAAAATAATTTCAACATAATAAAAATGCAAAAAAAAAAACAAAAAATAAAATTCACTCCGGACTCGAAACCCTTCGTTTCCAGCGAATTTTAGCTTACGACACCAGTGCTCTAACCACTACGCTATCGTACGTCTTGCATGTGGGTGTCTTACATTGGTATAACTTTTGTACTTTGTGAACCAAAAACCACAAAAAATGCGTTATTTTCCGAAAACATAATCTGATCAAAAATTCCTGTTGTACTATTTCGGTTCACACCAATATACATTACTTTTTAGATTTTTAGAATTTTTTTAGATTTTTAGTTTAAACCATCTGGGCTACAGGGTGTGGGACATAAAATGTATTGCACAATTTTGGCAAAAATCGCATAAAAATAATTTATTTTGCAAAAATAAAAATTTGATCGTTAATCCACGTACTAAGGGCTTTCATTTGATACCCAATTCATTTATTTTAAAAAAAAATTTAAAAATATTTTTGTTTTCGATGAGCACATTTTTGTTTATATTTTTAGGGGGATATGTTTTCTAGATGTTTTAGTATTTTTCCTATGTGCGGGTCAAATAGTTGTATAAGCATGCCAAATTTCAACTCTCTAAGTTCTGCCGTTTGGCTACAATTTTTACCGAACAGACAGACAGACGACAAAATGACGGTATAAGGGTTTTTTGTTCATACCTACAAAACCTGAACCAAATTTTATTTTTAAAAGCGTAAATTTAATAACCAGTGGAAATTGTTTAAATTATAATTTAATTCTGTTTCAATGTACACGAAATCAGAGGGCGGAGCTTATAACAACTAATGGAAGTCATAGGCGCAATTTTTAAAATTCTTAATGAACCTTGCTATATAAAAAAAAATACTGCACATATTTAGAAACCTAGATAATGGTATTAGGCGTTCGAATTAAAATTAACAAAAAAAATATTTTAATATAAAATTTGTTTTGGCATCCCAAATAATCATCATTCACTTACTAAATACCTGCAAAACCCTGAAATGTGTGAAAATTCACACTTCACATCATTTTTTTTTTAATATTAATAAAACATCGATGTATCGGAAACATGTTTTTCCTTCGATGTTTTTTCAACATCGATAGTAAGCGCCGATCTTAACATCGATGTTTTGCCTTCGATGTACAACCCTAGTTAGATATACGCTTGAATTGCGCCCTAGATATGCTATGATTGTATTAAACGTAGCTATGTTCTTTTCATTGCTAACAACCATTTACATTAATTTTAGATAAAATTAGCGTAACCCGGAGTTTTTATAACAAAACCCGGAGCCCGAACAAACGATGTTGAAACCCTGATTCTCCGGGTGAAAGCCTGAGACCTGGTTACCCTGTTCTTAACCTTGGACATAAATAAAAAGTTGATAACTTGTTTAAACTTGCATTCCAAGTTGTTTACGACGAAGCAGAAGTAGAGATATGTAATGATAAATAATCACATGATATTGTTTACCTTTCATTGCAAAGAACTACTCCACTAAATATAGCCATAATATAACGGATTTTATAATGCTATTATTGGTAATAAAACACTTTATTTATTGTTGACGGTTTATAGACTTCATAACATTGTGGCTTACAAACGTGTGAACGCGTCTCACTATTTATTATTCTGATAACACAAAATTTTCTCAGAGGTATTAAAAATATAAATTTTCAGCAAAAGTTCAGATATTGAGATTTTTATGCACAATCACGTTAAGGAGACGTACAGCAATATAGTTCTCACAAGTTTTATACCAAAGTTACAGTCCAAAATAAAATTAGTAATAATCCAATGGTTTTTAACCTTTTCGCTAAACTATGATTTATGAATTCTTTATTTCCTCTAGGCCTTGCCGCATTTAGGGTATTAACAATTACAACCAACTAACAAACAATTACAAAGAAATGAAAAAATTAATTTCTTTGTTCTTCCAGTGTCTCTTTTTCCTCTTTCTTCCTATTCTCCTTTCGGCTTCCCTCTCCTATCTCCTTCCTGCTTGACTCCAGCTCTCTCGCCCATCTTTCTCCTTCCAGACATATCAGTTCCTTTATCTCTTCCTCCCAGACTGCCATCTCTCTGCATCTCTGCATTCAGAGTCTGTCCTCTGAAATTGCCCAGTATCTGTTGTTCTTTTCGTTGTCGCATCTTAATCGCGCTATCCTCCTGACGACACCCTGATCTTCCTCTTTTCCCCTTCAGGTATCTCGGTATTCCTATCACTCTTATCTCTTTATAGCTTTTCACGATCAGCGATTTGTCTATTTTGTCTGTTCTTTCTTGCTCCTGTTCCTCCTTACCCTCCTTCTCAATTATTTTACTATATTTGTTATGTCCATTCCCCATGCCGACAATTTGTCTTTTTGTTCTTCCATCATTCTTTCTTCCCAGCATTCCTTTAGTATTTTCCTATTCTCTTCCGTTCTGACTTTCTCCTCATATTTCACTGCCATCGCTCCGGCACCCACTCTCAGCTTATCCCTCTTCATTTCCTCTCTCACAATATATCCTGGTGTCGTTCTGTCTACTTCCAATGTCCATCTCATGTAGCTCTCTTGTACCCTTTCCATCATCTCCCATTCCATCCATCACCAAATCTTCACACCACGTACATAAAGATACTTTTCATTATTGCATCGAATATTCTTATCCTCCACTTGACATCGTCCTCCTTTCACCTATTCTTCATAGCTTTCCAATAAACTTTTCGCGAAACTATTTTGTAACGAATCGAGTGGTCCATCAGAAACTTTCATAAACACCCGTCGGGAGAATTCATTTGAAAGGTATTTCTTGGGATTTTTAAAAGGGTATATTTTTTTTGAGATTTCAAATAGATAATAAAATTTTATAAATTTTATGTTTACGACACGTAACTTTAAAATATTTTTTAAAGTTTATTGTTCAAGGAGCCTTTTGTTCAAAGTTATTATTTAATAACTTTGACAGTTCCTTGAACAACCTTTTTCCCTTTTTCGTCGAAACGCCCTGAAATGCCTTATAAAATAACACGACTCTCTGAAGAGGAGATCAGATAGTATTCGGTCTTGTTAGTAGTAAGACCTAACTAGTGGCATTCGTAGAGGGACTGGTTCGGCATTCTGGTGGACAACTTGATTCTGTTTGTTTAATCTTTTTATTTTGAATACATTTTAATTATCTTAACTTCTTTGTAAATGTTACTGTTAATAAATTTAATTCATTCATTTTAAACCGTGTTAACGAGAGTAAACCCTTCACCTTTAAGAACTTTAGTGAACAGCTTAGATCCAAACTTAAATACAAGATGCCTGTTCAGTCGGGTGGTAAATACAAATACATATCATTTAATTCACATATCGTAATGATGAACCCTGGATCACACTCACGCCTACTACCCGAAAACCTTTAGTCAGAAATCTCACTTCAGTTTGAGATTAGACGTAATATTATACCACAGGCTCGCTACCTAGTGGACAATAAAGGGTACGTTGTAAAGTAACGTTACCGGTTCGCTACAATTTTGACCATAAAACATCTTTTTGCGGAACACCAATAGCTATTTATGCACCAAGGGTGTTAACGTAATACAGCCTAAGAAATGGATGTCGCTCAATGGTCGCAATCATCCAGTAACGCCAATGGTGCATCTTCTTTAGCTTTTCCCATTTTCATATGGGGTCGCTGTTACTGATGAGTCTCATCCATTCTCTTCTATCCGAATACTCATCCCCTAGTAGATCCTTCCTATCTAAATCAAGATTTTATTTTTCACTTCACATAAAATAAAAAGTAAAAATTAACAGATATTTGTACCTATCTGGTAGCCTATGACAATAAACAGTTTATAGATAAAAGAAAACAAATGATATTGTTTAATAAAATTCAAATAAATGTAATTTGGGTTTTTCTCGATTATTTTGTGATGTTTGTTATGTCTATGGCTATGTTTATATCGTTGAAATCAGAATAGAATACTCCAGGGGTCGGCAACCTTTTTGTCAATAAGGGCGCAATTTAAATTCAAATGTTATTGAGGGCGCATAAAAACGTAAAATATGTCGTAACACTCGTGGTTCGCAAGATCGTCTAATCTAGCGCTGATCGCTCAAGTCGAATCACCAATTGATGCGATGTGCATATTGGGCTCAGTATGTGTGTGTCTCGATAGCGAGGGCGCATAATAATCTCACCGAGGGTGCCGTGTTGCCGACCCCTAGAATACTCTATCGAATAAGTTAAAATAAAATGTGTGTTCCTATTTAAAATAACAAAGTTGAACGTACTTTAAGAACCACTGGTCGAAATAAAACATTGTTTCACTCACTGATATTTTTCTTGTAAAATAGTATTTGTTGTCTAATTTAAGCAACCTCGTAGCACTTATAGTTCTCGAGATAGCAATGATGAGCAATATAAAATGAATACCTGTACATATAAAGATATCGTGAGATAGCGGAGTGCGTAAAGTGAGTTCACGTATAACGAAAGATACCTTTAGTCATAAATAAGTTATAACCTTACCACGTTTATTACTTTGTATTTTTAAACAAATTTCATGGATTATAAATTTTTAAACGTAGTCACATAATTTCTACCGGTACTTATTACGCAGATACGCAGTTGCGGTTTAGGCGAACGATATGTGAAAGCATTACAAGGTTCTTAAGTTATACTTTTCTTTAGGTTAACTTTTATCTTATTGAATTTGTTTTTCTATTTTGCATTCATAAGAGAGTCATTATGAAACTGAATTGACTGTTATAATGAGTTTCATTCTGACATTAAACAGTTTATTTCATTAAATTGATTAGATACGAGGGTTACCTTTTATGTTTTTACAAAAGACCACTAGATGGCAATATTGTAGCGTGTCATTACTGTATTCGTAAAATTTGACATTTGTTATTGTGAAATCAGTGACAGTTTATAAATTAACAGAGTAGTTTGTTGACAGTGAGCGTTAAAAAAAAACAAGTTTGTGAAAAAATGTATATTACTTGTGAAGGTTTTCGTTGCACAGATTCGCTTCGTTTAACTTTTGGTAATGAAGCACCATCAGAAAAGACTGTTTACAATTGGTTTGCAGAATTTCGTTGTGGTCGTGCGTGACAAGTTCGGCATGTGACTTACCGTGAGATAGAGACATCCTTTGGCATATCGCAGACTGCAATACATTCGATTTTGCATGAACATTTAGCTGTGAAAAAGATCTGTTCCCGACGGATTCCGCATAATTTGCCCGAAGCTCATAAAAGGCTCGTATTACTCGCACTGTAAAATCCGTATACAACATCGTTACAGATGACGAAACTTGGATTTATTCATATGAACCGGAAACTAAGCTACAATCTACTGTTTTCCAAGATGAACCGAAACCCACGAAAGTTGTTCGTTCACGAAGCACTTCCAAGAATATGGTCGCTTGTTTCTTCGGTTGTATTGGCATGTCGCAACCATTCCTTTAGAGGATCGGAGAACAGTTAATGCTGAATGGTATACAACAATTTGTTTGCCAGAAGTCATCGACAAAATCAGGAAAAACAACCAAAAACGTCACATCATTCTTCATCATGACAATGACAATGAGGTATTGAAAATCGGAACTTTCGACAGGTTACTGTAGAAACGATTGTCGAAAAGCTTACAGAATAGACCCCCAGTCAGGGCGTTTAAGAGGTTTCTCCTATGCAACCTAATGTGTTAAATTTTGACTGTTCACTATCATGGATGGTTCATATAACGGAGTAATGGCATTACAGAGTGCGTACTGTATTTTTAATTTGAAATAGAAAGAATTGCGCGGTAGCTAAATAAATAATTCTTGATGATAACTGAGTGGTTTTCGTTTTGTCAATCTACAAAAGAGTGTGAAGTAAATAAGGATATTTAAAATAAAAACAATGTAAACTGAAAAAAATTAAAGTAAACAATATTTACATAAATTTTTAAATATAAGTTATCCGTTATCTTTTTTTATTAGTATAATCATAATTCTTTTTTATATATTTTAATCAAGTGACGTCAATGCAACTTATAATAGATGGCAGGCAGTTATATAGTATTTAATGAAATTGTTTTGGTGTTGAAAGAACGCGTCACAGTGTCAGGCGGCTCGGCGGCTTGTTTATGGTGGGGGGGCTTCAGCTCTTGGTCTAGTGTCTCAGGGAGGCAAGGGCAAGGGGACAGTGAGAGTTGTTCCTGACCTGTCACTACCGATGGAATGTGAACGAATATCGTTAAAGCAAAAACAACTGTTACGTTATACCTTACCTACGACTTACTTATTTTAACCTTCTTATAATTCATATTCCATCCCAAATTTATTACTATCGTCATTTTAATACTTTAAAAATTGATGTGGAGTGGGAATTTTCACAAATTTCAGGGTTTTGTAGGTATTTAGTTGGGCTGCAGTATAGTATTTCCAAAAGGAATTAGCCACTCTCACGTATTGATGCCTCAATATGACTGACAGTATAAACATTATACCCGGTGAGTTTATGGTTCTATTAACATTAGTTGCCAGGACAGTAATAATTATTTAAAATAAACGTGTTTTCTTATATGCTGTTTAGAATGAATTGTATATACTCTCCTGACATTCCTTCACATTTTTATCAGGCTTAGGACTGGCTAATAAAAATTTGAATTATAAATATAGGCATGTTTAAAAATCTTTTTTATTAAAAGATGCACGGTCGTCACTGTATTTTTCGAATAAAATTCATATATTTTATTTATTATTGTTTTAGATATAAAACTATCTATTTTCTTGAAAACTTGTAAATCGGGTCGTTTTCGTTGCTGAACACTATAGTCCGTTCAAAGGTAAGAATGCAGTATTGCTCTTATGGCAAATGGGAGCGGTGTTGCCAAATGTTGTAAAAGTGTCAAATGTGTCAATAATAAAAATATGAAGAACTCGTATGATTTACAAAAATCAACTCTTATAAAACTCAAAATAGCACTCAACAAAAACAAATGACCATTTGTAGAATACTGCGTCTTCACAGATCAGCGCGTTTTAGAGCTGGCAACGTCGACATGCAAGAAAAGCATAGCGACATTGTGTAAACCCATTAGAGAGTATGAAAAAGAACTACTCCATATGTTCTGTACTGCATACTCACCTTTGAACGCACCATAGTAGAACACCTTCCAAAATTAACTTTTTATAAACGTTCGGTATCAGAACTTTGCAGTCTTCTGACAAATGACTTTTTCCTTTAGTAGCCACGTCCACATTTTCGCTCTCCAAGTCACCGTGCACAGATTCACTATTTTCACTACAGAAATTAGGAATTTCTTCAAAATCAAATGGTCGCCAAAGACCCATGTTGTTAATGTATTCACGCTATGAACGTTGAAAATTAACTAACAAACAAGTATTATATATTATTTGTATAACAACCCCTAAAATTTAGAAACAATAGGATTATAAATTTGGAAAATATTCTTAATGGTTTTTAAGAAACTTCAGTTGAAATAGTGTTATATCTATTCGATTTAAATTTAAAATTCCCTTAATACCTCTTAAGTATCATTCACAGCTCATGTTTTAATAGATAGTACGTAATTCATAATGCATAATGTTAATGGATAATGTTAGTGGCTAGTCACAACAATTTGGTACCTTATATTCTGTTTTCAGCAACGAGTCTTAGGATTACTACCATAAACCCATTCAGCATTGTTAAGCTTTTTAACAAGAGTGGCCAAGAGAGCCAGTGAATATTTATATATTATTAGCGAGAGTATAGTCTATTTCACGATAAGTTGAAGTGACTATCTACTTATGGTCCTAAACACAGTGGGTGGTAATTACAAATAACACTAATCCCTTGTTTGCACCCATAAAGTAGGCAGTGATGTATCAGGTATAAATTGCAGATGTTTTAAATATCTTTTCACTTCACTTTGAATTTTCTATCAGATAACTTGTGATTTGTGTTAAATAGTTCAGTACGTGTTAGAAAAATGTGGCGTCCTTGGAACGAACAATTAACTTCTGTGCAAGCAAATGAAGCAGATGACTATGTGACCATGATAGAAGATGATGATATAGTGCAAGATACAATAAAAAAAAAAAAATCGGGAAAAAACTTGTTTATATTTACCTGTAGAAGCTAAAGATATTGTGGCCAATGTGTATTTATATTTAAGGAACCGCAAAAACAAACAAGCGGCATTAGAAGAGACAAGCAAGGCATCGAAAGTAGCGATGACAACAGTATGGAATATTGTAAATAA
This sequence comes from Liopterus haemorrhoidalis, assembly GCA_963971575.1. Classification (NCBI taxonomy): domain Eukaryota; kingdom Metazoa; phylum Arthropoda; class Insecta; order Coleoptera; family Dytiscidae; genus Liopterus; species Liopterus haemorrhoidalis. Next base: position 20,231,439 of record OZ020614.1, on the reverse strand, counting down.
ATCCATTGATAGGAGAAGAAAACGAAAGGATTCAGGCATATCAAAATGTTTGGATGGTTTCCAGAAAGATGTAATACGGCAAAAAATTTACCAAATGTACACCGAACAAAATGTGCCAACATTGGACATATTGCTCAAAAGATTAATCCAAGACCAGTGTGAAATTAATTGTTCAAAGGTGACCTTATCTCGTGCCCTTAAAAGTATAGGGTTTCAATTTAAAACTTTAAATAAAAAGCAGTTCCTTATGGAGTCAGAGCGATTAAAACTTTTGAGACAAAATTATTTAAAAAACATTAAAAAATACAGAGAAGATAAAAGGTCAATAATTTATTTAGATGAAACTTGGTACGACACACATGAAACAAACTCGAAAGGTTGGGTGGATACGTCAAATAAATGTCAAACAAGAGCACCCTCTAATAAAGGGTGCACGTAATACGTTTATTACGATACTTCATGCAGGTTCTGAAACTGGATGGATACCGAATGCACTCTTGCTTTCTGCGAAAAATATCAAAGATTCTAGTCTCGACTACCATGACGATACCACGGCGGAAATGTTCGAAAACTGGTTCGAAAATAAATTACTCCCGAATATACCGGCTAACAGTGTTATTGTTATGGACAATGCAAGTTACCATAGTCGGCAACTAAATAAAGTACCGAATAGTGCAAACAGTAAGAAGGAAATCCAAGACTTTTTATATAAAAATGGTATTTACTTTGAAGAAAGTTATAAAAAAAATTGTTCAATTAAGTTATTAAAAAGTTATAGTTTTTCTAAAGAATATGTTTGCGATAATATTGCTCAATGCAAAGGACACACAGTTTTACGACTACCTCCGTATTATTGTATATTCAATCCTATTGAACAAATGTGGAGTCAGTTAAAGGCGAGAATAAAACGGAATAATGTTTCTCCCACTTTAAACGGCACTGTGATAGAACTTATAAAAAAAGAAGTGGAAAATAAAGAAGTGGAAAATATCCCTGTAGATGGAAATGGAGATGTAGTTGGAAAAATTGTGTAAATCATGTTATTAAAACTGAGGACAGTTATATTCAAATAGATCGTACTATAATCATTAATTTAGAGACTGATTCAGAGAATGATTTGGACTTGTAAGATTTTTTTTTATCTTAAACATTATTTAATTTAAAATTTATTTATATTTAAAGTTTATTTTCATGATATCTTATGTTTATTTCTTGTTACAATGTGTCATTACATGGTGTAATGTAATTTATACCTGATACATCTCTGGCTAGTTTATGGGTAGAAACAAGGAATTAAGAGTTATTTGTAATTACCACCCACTGTGTTTAGGACCATAAGTAGATAGTCACTTCATCTTATCGTGAAATAGACTATACCCGTGCTTCGCTTTTGCTGTTAAGACAATAATAAGGGAGTAATTTAAATTTTTAATTATTGGGGGGTTTCCGCCATAACTCTCCAAATATTTGTCCAGTCAAAAGAAATGCATTTAGGTAAAAGATTTGTCTTCTTATTCTTAACAATATTTGTTATATAAATTTTTGTTGTTAAGTCAATAATAAGGGAGTAATTTAAATTTTTAATTTTTGGGGTTAAAAATTTTAAATTTAAGTTACTCCCTTATTAATACCCTGTATATATAAAATTCGTCATATACGAATAAAAATGTAATAAATAAAATTATGCAATATACATTTAATAGAATCTTTATTTTACAAATAAGTAGGTACAAAAGTAGTAGGAACCAAAAAACATTTTACTTACTACACAGATGGTACCGTAAAATGGGGTGAACTCGACTACCGAGGTGTACTTGACCGCCGGGTGAATTTGACCACTGGGTTGAACTTGACCACCTGGTGAAGTTGACCACCGGGGTGAACTTGACCACTGGTTGAACTTGACCACCTGGGTGAACTTGACCAAAAACTCAAAAAATGTTTAGAATGTTTACAAATTAACTATCTTTTCACATAAACAATTATATACATATTTTTGTGTGTACCTTACAATACATTACGGTTCGGTTGCTTTTTTAAAAATGTTTTAAATACATAAAAAAAAATATTTAGCTACTCTCTGATTTGTTACATTCAAAATTAATGCTCACTCCGCCCGAAAATATGGTATCATTAATTTAAAAAATGTGGGATTGTCGAAAGTCATATTATTTTGATCTTTTTTGTTTTTATTTCTAAATAAGTGGTTGCTAGGCAACTAATAAACAAATGGCGCGCAAATAGTTTGGCGTATGTCAAAATTAATTCATAGAAAAAAAAAGAAAAAAAACGCGTATCTTAGACACTTTAAAGTTACATCCGCTGTTCTAATAAAATGGCGAATTTTGATCAAAATTGTTCAAGGAAGAAGTTCCAAATTGACTTGAATAACAACCACCAAATAGTCCAGATTATAATGTATTGGTTTTTCACTTTTTAAATTATGTACAATCCTTATAACATACAGCTTCACCGAATACAATCGACGAACTGATTGAATGCGTACAAAATAAATTTAATGGATTAAACAAACAAGCCCTTGATAATGTTCTTCTAACATTGCAAACTTGTCTAGAAGCAACCATGTTAACAAAAGGTGGGAATTCCTATAAGATTCCGCACATTAATAAGGCAAAACTTCATCGTAAGGGACGATTACAAACAACATTATCATGTTCTATTCCTAACCATTTTTTAAGACTAACTAACATAGTAGAGAGTATTATACTTTGTTTTACTAGATATTTGTAACTATGTCATAAATAAAATCATTTTAATTAATTATAATTGTAAATGTGTACCATATTTTCGGACGGAGGGAATGTTATTTTTTGCATATTTAGATTTATTTTGTTAGTATGAATTTTTGTATAAACTTGATGTTATTAAATGTTTTTCTGTGATCAAGTTCACTTCTTTATATGTTAAAGTTGTTACGCAAACAAAATAGAATACCCGGTCAAGTTCCCCACGCCCGTAGTGTACTTGACCAGTCGATTATTTTTAAAATTAAATTGCTGATGTCCTAAAATAATAAAGTTCTAGTTATTGATAGAGGGCATCAGTATTTATGTCCTAGTATGAAAAAAAAAAAAACACTAATGATCCGTGAAAGACCGGTTGAGAAACATTGGTTTAATGGGATATAGTACAGTTGCTTGTGTCTAATACTGCGTTAGGATTAATGCGACCGAAATTATAAATACCAACATCGGCCAGCTGTAAGCCCAGCACAGTTATAGATTTTTAAACGTATTTAATTGTTTTTAAAATTGAAGAACAAAGTCGTCCATATTTCCCAACCACCATACTCACTTGACTTGACCTGTGACTATTTTTTTAGTTTAGTTTCCAAAACTGCAGAACTCGTTAAAAGGATACTGTTTTTAAACAACTGAAAAGATAAAGCTGCGGTTACAGCTCTTAAATTAGTCTACTATACGCTATGACTTATACAGTATTGATTGTCACTACAAGTTTGTCATATGGTGACGCGAGCAACCGTTCACAGCTCTAAATTTAATGCACTCTTCATTGTCGATTGTAGTTAGTGCGTTGTTTTAATGAGACAGACATATAAACACATTAGCTATCTCACTTTACATAACCTGAAAAATACTGTTGCACTAATTTCAATAAATTTTGAATATCGAGAAACGAAAAAGAATGGCTGTAGTTGCAATTATAATTGTGTTATTAAAATTTAGTAAGAAATCACGATCTCGCTGATGGCGGGTTCGTAAAAAGTCACACTTTCCATCGTAGTTGGTTTGAAAAAACAAAGATGTCACAATATTCGTTAGCTGTAAACACTTTCGTTAAATATTAAAACTATCTACTAATTTTATATACAATGCATAGTCTATAGTCGACTAATTTAAGAGCTGTGAATGTAGCTTTAAAGAATAAATGAGCTCTAATTTCGCATAATTTTTAATTATTAATTTTCTTTGTGATCCTCCGTGTATTTTTTTGTTATCCCCGTAGTTGTTGTAGACTAACTTAAGGTCTTCTTCATGGTGTAGGTATTTTTAAAGATATGCACACTTTATAACATTATACATATTTAAAATTGGACATATATAACATTACGAAATGTATTTATCTAAAAAGAATAATATGCCATATTTTTATCCTTTTCTGTCGCACTAAACACTCCATGGCTTCCTCGATATCTTCTGTTTCATTTCCAAATACTTGTGGCGCTAGTTGTTTTAGTCTGAAACGTATTCTTCCTCTTCCGAGGCTGGATTGTATTATGCGGTCTAAAAAAAAAGTGTTAAAGGCACTTCATGGAACACTGAAAAATGAACTTTTAATGTGCCATCAAGTCCCTCGCTTTTTGTGTTAATTATTTACACTCCTTTTTTGGTTAAATATAGTGTAAAGTTTACACTTACATACTGGTTAAATTATAGTGTTATAAACTAAATAGTGTTAAAGTAGTGTTAATTTTAACACTGAAAAAGTAATATTTCATAGAAATAACACTATATGAATAAATGAAGATTTACACGGTGATTTGGTGAACTTTTTACTTTTTGAAATGAAAATTTGAACACTAAAGTTTTAACCAAACTGTGAATGTAATTTTACACTTATGAATTTTTTGCTGTATAACTTTAGAAATACTGAACCAATTTTAATAACACACAGCCGAAAACCTGAACAGATGATGTAGGTACAGATAAAAAAAAAAACTACATAAAAATCGGATCAACAGTTCTCGAATAAAAAGCGCACATACGGACAGACAGACAGACTTTACCTTTATATATATGAAGATTTAGTATTAAGTTATTATCTACAAATACGAAGTACGCAGTTTGACGATGTCAAGTACTAATATTTATAAACATGTTTTAAAATTTCAATTAATTAAATAAATAAGAAAATTAATTTAAAGAACTTCCAAGCTAATTCCTAATATGGAATATTTTAAATATTTATCTGTTTAATATTTCTTAAATTGTGTTAGCAGCCTAAATATTTATACAGGAACGCGTTTGTTTTGATAACTACCGAATATAACAAGTACAGTTATACGTCAGCGCTTCCAATTTTTTATTAGGGTTCTTCTTGCGTTGATAATTAATAAGGGTCAAAAAGTCGCAGAGTCAAACTTTAAAGATAGCTGTCGTTGATTTGTGTAGTCCATGCTTTTCGCATGAGCAATTATATGTAGTACTAAATGGAGTACCCGTACTTCGTATGGTTTTTGTAATGTACATTTTTCTGAACGTAAATGATAAGTGAGATATTTAAATAGAACACTTTTCTTCGTTTTTTCGAATCGTTTCTTTATTCTAAATTACTCTTTTATATATATATATACTAGTGCACCCGTTGCCAACTGTGTTGGCAAACACATCATTACCTTAATGTGGAACTTGCTCGACACCTCAGACTTCTTTCTCTAGGCATACGCCTTACTTCATCCAATTCAAATTGAATCAACTCTTCGCCAATTATTAAAAACTGGACAAATAATGAGTATTATTCCGAATTATTTATTCATTAACTTTTTAGGATAGGAAAATGATTAATTTTCACTCAGTGCATTACATTTATAACGTTAAAACTAAAAATGATTTCAGACGTTAAATTTAAAATATATTTATTAAAATAAATTTTTCAATTTCTTATATAATATAAAAAACCGCACACGGATTAATACGCACACGGAAAAAAGCGCACATGAAAAAATACACACACGGAAAAAAGCACACACGGAAAAATACACACACGAAAAAATACACACACGGAAAAAAGCGTACTTACACTATATCTCAAATCAGTTTGAAATAAATCGTGAAAAACTATTACACAGTAAAATTTAATTGTTTGCCCGCTTTAATATATTGCGTTCAAATTTGTAAGGTCAAACCAGGTCTGGTTATTTGGGTTACTTTTATAGTGTATTATTGACTTTTAAATGTAAATTTGTCATTTCAAAATATTCCTTACGCTGTAAAATCTACTTCAGATTTGTTGGTCATGATCATTATAACTAAGATATCATTTATCTTTATGTCAAATGGAAAGACATTTTAAGAAATTGAAATTTTTTATCATGTTTTAATACCAACATGGCTTACAATTTCAAAGGTGCAAACTGAATGTATCAATTTGTAATTTTTACCAAAATATTTTAAATTTTTCGAACGAATTTTAAATTTACATAAATAATTTGTCACCTAGTGGCGCTGATATGAATGACGAAATTCGGCCTGTAATTTTTGGTAAAAATTATTCATTTTTACCAAAGCGTGTTTTACTCACTGCATTATATTTACATTTTTGAAAATTTAAAACGTTAGATAATTTAAAACGTTAATCGTAGAAATAAAGAAATAATAAAACATTGAAAAAATAATAATAAAGAAAAGAAAGTCACATTTTTCTTATATACTTTCATCAGAACCAAATATTTTTGTGTAAACATATCAATTAATAATTATAATTATCACGCCTTATATGTCAATATACACTTCGGTGAGCTTCGGAATATTTCGTTATATTTCGGAATCTCGCTTCAAATTTGTTTTTGACGTCATAGCACGCACCCACGCAGGGACACACATTGGCGTATTATATTATAGATATTTTGATGTTAAGTAAATAGTGATCAAATCATAGTGTATAGTTTATAAATTTTAGACCTGTGAATGCTGCTTTAGAGTACAAACTCCTAGAAATATTGTTTTCGCCTTGGTAGCATACATTGATTAAGCGCTTGTTAACATACGCAGATTAGCGAGAATAAATATCGTCTTACTTTCAAATTTACCCAGATACGTTAAGCGCCGACAAGTACCGGCGCTTGCAACATGCGCTGATAAGTAAACAAGAATCTTTGAAGCTTTTTAAGCCTTCAAAAAACACGATTTTAAGGGATACAGTAACTGTAACTGAATGTGACGACGCCCCAAGAAAAAAGTTGGTTTCTGAGCACCACACCCCCCCAAGAAAAAGAGCGAGGAGCGAGCCAGAACAGACACGTGAGTGATGTTATAAGGATCTTTTGGTCGTACCTACAAAATCCTAAAAGATAATATAATTAAATTACCGTACAATTTATAGAAAAAATATTTATTATTACGATAACTTGTATCAGCAACATTCTGTTCATCTTCACTCTTTGTACTATCGCTCGTCTCCTTTTAATGTCACTCTTCGTATTATTTTCTTCTGAACTATTGTCAATCTCTTCAAAAACCGTCATCTTCGATACTATCCAATGCGTTGCTTGTACCGCATTTCTTAAAAGTCTTTATAACCGTCTTTTTACAGCTTCCCATGAATTTTTTACCCAGATAGTTCTGAAATTGTCCGTTTCATACATACTGTTGTTGTAACATCGTGATTTCGCTTTGTCATTCGTTTGTTCCGCTCTTCCCGCATAATACGTTGGTTGCCTTTTATATTTCGGGATTTGAGATCAAAAACAATTATTTGTCAACAAAAGTGGCTTTACTGTTTTTCAATATATTCTCCATGAAGATCAATACACTTTACATTTGTTTGAACCAATTTTCGAAGCACTTTTTTCACTCCGATTGAGGCTTTTTAATGGTCCCACTAATGCTCAAGGATACCTCAATTTCACGATAAGTCACATGAAGATCTTGCAATATCAGTTCACGGACAGCATCAATGTTTTCCGGAACAACAACCGATTTTGGACGACCTTCACGAAATTCATCCTTAAGCGAACTACGGCCACGATTGAAGTTGGCAAACCATCGATAAATAGTAGTCCTTGATAGTGTTTTTCGCCCATCGTCGAATTAAGTTCGTCGATGCACTGTTGTTGGATTAATCCACGTTGAAAGTTGTAAAAAATAATCACTCGAAAATGTTTACGATTTAATTGCATTTTTAGTCGAGATGATATTTTTTTCAAGTGACTGTAAACAACACAAATAGCGCTCGTACGTCAAATAGTTCTGAGTACGTATACCGTCAAAAATATCATTCTTTACGATAGAAGCGTCAGTTGCCAGATGACAGCACTAGTTTAGCGCAATCCCGAAATATAAGAGCCAACCCTCGTATTAACAGTACATTAGGAAAAATGAAATAAAATGTTAACAAAGAATGTTATTTTTAGTATGTAACGTTCACAATTGTAAGAAAAATGGTAGAATAAATTGTACTTGTTTAAAGTTTGAGGTTTCCTACACGTGTGCCCACAAGTCTCAGTTTAATAAGTTGGATTTAATTGTAGCTGCTTCCTATGAATGGTGGCCATAATTGCGTTGTTAGCTATTCTCTCGTTTCTTTCTCTTTTTACAAACTGAATGAAAAACCAACAAAGAAGTTTTCTTTTTCCAACGTATAATTACATTCATACTCAATAATTTCTTCGGAGGTTACTTAAGGGTAGGCTTAACACCACAATTCATACAAGTTTCTAATACAAAATTAAAAATCTATAATAATAAAATTGGAGGCTATATCTGTTTTTTTTATTTTCTCTGCCTCATATTTGGTTTCTACGCGTTTCTGATGATTGTAAGACAATATCCGCAAAACATTAGTTTTTGTCTCTCTGTCGGTCTGTCTGTTTGTCTGTCCGAGATTCACACAAAAACGGCTGGACATATTTTCACGTAAGTTGGTATATGTTGAGTAAAACCAGGTTTCGAACATAGGCTACAAGGCATTTCAAAATTTTTATTCTAGGAGGGTGTTTTGGGTTATGCCTATTAAGAAACATAAAATATTATTGACTTAAAAGAGAAATGTATATTTGCAATATTTTTCAAAAACGCAATCTGATCAAAAATCCCTCTCGTACGTTTCCGGCTCAGATCAATATACATTACTAATAATTTTTTCAGATTTTTAGTTTAACCCTTTTGGGTATAGAACATACCATATTATTTTTAAAGATCGGCATAAAACAATTATCCCGTATAACTATAATCACATTGTTAAACTACAAAAGAACTAGGGTTCATGTTTACAACCACGTTGTAAACAGTCAACGGTTAGTGGCGTATACATACATACGTTTAAGTAATAACTGTAAATAAATGTACATGTTTTTGTTAATCCTTTAAGTAAGATGCGTAGTGTGAAAAACTAATCCCAACGGTTATGGGTTGACACGCCTAGTTATATCACTTCTACTGTAATTTGATGAGTTCCCTAACTTTTATTATTTTATTGCGATCTTTAAAACTAATTTGGTACGGACTATTCTGTTATACATTCATTTTGTTTGTGTGCTAAAATTTATAAATAAAACCAGTAATTTTCTAATTTCTCAGTTAATATTAATTTTAATTTAAGTGTGTTTTAAATCATTGGAAAGAGAGAAAAGAATATTTTATTGCGATCTTCAAAACTAATTTGGTACGGACTATAAAAGGGTGCGGGAGAAGAACTTTTTCAGCAAATTTTTGGCTAAAATCGTGTTAAAAGAAACGAATTACAAAAAACTATATATCGTTCCTTAATCTACGTCTTGAGGGCTTACTTTTGATATCACAAAATAAATTTTAAAAAAATATGTTTTTTTTTTATCAACGACATAAAAAATAGACATTTTTCGAAAAACTAATCTGATCAAAAATTCTTGCTGAACTATTCCGGTTCCCATCAATGTTCATTACGGAGATTTTTTTTTAGTTTCTTAGATCAGCCCCTCTGGGAGATACGGTAGGGGACAAAATATTTTAATACATTTTTGATGAAAATCCCATATAAAATTTGATTCATCAAAAATAAAAATTTGCTTGTTGATCCACACATTAAGAGGTTTAATTTGGTATACCATTCAAAATTTTAAAAAAATATTTATTTTTTTTTATTAAATACAGTCGATTCCGCTTAATTGGGACACATCGGGACTTAGGCATTTTGGCCCAATTAAGCGGCTGCTCCAATTAAGCGAATTTCACATAAAATTAAACAATGCATATTTTTCTTTCAATAATTTTACTTTATAAACTCTTGTGCGTCAATGCGTCAAGTGTAGTCTGTCTTTTGTTTTTGTAACATTTCACTTCTACAAAATCAGCACAGGTATTCAGTGCGGATGTAGGGCTCCCTTCATTTCCTTCCTGCATAAAATAACGCTGTAATATTTAATTCTTTGTACATATTTTTTCTTGAGAATATGTGAAACATAATATGTACTGTGATCTTAAATTTACTGTCCCAATTAAGCGGAATGTTGTCCCAATTAAACATGTAAATTTACTGTTGGTTCCTTGGTTTGGTTTCTGTTCTTTGAGATTTGGCCCAAATAAGCGGCTGCCCCAATTAAGCGGTGGCCCAAATAAGCGGCTGCCCCAATTAAGCGGTGGCCCAATTAAGCGGAATCGTCTGTACATATTTGTATATATTTGTCTCGAGATGTGTTTTTTTTTAACTCTCAGTATTTTTCCTATATGTGGGACAAAGGCAAGAATATGCAGGCCATATTTCTACTTTCTATGTTAAGCCGCTGGCTACAATTTCTAACGTACAGACAGACAAACAGATAGACAGACATATGAGTGACGTTATAAGGGTTTTTTGTTGGTCATACCTACAAAACCCTAAAAACGATTTTTGGCAAATTATTTAAATTTTTTTGAAAAAAGTTAAATGGAAGCTCTTAGTACTTAAATAACGAGTAAAAGTAATTATCAAAATACTGTTGATTTTGATGTGATTATGGAACAAATATTCCTAGACATCCAGTATTATGTTGGCTTCTTACATTTATTAAATACCCACAAAACCCTGAAATGTTTGAAAATTCACACTTCATATCAATTTTTTAGTGTACCATGAAGTCTTTTTAACACTACTTTTTTAAGAGAGTAGCTTGAAAACCGCTGGTTTAAAAAAAATATTGTTTCTTATAAGCAAATGTGCCCCTTGGTCTCCTACAACTTTGTTATTTAGTATTTTTTGAAGGGACCTGAAGTTGAACCCGAACCGATAACCCGAAGAAACCTATATTTTTCGTGAACCTGAACCCAACCCTTATATTTCAGTGTCAGTGAACCAAAACCTGAACCCGAACCTTTTATGATTAACCGGTAACCATGTACTTTTAACAGGTTCAGTAAATTATTGTTTACTTATTATTTATTATGGTAATTATTGTATACTTTACATTTTTAAATTATTATTTTATGTAAGCTGTTCACTTTTGTAAGAACGAACTAAAAGGAATTTTTGTTTTCAATAGTTTGCACCTTTCAAACTGTACGTCATGTTGGTATTAAAAAATTATAAAAAATATCACTTTCTTAATAATTATCAGAACCAATAAATCTTAAGTCGGTTTTACAGTGTAAGGAATATTTTTAATTGACATTTAAAGTCCGTATTACACTATAAAAGTAACCAAAATAACTAGATTTGGTTTGTCCTTGCAAAATTGAACAGCTTATAGTATATTTTATTTTGAAAAACGTTACAAAATCTGGTGACTTTAGTGATTGTTGTGTTGTAAATGGACTTTAGGAAGAATATCAACTTGTAAATATGGCTTTGATTTTTCTTATGTTATAGGGGAAAAATTTTAAGATCGTAGCGCCACACGGATTTTTTTGAAACCATTCTAAATCAGATACCACTTGACATTTACTAGTAAATAATAGCGAAAAGTGTATCAAAAAACGACAAAAAATAAATAATTGTTAGGGTTTTTCTGATTTTGTTTTAAAATTTTATAATCAAGTAAGTATACACACGTATTGTGAGGACATTTTTTTTAAGTGACATTACTTGTACACATCTTAAATACTACATTTTGTGATCTGGTTTTAAGTTATGGCGGCACAGTTTTCTATTGTCGATTGTTTTAATTATATTGTGGGAAATAATAATTCCCGTGTTGTTTACGAAGGCGTAGAAATCGACAATGCTGGGCATATAATATTGTGTGGAGTCACTGAAAAAAACAGAGTTCATAAAGATTTATGCATTATGCCTACAGACGTTTCAGGAACAGCCTTAACAGGAATTTTCAAGATATGCGATAATAAATACAAAATTGAAAATATTTTTTGTAGTCACTATCATTAAAATGTAATGAGCAAACTTTGATATAAGGGCTCACTTTTTTTCCAATTTTTAAATTGTTTATCTAAACATTGCGTCGATTCCTAACCTCTTGCTTTCCCAATTTTGTTTCGAACCGTACGGTGTCTGATATTGGTGGAAACAAATGAAACGATATTTCCGGGTTTCTTATTTTCAATGAATTGCACATAGGCACACAACAATATGTATTATACATTTTTCAATGATTATAATAAAACTTTAAAAACAAACTTCATACAAAACCAATACACAAAACGAAATGTTATATGTAGTACACAAGTTCATGAAACGCTCACCAGATGGTAGGGTGCTTAGCTGCAAATCCCTATAGGCTATTCGAAACGTTTAGGCGGAACTAGATTTTAAAATCTAGTAATTTTTGTGTATTAATTCGGACTTTTGGTCATTTTGTTTAAGCTTTGTAAATTATACTCACATTGCAAATTCTAGATTAAATTGATTATCATTATAAAATGTCCTTTTCATTGCATTTTAATTTTTTGTCATTCTTAATAAAAATATCCCATTTTTTTTTTGTCTTCAAAATTTGGAAAAATGTATTAATATTTTTGACATATGTCGTTCGTTTCCATGGTTTCAGTGTTGTAATTTTAAATTTTTACATATAAAACCTGAAACACGAAATAACCCAAGCAAGGTCCCTTCTCGTGACAACTTAAAAGAACGAAATTTCCATTTAGTTCCGCCTAATCGTTTGGAATAACCTGTATATTCATTCAAAAATTACAAATGAAAGATTGTCATTAATGTCAATTAATTGTCAAATATTTTGAAAGGTGTCATTTCAGAATTACCACCCTAAGATGATATAAATATACAATATAAAAAATGAAGTTTCCCTCTTAGTTATATATTACAAAGTGAAATAGAGTATACTTTTATTTAAAATTTTCATTGCACCCGAACCCGAACATGAAAAAAATTAGGTACTTGAACCTAAAAAAAAAATTCTGTTATTGAACCTGAATCTGAAACCGAACCAGAATTACCACATTGAACCTGAATCCGAACCTGAACCTAAATAAATTCAGCTTCAGGTCCCTGATTTTTTGTATTTCTAATTATATAGAAAATAATGGCGGTGTCCCATTTCGTTGTTACACACTGAATAATAAAGAAATTTATAAAGTACGGGTTCCTCAATTACTTTTTAATATAATAACTAAAATTGTTGAAAACAGTTTTTAATTAAAAATGTTGTTTATACCACGAACTCACCAGTTTCAGTTGCACTTGGACTTGTTAAAGTTGTTGATACAAGTTCGCGGCATCTTCATTAACTGAACAATGACAATTTCCACGTTCGTCTTTATATACATTTTAATGAATGGTGTTTATGTTGCTCGTATCTGTAATATAATTATTTCTGGGAGCAATAAATTATCTAAATAAGTCATGCTTAATATTTAAAATTAAATATCAATTAAAATATTTATATACAATTGTTTATACAAAACGGGACACCGTCATTATTATCTTTATTATTATAGATAAATAAATATACGGTATAACAAAGTTGTAGGAGACCAAGAAGGAAATATATGATATATGCTTACAGAAGAAAATATTTTTTAAACCAGTGGTTCTCAAGCTTCAGCACTGTTATATATTTTTTTAAATTAGATTATACATATTTATTAGATTCATTCAACTTTTTTTTCTGAGCATTTATTTCGAATTTCAAACTTGAATCAATGAAAATGAAATATTACAAATAATAAAATTGCAATTAATTATTTTTCTACGACTGTATAGTAGTACTGTCTGAAATCGGTCTTGACGGAACCAGTTCCAAAAAAAAAAACGGTTTCGGGTTTACCCGGTTACCCGGTTTCGGAACCGGGTATCCGTAAACGGTTAATCGGTACCGGTTAATCGGTACCGGGTAATCGGAATCGGGTATCCGGAAACGGTTAATCGGAACCGGCTAATCGGAATCGGGTATCCGGAACCGGGTATCCGGGTAACGCGAAAATTACCACGTCGCTCAATAAGTCTCCGGTCTAACTAAGAAAAACATTTTTTTTTTAGAAATTCGACTTTATTCATCAACATACTCTCCTTCATAAGTGTGATACATTTATTCCAATGCTCCTAAAATTAAAAAAATTAAAATTAATTAATTAATTTAAATTCAGCATACCAATCAGTTATAGTTGATTTGCTTGGTGCAGAGTCTCTATAACGTTTATCAAGCCACTGTTTGGTTTCAATAGTATTTTTTCCCATCAAGAAACAATGTATAATCAACACACGAAATTCTTTTTTATCCATTCTTTTGAAAATTACAAAACTGGAGTCACTAAAACCATTGTAACCTCTAAACTAATTGTCAGAATGTCATGAAATTTTCACACGTATCGTTTGAAGGTTGGTACTATGCAGAAATCATATGGGTCTGTCAACAGTGTTGCCATATATATGTCAGACCGGAGACTTATTGAGTGAAGTGTTACAAACCCGGTTTTACCCGAAAGCCGGAATCGGGTACCTGAAAAACCAGTTTCGGTTCCCAGCACTACTAGGAATTTAGGTTCGCACTATTTTCTGTCTGACTTAACTTGATGGTTTCGGTTTCCAGCACTAATTTTAATATATTTATGTTTACAGTTTACTTACATCAACATCGGGAATTTGTATTCATTCGAATTCCTCTGGTGTTTTCCCGACCCTAGAACCGGGTATCTAATCTAGGAACTCGGAATCGCTTATTTGGAACTGGGTATTCGAAACTGGGTATCCGGAACCGGGCATTCGGAACCGGGTATTTGGAACCGGGTAATCGGAACCGGGTATCCGGTAACGCAAAAATTACAAACCCGGTTTTACCCGAAAACCGGAACCGGGTACCCGAAAAACCGGTTTCGGTTCCCAACACTACTGATTAGTAAATGTAGCACGTCCCCCACTCCTTTTTATTGCACACTGCTGACCTGTTACGTAATGAGCTCATTACATAACAGGTTCAAACAGCAATGGCCGACCGTTGCTAGGCAACGTAATAAATAGGTGTAAAGCAACTGTCAAATTATTATTAGTTTGTGAAGGAAACCGGATTAAAATTAAATAATGCAGTTAAAGTTGTCGAATTTTGGAAATATATTTTTTGATATAGTTGGTCTTGGTCAGTCAGTTAATCAGTTGACGCAAGTATTGTTATTTTAACTGAATTTTCATTGCGTATGATAATTAGATAATACTTTATTTATGTACCTTTCGGTTTAAATCTTCTACATTACGAATGACACGTACATGACTGTTGCTAGGCAACGTAATAGGTTAAAAGCAACGTTATAATCATGGGAAAAACATAGTATGATACTTGCATGGAATAGTCATTTTTCGTTGCATTATATACACCATTGATTTTTTCAATCTGGTGCACTTTTTATATTATTATTTCTTTTTAGGATTTTGTAGGTATCACCACCAAATACCCTTAAAACGTCACTCATGTGTCTGTCTGTCTGTCACATCCACCATAAAAACACACCCCCAGATAAATATAAACAAATATGTTAAAGTAATGAAAAAATAAATATTACTTAAAATTTTGAGTGGGGTATCAAATAAAATCTCTTAATGCGTGGATAGATAAGCAAATTTTTATTTTTGAAAACATCATTTTTTTTGTGGGATTTTTGCCGAAAATATGTCAAAAAAAGTTTTGTCTCCCACCCTATTTCTCAAAGTGGTTGAAAATCTGAAAAAAATCTGCATAATGTACATTGCTGAGAACCGGAATAGTTTAGCAGGAATTTTTGATCAGATTAGTCTTTCGAAAAATGTCGATTTTTTTTGTGTTGATGTGAACTTATCAAAGGAAAGGACGTAGATTAAGGAACGAAAAGTAGTTTTTTAAAATTAGTTTTTCTTAACATGATTTGAATCAAAAATGTCCCGGCCACTTTTAACCAAAGGGGTTAAACTAAAAATCTGAAAAAAATTATAGGTAATGTACATTGATCTGAGCTGGAAACGTACGAGATAAATTTTTGAACCGATTGCATTTTTTAAAAATATTGCAGTTTTTGTGTGTTTGACAAAATATTATTTTTTTAATTCATGGCTAAATTATGGCTAATAATGTTATGGATTTTTTTATTTATGACTAAGATACTGTGTCTTTTTGTGAAATTAAAAATATATTAAAAACAAAAAAAATAGCAGTTAATAGAACATTACAATTAACATTACATTGTTAATAGAACAAATATTCGTAGACATCCGGTATTATGTTGGCTTCTTACACTTATTAAATATCTACAAAACCCTGAAATGTGTGAAAATTTACACTTCACATCAATTTTTAGGGTTTTGTAGGTATTACCAAAAAATTTCTTATATTGTCATTTTGTCGTCTGTCTGTCTGTCTGTTCGGTAAAAATTGTAGCCAAACGCCTAAACCTAGAAAGCTGAATTTTGGCATGCTTATACAACTTTTTGACCCGCACATAGGAAAAATACTAAAACATCTAAAAAACATATCCCCCTAAAAATATAAACAAATATATGCTCATCGAAAAAAAAAAAAAAAAGAACATATTTTTTTAAAATTCTGAGTAGGGTATCAAATGAAAGCCCTTAGTACGTGGATTAGCAATCAAAATTTTATTTTTGCAAAATGAATTATTTTGACGCAATTTTTGTCAAAATTGTGCAAAAAAAAAATTGTCCCACACCCTGTAGCCCAGATGAAAATCTAAAAATCTGAGTAATGTACATTGGTGTGAACCGGAATAGTACAGCAGGAATTTTTGATCAGATTATGTTTTCGGAAAATAACGCATTTTTTGTGTTTTTTGGTTGATACTAGTTTGTCTTCATGGTGTAGTGGTTAGACATCTCGCGTCCTAAGTTGCAAACTAATGTTCGTTTCCTGTCACAATTTTATTTTTTTATATTTTGTTTAAATTATTTTGTCAAAATTCTAGTTATATTTTGGCAAATGGTGAACGTAAATTTAACAGTGGGAAGTGTTGAAATTATAATTTATGTTTCAATGTATACGAAATCAGAGGGGTGGAACTTATGACTTAAAACAACCAATGGAAGCCATAGATTTTCAAAATCTTAATGAACCTTGCTATATAAAAAAAATACTGCACATATTTAGAAACCTAAATAATGGTATTAGGCATTCGAATTAAAATTAACAAAAAAATACTTTAACATAAAATTTGTTTTGGCATCCCAAATAATCATCATTCACTTACTAAATACCTGCGAAATCCTGAAATGTGTGAAAATTTACACTTCACATCAATTTTTTATTGAAAATCCTGCAGATATAATAACCCCAATTTTTTTTTTCGTTTTTTGAAAATCTTCTAGGAAGCTTTTTATTTCAATGTGGGTGGTATAGGATTTAAAATAAGCTATAATGTTGATTAATTGTTAATAACACATTATACGTTTAATAGTAACAATAAAATTTAAACCATCCTAAGTAATAATTGAGTTTCCATATTGGTTTGATGATTGAGCATTAATAACATTAAGTGTTTGTATCGACATTTATTACACCTATTATAACATAGTTTCTCACGTCATGCCACCATATAAGTATAAAGGCAAGTGATGATTAATAATTACAATAAAACAGTCCAGTTTAAACCATAACATTGTTAAATGTAAGTTTATGCTTCACCTTTTTGATAAATGGAGTATGTGATATGTAGCCTATTGTATATTATCAGTAAAAATAAATAATAATATTCGATAAGCGCATCATTAATGGCCACACAGTGTGCACAACTGTGATTCCCAAACTTTTACTTAATGTTTTTGGGATTTCGTAGGCATGACTAGGGTTGCCACCTAACGCCTCACTCTGACTCGGAGCAAAAAAAAGTTGTGTTTTAAATAGAGATGTGTCGGATCACATAAAAGCCAGATCTGGGGATACGGATACGGATAGGGATTATTTGTTGTCTGATCCTTAACACGGATTTTCCATGTTAGTACAGAGACCTTGAAGCTATAGTTATCAGTCTAAACTCCAAAATAAAATTTACTACACCTTGGGCATTTTTAGGTGCAAGCTTGTATGAAAACTAATTTAATTTTTTTATAAGATATTTGTTTAAATTCCGCCTTAGAAAAACGGATACGGACCCGAGTATGGATTTTTATTTTTTGCAGATTATCCGCGGATACGGATAGCCGGCACACCACTAGTTTTAAATATAATCCATTGCTCATCTGAGTAAACCATGATTTTTTTTTTGTTCGGTTGCCTAAAATTTGACATAAAATTTAAAAAATAATTACATTCTCCCAATCTTATTTCCATATTTTTTATGTTCAATTAATATAATTGTAATTATCAACTCATATTAAATAGAATTAATACAATTCATATTGAATAGAATTACTGAGATGAAGAAACATCGTGAATGGATTTTAAGTAAATATTTATTATATATACAATATAAGCTTCATAAAATAAGAAAAGAAAATTTAAAAAATGCGATGAAGGGGAGACGCAGATATTCAGAAAATCACTTGAAGAGCGGGGGTCAAAACGTATAACAAACCGTCAGTATTATATAAAAAAAGTTGGATGTTTATATTTCACGCGACCCGGAGAAATACGGATCAAACCCGGAACCCGGAACCCGGACACAAACCTGTAAAACCCGGAACCTCCGGGTCAGATCCGAAGAGGTCAACCCTATGCATTACCAAGAAACCCAGAGTAAATAAATACTCCTTCCATACGAAAATATGGTATACTTTACCAAAAAACAATGTGGGATTAACGAAAGTAATATTATCTTGATCTTTTTTTGATTTTATTTCTAAATCAGTGGTCGCTAGGCAACTAATAAACAAATGGCGCGCAAATAGTTTTGCATATGTCAAAAGTAATTCACAGAAAAAAAAAAAAAAAAAAAAACGTATTTTAAACAAATTAAAGTGACACCCGCTGTTCTAATAAAATGGCGAATTTTGATCAAAATTGTGTTGAATTGGAAGGAAGAAGTTCCAAATCGACTTAATACACACCGGCCAAATAGTCCAGATTTTAATTTATTGAATCTTGGCTTTTTCAATTCTATACAATCTTTACAACATACAGCTTCACCGAATACAATCGACGAACTGATTGAATGCGTACAAAATGCATTTAATGCATTAAACATACAAACCCTTGAAAATGTTTTTCTAACATTGAAAACTTGTCTAGAAGCAACCATGTTAGCAAAAGTTGGGAATTCCTATAAGATTCCGCACATTAATAAGGCAAAACTTCATCGTAAGGGATAATTACAAACAACATTATCATGTTCCATACAAGCTGTGGAGACGGCCACGTCCTTGTTAAATTTAAACTTTTTGTATTATTCTTTGTTTTACTAGATATTTGTAACTATTTCATAAATAAAATCATTCTGATTAATTATAATTCTCACATTTCATGGGCCCTGAGCCTTTTTGTGAGTCTGTTTTTTTTTTACTTTTTTAGCCACAAACATCAAAATTTTAGAGAGTAACTCAAAAGTGACCATATATTTGTGATCCAAGGCTCAAAATGTATAAGTGTACGAACTTTCCAACAATATTAAAAAAAAAAAAATCCCTAAAATTTTGATATTTTGATAAAAAAAAATTTACTCCGATTTTAGCCAAAATATAGTTTTGAGCTAATTTTGGGGTGAGGAATATGATTTTTTTTTTAACTCATACTTTCCTCGTTTTTTAGTTAGAACCAATTTGGGGCAGTTTTTTGCTTCACAATGGACCAAATTTTGTTGATCTGTGACCAAAAATATATATCAATACCAACTTTCAATAAAATCGGAGACAAACATTTTTTGATTAAAAATCACTATTTTCGATTTTTGGCCATTTTCAAATGTTTTGGATTACTGGCGACACAAAACTTAATAGACGGTTTATTAATGCTCAATTTTTTTTTTTTTTTTAGACTAAACGATGTCAGGGAATTTAAAAAATTAAAACCGCAGATTTCTATTCCTAACCATCTTTTAGTTAGTATTTATTTAATTAGTATTTAGCAATTTCCAAAAAAATTAAAATAAAATTCAAAATTTTCAAAAAATATTTTCGTTTCAAAATATTTTTACAAGTCAATTAGAACCTCAAGATTTCAAAAATTTTAACCGCTGGTCTTTTTCGCATTTCGTTTTTGAGGTACGTCCATGAGAAGATGAAAATTTCTCTAAATCACGCCATATTAAAATTTGTTATAATTTTAAAATACGCAAAACGAATATGGCCTCAATTTTTTTCTAGACTAAATAAACTAGGAGGAATCCAAAAATTTGAACCACAGGTTGTTATTTTTAACCGTTTTTGGCCATTAAAAAATGTCATAATCTCAAAACGCGTTAAACGATTAAAGCTTTAATTTTTTTTCTAGACTAAATATACTACGTAGAATCCAAAAATTCCATCGCAGGTTGCTATTTTTAACCGTTTTTGAGTTGTGTTTTTTTTTAATTCACGGTTTTTACAAATAAAATAAATTATAACATTAAAAAAATTGTCGTAATCTCAATACGCGTTAAACGATTAAAGCCCCAAATTTTTCTAGACTAAATAAACTACGAAGAATCAAAAAATTTCAACCGCGGCTCGCTAACTCTAATCGTTGCACAAAGGATGCAAATTATGCTACTAAAAAGAAAGTGTCGTAATCTCAAAACGTGTTAAACGATTGAAGCCCCAATTTTTTTTTTAAACCAAATAAATTACGGAGAATCCAAAAATTTCAAGCACACATTATATATGATGATGATTTTATATATGGGTATATTATTGGCGATCGACCAAAAAGAATTACGCGATCGTTGTTTTTGACACCCCGGCAATAAGGTCTTTTAGTCTTTTAACTTAAGTTATAACTTTAGTTATAATGACAGCAAGTACTGAGATCATTTGCGTTGGCGTAAGTTATTTGTTACTTGTTTGTTTTTTGTGTATTGATAGACCATATCTTATGTGTTTGTTTTTTCTTTTCAATTTATCAAAATTAGTTCTTGGAAGATATTTAATAATCTAAGATAAAAGTTATCTTGAAATTTTTGATATTATATATAAACTTATGAAATTCCGTTCTCAGAAATCAATAAAAATTGATTTATTTGCGAAACTGATTTTTGAAAAATTTGCAACCATGTGATGCACTCTATTAAGATTAATATAATAATTAATATCCATAATAATATTAAATAACATTCTATTAATTATAATATAATTAAAAGTAGAGACTGTTAGTTAGTTAGTTAAAATTTTTGGCGCACAGCAACAAAGACTATTTGCGCCTATCGTAGCCCATCTAAATGGCTACACTACATATTAAAAACAATAAATTAGACATTAAATAAATAAATAGAATCATTCAAAATACGCAAGGACAAATACAAATAAATAATATAAAAAGTCTGTTCGAAAAAATGAACAGACGCAGGGTGATAGTAAGAGGCTGTAAAGGGGCCAATTACCATCGAATATCACAGGTTAATAATAAAACACATTAAAATAAGGTGCAAGACTTCACACATAAAACAGTAAGTTCGATTCTCTCAGGAAGAGTATCAGCCTGTCCATGTGTACTCTGTCGTCACCTAAAGCAACTGACAGGTCATAGGACAGGCCTAACCTCTCCCTGACATCCTCAAACTGTACACATTCAGTTAAAAAGTGTAACACAGATAAATTTGTTGCAGGGGTATCCGCGTATTATCCGTGGATATCCGCAACTTTTCAGCGGATGCGGATAGATTATCATTTAAACCATGCGGATGGGATGCGGATAAAATGTCATATCCGCTTATCCGCAATATCCGCGTGAACATTAAATCTTCGGTTACTTTCTAAGAAACACGCGATTATTCTGACTATGCAGTCCTCGGTTACCTTCGGTTGTCTGTATACACATGTGATATTTTGTAGCATTCAATCTCACTCTATGTTATTGTTATTAAGAGAACTGTCCGTAATCGAGATTGTGTTGAGACAGTCAACATAACTTTTTTTTTATTATTGAAGGTATATAGAAAATAATATTTTCAACAAAAGTTGCTTGGTACACTTTCCATGTAATTCTTCCTACCTCTGCTCTAATTCTGGCTTTTAAATATAATAAACGTTTTTTTTACATAAAACTGATTAGTAAGTTTTATTTAAATACCAAAATTTCTCTATATACATTTTTCTCGAAAATTTTATTATGTAACCTGCCAATTGTTTTATGCTACCCGAAGAAAAAAATCTTGCCGATTCCAAAAATTGAAATTGACAAAAATTGAAAGATGACACATGTTGCTATTTGAAAAAATTATGAACCACCTTCTACCAAGTAACTTTTCTCTAGCCGACCGGCGTAGCGTATAGGTAACACATGTGCTCTGTGTTGCTAAGGTCTCGGGTTCGAATTCCGTTCAGGCATGGTATTTTTCACAGATAAAAATTGTCCACAGCAGCAAAGGCCATTAAATTTAAAAAACTTCTCTATTTTTTTGTTTTTAATTCAATAATAAAAAATATATATATAGCCACGTTGTATTACTTTTCCTCACCTTGGAAAAGCTAAAACTGACGTGAGATGTTAGTTGACATTAATATGATACTTGACAGTACTATCAACACGTATTTCATGAGCAGCACGCCACCTGCTCCCTACGACAAAGGACGCTTAGGCCCCCCAAAATTTTTGTCTCTCTCTAGGTTTCAAAATTATTAGCGTATCTAGGCCCCAAAACTTTTGGCGTCCTTTACGTTAGTTTTAGTTTAAATCCAAAAATTTTCAGTAGTGGTTTAGAGCAGCGATTACCAAATAAGGCGAAACATATTAGTTCTTTCCAAACTGACAGCAAAACCTGTTGTGCCGATTGTGCGGATATTTTTGCGGATGCGGATTTATTATTTACAAAAGCTACGGATCGGATGCGGATACAGAAAAGCTTATCCGCGCAGGGCTCTACGTATAATAACGAACTTTAAAAATATCCACCGATTCTTTATGTGTAACACCGGCCATACACTTTCCATTTATTGATATGATCTGTACGCCTTTATTCAAGCGGCCATCTTTATGAGCGTGCCCCGTACAATATGGCTTGTGTTATTGTATAATCTGATGAAAAATTTGGGAAAGTTTAGTTATAAATAAAATTATTAGATTCAGTTGTAGGCTCTCGTTGAAAGATATTGAAAAAATATAACTCAAAATAAAACACTCGGTAAAGTTTCAAAATATTTTAATTTATTGATATATAAATTATTATGTTTAATAATAAAAATTTAATAATAAGTTATTATATTTAATAATAAATTAAAATACTTTGAAACATTACCGAGTGTTTTATTTTGAGTTATAGTTATAAATCCTGTATCATTTGACTGATTTGAAGCCAAAATAAATTTTCGTGTGAAATAAATAAGTTAGTTTATATTGTATCAACTCTTTGTTATTACAAACTGAAATAAACATGTCATATAATACCACGCGTTTTTGTCTGGTTTCTTATATCAAAGTATCTATATTGTCTCTTGCAACTGTATTAAAAAACAATTGCGTAGTTGTTCTTAGGAGAAGTCAAATAAGGGATGTCATATGGATACAGTAGCATTGCTAGAATTTTTAGCGACCTGTGCAAGGTATAAAATAAAAACCTCACCCCCACGGACATAAATACGCATAATTCAATTAAATTGGTCTATCTTACTTTTTCTGCATGAAACCTACACTCTAAAAAAAAGTAATGTTAAAGGGACTTCATGGTACACTAAAAAAATAAGTTTTAGTGTACCATAAAGTCCCACATTTTTCGTGTTAATTATTGACATTTCTTTTTTGGTTAAATCAAGTAAGAGTTTATATTTGCATAGAGGAGAAGGTCCTAATTTAGGCCCCCAACGAAAATCTACTATAGCTTAACATCATCTTTCGGCAATAGCTTAAAACACACCTACCTTTCGTTCAACAATTTTACAAATTTAGTGCAGTTGAGTTCTTGTTCCGTTAGAAACGAATTACAGTAAATGTGTTTGCTTAATTTTGATTCTTTTATTAAGGTAAGTTGTTGTTATAAGAATGGCAATATTTTTATCCGACATTTCATTATATGAATGTGTTTTTTGTCAGTAGTCAATTGTTAAACTGTTACTTTGAGTTTGTATCTTAAACAAAAATAAAATTTATTTTGAACTGCCCAATTTTTAATAGGGGCCCATATTTCATACATTCAATCCTGATTCGAACATTTTACAAATTTTCATAGTTGGCTTTGAATCACATTATTTTCCTATTTCTCGAAACAATGCAATTTTGAATATTGTATATAAGTCTTTGGACTAGATGTATGCCAATTCTTAGATCATATCTTCAAAAACTTAAAAATTATCGAGGAAAAGCAAAAGGGGGGGTCCATATTACGACCTTCTCCATAATTAATTTAGAAGATTATGAACGAAAATGTGTAGTCCTTACCAAATTAGTTTTGAAGATCGCAATAAAATAATAAAAGTTAGGGAACTCATAAAATTACAATAGAAGTGATATAACTAGGCCTGTCAACCCATAGCCGTTAGAGATTAGTTTTTCACATTACGCACCTTACTTAAAGGATTAACAAAAACAAGTACATATACTTATTTATAGTTAGTACTTAAACGTATGTATGCGTCACTGACCGTTGACTGTTTACAACGTGGCTGTAAACATGAACCCTAGTTATTTTGTAGTTTAACAATGTGATTATAGTTATACGGGATAATTGTTTTATGCCGATCTACAAAAATAATATGGTATGTTCTTCTTTATACAGTTACGTACAACAAACATTTATGTTAATAATAGTACTAATTGTAATTTCGAGGTTCTGAATGCAGGATAATAACTTAATCAAAAATAGTTGTAGATATTATTCTGTTTGACTTGGAGTGTAATTTAACATGAAATTAACTTGTAACTAACATAATAACCCATTAAATCAGTGCACATGTTGAAGAAATAACAAATCAGTTGACTGTGGGCGAACAATGAATGCATTATTGATTCAAACTTATTTTGATATGGTGTTTATTAAATGAAATTGAAATGGCAGTGAAAGTGTGTATGCGTTTTTAGGCACGTAGGCACTGAGGGTGTTTGTTGTTTATACTGTCTTCTACCTCCACTCGGCAAGAATGTTTTGAAAATGACACTTGCAGTCACACTGAAACCATTCAAGCAATTTTTAAATTCAATATAACTGCACTGAAGATGTTATTTATTGAGAAATAACTAAGACAACAACTTATTTACGAAGGAAAGTAATATAAACATATCTCTTAATTGTATATTTTATATATTAATTAATTTGTATTTATCAACTAACAGATTACCCGTTCTTCGCACGGGATAAGTTCAATTAAAGTGATTATAAAATAAATAATCACTAAACCCCGGACAAAAAAAGTTTTTCTAGGAAATCAGTTGTTTTTAAATTTTTCATTTTTAGGAGCCTGCAAAAATTTTTGTATTTTTTATTGACTTTTCTAGTGTTAGATTTAATTATCTGCAATTCAAACAAATCGAATTGATGCTACATATAGTGGTCTATTGAAATAACAAGTTACAACCAATTTGAAGTGTTATACGTATCAATCACATTACATAACTGGATAACTGTAGCTCATTAAAATTTTATAAGAGATAAGAATTAAGATATATTCCATTGACGTGCATATGTTTTTAATTTTTGAATATTTTTGTCAACTGAATTTATTTGAGTGAAAATGTTTTTTAATATTATTTGGACAGACGATTTTGTTTTGTTTCAAAATATGCTTACAAGTCAATTAGGACCTCAAGATTTCGAAATTTCAACCGCAGGTCTTTATCGCATTTCATTTTTGAGATACGTCCAAAGATGAAAATTTCTATAAATCACGCCATATTAAAATTTGTCATAATTCTAAAATACGCAAAACTAATAAGGCCTCAAATTTTTTCTAGACTAAATAAACTACGAGGAATCCAAAAATTCTAACCTCAGGTTGTTTTTTGTAACCGTTTTTGAGTTGTGCTTTTTTTCACAATTTTCACAAATAATTAAATTATTCCATTAAAAATATTGCCGTAATCTCAAAACGCGTTAAACGATTAAAGCTCAAAATTACTTCTAGACTAAATAAACTACGGTTGATCCAAAAATTCTAACCGCAGGTCGCTATCTCTAACCGATTGTGTGATTTTTTTAAAATGTAGGGGAGATGTGGGGACGGTGGCACAATTGGTACAGTGGAACATTTGAAATATCTTTGAAATATAGAATATTTTCATGTCTGTTTGGGTATATATAGGCCCCTCTGGTACTGAGAAATTATACTATCCACATTTTGAGTCTATAAATTGAAGTCCTGCCATTTATAATGAAAATGTTGATTTGAGATTGAAAAACTAAAGTTTATCGTAACAAGAATTTTTTTATTTGAACGACACACAACTAAATTAGTAAGAAAATTTATATTACATGTTGTAAATTGGTCATTTGTCTACAGTGTAAAGCAATTTCTAATGTTCTAAACTATATCATTTATTATATTTGATAAAATGTTCGTGAAAATAGGATTAGGCTAACAGTGGCACACGTGTTATGTGGATACAGTGGTACAGTGAGCCACTGTACCCACGTACGTGGGTACGAGTTAGAAGAACAATTCCAAACTGCGCAAAATAAAAAAGATCAGAAAATTAAAAGATATTCTTGTAAGTTCAGACACGTCTGATACTGATGTCAATATTGATGAGAATTCAAACTCAGATGATAACGTTGACTTATGCCTTTTGCAATATGCCTTAATATTTGAAGGACACGGAAAGAATAAAATGAAGAGCCATTCTATAGGGTAAATCATAGAAATAACGACTGACGATATTTTTGTAACATATCTCCGACGGCTGACTCTACTCTTTAAATTTATTAAAACAAATAAAAATTACACATTTAAAAAATCAGAGCTGATAAAAGTTTTACCATCTCCTGCTCTGTCTGATAGCACAAAACACCGTTTAGACGCTTTGATTTTTACAGTAAATTTAATGAAATATAATTAACATTAAAATAAAAACTATCAAAACTTACTGCTTCCAAGGAACTTACCAAAGTTTATTTTTTATATTAATAATAAATTGAAATTTATATATTCATTTTTATATTTTTCCAAAAAATTTGATTTTTTATTAATTTTTCAGTACCTTCAGATGATTTATTTTGAAAGACATTGAATTGAAGTTTCAATAAAAATTATCTATATATATAAAATCGTAACTAAGCTACTTACTCATAATCAACGCCCAGCCCAAATCACTGGACCTATAATCATGAAATTCGGCGAGTATATTCCCTCCATGACGTAAGCACCCACTAAGAACGGATTTTTCGAAACTCATCCTCTAAGTGGGTGAAAAGGGGGTTAAAAGGGGTAAAATATGGCTTCACGGTTTCCTTAATATCTCTTAGGTCCAATAAGATATCGACTTGGTTTTTGCTTACAAAGATTACTCATTTAAATATTAAAAAACTTATTTCAGGATTTTGTTCTACTTGACCCCTAAAGGGGTGAATCTACAATCAGGGTGAATTATAGAACCCTTCGCATCTTCTGTGTTTTTTGTGTTATAACATTCCTTTTTGGCATATAGGTATCTTTTTAGAAAATTTAGAAAGTGTTTTGACCGTTTTTTTAAATTTCACCCCTAAAGGGGTAAATTTGTATTTTTATTCGATAGAATTTCGTCTAGATAAAGAAACATAAAATTCGGGGAGTATATTCCTTTTTTAACTTAAGAACCCCCTAAGAAATAATTTTTTGAAATTCGGCCTCTCAGGGGTTAAAAGGGGTGAAATGTGTTTTCACGGATTCCTCAGTATCTTTTAGGTCAAGAATATATCGCCTTGCTTTTGTTTACAAAGACTACCCACATAAATGTTGAAAAACTTATTTTTCAGGATTTTGTACTAATCAACCCCTAAAGGGGTGAATTTACAATCAGGGTGAATTATGGAACCCTTCGCATCTTCTGTGTTTGTTGTGTTATAACATTTCTTTTAGGCATATAGGTGTCTTTTTAAAATATTTAAGTGTATTGACCTTTTTTTTTAAATTTCACCCCTAAACGGGTAATTTGGTATTTTATATTCGATAGAAGGTCGTCTAGACAGAGAAACATAAAATTCGGGGAGTATATCCTTTTTATGACTTAACAACCCCCTAAGAAATGATTTTTGGAAATTCAACCCCTAAGGGGTGAAATGGGGTAAAATGTGTTTTCACGGATTCCTCAATATCTCACAGGTCCAATAATATATCGCCTTCATATTTGCTTCTAAATATTATCCATATAAATGTTGAAAAACTTATTTCAGGATTTTGTCCTATTCATCCCCTAAAAGGGTGAATCTACAATCAGGGAGAATTATAGAACCCGACGTATTTCCTGTGTTTGTTGAGTTATTAAATTCCTATTTGGCATATAGATGTCTTTTTAAAATATCTCTATGGTTTTGACAGTTTTTCAAAATTTCACCCCTAAAGAGGTAAAAGGATATTTTTTATTTGATAGAACATCCCTTGGACATAGATACATGATGTTCGCAAAGTATATTCCCTCCATGAGGTAAGCATACACTAAGACGGGATTTTTCGAAATTCAACCCCTAAAGGGTGAAATATAATTTCAAGGATTCTTAAATATCTCTACAGACCAATAAGATATCGTCTTGGTTTTTCTTACAAAGATTACCCATATAAATGTTGAAAAACTTATTTCAGGATTTTGTTCTAACCCACCGCTAAAGTGGTGAATTTCCGAACAGGGTTAATTATACAACCCATCATATTCCCTGTCTTTGTTGAGTTATAAAATTCCTTTTGGCATATAGGTGTCTTCAAAATATCTTGAAATGGTATTGACAGTTTTTAAAATTTCACCCTTAAGGGGTAAATGGGAATTTTGTATTCGATTGAACATCCCTTGGACATAGATAAATAAAATTCGTGAAGTATATTCCCTCCATGACGTAAGCAGCCACTAAGACAGGATTTTTCGAAATTCCACCCCTACGAAGTGAAAAGGGGTGAAATGTGATTTCAAAGATTCCTCAATACCTCTTAGGACCAATAAGATATCGTCTTGGATTTTGCTTACAAAGATTACCCATACGAAAAACTTATTTCAGGATGTTGGCCGAATCAACCCCTATAGGGGTCTACAGTCGGAGTGAATTATACAACCCTTCGTATTTCCTGTGTTTATTGAGTTATAACAATCCTTTTTTGGCATATCGGTGTCCTTTTTAAAATAACTCAAAATGGTTTTGACAGTTTTTAAAAATTTCACCCTTAAAGGGGTAAATGGATATTTTTTACTCGATAGAACGTCCTCTGGACAAGATACATGAAATTCGTAAAGTATATTCCCTGTATGACGTAAGTTCCCACTAAGACGGTATTTTTCGAAATTCAACCCCTAAGGGCTATCAAGGGCTATGTGATATCAAGGATTCCTTAATATCTCTTAGTTCCAATAAGATATCGACTTGACTTTTGCTTATAAAGATTAACCATACAAATGTCGAAAATTTTATTTCTGGATTCTTTCCTAATCAACCCCTAAAGGGGTAAATCTATAATCGGGGTGAATTATACAACCCGTCGTATTTCCTGTGTTTATTAAGATATAACATTCATTTCATAACTTAAAAGTTACCCGTGCACATGTTTAAAAACATACTACAAATTTTACACAAATGAACCTCTAACGGGGTGAATCTACACCTGAGGAGAGAGTCAGCAATGTGATCTATAAAGAATCATGACTTACAATAATTGCACGATGATGGCAAACCGTCAATAAACCGTAGCGAAGCACGGGTACTCAGCTAGTTAATACATATACAGATATTTTGGATACCTATTATATTTACTGTTCCACTGTATCCCTAATGCTGTTTCACTGTACCCTCACGTATAGGTACAGTGGCACAATTACAGAGGTCAACAAAAATATTAATTATAAATGGCACGTGATAAGGACATTAATTTTTAACAGGTTATTTAAACAACGACATTATAAGTATTAAGTGGCGAAAAGATTTATTTAAAAAATTCAAAATTGAAAATGTTATGTACAGAAAACCAAAATGTGTGCCACCGTCCCCACATCTCCCCTAAATTATGCTATTAAAAAAAAAATGTCATAATCTCAAAATGCATTGAACGATTAAAGCCGCAAATTTGTTCTAGACTAAATAAACTATGAGGAATTCAAAAATCTAACCTCAGGTCATTTACTTTAACCGTTTTTGAGTTGTGATTTTTTTAATTCACAATTTTCACAAATAATGTAAATTTTATCTTTTTCGCATTTCGTTTTTGAGATACGTTCATGCGAAGATGACAATTTCCATAAATCACGCCATATTAAAATTTGTCATAATTTTAAAATACCCAAAACGAATAAGGCCTCTAATTTTTTCTAGACTAAATAAACTACGAGGAATCCAAAAATTCGAACTGCAGGTCGCTATATTTAACTGTTTTTGACTTGTACTTTTGAATTCACTACGAGGAATACAAAATCCGTTAAAATTCACGGTATCTTTCGTTCTATCCACGCAGTGTAGGGCTCATAAAAAAGTTAATCCGGCACTGATTGGGCGGCACATGATTTGCGCACAATGCTTTATAGTTAAATACGTTCCTGATAAATAATTACAATATTAACGAAAAAAATCGTATCATTAAGTACAAGCCCACTACTATTCGATTTCGTGGTATATAAGTTATTGTTGTAAATAAAAAGTTTAACTAGACGTGTCATGATTTTTTTTGTTGTGTCACCAAGTCAGACACGTGTATTCAAGTTCACTATAATTTTCCTAGATCGTTAGGTAACATTCCCAACAATAAGAATATATAGAGCTGCTATACAAAGGTAGAAAATAAAATAGAACTTCTTCCTTTGAGGATAAATATGTGTAGTCCTGGATACGTATCATTTGCGTAGAAAGACGCCTACTTGTGACGTAATATAAGAATCAATTGCGAGCTTACATCTTTCCTTGTTTTGCTTTATGAATCATATGAAAAATATTTATAAACGACATCATGCCTACCAATCTTTTTTTATTCTAGGTAAAATAAATTTGCGTATACAGCAAAAAAATCATAAGTGTAAAAGTTCATTCTTAGTTTACTTAAAATTTTAGTGTTAAACTTTTCATTAAAAAAAAATTAAAAAGTTTACTATTTTTAACCAAATCATCGTGTAAATCTTTATTTATTCAGATAGTGTTATTTTTATGAAATATTACTTTGTCAGTGTTAAACACTACTTTAACATTTTATTTTCTAAACTATAATTTAACCAGTATGTAAGTGTAAACTTTACACTAAATTTAACAAAAAAAGAAATGTAAATAAAAAGAAATGTGTAAATTTAAGAAAATAAGTTCATTTTTAGGGTTTTGTAGGTAAAAACCCTTATAACGTCACTCATGTATCTGTCTGTACGGTAGAAATTGTAGCCAAACGGCTTAACATAGGAAGTTGATATTTGGCATGCTTCTACAACTCTTTGACCCACTTATAGAAAAAATACTGAGAGTTCAGAAAAACACATCCCGAGATAAATATAAACAATTATATATTTAATTTTGTGTGGCATACCAAATGAAACGTCTTAATGCAAGCAAATTTTTATTTTTGATTTTTTTTTATGGGATTTTTGCCATAAATCTGACAAGAACACTTTTATCCCCTTGTCTCTCAGAGGGGTTGATCTAAAAATCTAAAAAAAATTCCATAATGAACATTGATGGGAACCGGAATAGTTCAACAGGAATTTTTGATCAGGTTAAATATGTCGTTTTTTTGTGTCGTTGATAAAAAATATATATATTTTTTTGCCATACCTACTAGAGATGATTCGTTCATGAACGAACCGGCTCATTTAGCCGGCTCAGTACACTGACCGAAGTGACACGGTTCACCAAATTGAAAAGATACGATTGATCGGGCGATTGTGAGCTATAATGCAAGAGCCGGGGCTGAGCGACGTTTTATCTACATATTGCAAACCAACAACCGTATTGAACGAACGAACAACAGACAACTGACCGACCTGTGTCTCGGGAACATGTTTACTTAGCCGGATCAATGAGCCGGCTCAGCAAACTGAACGACATCCACTGATCCGGTTCCGCAAACTGAGCCGAAATTCCCATCTCTAATACCTACAAAACCCTAAAAAATAAGTCGGCGCGTTACTATTGTATTTTAATTCTTTTCTAACAATCAATCATTGTTATTTGTTATTAGATTAAATATTGCATAAGGAAGCTAATCTTTTTGTAAGCGATTTTAACCAAACTCGTAAAATATAAAAAGTGTCAATTACGAGAATTTAAATTGTATAGCCCAGATAATGCTTCTACCAACTTAAAATAGTAAAAATTCCAGTAGACAATTACAGATTACTAGTGTTAGGACGTATTATGGAAATACAGGTAGAACTCGATATACGCCATAGTTTCGTTTCTAGAATAACCGGCCTAAACCGAACTGGCGTAAAATGAACCTGACTTATAGTGAGGGTATAGAGTTAGGTTCCAAGTAAATAAACTATAGACATAAAGGGTATCTATAACACTATTTTATTTGACTTAGTACTCGTTGACTTGTACTTAGCGTTTACTTCTGTAGTTTGCTGAGCAGATTGTTAAAAAAAAAATTGGTGCATAGCCACGATGGATATTTGCGTTTGGGGCCTTGGAACTAGACAAAAACAAAGATATTGTTTATTTTTAATAACTTTTCACTTGTAATAATCTAAGGGCCGGTTTTTCAATTCATGTTTAACTGTTGGTTAGCTCAAATCAATGGTTAACGATATATTAGCAATATAATAATTACCAAGTTTCCAGGGTAACCACTAATCAGTAACTTAACTACCCATTGAAAAACTAGCCGTTAATGTAATATAACATTTTTATTATCCTGCAAGAGGGATGTAGGTAGTGGATACGCCAGGAATGCGCTGAAATACACAAGAAACACACCTGAGTCCGTCTTGGGCCCCAGTGTAATAGGGGATAGGCTTGATTTTTATTTTATTTTTTATTATATTCCTTTTGTTGCATATAAATATAAAAAACAGTTTTGCATTTTTTTTTTTTTAATTTAAAGGCTTTAAAAAATATTTAATTCCTAAGCGCGAAAAACACTCCGATTGTTTACAAACTTAGCCGTGACGTCACTCCCTACCCAGACTACAACTTACAGCCTACACTGTCGTCTGTCGTGAACTTATTTGCTTGTATAACATTTAGAGGTTGTGTAAAGTTAGAGTGATTTTAATTAAAATAAAGTTATTGTACATGTTTACCGAATTAAATTTTATATTAAAATATATAAAATATGGAAGATCTAGGGCCCAGTACTTCGGAACATCGAAAATATTGTTTAGTACCGATGTGCACAAATAATTTATTTAGAACTCCACAAAAACAATTTATTTCATTACCTAATGGTGAAAAACAAAAAAGAAAAGGAGGAAAAGCATCAATGTTGGGTAAATTGTCACTCAAAAATAACAAAATCTTTATCTGCCATTTTATTAATAAATGCGTGAAAAATTGTTTAAAACACAAATACAAAACTCTCACACAATACACTATACACGCTAGAGATGGCAATAAAAATTAATTAATCGATTAATTGATAATTTGATTAATCGAAATATTGGTAAAAAATAAATTGGTAAACAATAATCGATTAATCGATTATGAAATAATTGTTGTATTTTAAAAGCTGATATAAAAGCATTTAACCGTTTTATTAGGAAAATATAAGTAATGGAAGGTAATACAATGTCTGCATAACCAATTTTTTTTTTTTTCACAAACAGACTGTAACAATAAATAATGCCTGTTTGAACGAAGACTAATATTGCATATTAAGTACGTAAATTTTAATACAAATAATTCATTGTTAAAATAAAATTTTGCCATTAGTTACCCATCTTAGAGATTTCTTAACTTCAACAAGTTTTTTTTTGTGCAATAAAATTAAATTGTGGCCGGAAAACGTTGTACGAGCTGCGCCATTATATGAAGATGACAGTAGTATTAGAATATCGCTGGTGTTTTGGATGTAGTTAAAAACTCTATTAATTACGCTATAAAGCGTCATCAGCGAACAGCATCCACGAGCCACAAGACATTTGGCAATTTCATCACGAACTGTCCAAAGACGACTGAGGAAACAAAGGCTTGTATCCAGAAGACCTGTAACTTGCCAGGCTTTTCTCGCAATTTATCGAGTTGGAAGATTGCGTTTCGCTTGTGAGCATTTGAACTGACTGGACGCAAACTATAGCAGTATATTGTGCAGAAATGAGTAGCGGGTCAGTTTAATTCTCCAGATGGGCGAATGTTTTGAAGGCCTAGTAATCTAGGGACTTTATTAAAAGAAGAGAGCAAAGACATCTTACCGACCAGTGTTTCAACAGTTCAACTAAGTAACTTCTTGAAAATAAAATAAAATAATCGATTAATAATAAATTAATCGATTAATTATCAATAAATCAAAACCAAAATTATTGTATGATTAATCGATTAATTGAAACAAAATAATCGATTATTTCAATATTCGATTAATCGTTGCCATCTTAATACACACGTAAGGGCTTGCCTTGGAGTAGGTAGTCTGGGCCGTGTAGGTTCTGACGTCATTTTCAGTCGTATTTACTCGGCAATCTTCGCACTGTCGTCGGCTTTATTTCAAATTTATAATATTTTTAAATGTGATTTTTGTTTTGTTAGGTGACTTATAACTAATATTAACATATCAAAAAATGTACTTTTAAGAAAATATAAATTTTATGCGTATTTTTTCATTCTTATTTAATCTTTTTTAAAGCTTTACAAATCAAGGGGGCCTCAAGAAATATGTCGCATAGGGGCCCATGAGTTCTAGTGAAAACTAGATACAACAAAATATGATATTGCATTACGCTTTTTGAGCAATTTGAAAGGCAATATTGGCAACAAACAAATATATGCACCAGTAACGAAAGCAAATAAATACGTTAACGAATAATCAATTAACAAATTAATCAAATAACTATATATATATTTTTTTGTTTCAGTTTGTTCGAGTGTCGATATTCGAAACAGTGTTAACACCTTTGACAAACTCAAGGACTGTCGAGTGGTCGAAGGATTTGTGCAGATTCTTCTGTTCGACAGCGCGGAGGAATCATTGTATGCAAACATCTCCTTTCCACACCTCAGAGAAATTACCGGCTATCTACTACTTTATCGAGTAAATGGCTTACGAACACTGGCAAAACTTTTTCCAAATCTTGCTGTTATCAGAGGACAAACATTATTTTTCAATTATGCTTTCGTCGTCTTCGAGATGTCAAGTTTACAGGTAATTTTAGTTACATATCTTATTAATTTAGAGCACTCATTAAAGTAACACTGATAGTGGTATAATTATTATTACCATTTATTTAACGGCATCTGGGCCACAAACAATATACATATAATATACACGGTTTCTTATACCAAGTTTTAAGTTATAACTGATTTTCATTCGTTTCTCTAACCAGGTCTAGCATTTAACTTGATATATCCATTGTTTTAGTCAAAGAGTTAGTTTGTTACATTTTTGGCACACAGCAACGATGACTATTTGCGCGTCACACATCTCTTCTTTATGATTTTAGTCAAAGACCTGGCAAGTATTGTATTGAATATTAATATGTTGTTATTGTTTCAGGAAATTGGACTTTATTCTTTAACAGATATCGTTCATGGCTTAGTTCGTATTGATAAGAATCCATCGTTGTGCTATGTCAATACCATAGATTGGGACCTGATAGCTCATGAAGGCAAAGGGGAACATTTTATCAAAGTAAGTTTCAAAACAACTTCTAATTAATATACTCAATTGTAATTTCTGTTTTACTTTGTACAATTAAAATAATATAACAGACATTTATAAATTACCCGGAGTACAATACTTCTTATTATTACAATACTCAGAATGGGTGTCTTCTTGTAACACCCCAAAAATTCATTCATTCGAAAAAGTATGTACAACAAAAAAGATTTTGTTGTCTTATTATAATTTTTATTATATGTATTGTATATATTTTTGCTGTTAAGTCCAATAATAAGGGAGTATTTCAAAAGTTTAGCTTTAGAGTGTCTCTTTAACTCCCCAAATATTCATCTAAACCAGAGGTCCCCAAACTTTTTGGTTCCCGGCGCCCTGAATGTATCAGAATTTTTCTGCGGCGCCCCAAGTCAAAACATTGGTCTAACTAACGCAGTTGAAGGAATATTGGAATATTTCCGCGGCGCACAGTTTGAGATAGATAAGAAGTAAGTATTAGTTTATATAGTTAAAAAAAGGAGGTAGGCTAACATTACATCGGCTCTGAGCCTTATTTTGGACCTTTTTTTAATTTTTTTTTTGCTGCAAGTGTCAAAATTTTAGACTAACTCAAAAGTGACCATATATTTGTTATCTAAGGCTAAAAATAGAAATATACCAATTTACCAATAAAATTAAAAAAAAAAAAAAATTCTACTTAAATTTTGAAATTTTGATCAAATATTTCTTTACTTAGCTAATTTTGGGGTGGGGATTATGAAAAAGATATTAAAAAAATTCATGCTTTCTTAGTTTTTGAGTTAGAGCCGATTTGAGTCAGTTTTTCGCCAATAATTCCAAATTTTTTGTCCAAATTTCAAAATGGACCAAATTTTGTTGGTCTAAACTACATATTTATACCAATTTTCAATAAAATCGATGACAAAAATGTTTTGCTTAAAATTCGATTTTGTTTTATTTTTTGCGATTTTCAAGGGTTTTGGATTACTGCCCATACAAAACTTAATAATCAATCTAGACGGATTTAAAAAATTTAAGCCGCAGATTTATATCCCTAACCATTTTATTCTTATTTCTATTCTTAAATTTAAAAAAATTACAAAGTTATACATTAATTAGGACCTTAAGATTTTAAAAATTTCAACCGCAGGTCTTTATCGCATTTCGTTTTTCAGAAAATGAAAATGAGCATGCAAAGATACAAATTTCTATAAATCATGCCATATTGAAATTTATAATTTTAAAATACGCTAAACGAATTACGCCTCAAATTTATTCTAGTCTAAATAAACTACGAGGAATCCAAATTTTCCAAAAATTCTAAGCTCAGGTCATTTTCTCTAACCGTTATTTGAGTTGTAATTTTTTTTAATTCACAATTTTCACAAATAATGTAAACTATATCATTAAAAAAAATCGTAATCTCAAAAGGTGTTAAACGATTAAAGCCCCAAATTTTTTCTATACTATATAATCTACGAAGATTTAGATGCCTATAACCCAGTGCTGCCCAAACTTTTTCGGTTCCCGGCGCTCTTAATGTGTCAGAATTTTTCCGCGGTGCCCCAAGTAAAAACTGGTCTAACTAACGCAATTGGAGAAATATTGTAATATTTTCGCGGCGCCCCAGGGTGCCGCGGCGCACAGTTTGGGAATCGCTGATCTAAACGAAAAAATCGCGGAAAAGCATCGGAATAAAAGATTTATTTTTTTATTATAAACTTTTTTTTGTCATATCTGATTTTGTTTCTAAATCCATAATAAGGGAAATATATATGCAGATTTTAGTTTTAGCCCCCTAGAAGGGGGGGGGGGGCTTCTATTATAAACAATTTTTATTAAATACATTTTTCTGCTAAGCCAAAAATAAGGAAGATATTTTAAGTTTTCTAATAAACAGTTTTAACTTCAAGACATCTAACTAGAATAAAATTTATTAGATGCCTTATAGCCTATATTCAAATCCTGGTTCTACTCATATGTTTAGTCGTTTTTGCGTGAATCTCGGACAGACAGACAGACAAACAAAAATTGATTTTTTGCTGATATCGTCCGAAACGTGCAGAAACCAAATATTAGGTCGAAAAAATAAAAAAAATCAAAAATCAGCCTTCAATTTTATTAATATAGATGATAGATAAGTAAGTATTATTTTATAAAGATAGTTTAAAAAGGGGACAGGCTCACATTGCATCGGCTCTGAGCCTTTTTGGGGTCTGTCTTTTTTTTTAACTTTGTTTTTGTAAAAAAATGTATACCAATTTTTCAACAAAATTCAAAAAAATAATTTTGAAATTTTGACTCCAATTTTAGCCAAAATATAGTTTTAAGCTAATTTTGGGGATTATGAAAAAAATATTTAAAAAAATCATGCTTCCGTAGTTTTTGAGTTGGAGCCGATTTGGGTTAGTTTTTTGCCCATAATTTCAAAACTTTTGCCCAAATTTCAAAACGAACCCAATTTTGTTGATCTATGATCAAAAATACATATTTATACCAATTTTCTATAAAATTGGAGACAAATTTTTTTTACTTAAAAATCACGATTTTTTTAAGGCCCTTACAATTTTTTCGATTTTGGCCATTTTCAAGGGTTTTGGATTACTGCCCATACCAAACTTAATAATTGGTTTATTAAAGCCCATTTTTTTTTTTTTTTTTTAGACTAAACAATGTTAGGGAATTTTAAAAATTCAAACCGCAGATTTCTATCCCTAACCATTTTTTAGTTTGGGTTTATCAAAATTTTCAAACAATTTAAATAAAAATAAAAAACTTCAAAAAAAAATTGTTTCAAAATATGGTAACAAGTCAATTAGGACCTCAAGATTTCAAGTCTTTATCTCATTTCGTTTTTGAGATACGTCCATAGGAAGATGAAAATTTCTATAAATCACGCCATATTAAAATTTGTCATAATTTTAAAATACATAAAACGAATAAGGCCTCATTTTTTTTTTAGACTAAATAAACTACGAAGAATCCAAAATTTCAACCGCAGGTCTTTTATTTATTGTCTAATTTATTGTTTTTAATATGTAGTGTAGTCATTTAGATGGGCTGCGTTAGGCGCAAATAGCCTTTGTTGCTGTGCGCCAAAAACTAACTCAACCGCAGGTCTTTTTCGCATTTCGTTTTTGAGATACGTCAATACGAAAATTTCTATGTCACGCCATATTAAAATTTGTCATAATTTTAAAATACGCAAAACGAATAATGCCTCAATTTTTTTCTAGACTAAATAAACTATGAGGAATCCAAAAATTATATCTATTTTCTCTGAATATTTTTTTATTTGAAGATATAGTATGTTTATATGGATAAATTTTAAAAAAAAATACGACGGCAAATGGATCTGGAAAATATGTAAAATCTAATTTAAAAAAATATAATTTATAGCTTGAGAACCACTGGTATAAAAAAAAATATTTTCTTCCATAAGCATATGTCCTATATCCTCCTTGGTCTCCTACAACTTTGTTATTTTGTATTGTTTTTTTGTATCTCTAATAATAAAGTAAATAATGACGGTGTCCCATTTCGCTGTTACATTCTGTATATGTTTGTTTTGAATATAACCTCAAATTCAGATGTCAAATGTCACTTAATCAAGACTTGCGAATGATATTGCCAACTTAAACTAAAAATAAATATATTTCATGGCCAGCTTTTCTCAACCGAAAACGTACCACGAACCAGTTATTAAACAAATTTATTGTATATGTACTCTACATCTATATAATATCTCAGTAATAAAAAAATCAATGAAAAATGAACTGAAAATCACTGAAAATTTTTGCTAAAGACCACCAGTAGTCCGCGGACCACCGGTTGAGAAACACTAATCTAGACGACTTTTTTTTTCTCGAACTTATTATATTTGTGAAACAGCACAAAATGAGTGCTCAGAAATTAATCATAAGGACGTTTACGGCTTATCATCGAGAGATTGAGGTCTTTATGATCCCCCCCCCCATCTTTTCGACCTTTGGCTGAGTCTACTCCTGTTTGGCTGAGTCCCGACCTGTTAGATCGTGGCCTTGGGAATATAACTGAATGGGCACCATTACAGATAAGAACAAATCACCGTTCAACCGCTTAACTTTCCCGCAACCCGCTTTTATTCCATGCATTTTTCATTTAGATGGATATTTGGGGAGTTACAGGGACACATATTAAAACCAAAATATTGAAATATCTCCCTTTTAATAGACTATATTAGTCTGTCGTCACATACATGTGCTGCCATCTGAGAGCTGAGTCCTTTGGAAGTTTTTAACTGGTTTAAAATACATGTGACATTACTTTTGTCACCTTAATTTTATGAATATCTTCAATTTTAGAGCAAAAAATATGTATTTTTGATAAATATAAACTAATACATACAGTCCAGATACTTTAATTTTCAAAATTTACCTGCAAAACAATATTGTTCTGCAAAAATAATGACATATTAAATTATAATGTAATAAATAAGAATTTTAATAAATAAATATTGACTTGTAATTTTGATGTGAAGCATTCTCTTTGCAAACTTAATTTATATTTCCAAAATACAATTTAACAAAAAGGCAACATGCTAAATTCAAATAAAAGGAATCCAACCGCGAGACGGCAGCACTGAATCCCATTTTATATATTCTATTCAATTTATATCAAATATTCATTTAACAGATTTGTTTAGAACGAAGAAGCATTTCTTTTATTTTCAATAAGATGAATAAGGCGGGGGGGGGGGGGCATGGGGAGCGCTGATGCCTGACTGTGCGGACCTTGTATGCACTAATTATTCTCGAAAAACTAAGGGGAAGTTGTATAAAATATTACAATTTTCTAAGTTGCCGCAAACTTCGTAAAAAAAAAATGAGTGATAACATTTTATATCGTAAAAAAAAGATTTAATTCATTATCAAATTAATAAATTGTTTTATTTACAGAGTAATAAATTGGAGAATGAATGTCCGATTTGTCCTGGGGATGATGGTAGCGATAATGGCGTTGCTTGTCCTGCAGCTAGAAACCAAACAACAAAACCTGAGAGGCATTTGTGCTGGAATAGACAATATTGTCAAATCGGTAAGATAAACTTAACAAAATTTATCCTCCGAATCTATTGAGAAGTGACATTACCGTTGGCGGCGCTGTAATACAAGGCAATATGGCTTAATTGTCTAGTATTCAGCTGTGAATATACTAACAGGGAACAGGTTAATTTAAGCACAGTACATTTTTATTTTATGAAAATGTATCTTTCGACATTCTAACAAAAAATCAACACTAGAAAATATGAAATAATTTCAAACAGTACTACAGTCGCGTAGTACAATATTTGACCACCAGACTGCGTATCCGAGCGTGTCAGTTCTCAATACATTAGCATAAAGCTGCGTTCACATCTCTAAAATTAGTCGACTATGCAGTAGCGCACCTAAGATTTCTTGCTGGGGGAGGGCTACAATTTACCTACATGGACATATACAATGTGTACGTGTGTGTGGGTGTGTGCGCACGCGCTTTCGTGAGTGTATATATGCGTGCGTGAGAGTGTGTGTACACACAAACGTATATATGTATGTAAAAAATATATTTATAGTATTTATGACCTTTATTTGTTATTATTCTTTTAAAAATTTCGTACATTGCACTAAAAATGTCTTGTTCAATCACATGTTAACTTATTATTTAAATATTGTACGAAAATTAAAATTTTGATCAGGTTTCCAATTTTTTTCTATAAAATCAAGTTTTTCGTCCATCGAAATTGATCAACTCGCTTTTCTCATTTTTTCCGCTAAACATGCAATATCGTTTGTATTTTCATTTAAGTTATCAATGCTGGTCGTTAAGTTAACATTTTGTGTTTCCGTGTCTGTACTAACTTGACATGTTTCTTTAGAACTATGAGGATGATCATTATGTTCGTCTTCAGTTTGTTTTGTTTTTTTTTTATTACAAAATTCCATAAAATATTTACCTGTTTCTTTTTTCTGCCATGTTTCCAAAATTTACACAAAGTAAATTTATATCCAACTAGCACTAAAACTAAATTAATCAATTTACTTCTAACAAATACCTACCAAATTTATTTCAGTTTTATGTTGTTAGTTACATTTTTAACACTGCAATTAATAAAATAAAAAATTAAATTTACTCTGTTAAATATTTCACAGTTCACAAAACTGAAAAAAAGCACAGAAATATCTGAGCCACAAAAAGAACAACAACTGACTAAAATCAGGGACAAGTTTTCACCATCACTCGATATAACGAACAAATAGAACAATTGTAACTATTATATCAATGAATCGATAGAAAAGTATATTTGTGTATGTAGTAAACAGGGCTTTAGACCACTCAGTATGTTTTTATGATAGTCGACCAGACATATTTTTCGGGGATTCCTCTTTGAAATGAAATGAGATAGCGATACTCAATTCAGAAGTTAAGATTAAATAAACAAATCTCAATAATCATTAAATAATTTGGTTTAAGTAATAACACATTTTCATATTTTATTAAATATAACTATTAATAAATATTAGGTGCTTAACTTTATTATTATTTTTTTAATGAAATATCCTTTTAGTTGCTTTATATTTAATTATAGAGTTCAGCCAGGCAGCCCCCCCCCCTTTGGTGCGCCACTGCGATTATGCATTGTGTATAAATTTAGTAGATGGTTTTAACGTTTCACAGCGTTCACAGCTGTGAAAATTAATGCGTAACGATCTATGTTTTTTCAAACTAACTACGATGGAATAAATGCATTTATGTGACTCTTTACGAACGCGCCATCAGCGAGACCGTGATTTCTTACTAAATTTTAATAACAATATTATAACCGAAACTATAGCAATCCGTTTTCGTTTCACGATTTCCGAAATTTGTTGAAATTTGTGCGACAATATTTTTTATGTTTGTTAAGTGAGATAGCTAATGTCTGTTCATATTAGTGATGTGCCGGATCACATAAATGGCAGATCCACGCATGCGGATACGGATTATGTGCGTCCTGATCCGCGGATACGGATACGGACACGGATCTTGCATTGCAGTAGAAAAATGATCGACCTTGAAGCGATGGTTAGATGTGTCGTGCTGTACCTACAAACCAAAGCATGCAAACTGAGGGTGCGAACACGTAGAAAGATTGTTACTGGCGCCTATAAGTGCTTGTTAACTTGCCCCCACCAGCGAGAATAAATATTACTTTACTTTCAATTATACCCCGGCATGTTGTTGGCGCTTAAAACATATGCTGATGAGTAGCAGGAATCTTTGAAACATTATTTATCAGGTTACAAGAAACTGACAATCAGTTTTCTGATATTTTGATGATTTTTTTGATAGTTATTAATAAAATTTCTTTGATGTTGCGAATTACCGACATTTACAATTACTTATTGGCAGAATAAATTTTATTATTTTGTTATGAATTTGCTTTTCAACGTATAGTCTGCATAAGTTTTAGTAGATATATTACTCCCCCAAGCAACTACAGGAACATTTATTATAAACCAGGCTACTTTTTGATGAAGACATTTTGGTAAACAGGCACTGGTAATAGTGTATCTACATGTCCACTAAACGGTGTCAACAAGCGCCGATAACAGCATACCTAATTAAACACGTATTTATAAGCACCGGAAACAATCTTTCTACATGTTCATACACATACACACAATTTAGTTGAGTCCAAAATCACTCACTCATTGTCTTTGATTAATTTTACTCCAATATTTAATGTATACTAGACCAGTGTTTTCCACCTAATAAGTTATAACCCACTTCATTTTGAGATCTCGGTATTTAATCTGTTATTTGCTTAAGTAATAATTTGTTTCTTTTTTCCCTAATTATATTTGACTAGTGCACCCGTTGCCAACTGTGTTGGCAAACAAATCATTACCTTAATGTGGAACTTGCTCGACACCTCAAACTTCTTTCTCTAGCCATACCCCTAACTTCATCCAATTCAAATTGAATCAACTCATATTATGAATCAACGCCCATTATTAAAAACTGGACAAATAATGAGTATTATTCCGAATTATTTATTCATTAACTTTTTAAGATGGGAAAACGATTCATTTTCACTCAGTGCATTACCTTTATAATTAATGTTAAAGCTAAAAATGATTTGAGACGTTAAATTTAAAATATATTTATTAAAATAAATTTTCCAATTACTTATATAATATAAAAATACACACACGAAAAAAACGCACACAGATTAATACGCACACGGAAAAAAGCGCACATGAAATACAACACACACGGAAAAATACACACGGAAAAAAGCGTCCTTACACTATATCTCAAATCAGTTTGAGATTTATTTCAAACTGATTCTACTCTACTGACTATTACACAGTAAAATTTAATTGTTTGCCCGCTTTAATATATTGCGTTCACTTTTGTAAAGTCAAACCAGATCTGTTTATTTTCGTTACTTTTATAGTATAGTACTGACTTTTAAATATAAATTTGTCATTTCAAAATATTCCTTACGCTGTAAAACCTACTTCAGATTTGTTGGTTATGATCATTATTACTATGATATCATTTATCTTTATGATATATGTCAAATGGAATGACATTTTAAGTGAAATTTTTTAAAATATTTTAAAATATAAAAATATTTTAAATATTTCAATTTTAAATTCACATAAA
Organism: Liopterus haemorrhoidalis; assembly: GCA_963971575.1. Lineage (NCBI taxonomy): Eukaryota > Metazoa > Arthropoda > Insecta > Coleoptera > Dytiscidae > Liopterus > Liopterus haemorrhoidalis. The sequence continues at coordinate 20,186,763 of OZ020614.1, read as the reverse complement.
TAAGTTGTCACCTAGTGACGCTGATATGAATGACCAAACTCGGCCGGTAATTCTTGGTAAAAATTATAATTTTTACCAAGGCGAGTTTTACTCAGTGCATTTCATTTACATTTTTGAAAATTTAAGGCGTTAGATAATTTAAAACTTTAATCGTAGAAATAAAAAAGTAATAAAGCATTGAAAAAATAATAATAAAGAAAAGAAAGTCACATTTTTCTTACTTACTTTCATCAAAACCAAATATTTTTTAAAATAATTATTTTTCTGCTACTAATAAGTATAATTTATATTATTTTTGTGTAAACATATTTTGTGCAACATATTTTGTATTAACAACTATTATTATTACGCGTTATATGTCAATATATACTTCGGTAAGCTTCGGAATATTTTGTTACATTTCGGAATCTCGCTTCAATTGTTTTAGATTTTAGACGACAGACACGCACACGCACCCACGCAAGAACACACGTTGGCGTATTATATTATAGATTTTTTATTTGTTTTTTTTTGTGTTTGTAATCAATGCAATAAAAAATATGAAACTTTTGCGATACACATTACTTCTACTCTAAATTTGCCGGTCCGCGAATTTTTTCTAGGTCGCTTGCCGGTCTGCCATGAAAAAAGGTTGGGAAACGCTGTACTAGACTGTTCTAAAACCACCGGCTAGTAATGTGATGCTCGACTATAGGTCGCACATTTTCGAAACAAGACATTGCGCAGAAACGAGTTTTTGACTGAGAGCTTACTGCGTCTGCGCGCACGCAAAGCAGTAGCGTGGTGTATGAGTTATTAATTTATTAGTCAGCTGTTTGTTTGGTACCTTGTTTGTGTTTCGGACCTCCACTGGTAAAATAGATGAAGTTCGCATCGATTTGATGACTCATTGTGTTGTTTCGAAAATGAACGACCTATAAATATGAATATAAACATCAGAGTAAAATTTACTCCTCCTTGAGCATTTTTAGACGCAAGCTTATATTATAACTAATCCAAATGTATTTATATGAGATCCGCCTTGCAGAAACGGATACGGACCCGGATACGGATTTTTATTTTTTACGGATCATCCGCGGATACGGATACGGAGTTCCGGCACACCACTAGTTTATATGTATCATTATAACAACGCACTAAGTATTAGTGTGGAAAACAGTCGACAGTCGATAAAACATAATCTATTAAATTTAAAGTTGTGAATGGTCGCTTGAGGTACCATATGACAATTATAGTGAATAGTCTTTTAAATTTAAAGCTGTGAACGCATCTTTATTTTTTTGTTACCTTACTGTTTTTATTTAACATTAGATGTATTTTTTGTTTCTTTTCTTTCAGTATGCCCAGGTAACTGCCGGAGCTGTATTGAGAAGGAGTGCTGTCATGAATCATGCCTTGGTTCGTGTCTCAAAAATAACAAGAGTAAATGTACTGTTTGTCGGAATCTTACTATTGGAACAGAAGGTGACAAGAAATGTGTTCAAAGTTGTCCTGCTGAAACCTACGAGGTAAAATTATTTATACAGTTGATCCTTAATTTCATGAACTAATAAAAGGGAACAGAAGGATAATCATTATTATTATTACCATTTATTTACCGGCATCTAGGCCAAAAACAATATACATATAATGTACAAGTAGTAACAAACAAAACAAACAGATAGTGAACAGAATAATTACATAACTTATAAAGAAAGATATAACATAGAAAAAACAAAAAGAAGACATTGTACAACCATTGGTCAGTGGCGAATTAAGTTGCTTGGGGGCCCTGGGCGGTAAAATTAAAATGGGCCCTCTATTATTTTAGATAGACCGATTGCTTACACCAATAGTTGTTAAACATAACATCATTTTTCATACAGTTAACAATTAGCTTATTTGTTGACAGCCAAAGCCTGCTGCGCAGAGAAATAAAATCGTTTGCGCAGCATACCCCAACTGTCAGTTATTCTATTTTGCACAAACATAAGGCTAGCGCTACAAAATCTGTTCAATCCATTTATAATTCTGAAGGCAAGAATGTAATAATAATAACTATTATTATTTATTAATTATTAACCAATTGCGAATGTATAAAAGTAAAAATGAATTATAAACAAAAATTAGCATTGAAAAAAGGAAAAAATGCATATACAGTGGACATCGTTTATAACGATGCTGAAGGGACCAATGAAATTCGGTTTTTATAACCGTAGGTTGTTGCTATATGCAAACACAAGGTTGAAAAATATGTACATTTTATTTATGTTAGAAAAGAGTACATTTTCATGAGTGCAAGAAGCCCAAGCAACAAAAACAATATTCAAGTGTTACAAAACATTAAAAAAAAAACAATCCAACTTAGCACTTACATAATTTTACATACGTATGTGTGTTAAGTATACATATTTCAATTTTAATAAAAAAATCTGTTATTTTGGTTTGTTTTTGTGATATTTTGTTTTCTAAAAAGTTTTTTTCAATAATTTTTCCAAATATAGCAATGCAAAATCTGTTTAAGCCTCTTTTAAATTTTGATTAAACGTGAAAAAATGCTTAATTGTTTCAACTGCTGAAAATGCATCCTTTATAGTAGGTGTTTGGAACTCGGTTGTTTCTTCCATTTCCACTTCGTCGTTATATCTGACTCCAAATTCGGATCTGACCCAACTAAAATTTCATCTTCCGTCATCTCCTCCTCCGTTTCGAGTTCTTCGTCAATATATGAAAAATTTATATTAATGCTTTTTGTTTCCCCATATCGACGTCGATGACGTACCTTCAAACCGTAGATAACTACTGTATGAATATGTTTATCTGTCGCGTTTCGCCTTGTCTTCTCATAACTCTGTAATTTCCCTAGCCAATTTGGTACTACCCCGGCGTTTTCGCATTAAGTAATGGAGATCCGTCGTTATAAAAGATAATTTGACCCAAATTTCAAGCAATTTTTCATCGTTATATTAATTTCGTCGTAATATCCGATGTCGTTATAAGCCATAAGTCTCACGTATAAAAAGATATGTTTCTCGCCGGGACTGTGAAATTTCGTCCCAAAAGCCAATATGTATCCACTCGGTATCCAAACGGTATCCACTGTATATACAATAAGGCCTTTAACAACTGCGTTATTCTTTTTGTGCAGTTTATGAATCGAAGGTGTATCAGCAAAAAAGAATGTTTGAACCAAAAAAGACCACCGGAAATAGACAAACCGGAAGTGGATGAATCCGAAGAACGTCCTTACAAACCTTTTAAAGGCGTCTGTAGGTTGCACTGCCCTACTGGATACTTTGAAATCGCACTACCAGATAAAACTAAAACCTGCGAAGAATGTAAAAACGGTAAGTCAAGTCTCACCATCATATAACTATTTTAAAAGTTCAAAATTGACCTGCATTATGTTTTTATGAACGTAATAGACCATATTAGTGTGACGTCACATACATATGCTGCCATCTGACAACGGTTTCCTTTGGAATTTTTGGGCAGATTTAAAATACATGTGTCATTACTTTTACTGCCTTACTTTTAAAAATATTTTCAATTTTGTAGCAAGGAATATATATCTTTGAGAAGTATATACTAATATTTACAGTTAAAATACTTTATATTATAGAATAATGTTTTTATAAACATATAAATAAGGATTCGAAGAAATATTTATAGGTTACGTTTTTAAATAATATAAAAATCGAAATATATTTAGTATTTATTTAATTAAAATTAACTAATCATTAATATTTGGTTTTAGAATGCATAATGGTGTATTGTTTTGCTCCAAATTGGAACCATTACAGCCACATTCTTGCAAATTTTTCTGTTTTTTGACAGATGAAAATGAAAAACAATAATGGATAAAATAGGAACAACGTATTGTTCCTTCAAACTATTTAGAAATGGCAAACAGACTTATTGCTATGTTACTCGCCATAATAACGATTATTAACGTAAATTTTTCAAAATTAATTTGCAAAATAATATTGTTCTGCAAAAATAATGATATACTAAATTATAATGTATAAAATAAAAATTTTAATAAACAAATATTGACTTGTAGTTTCGATGTGAAGCATTTTCTTACTTTGAAAACTTAATTTATACTTCCAAAATATAATTAAAAAAATCAACATGTTTAATTCAAATAGAAGGAAACTAACCGATGGTGGCAGCACGAAAGTCGTAGTTTGTGACGTAGTTACTAATATGGTCTATTGAAGAGCAACTGCAATAATAATAACTTCGTCAGTAAGTAACGTCAGTAACTTAAAATATAGGTCTAAAATTCTTATAGGTTTTATATTCATCATAGAAGGCATGTTAGCTAATTTACTATACAATACAGGGTGTAATAAAATACGGGACCCCTTTATTTATTATTAGAGATAAAAAAAATAAATAAATAAATAATAACATGGCGGTACATATATATTTTTTTTTACCATTTCAGGTTTATGCAAAAAGGAGTGCCAAGGTACGAATGTTGACAGCATAAGTTCAGCGCAACAACTAAGAGGGTGCACCCATATTAAAGGATCATTGGAGATTCAAATTCGTGGAGGAAGTGAGTAATTTTTGTTATTTTACGCAAAATGTGTTATGGGATTTTGTTATAAAGCCTATAACGTCACTGAGCAATCAAAGACATACGCATATACAGTGAGATCATTAATTCCTGAGCGTTACATTAATGGTAAACAATGGATTTTAAAATATCAAAATTGTATTCTTATTCATAGCTGAAAATCCCAATTTAACAATGATCCAGTCAGATTACTTCGTTGGTCTGAACTCACCCGAGGAACAACGAAAATCCGTTGTTAATTTAACCCTTTGCACTCCGTTGTCGCTGATAATGCGACACTTAAAATATGAACTTTAAATCCACTGTCGCTGCTACGCCGACAAGCTTGTTTTACATATTTGAGCGCTTTTGTATAAACTGATGCATGTTTATCTTAACACTTAAGCGTCCGACGATAATTTGCGAATTTTAAGATTTGTCTCTTTAAGGAAAAAATCAGTGTAATTTCAGCAAAAACTTAAATTACAAGAATTGTTTAGAATAAGAAGACAAATCTTTTATCTATCTTTTATCTTTTTTGATTGGATAAGTATCAGGTCTGGAAAAAAGTTCGTGGCGTTTTTTTTTTTAAGTAAAATTCAACTGGTTTTGTTGTAGTGTCAAAATGAATTTATTTAAACCAAATATGCTCCATTATTATTGACATGTTTCGCCATTTTTCGGGTAGAGCCATGATGCCATCGGTGGAGAACATCTGTGGTTTCTGGTTGAAAAACTGAATCCAGTGGTTTTTACAGGCTTCTTTTGAACCAGCTTAATTCCATTGAGAGAATTCTGCAGAGATCGAAATAGGTGATAGTCAGAGCTATGTCTGGACTATACGGTGGATGCAACAAAATTTCCCAACCAAGCTTTCGCAATTTTTGACGGGTCATCAAAGAAGTGTGTGGTCTTGTGTTGTCATGATGAAAGACAACACCTGTCCTATTATTCAATTCGGGCCGTTCTCTTTCAATTGCCGGGTGTAATCTCTCTAGTTGTCCACAGTAGAGTTGAGAATCAATCGTCTGACCAACTGGAAGTAGCTCATGGTGGACGATTCCCTTCCAGTCCCACCACACACACAGCATCACCTTGTTCGGAGTCAATCCTCGCTTCGTGAACGCTTGTGACGGCTCACCATCCCTTGTGCACGATCTTTTACGCTTTTGACTGTCGTACGTTATCCATTTTTCATCACCGGTTATGACACAGCGCATGTTATTTCGGTCTATCATGTTTTTCGCGGTCAACTCATGAGGAACCCATATATCGAGCTTCTTTTTGTAGCCAGCTTTCCGTAAATGGTTCAAAACAGTTTTGTGGTCAATGCCTAGCTCCATACCAATATCGACACTGCTGATATGCCTATCTTGCTGGATTTCATCAGCTTTTTCACTGATTGGACGACCAGAGCGTGAGTAAAATTTTACATTAAAATTGCCAGAACGAAAGCGAGCGAACCATTTCCGCGCAGCAGATTTTGATAAAGTACCTTCACCGTACACAGCACAAATTTTTCACAAGCCTGCGCAGCGTTCTTCCCTTTGTCGTATAATATTGCAAAATATAGCGCAATTTTTCATTACTTTTCTCCATTTTCAAACGCAAACAACTCTCCAACCACCGCACAAATTTTGATGTTTAGACACTGAATGTAACGCTCGAACTGTCACCTTTGCAACGAGCGCTAAGTGGTGTCGCTGCGATCTGCGTTTCCTGAGTTATTTGCAATTGGCGCCGTCTATCGGCAAAAACGCCACGAACTTTTTCCCAGACCTGATATTTGGAGAGTTGTGGCGGGGAAACTCCAAAAATTAAAAATTTTAAAAACCTCCCTTATTAATGACTTTACAGCAAAAACTTACTAATGTACGAAAGTAACTAATATAGTGCTGGAGTTTTCGGTTACTATATGAGTCACTAGGTTGGAGTGTAAAGGGTTAATATTTGTTATCAACTCATTGGGGTGTAGAAAAAAACAGTGTTCATTTAATAATTAATTCGTATAAGGTTAGAATGTACGCCTATGTGTACATGCCCTTGGAAATCATTTTAATAACTAAATGTTTCTGTCAAGTATTACATAACGTTTAGGAATTAATAATCATCATGAATACATTGTGTTCTCTCAAATGCACGGGTATTGGATGAGTATTCTGATATCGTCCAGTCAATGCACTTCGTTAATTTGCGTCATAACTTCAATCTCAAACTTAGAGGCGAAAAAATAACTAAATCGTTTTTTTTTTTTTTCATTTGAATTATAGACTAGTATTAATCTTCACTCTTTTATTTTACTAAAACATACCTATTAAAGTCATATTTACTTTGTGTTCGAAAGTTATTTTAAAGATTTACAATTTTTTTTATTTAGTGTAGGGACATTTGTATTGGTATCGCTAAATTTAATTTTGTTTATATTTGCCGACATATTTACGTTCTAATTTGTTTTGACACTTTTGTTCACATATCTGTCTCATAGTAATTTTATCTGTCTTTATTCATTTAGTTTGTTGTTTATTTACTAATTTTGTGATTAGTTATATATTTCCTTATAGATATCTTATAGATTTCTATTTTAGACATTGTGTGTAGTGGATTAGGGTTTTACTTTTTAGGTTATTTGAATTCAACTTATTTCTATTTTGGATGCCATTTAAACGTATCTAATATGACGTCATAAAAATGTGACATTTAAAGTAACGCAACTGCATTGACTGGCAGACTAGCCTATACAAGTCCTAGACTCTAGTTGGTTAATAATTTAGATTCCTGGTGTACACATTTTTATAGGGGAAACTTCCTAAGCGCCCTGACATCTGGTGGCGATTTTCGGAAGATGCGAGAATGACATTGTTTTATTTTGTTCAATGGCGAAATACTTTTTTTTTTGTTGTGTTTTATTTTTGTGAATCATGGCAAAAAACAATTCATTTTGTTGTGTGCTGCAATGTAATTCGTGAATAAAGAAGAATCTCACTTTAACATTCCATCATTTTCCTAAATCGGAAACAATATCAATTGAGACGACATTTGGAGGTAAAGAGAAAGTGAATCGTAGATTTTTATGGATCTAAAAACAAAAAATTGGCAAAATCCAAGCCCATGCATGTGCGTTTGCTCGTTGCATTTTATGGAAAGTGATTTTTCAGGTCCAAGAAAAGACTGAAAAAAAGCTCTTACCCCTCCCAAAATTTGCCTAAATCATCAGTTGGTATATTAAAAGGTTTTCCGGAACAACAACCGATTTTCGACGACCATCACGAAATTCGCCCTTAAGCGAACTACGACCACGATTGAAGTCAGCAAACCACCGATAAATAGTAGTCCTTGATGGTGCTTCATCGCCAAAAGTTCATCGATGCACTGTTGTTTTAATCCACGGCGAAAGTTGTAAAAAATAATCGAAAATGTTCATGATTTAATTCCATTTTTAGCCGAGATGAATTTTTTCAAGTTACTGTAAACAACACAAATAGCGCTCGTACGACAAAACGTTCTGAGTACGTATATCGTCAAAAATGTGAAACTTTACGATAGAAGCGGCAGTTACCAGATGGCAGCACTAGTTAGCTCTATCCCGAAATATAAAAGGCAACCCTCGTACCATATTTTTGTTGATATCATTCATATTGACAGATAGTCAAAAATAATTAAAAGTTCAATGAAAAACTAAACATTTCCTTGACAATTCTTTAGAATAGTATATTCTTACATATCTTGTAACTAGTAGATTACCTTTAAATAAAAAAAGCACAAAGAAGCTCGGGAAATAGAAAATTACAACTCGTGTTCATATTCACCATGTAATCAAATATGTACACGAGTAACAGTTTAATGTTACTTTCGAGTGTTCCAGCTTTTGCCTCATATGGCGCTGCGATCTTAAAGTTTCCTCTATTGAGACAGCCGCGGTACAAATGTCAACTTCAAATTTGATAGATTTGACGCTCTTAATGAAACTACACATTTCCTTTTAAAAAACGTTAGTCGTAGGGTTCTAAATTTTTTTCCAGTACCAAAATTTTCACGACGAGCAAAATTACTCTTATCACTCAACCTGTTAAATTACATTTTTTTAAACGAAAAATTGAGTTAATCTTTGTTAGTTTCCATGTAGCTAGTCCGACTCTGTTGATTTTCATAGTTATTGTTATAACTGTTAGTTATTAAGTATGATATTGTAGTTAGATGTTTACAATTTGTCCGCGACATTAATTTGTGTGATACGAATGTGACGCACACTGTCGACGTTTAGAAACGCTCCATTCGCGGAAAAAACGCACGCGCGTATTACGCATGTGCAGCTAGAGTAAACACCATTGCAAAATACCAGTGAATATCAACATTTCACTAATTACTTTTTTAACTGCGAATTAAAATTTAACAGATTTAAATTATTAAATTTTAAATAATTACTTATGTCAAACGTTTTTCTTATTCTAAAGTTGCATTCACAGCTCTTAAATTGGTCTAAATCTAATTATCCCCTAAAGAAGTGAATCTACATTCGGGGTAAATCTTCATATTATCTTCTGTGTTTGTTCAGTTATGACAGCGGTTCCCAAACTGTGCGCCGCGGCGCTCTGGGGCGCCGCAGATGGGTTACAGGGGCGCCGCGTAAATATTACAATATTCCTCCAACTGCGTTAGTTAGACCAGTTTTTACTTGGGGCACCGCGGAAAAATTAAGAGCGCCGGGAACCGAAAAAGTGTGAGCACCTAATTGACTTGTAACACAAAAAAAAATTTTTTTCATTTATTTATATTTTTGGAAATTTTTTATAAATCCTAACTATAAAATGGTTAAGTATAGAAATCTGTGGTTTGAATTTTAAAAATTCTCCAAGAATGTTTTCTCCAAGAAAAAAATGGGTTTTAATAAACCGATTATTATGTTTTGTATGGACAGTAATCCAAAACCTTCGAAAATTGCCAAAAATCAAAAAAATCGTAAGTGGTGTAGGCCTTAAAAAAATTGTGAATTTTAAGTAAAACATTTTTGTCTCCGATTTTATTGAAAATTGGTATAAACATGTATTTTTGGTCATAGATCAACAAAATTTGGTCAAATTGAAGTTTGGGCAAAATTTTTAGAATTATTGATGAAAAACTCACCCAAATCAGCTCTAACTCAAAAACTAGAAAATCATGATTTTTTAAATATTTCTTTTATAATCCTCTCCCCAAAATGAGCTTAGAACAATTTTTTGGCTAAAATTAAAGTCATAAAATTTTTGATCAAAATTTCAAAATTTAGTAGAGAAAAAAAAAATTGAATTTTGTTAGTTTATATATTTTTAGCCTTATATCACAAATATATGGTCACTTTTGAGTTAAGGTCTAAAATTAAGAAATTTGCAGCAAAAAAAAAAATTAAAAAAAAACCGTCCACAATAAGGCTCACAGCCGATGAATTGTTAGCCTGCCTTCTTTTTTTAACTATCGTTATAAACTAATACTTACTTCTTATCTATATCAGCAATTCCCAAACTGTGCGCCGCGGAAATATTCCAATATTCCTCCAATTGCGTTAATTAGACCAATGTTTTGACTTGGGGGGCCGTAGAAAAATTCTGATACATTAAGGGCGCCGGCAACCGAAAAGTTTGGGAACCACTGAGTTATGACATTCTTTTTTGGCATATAGGTGATTTTTTTTTAAACTTCAGAAAGTATTCAGACAATTTATTTAAATTTCACCCTTAAAGAGGCAAATTGGTATTTTTTTATTTAACAGAAAGTCCCCTTGACCTATTAGCATGAAATTCGGCGAGTATATTCCCACCATGGCATCCACTTAGAAGGGATTTTTTTCGAGATTCGATCCCTAAGGCAATTAAAAGGGGTAAATTTTATTTTCACAGATTGTTCAATATCTCTAAAGCTGCATTTACAGCTTTTAAATTAGTCGACTATAGACTATGCATTGTTGATAAAATTAATAGATAATTTTAACGTTTAACGAAGGCGTTTACAGCTCTGAAAATTAATGCGGAACGAAAGTTGTGACATCTATGTTTTTTCAAACGAACTAAGATGGATTAAAAGCATTCGTGACTTTTTACGAACCCGCCATCAGCGAGATCATGATTGCTCACTAAATTTGAATAACAAAATTATAACCACAACTACAGCAATTCTTTTTCGTTTCACGATTTCCGAAATTTGTTGAAATTTGTGCGACAGTATTTTTAAGGTTATGTAAAGTGAGATAGCTGGTGATTATATATCTGTCTCTTTAAAACAACTCACTAACTACAATCGACAAAGTAATAATCTATTAAATTTAGAGCTGCGAACGGTCGCTCTCGTTACCATATGACAAACTTGTAGTGACAATCAACACTGCACAAGTCATAGCCCATAGTCGACTAATTTAAGAACTGTGAACGTAGCTTTAAAGTTAAAATATCTAATTCTTTTTAGGGGCTACCTAATGTACCTGTACTTTGTACGGATTTTGTTAAATACATTTTTGTTGATAAGTAATTATGAAGTGATATGTTTGTAGTGTATATGTAGCGCTTCCTATAACCAGTGCTGATATTCAAAATATTTAACAAGGGGTACGCAAAAAAAATAGATTTTTAGTACTTAATTATTGTTATGGCCTTTTGCTCAAAGTAAAAACTAAATGAACTAAATTATTGTATCTACAACCATCAAATAATAAATGTAACCAACTGTAAATACATACAACCGTTCTTAATGCACGCCGTCTAAAAAAGTGTCGCGCATGCAAAAATGTGTGGCTAAAGAACGGGTGAGCCGCAAGTTTTTATTTAGTAAGTTAGTTACACTCATACCTCGATTTACGGCCTAGATACGTTCCGGGAAAGTTGTCCGCAAAGCGAAAAGCCGTATAACGAATCAATTATTTTGATATAAACCCATATAAATTCAATAGGATCGGTTCCAATTTTTTTATAAAATAACGCAGTTTTTAGTTTAAAATGCATTTTTGCATGTGTTTCATTTAAAAATACCTACATATAAAATAAAAATACATAACAAGTACATATAATAATAAACTGAAACAAAAAGACTATACTGTCATCATCACTTTCCGCTGTTGTGGATTGACAGGGTTTAAAAAATGTGTCCAACGTTGTTTGTTTTGCCTTGCTTTCTGCTTCTTTTTGCAGTTCTTTATAACAGCTAATGGTTGAGTTAATTCCTCGAGAAACTCTAGCATTGCGTTCTACGTCGGGATCATTTTGAAGAAGGATGTTTATTCCTTGTTCGAAATAAGAAAGCTCATTCGGCAAGTTCTTTGATGTTAGCTGTTTGCATACAGCAGGCTCTGGCTCCTCATCAAGTGCTCGTTCTGCTTCTAATTGGATCAGGTCCTCGTGTGAAAGGGGATTCTATCAGCATTTAGTAAATCAAGCACATCACCTTCTTCCAAATCCTCAAAACCAAGATCATTTGCTAGGTTCAATATGGTTTGTCGAATTTCAGAAAGAGAATCAACTTCAGGATCATTAGTTTTTATGCATTCTGGTCATATTTTTTTCCCATTTATTTTTTATTTTTTGGCCGTTTAACGAAACATTTTGGGCCGTAAATCGAAAAAGTGCCTTAATTAAAAAAGGCCGTTATAGCGAAAAGCTGTATAAAGAGCGGATGTATAGCGAGGTATGAGTGTAGTTAAAATATGTGGTGCTCAGCAACGATGGCTATTTGCACCTCACACAGCCCATATTTATAATTAGAATAATATATATAAGTTAGAATAGATAAAACAATAATAATAATACTTTAAACATTGTTGTACGTTACAATCAGCTGATGGTTCGGTAGCCATCTAGATGACGTAGGTTCTGAAGTTTAATGTTTTGAAAGTTAATGATTAAACAATATAGTTGTAGATTTAAATATTGCATTTGACTGGCTTATAATGGCTATATTTCACTCGGATAAATGAAATATAGCCATTATTCAAGGATTATCTTCATCCTCGTGCAGTATAGCCTCCATTATATGCTTGTTAAATAAAATATTATTTTTGCCTATTCTACTATCCATTTTATTAACCAGTATGGAAGTCTTTCAATATTTTAAAAGCCGGTACGCACGTACTGATGCACGGATACATTCGATATCGAACGACAACGTAGAACGAGATGTCTTGTTTCTAGCATATTGAACGCACCAAACATTGTAGGCTAGTTAAATGCATTTCCCAGGAACTCAGGCCAGCGACGTCATCTCTGCATGTAATGTCACAGGCCTGATTTTGTGGGCAAAACACTTTGGAACATACCTTTTCACTAAAGTGGGGATAATTTTAGGTGTCTTTAACAACGGATACGGAACATTTTAACAACGGGTACGGTCGTACCTGTGCGAACCCTCTGAATATAACCCCTGCCTATAGCCCCCCAAACGTTCTTCTTCCTCTTCGTTGAGCACTATCAGTCAGACTTTTGGCTTCACTCAGCTAAGTTCTCCATCTTGATCTGTTCATTATCAGGTCTTTCCATGTGTCCTGTATATACTTGTTAGATCTTCGGTTAGCTGATCTCTCCATCTCTTACGAGTCTTGAGGTCCTAAAGGGCCTCATGACATATTATAAAAGACAAAAAAGATTGTTTGTGAAATTTTTATTTATTTTTTGAATTTAAAAAAATGCTAACTTAAGAACAATAAAATATAGGGACCTGCGGTTTGAACTTTTATAATCTAGAGACTTTTTTCTACCTAGATAAAAATTAAGGCCCTCCTAAGTTAACGCCTGATCCGTGTAGTTTTAAAAATTTGGAAATATTTTATTTTCGAAAAACCGTATCTCAAAATCTATATGAGATAGAGACCTGCGGTTGAAATTTTAGAAATTCTGATATCTTAAAGGGCCTTAGGACTCATTTTGGGACTGCGGTTTTAATTTTAGTAATGTTAGTATTTTGTTTAGTCTAAAATAAAATGGGGCATTTATTACTTCTTATAATAAAAAGTTTTTGTTATATATATTGTTCTGTTAAGTAAACGATGCCGACCTCAGTAGCGCAGAGGTAGCGACCCTGCTTCTCGTGCTAAAGGTCCCGGGTTCGAATCCCAGTCAGCATGGATATTTGTATTTGTCCTTATCACTTCATCCTCATTAAAAATAATAAAAAATAAATAAAAATTAAAAAAAAAAAAACATCGTACCATAGATATATCACCGCTCCCAACCCGGATTAGGTCATCGTGGGAGTTGTAGACTTAAACTTCGCTCTCCGGAGTAAAAGGCCCGTGCCCAACATAAAATTAGCAGTACGGTAGTGAAAACTACGGCTCGAAGTGACTACTGTGGGACGTTTGTGGGCTGAAGAAGAAGTAAATGATAAGGGAGATATTTAAAAATTTTTAGTAAACAATTTTAACCCAGAAACACCCCTGTAGAATTAAAATTTTGAGTTGCCTTTTAGTCTATGTTCGAATCCTTATTTGACTATTATCATACCAAATTACGTAAAAATATTTCTAGCTGTTTTTGCGTGAATCTCGTGTCTCTAGACAGACAAACCGTCAAAAATTGATTTTCTTGCGGATATCGTCTTATAATAACCTGAAACTTGTGGAAATTAAACATCGACGACCTGCGTGCAATACCTCCTAACTGATATGTTTTGATAAACTGCGTTTTTGATAAATCTGAATAAATAATATAAAAATCTATCTAGTGGCAAGTTATCTTGGCCAGAAAAAAAATCTATATGCTTTATATTTAATACTTTCATTAGTTCTTATAAAATGGGGCCAGTTTCTGTTTTGTGTATTGTGTATTATATTAGTAATTTAGTAACTAATAGTTAGTTAATATTTTTGGCACAAACCAACGATGGCTATTTGCGCTTAACACGGTCCATCTAAATAACTAGAGTTTATTATAAAAATAATAAATTAATTGGTATGCAAGTAAAGCAGTTTTTGTTTTTTTTTTCCGACAAACTATGCCTATATCATTTAGGACAGTGTTCTTCAACGTGTTTGTCCCCGCGCACCGGTGCAAATAGCATAAATATTTCGCGGACCGGCTGAAAGCTAAGACACAAATAAATGCCAATATAGCTAGTATCTTATTATTATATAGGTATATGTTATACAGTTATATATTTACAATTTTTAATGCGACATCTGCTTCTGCTGCTTTCTTAGAAAAAATGATATACGTGGCTGCAGAGTTGTTTCTGAGAGACGAAGCGCTGCGTTAACATCCATTCGATTTCTTTGTTTGGTTTTTATTATTGACATGGCTGAAAAATCTCTTCGCACAAATAGGAAGTCGAAACAATGACAATAATTTGATAGCCTTATAACTCAAAGATGGATATTCTTTTTCTAGCGTTTTCCAAAATTGAGACAATGAGTGCATTTTATGTGTGGACACCAGAGTGACATCACAAGACAACTCGATCAGGTTTTCTTTTTCACGAAGATCAAGTAAACATGACTTTATATCTTCCAAGAATGGATTATTAATCCAGAGGTTACCTTTACGAGGATCCTCATTTTCAGGGAAATAATTATTCAAAATTTTCAGCTAATGCTCTTAAATGTTGACTTATTATGTCAAATATGACTTTCTGGTTGCCATCAGCAGCAATAAAAAATACTTTCAAAAGTGGAAACATTTCTATATCTTCCTCTTGTAAGGGACTAACCCAAAGAGATAGCTTCTTCAAAAGTATGAAAAATAGCCGCGGGAGGCGTTGTATTGGGGCTAGTAAATATTAAATAAATCATGGTTTAGACAAAAGTTAGCTTCTGCGTCGACTAAAAAAATATGCTATATACTCGTGAATAGAAGTGTGCATCTACATGATTCGGTCGAAAAATTTCGCGGACCGGCAGGAATTTTCTGCGG
This sequence comes from Liopterus haemorrhoidalis, assembly GCA_963971575.1. Taxonomy (NCBI): domain Eukaryota; kingdom Metazoa; phylum Arthropoda; class Insecta; order Coleoptera; family Dytiscidae; genus Liopterus; species Liopterus haemorrhoidalis. The sequence goes on along the minus strand of OZ020614.1, from coordinate 20,171,358 downwards.
GCCGGCACCGTTTCCCGGACCACGAGTTGAAGAACAGTGATTTAGGATATATTACAGGCGCGTCGTCGATATGGGACCGAAAGAATAAAAGAACTTATATAGCCTCCAATTTTATAAATATTTAATTTTTAATATTCTTTTTTTTTTTCAGGAAACGTTGTCAAAGAATTAGAAGACAATTTAAATATGATTGAAGAAATTGATGGTTACTTAAAAATCGTTCGATCTTTTCCTCTCGTTTCTCTCAATTTTCTACGAAGCCTTCGAGTTATACACGGAAATACATTGGAAAATCAAAAGTAAGTATATCTTAACTAAAGTAAATCATTAATAATGTGTAGATGTAAAAATCGCATGCAAGTATGTGGCAGAAAGCCCTAAAACGGTTGTCCTAGTTTTTTGACCCTAGCAAGGGGTATAGCCGGTTGCGGATGACTAAGCAGAACCTGTAATTTGTATAAATATTTTATTTTTCACGCTGTTATTTGGTGATAATGCCTAGGATACAAGATATTTAAACATATGCATAAAAACCGGAGCATTATGAATCCATAACGCCCTCTCATTACGCCCTCAACCAATATTAGTCTCATGTACGGCCGGTACCTTATTTATTGATTACCATAGTCTAAAGGTTTCGTATTCTTTTTCATATTTCTGTTCAGATTTAAATGGTAACTTTCTGTTGCTTTTGTGTATTTTTCTCGATATATTCAGATAATTCTTGCATATTCATTGTGATTGTAAAATTCTGACAATTAAATGATTAAATAAAATCATTTGTTTTTAGGATTTTGTAGGTATGACCAAAAAACCCTTATACAGTCATTTTGTCCTCTGTCTGTCTGTCTGTTTGTTTGTTCGGTAACAACTGTAGCCAAACGGCTAAACCTAGAGAGTTGAAATTTAGCATGCTTATACAACTCTTTGACCCGCACATAGGAAAAATACTAAAACATCTAAAAAACATATTCCCCAAAAATATAAACAAATATCTGCTCATCGAAAAAAAATTTTTTGTTTAAATTCTAAGTAGGGTATCATATGCAAGCCCTTAGTACGTGGATTAACGTTAAACATTTTATTTTTGCAAAATAAATAATTTTGACACGATATTTGCCAAAATTGTGCAAAAAAAATTGTCCCACACCCTGTAGCCCAGATGGTTTAAACTAAAAATCTGAAAAAGTTCTAAGTAATGTACATATGTGTTTAAAAGCGTAAATTTAATAACCAGTGGAGATTGTTGAAATTGAATACACGAAATCAGAGGGGCGGAGCATATGACTTAAAACAACCAATGGAAGCCATAGGCGCAATTTTCAAAATATTAATGAACCTTGCTATATAAAAAAAATACTGCACATATTTAGAAACCTAAATAATGGTATTAAGCATTCGAATTAAAATTAACAAAAAAAAACATTTTAACATAAAATTTGTCTTGGCATCCCAAATAATCATCATTCACTTACCAAATACCTGCGAAATCCTGAAATGTGTGAAAATTCACACTTCACATCAATTTTTTGTCTATAAACTGTTTATTGTCATAGGCTACCAGGTATAAATATCTGTTAATTTTTACTTTTTATTTTATGTGAAGTGAAAAATAAAATTCTGTATGCATCATTGGCGTTACTGGATGATTACAGAGGCCGTCGGGCTGTATTTCGTCGCTCTCCGGGCGTAATCATCTTAGTAACACCCTTGGTGCATAAATAGCTATTTGACATAATCAGGAGTTGAAGTCTCGTCCATGCCCTTGCTTAGCGGCCAAACAGCAGGTACAAATGATTTAACTCTTGCTGTAGATATTAATAAATATGTAATATTAGCATATATGTCACTTGTCATAGTCTTTTGTTTACTATTATTATTATTTTCAGATATGTGTTTGTTGTGCTCGATAATCAAAATCTTCAAGAGTTATGGGATTGGGAAACATTAAATCATTCTCTTAATATTAAAAATGGACGATTATTTTTTCATTTCAATCCAAAGTTGTGTTTGTACAAAATCGAACGACTCAAAGAGGTTGCTAATTTGTCAGAGTTCGATAATTTAGAAGTTGCGCCAAGTTCCAATGGAGACAAAGTAGCTTGTAAGTACATTATTTTAGTCACAGTTTCACAGTCTACACAGATTATATATTAAAATCAATGGATAAAAGAATTCAGGTTGATGCCATTTACACTGATTTTAGCAAAGCATTTGATACTGTTGACCATAACTTACTTTTAGCAAAGTTAGCTTCAATTGGTGTAAGTGGTAATCTACTTGAATGGTTTCGCTCGTATTTGCATGATAGAGAACAGAGTGTTACATTGAACGGGTTTCAGTCCAATTTTGTAAAAATTTCTTCCGGTGTACCCCAGGGACGTGTCAGTATGTTTCCAGAATACAAAATTTTTAATGTATGCTGATGATCTCAAATTATATAAGAAGGTGACATCTCTAAACGACTGCCAGGCAATACAAGAAGACATTGATCGTTTTAATAATTATTGTAACCTCAACAGACTTAAATTAAATATAAAAAAATGTAAAAAAATAACTTTCACACGTAACCGACATATTATTAATTTTTCGTATAAAATCAAAGACAACAATTTAGAACATGTTGAGCAAATTAAAGATCTAGGCGTTATATTAGATTCCAAATTACTTTATGATATACACATAAACTCTATAATTAAAAAGGCATATAAAATGCTAGGCTTTATATTAAGAATCAGCAAACCATTTAAGTGTGAAAAATCATTATTAACGTTATATTACACATCTGTAAGAAGTCACCTAGAATATGCCACTGTCTGTTGGTCACCCCAATATATGGTCTACATAAAGCGGCTTGAAAATATACAAATAAAATTTACAAAACACTTCTACTACCGATTTCCAAACAACCATTTAAATTTAATAACTTTAGAAAAAAGAAGAATATTTTTGGATGTCGCTCTGTTATTCAAAATAATAAATAATATTGTTGATTGCCCACCACTACTAGATCATTTACGCTTACACATCCCTAATTACATCACGAGAAATAATGACCTTTTTTACTTATCATTTAACAGAACAAACTCGGCTTTTAACTCACCGTTGAACAGAATCTGCTAAAACTTTAATAACATCTCAACAAATGACAACTTTCCTGATATATTTTTGCTAAATTGCACACAATTTAATAAATGTATTCTACGACTGTTATAACTGCTATTATAACATCAAAAATTTTACTGTTACTGTAATTTGTGTTATATAAATGTATTATGTAATCTATACTAGTGCCACACTGTTATTGGGCATGTCCTGTTGTGTGGCCGAATTTTGTAAAATAAAATAAAATAAAAATAAAATTTAAACATATACGAGGGCTACCGTTTAAGTTTTTACAAAAACTAAGAAAGAAATATTTTTTGGAACAAACCATTTTATTGCTTTTCAAAATATTCGCCTTTAAGATTTATATACTTTTGCATGCGTTCAAACCAATTCTCGAAACATTTTTTCCACTCTGAAGTTGGTATCTCAAAAACATGATTTTCGAAGGCTTCAACAGCTTCTTGAGGTGATGAAAATCGCTGTCCACGCATATATTGTTTGACATTGGGGAACAAGTTGTTAGGGGATAAATCAGGTGAATACGGGCAACGAGACATTAATTCGATGTTTTTCTCCTTCAAATAATAAATTTTTTAACGTGCTGTGTAGGAGCTTGCATTGTCATGATGAAGAATGATGCGACGTTTTTGGTTGTTTTTCCTGATTTTGTCGATGACTTCTGGCAAACAAATAGTTGTATACCATTCAGCATTAACTGTTCTTCGATCCTCTAAAGGAATGGTGGCGACATGTCCAGTACAACCGAAGATACATCGATCATTTTCTTGGAAATGTTTCGTGAACGAACAACTTTTGTGGGTTTCGGTTTATCTTTGAAGACCCAAACAGTGGATTGTTGCTTAGTTTCCGGTTCATATGAATAAATGCAAGTTTCGTCACCTGTAACGATGTTGTACACGGATTTTGCAGTGCCTAGGTTGAATTTTTTTAGCATACCCTTACACCAATCAACGCGAGACTTGTCAAATTATGCGGAATCCCTCGGGAACAGATCTTTTTCACAGCTAAATGTTTATGCAAAATTGAATGTATTGCAGTCTGCGATATGCCAAAGGATGCCTCTATCTCACGGTAAGTCACATGCCGATCTTCTTGAATCATTTTGCGCATAGTATCGATGTTTTTTTTTTTGAATCACAACTGATTTTGTTCGACTTTCACGAGATTCATCACTGACGGACAGTATTTTCTGATGGTGCTTCATTACCAAAAGTTGAACGAAGCGAATCTATGTATTGTTGTTGAGTTACGCCTTTACGAAAATCGTAAAAAATCATGCAACGAAAACCTTCACGAGTAATATCAATTTTTTCACAAAGTGGTTTTTTTAAACGCTGAATGTCAACAACCTACTTTATCAATTTATAAGCTGCCACTGATTTCACAATAACAAATTTCAAATTTTACGAATACAGTAATGACACATTTCAATATTGCCATCTAGTGGTCGTTTGTAAAAACATAAAAAGTAACCCTCGTAGTAGTAAAAATATATTTACTCCTTATAAATAATGCTCTATCTGATTTCTATTGTTTTCAAAACATAATTTCATTCATTTTAAAATTGAATCAGAAGTTGCTTTAATTACTGTTTAAAAATAAAAATTGTTTTAATTTCAATTGATCTTTTCTCAGTATTTTTTTTTTTTTTTGTGGAACATTACCGAATGTGTATTAATTTTATATTTTAGGAAATATATGTTATTTATTTTTATTTTTAGGTAATGTAACAAATCTTGAAGTGAACGTTAGCTCTATTCAGAGTACTGTTGTTATTCTAAAGTGGAAACAGTTTAAAATGGACGATCCTAGGTCTTTATTAGGCTATGTAGTATACAGCACAGAAGCGCCAAAACAAAACATCACGTTGTACGATGGTAGAGATGCTTGTGGAGGCGATGGGTAAGTCAAACTACTTTTTATTATCTACACTCACATAAATACATAATCGATTCTCTCTTTTACAACCTACAGGCTCAGTGGAAAAGTAGTACAAGTGTCATTTTAATTATTTCTCGCAACAGTTAACCTAAAATTAACTTGAGTTTCTATAAATGTTAAAGTAATAGGTGATATCCAATTTAAAATCGATAGTAGTGACAGTGGCCAACAGTCGAACTATTCTGACAAACAGTTACTTTCCTGATATGACAAATTAATTTTTCATTAACTAATTTATATTTATTAGTAAAATTTCAGAGATGATTTATTATTATTATTATAAAAATTAAAAATTCGATGTGCACTTAAACCTAACCTGTCTGTTAAAACTTCCCTGTTTCCAGTTTTTTGTAGTGCTCGACATCTAATCACCTTTTTCATTCTTGGATAGATTGATCTTCTATTTTAATATATTTTAATTCCGCATACGGTACGTCGTCTTCGATCTTCCATCTATAAAAGTTCCTCAATAAGAGATTTTATGTGATTATTTGGAAAATTAAAAAATTTCAAAAAATTATTGGATTAAAATTTGACGCCCATTTAAAAACAAATTTAAAAAAATTGAAAAAGATGTAATTTAAAAAATTATATTTATAATAAATAGTATTTTAAAAAAAGGATAAATAAAATAATTTAGATCTATTTTTGTTAATAAACATTTGTTCAAATCAGATTTTTTCCTCGTTTTGTCCATTTAAACCATCATTTGTCCACTAAATTAATGTAAAATGCGATTTTTCCAAATTAATTTAGTTTTTTTCCTCATTAAAATAGACCTTATTAGTAAAAGACCTTGTTTTGCAGGTTAATTTTGAAAAATTTACGTTAATAATCGTTATTATGGCAAGTAACATAGTAATAACTCTGTTTGCCATTTCTAAATAGTTTGAAGGAACAATATGTTGTTATTTTATACATTATTGTTTTTCATTTTCATTTGTCAAATAACGAAAAAACTTGCAATTAAGAATATGGCTGTAATGGTTCCAATTTGGAACAAAACAATACACCATTATGCATTCTAAAACCAAATATTAATGATTAGTTAGTTTTAATTAAATAAATACTAAAGATATTTCGATTTTCATATTATTTAAAAACATAACCTATAAATATATCTTCGAATCCTTATTTATATGTTTATAAAAACATTATTCTATAATATAAAGTATCTGAACTTTATATATATACTTATCAAAGATATATATTTTTTGCTCCAAAATTAAAGATATTCATAAAATTAACTACCAAAAATTTCCAAAGGAAACCGTTGTCAGATGGCAGCACATGTATGTGACTTTACCAACGAGGTAGTATGATATAGAAACTGAACGAGGGTGATGTGTTGTGAAGCCAACACTCTCTTAGGCGGGAAACGGGAATGTGCCCGAGGAGTTGTGCGTGTTGCTAACATCCAATGACGTCATATAAACCATACGCCATAAAACCTCATTGCTAACATCAATGTTTTGCCGATAAGAATTGCAAGTAAAAATATGTTTTTTTAAAACAGTAAACTGCAAGTTTTAATAAAATAAATTTCATAAACAATATTAAATTAACCTTAATTTATTAGGATATTTTCAAGATAATTAGTTTTTTTTTAAATATTTCACGTTTATGGTCAAATGCTTCAGACACTTTCTAAATTTAAAACGGGCAGATATTATATCATTTATTCTATGATAAATTAAAATTTATCTGACAAATTATAAAGATGTATATCTATAATCAGTGCTGGGAAAAATACTTTTCTGATGTATTCGAAGTTCTGAATACAAATACTTTTTGTAAGGGAAAACTATATGTAATATTTTAATTAAACATTACTTTTTAGTATTTAAAATACTAAATAGTTGAAATACAGTTCACAACTCTTTAAATGCAATTTATGACAATATTATTAAAAGTTGAAAGATGATGGAAAGGTAAAATAGTAAAATAGAAAAATAACACAACAAAACAATCATAATCACTATGACACCGACGTTTTTCCTATCGATAGCTGAACAAGATAAATGTAAATTAGGCAACTTGTTATACTCCTCGGGGCGAATCCCCCTTTCGTCTCCACAGGGTCTTGGCTTCATAACAAACAATGCTAAGGCATAGAGCGTGCTGAGTCTATTTATACGACGTCAATGGACGTTACACTAATATGATCTGTAGTAATGACATATTTGAATTCAATGTTTGCGACCTTAAAAACGAGTAGGTCTAATAACACTACTCAACATGATTTTTTGCCAAAAAGAATTTTTTATAATTACCTTAACATGAAAACATACTGGAACTTTATTCATCACCTAAAATTAAAAAATAACAACATTTAACGGTTTAAGTACTATTACTGAATGCTTGATGGGTCATCACTAAATCATAATTCTTTATTCCATTTTTTCAGTTCTTGTGAATGTCCTATGGGTATGTACTACATGAGTCATTACCGATAGAAATTACATGTCACAACCTGTTTCTTCAATTTCCAGTATTTTAGTTCACGTTCAGTCGTATTTTGGTGCGTTACAGAAACAGTCGCTATAAATTTGTTTTAAAAAGTGGATTTGTTTTAAAAAGTTTTTCATATATTTTTACGATGTCTAAAAACATATGATGTATGCATATCAAACTAGGGTTTGATGAAAATGTTGGTCAAGGGTATGGATAAAAATGTTGACGGTTTTATATATTTGAAGATTACATTTCCAAGGATAAGTGAGTCAAAAATTAAAGAATATTTATAGGGCCTCGAATAAGACATTTAATGCAAGATTGAGTATTCGATGAGAAGCTAAATTCAAAAGAAAAAACAACTTGGATATGTTTTAAAGAAATGGTAAAAAACTTTCTAGTAAATTCTAAGTCAGGCAATTATGTAACTATTGTAGAGAATATATTGAAGGCATATGAAGACTTGGGCTGCAACATGTCTCACAAGATTCATTTCTTACATTCGCATTTAGATTTTTTCCGCCTAATTTGGGTGACGTTAGCGACGAGCACAGAGAAAGATTTCATTAGGACATTTTAAGGATGGAAAAACGATATCAAGGACGTTGGAATACCACCATGCTAGCAGATTACTGTTGGTCCTTAATACGCGAGACTTCCAAGATAAGTTACAAACGCAAACGCTAAAAAATACTACAAAACATACATACATTATACCCATATGTAGTTAGTAAAATTATAATAAACTGCATTTTATCCCTGGAAAAATGGAGGGTGATGCTGAAAAAACTAAATAAATATTAGAAATCAGCATAAGTCAGTTTACTTATTTCAGCTATTTTAAATTCCTGGCAAAAAAAAAGAAGAAAAAAATGTCGAGTAGTGTAATTAGATTCCAAACTTGTTGCGAACAGGATTGTAATGTTTTTTGCAATAGGGGATACGTATAAAATTTATATTTTCTTAAAAGTACATTTTTTTGATATATTAATATTAGTTATGTCACCTAACAAAACAAAAATCACATTTTAATTCATATTTCAGCGAAATTTTTTAATTAAAATATTATAAATTTGAAATAAAGCCGACCACAGCGCGAAGGTTGCCGAGTAAATACGACTGAGCATGACGTCAGAACCAACACAGCCCAGACTACCTACTCCTCAAGCCTTTACGTGTGTATTAGAGATGGCAACGATGAATCGAATATTGAAATAATCGATTAATTTGTTTCAGTTAATCGATAATTTTATTTTATTTTCACGAAATTACTTAGTGGTTTTGTTGAAACACTGGTCGGTAAGATGACTTTGCTTTCTTCTTTTCAATAAAGTCCCTAGATTACTAGGCATTCAGAACCCTCCTTCTCTCCCATCTGGAGAATTAAACTGACCCGCTACTCATTTCTGCACAATATACTACTATAGTTTGCGTCCAGTCCGTTCAAATGCTCACGAGCGAAACGCAATCTTCCAACTCGATAATTTGCGAGAAAAGCCAGGCAAGTTACAGGTCTTCTGGATACAAGCCTTTGTTTCCTCAGTCGTCTTTGGACAGTTCGTGATGAATTGCCAAATGTCTTGTGGCTCGTGGATGCTGTTCGCTGATGACGCTTTATAGCGTAATTAATAGAGTTTTTGGTTACATCCAAAACACCAGTGATATTCTAATACTACTGTCATCTTCATATAATGGCGCAGCTCGTACGTTTTCCGGCCACAATTTAATTTTATTGCACAAAAGTTTGGAAATCTCTAAGATGGGTAACTAATGGCAAAAATTTATTTTAACAATGAATTATTTGTATTAAAATTTACGTACTTAATATGCAATATCAATATTATATATTAGACATTGTATTACTTATATTTTCCTAGTAAAACGGTTAAATGATTTTATATCAGCCTTTAAAATACAAGGTGTCTCAAAAGAAATTTTATATTTAGTGGATCGATTAAAAAAAAAGTAAGCCGTATATAGAAAAAATGTTTATTAATTATTAAAATACACTTTTTGGGGATTTATTTCTTAAAAATAATATCGTCTAAATGTAGACCCTCGCGTTCTCGGCCCTCATTTAATCGAACAGTAAAATTACTTATGACGTCTCGGCAGGTGGACTCAGGGATGGCTGCCATTTCGTGACGGATATTTTCTTTCAAATGCGCCAGTGAAGTCGGTTTATTGGCGTAAACTTTAGATTTAAGATAACCCCATAGGAAAAAGTCCATAGGGGTTAAATCTGGACTGCGTGGAGGCCAATTTATGTCACCTCTCCGGGAGATCAATTTGCCTGAGAAAATTTCACGAACACGTGGCAGAGACATATTTGACGTGCGTGAAGTTGCTCCGTCCTGTTGGAACCATGTTCTTAGGTTATAGCCAGGAAAGTTTTGCAGTTCAGGTACCAAGAAGTTGTCTAACATCTCCACATAACGCTCTGAATTCACTGTAACTGCACGCCCCCTTTCGTCTTCAAAAAAGTAAGGGCCGATAATTCCTCGCGCCGACGTCGCAGTACATACGGTCACTTTAGGCGAATGTAGGGGTTTCTGATGTTTGCGTTTCGGATTCGTTGCACTCCAGTAGCGGCAGTTCTGCTTATTTACGTGGCCATTAAGATGAAAATGAGCTTCATCCGAAAACAAAATGTTGGTAAACGTTGAAAATCGCTCAATCACCTGATTTACGAAATTAAGCCTCTGACTGGCATCTTGGGGCTTTAATTCTTGCACCAATTGAATTTTGTAGGGGTGTAGCTTTAGGTCTTTGTGCATAATGCGATGTAATGATGATCTATGCACATTTAAAGCACTTGCGCGCTTTCGAATTGAAAGGTTCGGGTCGTCACGAACAGACTGATTAACATTCTCCACGTTTTCTACCGTTCTTGATGACCTAGGTCGCCCGGATTTTGATTTATCCAGCGTTGTACCAGTCTCTTCAAACTTTTTAACCCAATGTCGAATGAGAGGAATGCTTGGCGCATCATTTAAGTGGCGAAAACCTCGAATACTGCAGAATTTTCTACGCGCTACAGTCGCCGAATCACCGTTTTTGTAAAACTCTCGCCCGCATAACGCGCAGTCTGCTCCCGAGAAACGCTCCATAGCGAATGAATTCCCAAGAGCCAGGCTACCGATTGACATAACCCCCGCACCCCTCGGATACGTTGCGTTCACGCAGTAAGCTAAATAAATATAAAATTTCTTTTGAGACACCTTGTACAACATTAAGACTGTCCCATTTTTTTGTCGGCGAGTGTACATGTTTCTTTTTTTATTTCATAATCGATTAATCGATTATTTTTCACCAATTTAATCGAAAATCGATTATAACATTTCGATTAATCAAATGATCAATTAATCCATTGATTAATTTTTATTGGCATCTCTAGTGTGTATAGTGTATTGTTTGACAGTATTGTATTTGTTCTTTAAACAATTTTTCACGCATTTATTATTAAATTGGCAGATAAAGATTTTGTTAGGGCTCAGAGTGAAAATTTACCCAACATTGATGATTTTCTTCCTTTTCTTTTGTTTTTCACCATTAGGTCATGAAATAAATTGTTTTTGTGTTCTAAATAAAGTATTTGTGCACATCGGTATTAAACAATATTTCGGGCCCAGTACTTCGATGTTTCGAAGTACTGGGCCCTGGATCTTCTATATTTTATATATTTTAATATAAAATTTAATTTGGTAAACATGTAGAATAACTTTATTTTAATTAAAATCACTCTAACTTTACACAACCTATAAAAGTTATACAAGCAAATAAGTTCACAACAGACTGTGTAGGCTGTAGACTGGGTAGGCTGTGACGTTACAGCCTAGTTTGTAAACAGTCGGAGTGTTTTTCGCGCGCTACATAAATTTATGAATTTTTTTAAGCCATCAAATTAAAAAAAATGCAAAACTGTTTTTTATGTTTATATGCAACAAAAGGAATATAATAAAAAAATTAAAAAACCATGCCTATCCTCTATTGTCTCATAACTGCATTACTATGACAAATTATGTTTTTAATGTTACTTCCTCACTTATGTCACTTATACTTTTCCGCTGATCCGTCATTTATAAGTGTTGTCGAAATTGTATTCATAATTTTTTTTTTTTTTTTTTTAAATATGTTTGGACTTGTCTACTAAGGCCATTATCCAGTAGAAGCAATTTTATTTTGAAAATGTTACAGAAAATTACAATGTACATTTTTTGGACAACACAAAATATCCATGCCATAACCGGGATTTGAACCCGAGCCCCCCATGGCCCAGAAGTTAGTAGACTGCCACGCTAACCTCTGCGCCACGGTGACCGGCTGTATTCATAATTGAGTAAATTGATAATAATTAAAATTTGCTTTATCGAAGTTAATGATTTTGTGTAAAATGTTATAATTTTGACTAAATTTATTACAATTAATTTTTAGGTGGCGAGTGGACGATGTAGGTAATCCAGATGACGAAAAAATTGAAGTATACCATATATTAACACACCTTAAGCCATATACACAATATGCCTATTATGTTAAGACTTACACGATAGCAACTGAGAGATCGGGAGCACAAAGTCAAATTTCCTATTTCCGAACTAGACCTGATATGCCTAGTAATCCTATTAATTTAAAAGTAAATGCTGAATCTAGTCACGAGTTAAAAATACAGTGGCAACCACCACTCTTCCCAAATGGTGATGTTACACACTATGAAATATCAGCAACTTGGGAACAGGATGATCCAATATTTTTACAACAAAGAAATTATTGTACAGAACGTAAGTATATTTAAACGGAATAAACTATAATGCATTTAGAACCTCATAATTAGAAATTAGAATTAACGTTAAATTAGTACGTAACCTAAAATTTGTACTTGGAAATTAATTATACTGAAATCGCCCAGTCAATGCACTTCGTCATTTTACGTCATAACTTCAATTACAAACTTAGTGGCGGAAAAATAACTAAATCGTTTTTTTTTCATTTAAATTATAGACTAATATTGCTCTTCACTCTTTTATTTTCCTAAAACATACCTATTGAAGTCATATTTAGTTTGTGTTCAATAGTCCTTTTGAATATTTACAAATTTTGCATTACAGCTTTGGATGCATCTACTGAGGAGAAGAAACCAAGCTCAACGGTTCCACCAACTGAAGAAACAATATCTCGTGATTCAAACGGCAGTTGTGAATGTGTAAAACCTGTTCTTCCTGTATCAGAAATTGATGTCTTATCTCAAATTAATTTCGAAAACGAACTACACAACAGAGTATATATAAAGAGGTATAATATAACTTTTTAATTATAATCACGAATACGAAGATTATGATGTTAATTTAAAAAAATTGACGTGAAGTGTGAATTTTCACACATTTCAGGGTATTTAGTCAGTGAATGATGATTATTAGAAGGCCAAACGATGAATGCCTGTCACTACATAACACAATTACGTGTTTAAATTAAGTGTTGGTTTTAAATTCTTTAAATCAATAGGCACGACAAGAAGGTTGCAGTTAGATTTTTTCTACCGTGTATCATATATCTCTAATAATACCATAATATACAGGGTGTTTGTTTGAAACGGGACACCCCGAAATTCTCCTTTATTTGTAAAGATGCCAAAAATTTTCAGAACAAAAGTTAAACTAGACAAAAAGGCCCATCTAAAGGTTACTATAAGAATTCTGAGACGCTTCCGGTTTCACCGGAAATGATGTCAACTTTTGATCTAGCATAGAGAATCGATAATTTTATATTTTTTTCCTAAAAGTACATTAAATTAGCTTTACAATGACACCAAAAAATCATATATTTATGTTAACCATTTCAAAATGGCGACCATTTATTTACAAAATAATAATCAGCATTAAGTTTTACAAAGTTGAACGTAGCAAGCTTTGAAAACAATAAAAAAAGAAACAAAATATCTCTAAAATAAACTATTTGACTATTTAGAAAAAAAAAACTATTACTTTTTACAATTATTTTACAAAAAAAAAAAAAACAAATGTTCGATCAAACCACCATTATTGTCCACACATTTTCTCATTCTTAATAAAAACTCTTCCATCGCTTTTATTTGGTTTCTTTTTTTTATTGTTTTCAAAGTTTGCTACGTTCAACTTTGTAAAACTTATGTTGATTATTATTTTGTAAATAAATGGTGGCCATTTTGAAATGGTTAACATAAAAATATGATTTTTTGGTGTCATTGTAAATCTAATTTAATGTACTTTTAGGAAAAAAATATAAAATTATCGATTCCCTATGCTAGATCAAAAGTTGACATCATTTCCGGTGAAACCGGAAGTGCCTCAGAATTCTTATAGTAACCTTTAGATGGGCCTTTTTGTCTAGTTTAACTTTTGTTCTGAAGATTTTTTGTATCTTTACAAATAAAGGAGATTTTCGGGGTGCCCCTTTTCAAACAAACACCTGTATATTTTAATGCACTTTTTTTTCTTTTTTTTTTTTGTATAATAGCAAAAATATCATTCAAATCCAGACCTGGCTACTCTGCGGGCGATCTTTTGTCCGGCAAAGGCATAACGCCTACATTGTTTATATTGTGACTGTATGAAAAACTAAAAGATTCTCTAATAGAAATGGAATACCAGCTATCGGCCAGTTATTTATTTATTTTCCTAGTCGATATTTACAAAATAAATTTACATACCTCTTCTCTACCCATAACAAAATGTATCCATATATATATATATATATATATATATATATATATATATATATTTGTTTTACCGCTTATGCAAGCCAATTCTATGTACTCAATGGACGGTGTCAAACCAAAATTGACGTTTTCAGACCAGGGGAATGGTCTGAAAACGTTTTTCATGTTTTTTGGAGCTCTTGCACCCTGATTATATAGCAGCGATGACAGAGAAAATTTCACAAATGGTCTGAATACGAGGGTAGATCGTATATTTATATACAAATTTAGTTCACTGATTTGTCGTGAAGAGCGCGCGCCAGTAGTTTTTGTATATAACTTTTTATACAAAAAATGTACGATTCCGACTTTGTCAGACCAGCACAATTCAGTCGACGTTGTCAAGCCTTAAATCTGGCAACACTGTATAGAATGAGCTAGATAAATATTCCAGTCATGATAATTTTAGTTCATTGTAAGAACTTAAATATTTTCTTTCAATTTGTCTTACAGAAAAACTTTAAACTCAAATTTAGTTTTGGCAGACTCGTAGATACTTGAAAACAATGCATATAACCGATTTGTATCAAATTTGTTCAAATTAAAATTTTGGTATTTGCGCCATGAAATTCTTCTTTTTTTTCCAATTTAGAAATAATTACATTTTTATAGTTTATAGATTTTTTAAAGCGTGCTGAATGTTACTGCTTCAAATGAGACGTTAAATTTATTTAATATTTTTATTAGAATCCCAAATAAATGTACATTTTAATAAGTTTGAACTTTGTTCATATATTTCACAGAAAATTATTCTAATACGGACATCAATGTCCATAATTTATTCTTAATTCCAAAGAAGAACACAAAAGGTTACAAATTACAAATAACTCGTTTGAACAATTACTTTTCTTAATTGTAAAAAATAAAAATAATTGTAAAAAACAAAAGTTCCCATTTAATTTTGAGTATTGAACATTTATGTGTACGTTTAAGAGCGTACTGTACCTGGGTTACGCTCAATGGATACGTGCATTTGAAAGGGCCAAAGAATTTGAACCAAATGTTGTCGGATCAATTTGATTTTTTTTTTTTATTTGAATATAAAGATTGGCTCCGTTGGATTTAAGAGTTAAAATTTGGTTTTATTTTTAATTTTCAGTTTTACAATGTTCTAAACTTTGTCTAACTTCACATCACTGTTCCTCCGTAAATCAATAACAATTGCAAATTCCATAGCTAGAATCCTATAGATTGTACTTTTATCTTTAAAATGAGCCATTATTTATGAAAATTAATTAATATTTAGCACCAATTCTTTGGCCCACACCGAAACACTATTTATATGAAATACTGGCATTTCCAAGCATCGAGAGATGTATCCATCTGGTAGCGTGGTTTTAAACTAATCTAATCATAGTAGAGGGAGTCTTAAGCTCCGCCTTCGTTTCCTACACATATCTTTGAATTCGGTTGAAATGGGTAACAGAAGATCTTTGGAATAAAACAGTTTGTGACGTCAAATTTACCTGTTTTATTTTAGACTTTCCGTGGTAGAATACAAATTCATATTGACACAAAAAAATGGTCCCAAAAATTAAGTTAAATAATTATGGCCGGCTTCTGAAAGCTTAGTTAACTATAACCAAATGGTCAGAACATGGTTGTTATGGTAACGTATGGGATTGTTATACTGTAATCGAGTTTAACCAAAAGGTTAAATCAACCCCTAAAGGGGCGAATCTATGATTATTAACATAATTTTTTGATGATAAAAAAAAAACTATTATTTCTACAAAATTATATGTAAAATCAGAATTGGTAATAAATATTAATCACTTTTCACATACAAGAGCTTATTTTAAAGATAAAATTACAATATAGAGTGGTTAAGTGTTAACATTTGTAATTTTTATTCATTTACTGAGTAACAGTCATGTGAAATTGAAAAAAGTATAGCACTGTAAAATTGAAAATTAAAAATAAATCAAAATACAAATTTAAACTTATTAAAATATTTAATTTATTTACTTTATTTTTTATTAAAATTTATTTACTTATTTACTTATTCAAATTTTGATATTTTCTTTCATATCTTGATATTAAAAAAAAAAATCAAATTGATTCGAATATATTTAATCTATATTTTATGATTCCCAAAAATACAGGTTGATTTATAAATATTAGCACTTTTCCCTCTCCCTGTAATCTACTTCCACTTTGGTCACTCCCCCAATGACGTAATACGACTTCTCGCCACCGCACCCCGCGTGCAACGATGGACTTTGGAGGTGGCAACATTCGCCTTTTAACTTCAAATTTTAAGGTGCCATATCATAGACTCGAAACCTGGTTTCACTCTGTCATGACATTAAATTACGAGAAAATATATATAGCTCTTGTTTTTTGAATGTCAGATAAATAAACCCATAGAAAAAAAGCATATCAGATAGACAGAGAGATTTTTTTTGTGAATTTGGTCTTACATTCACTTGGAACATGTAGAAACGAAAAATAGGTACCAAGAAAAAATTATGTGAAGTGTGAATTTTCACACGTTTCAGGGTTTCGCAGGTATTTAGTGAATGATGATTATTTGGGAAGCCAAAACAAATTTTATGTTAAAATATTTTTTTATTAATTTTAATTCGAATGCCTAATACCATTATTTGGGTTTCTAAAAATTTGTAGTTTTTTTTTTTTTATATAGAAAGGTTCATTAATATTATGAAAATTGCGCCTACGGCTTCCATTGGTTGTTTAAGTCATAAACTCCGCCCCTCTGATTTCGTATACATTCAAACATAGAATTAAATTATAATATCAACACTTCCCACTGGTTATTAAATTTACGCTTTTAAAAATTAAATGCAACATTTGCCAAAATATAACTAGAATTTTGACAAAATAATTTAAACAAAATAAAAATGCAAAAAAAAAAACAGAAAAATAGAAATTGACGGGAGTTGAACAGTAGTTTGCAACTTACGAAGCGAGAACGTTACCACTGATCTACGAACGTTCACTCCTTTACTGTGTTAAATAGCGGATTAAATATTTTACATATTTTAGTTAAAAACACAAAAAATGCGTTATTTTCCGAAAACATAATCTGATCAAAAATTCCTGTTTTACTATTCCGGTTCACACCAATGTACATTACTTAGAATTTTTTCAGATTTTTAGTTTAAACCATCTGGGTACAGGGTGTGGGACAAAATTTTGCACAATTCTCGCAAAAATCGCGTCAAAATAATTTATTTTGCAAAAATCAAATTTTGATCGTTAATTCAGGTTTCAAGGGCTTTCATTTGATACCATACACAGAATTGTAAAAAAAAATATTTTTTTTCTATGAGCATATATTTGCTTATATTTTTAGGGGATTATGTTTTTTAGATGTTTTAGTATTTTTCCTATGTGCGGGTCAAAGACTTGTATAAGCATGTCAAATTTCAACTCTCTAGGTTTAGCCGTTTGGCTACAATTTTTACCGAACAGACAGACAGACAGACAGACAGACGACAAAATGACGGTATAAGGGTTTTACAAAACCCTAAAAAAGAACAGATTTAACCTCCAATTTTATTTATATATGTAAATTTTCCACAACTTTGTAAATTTCACTTAGAAGATAAAAGGTTGTTAAATGATGCTTGTTGTTACGTTTCACAGATTAGTTCACTGACTGTAGTTTCGGCTCACCGTAAATTTGAGAATTGCCAGAGCCGAAACTGCACTCAAAAAAAAAAAAAAAAACAGTGAGATATAACAAAAAGGTCTAATTAAACAACCTTTTACCAATATTATTTTTTTCTCGTTTATGATCCACCTGACACGCATACTTCTTTTTGGTGTATAGAATTTCGTTTATCGGTGATTCTAAGGATCTTGCTTAATTTTACTTATCACAAGCAAGCCTGTGGCTGCCAGCAATAAATCGTTTGTGCTTGCCGTTGACCGCTCGCAAGTAGATAATAATTAAATTGTTAAAATAATTTGTGTAAAAAATATTTAGACAAATTACGGGCTCTGCTTAGCAACCGGCTATAAGCTGTACGGGCATTTCTGTGTGCGCTAAAAAATAGACGTAATCCTGTCTATATTACTCCTACATGTACACAGATTGAAAATGTGGTCACAAAACTTGAAATCAAGAGATCTAGACTCATCTCGCGCTATCGCGTCAATGATGATGATGACTTCTCTTTATTTTTCATATGAGAAATATAATTGTAAATATTACCTTTTATTATCACGACAGTAATAGTTTACTGAATTTATACAGTAATAAATGTCCTTAATAACAAAATACGTAAATAATACGCCAATATAATTAAAACCAAAATACAATTTGTAAAAATATATTTTAATGCGCAGTACAACCTAGTGGCTGTGCTTTTCGGGTCAGGTATGCGACAGTATTGACTAATATTTCTTCATTTTATTGAGTAACAAAATTATTTAATTTGAAGTGTAATCATTTTCAAAAACGCGTGAAAAAAAACAGCACAGGAGGATCCCCCGAATATATTTTATGTATAAAATAATAATCGGCATATATTAAATGTAATTACTAACTTATGATCAAAAAGTCTTTCAGTCTCAGATGGCTTATGTATTATAAATCGCAGATCTTCTTTTGTTAATTGAGTATTCATAATGCACGTGTCATTTGTCGAAAA
Source organism: Liopterus haemorrhoidalis (assembly GCA_963971575.1). Lineage (NCBI taxonomy): Eukaryota > Metazoa > Arthropoda > Insecta > Coleoptera > Dytiscidae > Liopterus > Liopterus haemorrhoidalis. The sequence continues at coordinate 20,152,482 of OZ020614.1, read as the reverse complement.
AAAATGAGATTTTCTTATATAAAACATAGCCGCCCGAAGAAAGGACATTTTGATCCACATGTTACATTGCAAATACGTATATGAATTATCAACAAGTGTTTTTTCACATATAATATTATTATAATTTATTTAAAATGCACTCTTGAGTGTAAACATACTCCTGAACAGTAGGACTGAATGAGTCGGTTTGAATGTTTTCAACTTTACAAATCATATTATACACTATGATAAAATTGGCAACGTCGCAAGGCCTGACAATGTCGATTGAACAACACTATTTTATACAGGTGATACTGAAAAAGCGGTTCCATATACTGGGTCTAATAATGTTTATTAAACATAGCGAATTTTTTTTTTGAGATTTTCTTACCCCTCTCAGTGTGCCCTGAGAGTTATAACTGGTAGATTCTATATCTGGCATATATACACGCGAAATCCTTTAAATAACGGTAGGTCTTAGGTCGCCTGTTGGATATCATTGGTCTGACCACGTCGGTTGTATCAATATATATATATATATATATATATATAAATGTATTTTTTTAATTTTAGCTAAGATATTAAACGAAAATCTTAATAATAATAATTTAAAAAAAACAATAACACAAAACCTGTAATATTTTCCAAAAACGAAATCGGACAAAAAATTCCTCTCGTACGTTTCCGGTTCATAGCAATGTACATTGCTTAAAATTTTTTCAGATTTTTATTTTAACCCTTTAGGGTTAAAGCGTGCGGGACACTGATTTTTTTAGTACATTTTTTGTATTTTAAAAAAATATTTTTTTTTCAACGACAAAAAAATCAATATTTTGCGAAAAATCAATTTGATCAAAATTTACTGTTGAACTATTCTATATATATGAAATGTGAACTGCTTGAAGATGTACCGATAACTGACTAATATTGTTAACTCAGGAGCTGTGTGACTGTAGCTGCTAATGGTTTATGGTCCTTTGGAATAAATGGTTTCTAGGAAAGAAAAATACGAAACGTGACAATTTGTAAGATATAAATTTGTAAAAATATTAAAGTTTAAAAATACTTATGAAACATTTTAAACCCTACGGAAATGTGTAATAAAAAATTATTGGACCAAACGCCACCACAGTATTTTTCTGTTCTCACGATTTCAAAAATCTTTATAATTGCAATAATTCTAGTGATGTATAAAAGTAATAAAAACTATCTTCACACATAAGGATGAAGTATGCAAAGGTAAAGAGGCCCTTTAAGAAACCCCCTGATAAGAAATTTAAAAAAATTAATTACTACAAAAACCTCTACACCTATTGTTTACACAAGAGAGGAATCCGAACAATGAAAAATGTGGTAGTGGTGTTGTAACTATGCACTATCCTATCCCAAATACAAGCGCTAGTAACACTGTTGTATTTTGTTTTGCAGAACCCAAGAGCCTAGGCGTAAACGAGAAGTAGAAGCATTTAAAGAGTCGACAATAAAACGTTATTCCGCAGATAAAAATAAAGAGTTTCCAAGTGAAGCTTATGCTGATCAACCTCCAACTCCAGCACCTAACAAAAAGAATTCAACAATCAACAGTAAGACTGCGGCAATTCTTTGTTTATAATTTAATTAAAAATATTTTTATTGTAGTGTTACCACCATACTTTTATAAAAATCTCACCAACAGTACGTCATTTGTAATGGATAAATTGCATCATTATGCAAAATACACCATTTCGGTACGTGCCTGTCGAGAAAGAGAAGTTAACGATGTATCTGAGAATTGCAGTACACAAAGTTTGCTGACTTCTAGGACGAAAAAGAAAGGTATTTAACTGTAGTTAACTATTTTTTGTAATAACAACATGCGAGTTAGTTAATTTTTCGTAACATTTGTTGCGTATGTCTTTCTTATATGTTATTTAAAAATAAACATACATATAATTTGATTATTTAAAGAAGTCCAGTCAAGGTCATACTCGAATGTTCCGAACTAAGATTTTAGCCACGCCTATAAAAATTGGGCCATTCATGAAAATAATGCAAACTGAGTGTGAATATATATGACTCCAGAGCCAAATCTTAATTATAATAAATATTAATTCATATTTATTTACCTGCTGAACTACATGTGCAGTTAACACAGGTCAACTGTTTTTTTTTGCTCTCGTAGGAAATATTTATATAGGTTATAAATCAATTTATGGGACTGCTTTTTGAACGTTTTGCGTTTTACACTCATGTAAAATTATTTAAAATACAAATATTGTCCTGAAAAAGATAGGTTTAATGAAAAATACGATGAAATAAATAGCAAAACAGAGTTTTAGACACCACTAGTTCAGTACGAATGACACTAGAAAACATTAGTATTTCCGACAAACCCCGAGCTGGGATAACCTACGGTACACGTATGTATAAGTACGTTTGTCGTAGCTATACCTGAACAATTAACAAAATTGATTGACAAAGTTCATTTGTATTTCTCTTACTATTTTGCCAATGTAAGTAAGAGAGAAACACATCAGTTCGTTAATTATTATTTCAGTCTTATGACCTTGACTGGACTTATTTAGATAATCAAAGATTACATACCTAGTCTTACCATAAATACTATCAGGCGCAAATAGTCATCGTTGCTGTGCACAAAAAAAATTAACTAACTACTGATTGTCCATCTAGCAGCTCAGAGCTGAACCCCCTGGACTACAAATTGTGGTCCGTGCTTCAGGACATAGGCTGCAAGAAGAGACACCCTAATATCGCTAGTCTGAGGCGCTCCCTGATGAAGGCAACGGAGAGTTTTTCTGTAGAAATTCTTCGTAATTCTATTGACGTGTGGCTTAAGAGAGTGTTCTTCAACCTTTTTGCACATGCGGACCAGTGAAAATAGGATAAATATTTCGCGGACCGGCTGAAAGCTAAGACACAAATAAAATCCAATATAGATACTATTTTATTATTATATAGCTTTAGGTATATGTTATACAATTACAATTTTTTAGTGGCTGCAGAATTGTTTCTGTGAGACGAAGCGCTGCATTTACGTATATTCGATTTCTCTGTTTGGTTTTTATTACTGACATGGCTAAAAAAAGTCTTTTCGCGCAAATAGGAAGTCGAAAAATTGACCAATAATTTGATAGCTTTATAACTCAAAGATAGATATTCTTTTTATTGCGATTTTCTGCTAAAATTGATACAACGATTGCGTTTTATGTCTGGAAATCAGAGTGACATCAGAAGACAACTCGATCAGCATTTCTTTTTCACGAGGATCAAGTGCACATGACTTTATATCTTCTAAGAATGGATTATTAATCCAGAGGTTATCATTTTCAGGGAAATAATTATTCAAATTTTCAGCTAATGCTCTTAAATGTTGACTTATCATCTTAAATATCACTTTCTGGTTGACATCAGCAGCAATCAAAAATTCTTCCAAAAGTGGAAACATTTCTATATCTTCATCTTGTAAACAACTATCTCAAAGAGCTACCTTTTTTTTTTTAAAGCATACATTTTATTTCTTAAAGTAGAAATATTTGTATATGACCCCTGCAGAGAAATATTAACTTCATTGGGCAGACTGAATATGTCCGCCATGTAAGCAAGCTTTGCCAGCACTCAAATGCACAGAAAAATCTGGAAACACGTATATCTAAAGAAGTATGAAAAATAGCCGCGAGAGGCGTTGTATTGGGGCTAGTAAATATTAAATAAATCATGGTTCGGACAAAAGTTAGCTTCCGAGTCGACTAAAAAAATGTGCTATATACTCGTGAACAGAAATGTGCATCTACATGATTCGGTCGAAATTTTTCGCGGACCGGCAGGAATTTTTCTGCGGACCGGCACCGGTCCGCAGACCACATCTTGGAGAACACTGGCCTAAGAGACTTAAGCGCTGTGTAACGGCCAGAAGTGGTCATTTTGAAAACTGATTGGTGTTTCTTATTTAAGATGCATCTATGTATTATGTACTAAAGGAAAATAAAAGTATCTTTAAGCATCTTGAGGCACTTTCTGACAGTATTTATGACAAAATTAGGTATATAAAATACAGAATATATCTATCGGTGCGCTATTGTGTATTATCGTAACTCAATTTAATGTCTTTTCGTCCGAACAGACCAAGAGTGATGTAGTTTCCAATATTTTCTACAATCGTTATGAATCTAGTATAGTTGTTTTTTAGTAAAAATTTGTTGTGAAACAATTCTGTTTTGTAATTCTTGATAGGGAACTAATAATGTAGATAATTCTTTTTGCAGAGGGAGTTGATGTTATTTCTAACTTAAAAGTAGCCTACGAACACTCCAATAATAGCTATGGAGTAGTTCGATTAACATGGATGGAACCACTGTACCCAAATGGACATATATTAACATATGGAATTGAGTATACCAAAGTTGACATGGATAAAAATGTAAGTAATAATTATAAATAAAATATATTTTATTACATTTCTATATATTCCAAAATTTCTATAAAACAATCTCTATATATTCGTTACTAAAATTACCGAAACGGCGCCACTATTGTCTTCTAAACTTTTGATACGAAAAAAGTTACCTGTCAACGTATGTAAACAGTATTGGTTCATAATCAGTTTTTGGTCAAATGTATGTCTTTTTTCCTGTGTACAATATATTTGAATTATAATTGAGTATTAAAAAAGTGTACAAATATATGTGAATCCATTTTATGAAATACTAGCTGACAATCCGTGCTTCGCTACGGTATATTGATGGTTTCATTAGCACAGGAAATACGAAGGGTTTTTCCCGAATTCATGTCTCTTTGTCAAGGGGCGCTCTATCGAATAAAAAATACCAATTTACACCGTAAGGGGTGAAATTTAAAAAAACTGTCAAAACAATTTCGAGATATTTAAAAAAAACACCAATGTGCCTAAAAGTAATGTTGCAACTAAACGAACACAGGAAATACAACGGAATGTATAATTCACCCCGATTGTAGATTCACCCCTAATAAAATATTATACTTAAACTTAAACCATTTATTTGGATACTTAAAATCTACACATTTCTTTAGAAAATTTATAGAAAGAGAACTGATAATTTATACCACACAAGTACACTTTAGGAAAATCCACATGAAATAACAGGGGGTTTTAATTATATTAACAATAGTTTAGTCGACATTAAACGATTTCCTTGCACATCTGAGGCAGGGAAAAGTAAAAAATAGAAGTTTACAAATTGTTTTAAAACAAAAGAACAGCAGAAATTTAATAAATAGAAGTAAAATTTTAGGAACATTAATAATGAAATTTTCTTCTTCACTTGTAGCAAAACATAAGTATAACTAGTAGATTTATTAATTTTTTAACGTATTTTTCTTGTTGGTATTAAAACTGTAGAACTAAAAATTGATAAGAAAACTACATTTTTTAAATAAAATTCATCCAATATTATAAGATTTTTTTTCTTTGGATGACAACCATACACTCAACAAGAAATATTTAGACTTATTTTCTTAAATTTATAACTTCACTCATTATTTAAACGAAGCGAGAATCAATATAAACGAAAAAACACTGAATCAGGCGTAAACAAAGAAAGTATCCTTTTATCAAGTGTTCGGTTTACTGCCGCTATTAGGATACGCGTTAATTTGAATTACCAATAAATTTAATGATTTTCTATTATGACAATTAGAAAAAAGTTCGGGAACGCGTTCTGTCTCTACAAAAAAGTAGTTGAACGTCGTTCCGGTGTATTCAGACCCTAATATACTACTGTATCATACTAATATTATTATTTATTTACAGTATAAACCTATTGTTGAATGTATTACCCAACAAATGTTCAATAAGATGCACAAACAATATATTTTGGGAGATTTGAGGTCTGGAAATTACAGTGTAAAAGTTCAAGTGACTTCTTTGGCCGGCAGTGGACCATATTCTTCAACTGTTTACTTCTTTATCGAAGAAGCAAGCATCAGTTATACCGTCCAGATTGTCGTTGGATTTATTGTGGGTACTTTGGTAAGTAAATTATTATTTTATTAATATATACGTCTCAAATTTTAGTGTTTACATTAATTTACTAAATTTTAACTCATTGTAGCTGTAGATAGTTTCATGATTCCTTTAGTCGGCGTTTTATAATAATAGTATTTATTTTCGTTAATAACATATAATTTCGATATAATTTGAATTTTTTTTTTTTATTTAATTTAATATTGAATTTTTAACAATTTTTAAGAATACAAATACAAAATAATAAGGGAAACTTTTTAAGATCGCAGCGCCATATACGACAAATGCTGGAATACGCGAGAGTGACATTAAACTGTCGCTTGTGTATTTGTTTACATGGTGAAAATGAACACGAGTTGTGTTTTCCTATTTTCAGAACTTTTTGTGTTTTTTTATTTTTTTATTTAAAGGTAATCTACGATTTACAAGATATGTAATAATATACAATTCTAAATAAATTTTGACTGTCAATATAATATCAACAAAAATATGGTAAACATATTAGTAAAAAATTAAAATCTTTGCCTGAAAAAGTGGATGGGCCTTTTAATATATCAACTGATGATTAAGGCAAATTTTGGGTGGGATAAGTGCCTTTCTTCAGTCTTTTCTTGGACATAAAAATCACTTTCCATCAAATGCAACGAGCAAACGCGTATTCATGGGCTGGGATTTTTGCCCATTATTAGTTTTTGAATCCATAGAGACCTACGATCCACTTAATTTCTACCTACAAATGTTGTTTTAATTGATATTGTTCCCGATTTATGAAAATGATGGAATGTTAAAGTGGGTTTATTCTTTATCTACGATTTACATTGCGGTAGACAACTTAATGAATTGTTTTTTTGCCAAGATTCACAAAAATAAAACACAAACAACAAACAAACACGTATTTCTCCATTGAACAAAACAAAACAATGTCACTCTCGTATCTTCCGCAAATCGCCACCAGATCTCAGGGCGCTTAGGAAGTTTTCCCTATAAGCTAGGAGCGTTTTTACGCTGCTACACAGAATTTGTTACTACTTACTAAATGCCTACAAAACCTTCAAATGTGTGAAAATTCACACTTCACATCAATTTTTTCTGTTAGCTGAACAGCAGGTATACTGCTAGTCTTGAATATAATTGAGGCTGCCTTGATTCACTTTTATATAGCATAGATTTTTTTCCAGATTATACTATTTCTTGGAGGGGCATATATACTTAAGAGACGATTCACTCCTACTGTACCTAATATGAAACTGATCGCTTCAGTTAACCCAGAGTACGTGAGCACAGCTTATGTACCAGATGACTGGGAGGTTCCGAGAAAGAAAATAGAATTTATTAGAGAATTGGGACAAGGCAGCTTTGGAATGGTATACGAAGGAATTGCTCGAGACGTTGTTAAAGGCAAGCCAGAAATGAGGTGTGCTATTAAAACTGTCAATGAGCACGCCACTGATAGGTACGTCTGCATCAATTAACTTATTTAAAGTTATTTTAAAATCTTGTTATTATACAGAGTGAGGCAACACTTATGTTCACCTCTATTAATTCAATTCTTAATAAAAATTCTTAAAAAATATTCTTAATAAAAAGAGTTATAAAAATAAAACTTATTCAGGGTAATAGTGGTCAGACTATAACCGTATCAATTTAAGGTTATTAGTTATTTTATTTATACCTTTCGGTTAAAATCTACATATTATTTACATACAATTTTATTTAATTTATTTCCAAATACGTATTTTAATTGTTGAATCTTCGTCTCAAATCCTCTCTTCTCTCTAAGACGTCCTCCATCCATTTTCATTCTTACCCTGATTCACACAACGCGCCTTCTCTTGTTCCTTCTTTAAATTTCATTTCTCCTCAATTCTTCATTGTATGCTCTCTTTCCTCTCCACACATCCTGCACATTATTTGTTCATCCGTTCTCCAGTAGTCATTTTCTCTTTCCTCATTTCCGCACCTAAATCTAGCTATTACCTTATTTTTTAATCCATTACTTTGGATTTTGAGGTACTCGGGTATTTGCGTCGTCCAAGTTTTCTTGTATTTGCTGTTATACCTCGAATTTTTTAACCTCTCACTTCTCTCTTGTCCTTGGATATCCCTCATTCTACCTGTTATTTCTAGTGTCACATCTTGTCCTTCCGACCTCTTTCTTGATATTTCCTTAGTTGAGTAGCCATTATGCTCAAATATTTTCCTTCTTTTTGCTTCCCATCTGGATTGCATCTTTCCTTGTATCTCTTTTCTCTCTATTTCTGTCCACTGAAACAGTAAGATCTTATTATCCTCTCTTCGAATTTAATGGCTCTTTTTGTAGCTTCTATTCTGATGTTGTCTAATTTCACTTCCTCTAATGAAATATAATCTGGTGTGTATTTGTTTAGGCCAAACATCCATTTAATGTATTTATTTTGCACCACTTCTAATTTTTCCTGGTCTTCCCACCTTCATATTTCAACTCCATACATCATTATGCTCTTGACTATGGAGTTAAACATAAACATCCTCATTTTGAAGTTTCCTTTAAAGTACGGATACCTCAGCTAATATTTAGTTAATAACAAGACATTAAAATCCACCTGTACATTTTCTGCTTTTCTCTTAAATTGACCATCCATTTGTTTTTATTTCTAGGGAGAGAATTGAATTCCTAAATGAAGCATCCGTTATGAAAGCATTTGATACGACTCACGTTGTCCAACTGTTAGGTGTTGTATCTCAAGGTCAACCCACATTAGTAGTTATGGAACTTATGGCAAATGGTGATCTTAAATCGTACTTAAGATCTCACAGACCAGACGCTGAATCCTATAACCCAGCTACTGGAAAAATGCCTCCTACTTTAAAAAGAATTTTACAAATGGCGATAGAAATCGCTGATGGAATGGCATACCTTGCTGCAAAGAAATTCGTACATAGAGATCTTGCTGCAAGAAATTGTATGGTAGCTGATGACTTAACAGTCAAAATCGGAGATTTTGGCATGACGAGAGATATTTATGAAACAGATTATTATCGAAAAGGTACTAAGGGGTTATTACCAGTGAGATGGATGGCCCCTGAGAGTTTAAAAGACGGTGTATTTACTTCAAGTAGCGATGCATGGAGCTACGGTGTGGTTCTGTGGGAAATGGCTACGTTGGCATCACAACCATATCAAGGCTTGAGTAATGATCAAGTACTTAGATATGTTATAGATGGCGGTATTATGGAGAGACCAGAGAATTGTCCAGACAAATTGTATCACTTAATGAGGGTATGTTGGCAGCATAAACCGTCATTAAGACCTTCGTTCCTAGATTTGGCAACTATGTTATTAGAAGATGCCAGTCCTACTTTTAAGAAAGTATCGTTTTATCATAGCACAGCTGGTATTGAAGCCAGAACGATGCATAATGCAGGTAAGCTATTTATTTATTTACAAACTGAGTAGCCCATTGGCAAAAGCAGCTATAACTAACGCCCCGCAAATCGGCGGCTATCCAATTTCCTATGAACATATAAAAATAATACGTGAAAATTTACAAATTATATACAGGCTGCCCGTTTTTCGAACCTAACCATTGGGATCTAGTGAACCGTAAGAGATACAAAGGCTGTTAAATATGGGCAAAGTTGCCGCATTAGTTGGGAACTTTAATGATGTATTTGGTTTTCCGGAAAAATGCACAGGTCACTAGATTGGCTTGCAACTTTTTTGTTTCAATTCATGCAAATTTCTTATTTGCACGTTCTACAGGCACTTTTTTACGAAGAATCCAGAGCCGTCCTCACAAATTTTATAGCTCGTATCATTTTCGAGAAATTCATAACTTTCAATTCTTTCCAATGATATAAAACACACCTAAATTAAAATGAAAATTAACTGAGAAATTAGAAAATTATTGGTTTTAAAACAATATGTATGTATAGCATTGCAATAAATACTCGAATGTTTCAACTTCAACCTCCAAACAGAGCTTTAGTCATTTCCCAAATAAATTGTAAAATAAAAAATAATAATTATTTGCACACAGTAAATTTGTCCTAAGGTAAACTGAAAATTATAATGAAGAATGGTGAATTTCAAAACATGGGGAAGGATAAAATCCAAGAGGTTTTCTTTTGTCACTCACACAGATGTAGCAAACAAATTTTGTTTGTGTTCTTTTCTTATTTATTATACATGACATCTCACAAAATATCTCTAGACCGCTCGACTCCCATGTAGTCAGACATTCACTCAGACCACACTACGATATTAAGACCTTAAACATATACCGAATGAAAATATTTGCCATCAAGTAAGCTCCAGCGGGTGGCTACTCTATAAGTCGGTGGTCCATTCCTATACTTACGCTGGCTCAAATATGAGCCGGTTGGTAGCGAACGTGTTAAAAACTGAAAAATATCGCAAATATTTGTATTTAAAAACGAATTGTGCATAAATTAACCTGTTCGCTATGTGTAAATTATTGGCCAAATACTTCGATCACAGTGCATTGGTAATGTCACTTCTCAATACAAGACCAGATACAACAGAAATATATGATAATTTAAAAGGTATTTGTTACTACCCGCGAAGTGATTTAATCTTCCTCGGATACAGTGGGCATTCGAAATGTTTTTTCGCTCTCCCTAAATAATAATATGTACCAAGTGGTAGAAAAGAGTTACAAATAATTAAGACACAACACTTTATTTTCTTTTAATTATATTGTAGGTTTCGTTTACTACACTTATTATTTTATAACCTCATGTAAAATATAAACACAACTTGTTGTTCTTCGTCACATGGTCACGGTGTGGCCGGTGTCGCCATCTATGTAACCAGTGACGGCGGGCTTAGGAAGGGCGTTGTTACAAAGTAAATTTAACTATTTTTGCTAATGGGCTACACAATATACAATTGTATCATTTTGATACATAGAATAAAACTGTCTGTTGTTTTTATATCTAAAATAAATGTGTTTTTTTTTATTTTTTATAGCAGCTCAAGATGATCCTTCAACTCCACTGAGATTAACCAAAGAATTAGAAGACTTCTCAATGGATTCTGATCCCGATTCTGAGCCTGAAGGCTTAGTAGATGATCCTGTAAATAGTGACATAGATATCGGGCATGTTACGATAGATTTTCCTAGATTTCAAACAGCATCCTTTAAAGATAACCAGAAAAGTTTAGACACATCAGGTCCAAGCTTATTTTCCTACAAGGATAATAGAAGGAGCCCTACATCTGGACCTAGCATAGGATCATACGATCAACCCCACATAAAGAGGGATTCGAAATCGATGGAGAACTTCATTAGCGATTGGCATGAAGGCTACAGAAAAGATTCGGGTTCTTTACAGGCTGGTATGAATAGTTTAAAGAAAGAAAGTGACATTCTAAGTGATTCTAGTACTGCAAATGGTTATGTTGGCGGTAAACCTATTAATGGTACAACAAATAAGACAACACAGTGTTAACACATGACAGTGCTTCCAGATAAACACACATTGTGAAACATGCATATCAATCATCAAGTTTTTTTTTTTTTTTTTTGATATGCCGACCTCAGAATTATTTAAATAAAATACGGGATGTGTGCATAAGGCACTAGGTGTGTTTTTATATAATTAATACATATTGATATTATTTCATTACGAATATCTTATATACTTTTTTGTATATAGGTATTTAATGTACAGTTTAACATTTTATTAGAAAGATAGAATTATTTCATTAAAATTTTATACATTTTTTAAATATTAGAACAAATATAATTAAAAATCTTTTTGCTAAAATTTGTAACATAACGATATTTGTCAACTCTTAAACGAGTTTGTAGTATAATGCGGAAAAAAATCATGTTTCTAGCAGAGGAATACTGTGCATCTTACAGAGTGTCTCAAACTTTTCAAATAAAAACTTTAGAATTACATTTATTTAAAAATAACTTACGTTTAGCTTTATTAATTTCTCTTGGAACTGCGAAAGTCAGTGCTTGAAAACACGCTTCTGGTGGAAGTCATGTTATTTAAATCTGACTGTATTAGGCCACGCCTTCCGAAAAAATCGTGCGTGATTATATTGACGGTCGAGAGTTGAATCGAACTATAATTACATCTCGACCAAGACTGACCCTCAAAGCTGGTTTGTTGACAAATTGAAAAAAAAAAAGTAATAATAAAAGTTTTATTATTTTATTTCCATATAAAACTGGCGGGAATAAACCCACTTTTACTTCCAGTATGGACAATTACTAATCGTGATCCATTTACCACAGTCTTTCGTCATTATTTCCATTTGCTCCAATTTTTGTCATGATTGTAAGAATGTTTCGTCATTATAAACGATCACTCTGTTTTATTCTGTGTTTTTATTTATTTTTCTTAAATAACTAGTCTTAACTTGCTTATATTATGATTTTTCCATTAACATTTTTCGATGACTTTTGGGTTAATGCCAAAATTTTGGTATTATGCCTAGTATTCATATTTATTTACGCAAGGTTTGACGCCCTATAGTATAGCCCGTGTCCTCCATGCAAATTTTGTTTCTTCTCCGTAATGTAAAAATTTACACCTTAAGGGCGTATCACACTAGAACGCTATCCAAGATTTACTTTTGTAGTTTTTTTTTTTTTTCAGGATTCACTTCTTTAGGTACTTATCACACAGTATTTGGATATTATTTAAAACTTGGAATTTTTTTGTTTACGCATGTGTACATCGTGTTATTATGATAGTTGACAGTTTTACTTTAAAAAGTTTATTTGTGAGGTTACGCTAAATGAATTAGTTTTTTTTTTTAAAATATTATATTCGGAAATAACAATAATACAACAAACTAACCTCAACAAAGGGCAAAGACGCAACAGCTGAGAGCAAGAGAACACCAGCGGCGCAGGCGCTTTTTCTAAAACCTGGATGTATATTATAATTGTTTTTATTTGATTTGTTTGTTCATTGATGGTTCCAGAAGGAATTGTACAGTATATCTGCTAGATTCTAAATTTGTATGTGAGTTAACTTTGTAAATTTACGAGTTATTTTATTTACTGATAATAATTTAGTATGTGATTCAATGAACCATACTAAATTAAGTATAAAATTTATTTAACACGTAACATTTTACCGGAATATATATATATATATATATATATATATATATAATATTAACATTTTACGTGTTTTATTCAAAATTAAATAATACAATATACGGGTAAATCAGTAATTTATTAAATTGTAAATTTACAAAATTTATTATTCTTCAACTTACATTTATTTAAGATAATTAGGTGAAAAAGAATCGAAGTAGCTGACATTTTGCAGAGAAAAAAAAATCATGAATTGGAACAATTAAACGTTTTATTCAATTACAATTTAACCTTATTTATATTTTATAATATTAAGAATACTGTAGACTTATTGTGTATATCTTATTTTTGATTTTAAGTTAGTTTTAAGTTGTAAATTCACTAAAAATACAATGCTGCCATCTTGCGGTAAAAAAGTTCCGTTCATAATACATTTGTTTTCGGTCTGTCATCTGCATCATCTATATGCATTCAACAATATATTTAATACTTCTATATAAACCACACCTATCTCAGTACATTGACAAAATGTCTGGCGATGAACTAAGACAGAAGAAATAGCTTCTCAAAGCCACGAATATATGCGCATGTTCAAAGTGACAGAGAATTTTAGTTTTATAAAAACATTACCTAAAGAAGGAAATTAAAATGTTTATTCTCAACTAGAAACATGTGTTCCCTAAAATATCAAGTTATTTTTTTAGATTATAACTGTTGAATTATTATTTAAAACAACATTTCAAATTGTATTTATTTGGTTATAATTCTTGTTATTGTAGATCTGTTCATAGAGCCTTTTCTAACGGTTTATTATCGACAGACGCAAGCGCAGAGCTCTTAGAAGTGCGTTAACCGTGCGTGCATAAAGTTATAAATTTAGTTTTTTCTTAATTTATATTAAAATTAGGTCCTTTTGTGTATCATAAGGCATCCCAGCAGTTAATTTTTTGTGTGCTCCTAGCACGTGTACTATAGGGTGTCCTTTTAAACGGACTCTATGCATAATAGTAACAAAATTGGTAGTAAGTCATGCAAAGTAAGTATTTATTTGAAGTTTATGAAAGTTTATGAAATAATATAAGTAATATATAACACATAAAAATATATTTACAGCCTATTATTGGTATGAAAGTTTTCAAACCGTAATTTTGGATTACAGTCACATTTTATGCATATAATTTTACTTTTTTTACCGCACGCCTTACATCGCCTATCCGTTTCCGTATATCGCACAATATGACCAACATTATCATATCTAATAAAGCTTCTTCATCAAAATCATCATCATTATATTTTGATCTAACTTCACATTCTTGTTGTAATAGTTGAGGTGGCAAATGGTTTGCGTTAGTTTCATGTTCATCATCAGAATTATCAGTGTCTTCTTCCGTTTCTGCAGAATTTTCATCGAGAGGTGTTATATAAATGTATAAATTTTCATCTATATCTTTTAAATTTTCAATAATATCTAATGTAGGGATAATCTGACAAAATAAATATTTATTTTAATATTTTGATTATTATGCATAGAGTCCATTACAACGCACACGTCATAAAATATGACTTTTAGAACACAAGGATTTTTTTTTATTTGTTTACATAATTCAACAAATATTTATATGTAATCAGTTAATATTTATATTATAAGATAATTTAACGATTAAGTACTAAATAAATATTATTTAACCTCCGTGCTTTGTTGTTTCGGGATCCATTGCATAAAAAAGAGCCTTAGATATACAATAAATTTAAATGTTCAATAGGCATCACACAACTGTGACTGTTGCTGTATACAAGCACCTAAGACACTTGTTGAAACTTTTTTAATTGCAATTCAGCAAAATAGAATGTACGTGTCCATTTTAAAGGACACTATGCACTAATGGGTTTAAAGAACTGCGCTGATGAAAATAAAGCGTTAAAAACAGCACTACGAAGTATAAATTGTCCAACATAAGGAGATCTTTTTGCTGTCAGATAGGCGGGCACTCCTACCCTCTACAGGCCGTCGTTTTGAACTGGGAGACTTAGTGGCGTTCGTACTCATTGTGAATCGACTACAATTATACATATACTAACTAAATAAACCATCGTCGAACGACACTGTATTTATTACTTAGTATATAATTGCCCCAACATTCAATGCCTAATCGTGAGGGCGGAGCCTATTAACTCACTGCGCATTTAGAGTTTTATGGCTTTTGGCTCAGCTTACGATGGACAACTTATACTAACTAAAATTTGAAAAGAGAATAAATATAATTCGGTATATCGTGGGCTTACTGTGAAAAACTTGATTATTATATTAAACTTGAATCAAATAATATCAAAGTTACGTACTAGGCTCTAGAAACAAAAAAAAAAAAACAAAAGAAATTGAAATAGGTAAAGGAGAGAAATTTTATTTGTTGTTTACTGTATGAAGTTAACAGCTACAATGAATATACGTTACCTTCTGAACGACCCTCTCAAATATGTCTAAATTGACGAACCCGCGTATCATATTACGTGTTCACGGAATGTGTCTCTGTTTTGGCGAAGTTTGGTTGTCTATTGTGAGCATTATAGAAGTATTAAATATATGAATT
This sequence comes from Liopterus haemorrhoidalis, assembly GCA_963971575.1. Classification (NCBI taxonomy): domain Eukaryota; kingdom Metazoa; phylum Arthropoda; class Insecta; order Coleoptera; family Dytiscidae; genus Liopterus; species Liopterus haemorrhoidalis. The sequence continues at coordinate 20,136,850 of OZ020614.1, read as the reverse complement.
CAACATATATACATAGAACTTTAAAATTATTACATATAATTATTCATTATGTTCATTTCAGCATGTTCTTTTATTTAAATCCGTTTATTCCAGTAATTTTACATACTCCATATTTGCATTTCTTAATTTGTACTGTAGTACATTAAATTTACTGTGGGGGGAAAAATAAATATTACATATTTTTGTTGCTTTTTGCATGAATATAACAGTGTGCTTGGAATATTTTGTGCTCGTTATAGATAGAATTTCGCGTAGAATGTGTGAAAATATTTTCGTTCAGTACAAATCCCAATCCGGCTATTTGGTAGATTTAGCTAAAAACATTTTTAATTTCAAAGATTTGAAGAAATATACAGTAGACGTTCGGTTGTGTAAATGCTCAGTTAAATGATTTTATTTATTTAACATCGGCCTATTTCTGCAACGACACTAATAGCCGTCAGTTAAATGAACCATCCACTATAATGAACAGTAAATATTTAACATGACTTCTAAGAAGGCGCTTACGAAAATAATACCCGTTGATATATACCAGTCGGTAATCACCTAATCTATCGGTATAAGTATCTGGTTAAATAATAGCCCATATTAGTATGACGTCACATACATATGCTGCCATCTGACAACGGTTTCCTTTGGAATTTTTTGGCAGATTTAAAATAAATGTGTCATTATTTTTGTTACCTTAATTTTATGAATATTTTCAATTTTGGAGCAAAAAATATATATCTTTTATAATTAAAGACTAATATATACAGTTCAGATACTTTATATTATAGAATAATGTTTTTATAAACATATAAATAAAGATTCATAGATATATTTATAGGTTACGTTTCTAAATAAGAAAATCGAAATATCTTTTGTATTTATTTAATTAAATTTAAGTAATCATTAATATTTTATTTTAGAATGCATAAGGGTGTATTGTTTTGCTCCAAATTGGAACCATTGCAGCTACATTCTTCAGGATAAAATAAGAACTTTTTGTTCCTTCAAACTATTTATAAATGGCGAACAGACTTATTGCTATGTTACTTGCCATAATAATGACTATTAACGTAAATTTTTCAAAATCAACTTGCAAAATAATATTCTTCTGCAAAAATAATGACATATTAAATTATAATGTATAAAATAAGAATTTTAATAAATAAATATTGACTTGTAGTGTTGATGTGAAGCATTTTCTTACTTTGAAAACTTAATTTATACTTCCAAAATACAATTTAAAAAAACAACATGTTTGATTCAATAAAAGGAAACCAATCACTAGGCGGCAGCACGGAAGCCCATTTTGTGACGTAGTTACTAATATGGTCTATTTTCTTATACCTAATTGGTCTATAACCTTTAAAAAAATTACAGTTACTTGATTTTTTTGTATCAGAAGTCTTAAAAAGGACAAAAAAAGCATTTACAATTATTTTTTATTCTACTTTATGTTTTAATTTTAATTGTTATTCTATTTTATTCTAATTATTTGCATTGATATTCAGAACGTGGAGACCTTTGTCAAACTGTCGACTCCGACTTAGGCATTTTTGTAACCATCGACTTCATTTCCGAAAGTTTTGTTTCCACCGACTTCATTTCCGAAGTTTTTGTAACCCCCGACCATCGTGACCGCCTAATTAAGACTATAGAAAGAATAATGCACAAATAATGAATTCGGAATTAAACAATGAAGTTCATTGGAGGTTGTAAAAATATCAGTAAGGTTATTCTTTGAAACCAAAGAAATATTTTTATTTTGATGACTACGTGTATTGATAAAAGGCATTAGTAAAAATATTGGCGGCCAAGGAAAATCCAAAAACAAATAAACCAATATTTTAATATACTATAAACATGAAATAAGATTCAGTAAACACTTAAATAAATAAATTTTCTATTATTTGAACAAAATATCTGGTTTCTATTAGTTCACATATTCGAATGCCTACTGTATTTCAGAACGTACAATTCTGCCAAACGTCCCACTGAATTTCGTCTTATTCAGATTTAATAATTACATAACGGTATCCATCTTGATTTTAATTCATTTTTACTTTTAAGACCATTGTTGGCTAGCTCTCTGTACGCATTTCATTAGTTTTAACAGAGAAAATTTAAAAATAACACATTTTTTACACAATCAGTTTCACACAAAATTATTATATATAAAATCATTTCATTTAATACTTTAAAGTAATTTTGCGTTTTTAGTTCTGAAATTATGGTTAGAGACTTTCTGCCGCTTTTGACGTTTAAAACATATCTTAACTTTGCGTTTTTAATTCCTGTTGATGAAAGATTAGATTTTTTCTTAAACACGTTGATCTGTATTACACAGTTACTAAAAAAGTAAGCCATTTTTAGGCCCGATAAAATAAATTTATGACATTAAAGAACGACAGAAAAAAAAATGCACGAGAAATTATCAAGTAAATATAAACTTTTTGTGGTTTCTTTTTACTTAAAGGTAAACTACGATTTACATGATATGTAATAATATACTATTCTAAAAAAATTCAAGAAAAATTTTAGTTTTTTGTATATTTAATTCTTTTTGACTTGTCTGTCAAAATAATATAAATATATTACAAAAATACAATACAAAAATATGGTAAATATATTAGTAAAAAATAAAAATCTCTGTCTGAAAAAGTGGAAGGGCCTTTTAATATATCAACTGATGATTTAGACAAATTTTGGGTGGGGTATGTACCTTTTTTCAGTATTTTTTTGGGTGTAAAAAATCACTTTCCATAAAATGCAACGAGCAAACGCGAATGCATGGGCTTGGATTTTTGCCCATTTTTAGTTTTTGGATCCAACGATCCACTTTCTACCTCCAAATGTCGTTTCAATTGATATTGTTTCCGATTTAGGAAAACGATGGAATGTTAAAGTGGGATTCTTTATCCACTATTTACATTGCGGCACACAACAAAATTAATTGTTTTTTTTTTGCCAGGATTCATAAAAATAAAACACTAACAAAAAAACACTTATTTCTCCATTGAACAAAACAAAACAATGTCACTCTCGTATCTTCCGAAAATCGCCACCAGATGTCAGGGCGCTTAGGAAGTTTCCCCTATTGTAAACTCGTTTGTCGCTATAATTTGTCGTGCAGCCTTTGTCGTTCGAAATATATATTTTTTTGTGCCGTTATTTACCCTAAAAAGTATCAGTTTTATTTTGTAAAAGTATTCACAATATTTACAAATGCAGCCATTTGATAAGTTTTAAATTATTTTGTTTTATCGGAATTTTATTTAATTTTTGAGGTACGTATGTGGTTTTTGTGTTCTGTGTATAAATGGAAGTAATAAGGAGATTACTATATTATAAGTTTGTATGTTTGTGTGAATTGTACATTTGTAAATATTAAGTGTATGTATAAGTGTATTTATATGCATGTGTTTGTCTGTATGTACGTTTCAATACCTCAGGGACGTTATTTTAAAGCATTTCACATAATTATTTTAATACTTTTAATTTAATTTTTTTAGCCATTTTAAAATATTGGCTGTTTAAAATTGTTTTTATAAAGTAAATAAGATATGGTTCAAAATATTAATGTACTGTAACTAAAACTGAAATGGACCTTTAAAATTTTATTTCGTCAGTCAAAAGCAATATTAATATTATCGTTTTATAAGTCTTCATTAAGTCTTCCTATTTACAGTCTCCAGTGTTATTTAACCTGACATTGCTCTTTGCTCAGCCTTTCTTCTGTTTTCGTACTCCACATTTCTAGGTCTTCCCCTTTTCCTCGCTCTTGATATCTGTGATAAAACTTATTTCAGTATCCTTTCATCATTCATTATATATAACTATAACTAAGCTAATTTGTTCTTGAAGTATACAAGATGTAACAGCTAAAGGGGACACCGCCATTTTATTATTAAAAGAAATGATGCAGTGTAAAATTGGCTGCGTCATCAACCAAAAGTTTTTTTTCGACGGGATTCGGGAGCGATGGCACAAGCATATTTTAAAGGGGAGTTAAAAATTTAGACAAGGGGTCTATTCTGTAACTTCTCGACAGTCACATGCACAGTATCATGTCACCTATTCACACTGAACTGTCTCAGTAGACTGTCCTCTGTGATGCTGTTTTTTATTCGACATTTTCGAAAATAAATGGCGCCATTTAGAAATTTTCACATATTCTGATAGAATAGATTCTTACGGGATTATTTTGAATAGAATTGCCAGAAGTCTTACAAAATATTAATAAAAAGTCCGGAAATATATCGAATTCCTTCAAGAATATTGACTGTAAGAAAATATCGTCACTGCGAACAACGCTATTATAGTTGATAAACTATCAGATTTATTTTCGCACAAATAAATAAAACTTCCACAATTCTGGTTCGATTGGACTGAAATTATATTTTTAGATAATTTTCTACGAAACAATTTAAAGTTAATTTCACGAAAATCGGCCCAGCGTTCTCAAACTATGGGCCTCCTGACGGAGCCAAATCGTACCGCTTCTGTAACCCTCTCCAGGGCGCGGCTGATGCAATCTAAAAAAATCCTACCTCTGTCCTTAATCCATTGACACCATCAACTTCCAACTACGTCGTATACTTTCCGAGATATATGACGTTTAAAGTCTTATTTACGTGAAAAGAACATGCAGCTAATTCTTCTGACTGATTTTGAAGATGTAGTCATGTCAAAAAGAAAATATCAAGAAACCAGAGTAGGTTTAGTTGTAGTACAAAAATAGTATATAAACCAAAATTGCTTAATTCCATAGAATATAGATTAATAGGGTTGTTCTGAACAAAATATGTTATATAAAAATTCAATTAAAAACACTAGGTAGGTTTCAATATATTTATTTTCTCAATACGTATTTCGGCCATTACGTCATTTTCAAGAATATACAAAATAAATTATTTTTTTATAATGTAAATCTTTTATATTTATAAATACTGTTATTTTGTAAACTCTTGAAGCCAACGGATTGACCGAGCTCGTTAAATCGCGCAGTTTTGACTGGTAAAAACAGTCTGAATTGTGAGATTGCTGGTTCAATACCCCGTTGGTGATATTATTCGGGCGAGAATAATATGTCACAATCATTCACCCCTCATCCAGGTGTAGGAGCTCGCCCCCTGCCATCGGCAGAAATTCGTTGCAGAAATAGGCCGATGTAAAATAAATAAAATAATTTAAACTCTTGAAAATGGCATAATAGCCGAAATACGTATCGAGAAAATAAATACTCTCTCTGTCCGAAAATAAGAGTCTCATTTGAAAAATTAGGTTTTTTTATTTATTAGGAGTAAAAGAATATGTAAAAAAGGATCAATTCTTCTTTGATAAACATATGTTCGACTTGACTTTGAAATGTCAAATAAATAAAATTAAATTAAATGAATAAATCAAGTAATTATGTAAGTAATAAAGTTTTTTTTTTTTTTTTTTGCAATGGTCAGTAAAACTTTTATTTTGTTTGTTTTTAATGTCCTTTAATCCCTAGCATTGATCCCTAGTCTCGAATAACACTGTTAAATTAAAATGGGACTCTTATTTTCGGACAGAGGGACTATATTGAAACCTACCTAGTGTTTTAAATTGAATTTTTATTTAAAATATTTCACCTTAGAAAAACGGAAAACTCCATCTAATCTAAAATATGTTATAGACTAAAATTGATGATCAAAATTGTGTCTTTTAACATGTACTAAGTGGTGAGATTTAGATCATTACAATTATGTTAAAGTGATCAAGTTGTTTAGAATAACCTTTTTAGTCTCTAAATTCAATGTTAATTCCCAAAATAATGTATTTAATTCGTTTTTGCGCCCAGTCTTTGTTTCTATGGATGGCTGTAATATTAAATATTTCGTATAAAGTGTCTTAATATTATCGGAAGTTTTCCGTAGTTCTAAAACCTGGGTTTAGTATAAGTTTTAAAGTTCTAATTGTATATGTGTATATGTATTGTTTTAATATAATATTTTTAAGACCCATTAAACAGAAATTATGCTAAGAAGTTAAAAGCACAGTCTGAAATGTTTGTGTACAATCACATTTTCTCAGTATTTTTGTAGTGTAATCATATTTGGTTCCATTTTATATTCATCACAATAATTAGATCTGATTAAATGAGGTTCACTTGGTGAAAACATTTTGAAATATTTTATGGTTTTAATGTGACAAAACTGATGCACTCTTCCTATATTTATATCATTTAACAATTACTGTTTTATTAAATAAATACGTTTTTATTTAATTAAAAATAATAACACAATTATGTATTTTGTTATTATTATTACTGCAAAAGTTGTATATAGTTTCAATCGTTTATTAAATATGCCAGTATATTATTTTACTAAAAAGAGGGATAGAGAAAATTTACAGAAATTGTTTTATAAATTTATTGTTTTAGATCGAAAAGTAAACTATTAGGTTAGGACAAGTGTTTCTCAAATTAGGATACGCAAAAGCTTTCCCCTATTCACATGGATATATGTTTTTTTTTTCACATGGATACATGTTATACTCGGACAAAAACACGTCATGCGATTATAATTTCTGATAAAAAAATATTTAACCGTTTTAATAGGAAACTATAAATATCGAAAGACAATAGAATGTTTATATGACAATTCTACATAAACAAACATTTATTGTTGCTGAACAAACAGGCTGGAATTATAAATAATTCCTGTTTGAACGAATACTCTTATGATATCGCATATTAACTCATTAAGAACTGGATTATTAATTTTTTGAAAATTCATTATATGTATTTAGCAGGGATGGGGAGTCGGAATCGGAGTCGAGAGTCGTGGAGTCGAAGCATTTTGGAGGGGTCGGAAAAAGACTCCCGACTCTTTGATTCAATTTTTATCAAGGATGAGAACAAACCGAAAACAAAAGCAAATTAAACATATTACCAGAATTTTTTAAAGCACGGAAACAGGAACAACATTTTGTTCTCTGTTCAAGAATATAAATGAAATTAAAATATTCAATACTGGTTTTACCCGGTTTCCTTCATGCTTTCCGGTTTAATACTTGATTAATACTGCTCGTATTAACAGATTAATACGATGCAGTAAAGATATTTGTTTTTACTCATATCCATTTTATCTTTTTCTGTATAATCTCTTTATTATGTTTAAGCGGATTTGAACTGGATTTTTAGTTTCTCAATTCGAAACAAGCTTCGTGATTATTTCATATTTCATTAATGTCAACGTAAACAAAACACAAAGACGCAACAGTTGAGAACGAGAGAACATCAGTTGGCGTGCGTTTTATGAAAAACCTGGATATAAAGACAGGAATTGAATCATGTTTCATTTGCCTAATCTTTAAAACCTAGGGTTTTCATGCTATCACACAAATGACTTCGATTCGAATGCAAAAACATTTATTTTCCAAGTCTAGACGTTAAAATTACCTCTAGTGTGATAAGGCTATAAGCAATTGTTTGTCTGTGCATAAATCCGTCTACATTAAGTTTTATGTTTTAAAAGCGGGACATTCGTATTATAAATTAGAGAAACGCTAGTCTTTACTTAATACTAAGGATTTAATAGTTTTAGTTTACTTCTTAATATTTGCCATAACGCGAAAAAGTTTTTCCAAATAATTCGATTTTAAATGGATTACGCGTAAGAAGTTATTACTTTTTATAAAACAGAACTAGTTGTGATATCTGATTAATAAACTTTTATTCAAATTACTTTATTAAGTATGATATAATTTTATATGCAATGGATTTTATCACGTTTATACGTTTTTAATTAAGTGTGTAGAAACTACACACATTTTTTAAGGAAATAAAGGAATATTCCCAGATTTTGGTGGATTTTCTTGTTGAAATTAGATTTTTACGTTTAAATAGTGCTGTTTGTAGTTCACTAAATAGCTAAAAGCTACACTTTTAAGAGGATCTTGCAGTTCGGATGCGCCAGTCTTTCAGACATGTAGTAACCCGTTTTTACCCCAGCTATTATTCATTGACCAAAATCAAACAAAAATGTAAGCACCATAGATTAATTCATTACTATATGAATTATTACACATGTATTGTGCGAGAAACTAGAGAACACCGAACGGTAAGGGAGAGTTTATGATGGCAACGGACAAAACCATAGACGTACTGAATTTAATAGACCATATTAGTGTGACATCACATACATGTTCTGCCATCTGACAACGGTTTCCTTTGGAATTTTTTAACAGATTTAAAATAAATGTGTCATTACTTTTGTTTTATGAATATTTTCAATTTCGGAACAAAAATATATATCTTTGATAAGTGTATGCTAATATATACAGTTCAGATACTTTATATTATAGAATGATGTTTTTATAAATATATAAATAAGGATTCGAAGATATATTTATAGGTTACGTTCTTAAATAATATGAAAATCGAAATATCTTTAGTATTTATTTAATTAAAACTAAGTAATCATTAATATTTTGTTGCAGAATACATAATGATGTATTGTTTTGATCCAAATTGGAACCATTACAGTCACATTCTTAATTGCAAATTTTTTCGTTTTTTGACAGATGAAAATGAAAAACAATAATGGATAAAATATGAACATATTGTTCCTTCAAACTATTTAGAAATGGCAAACAGACTTATTGCTATGTTACTTGCCATAATAACGATTATTAACAAAGATTTTCCTGCAAAATAATAGTTTTCTGCAAAAATAAAGACATATTAAATTATAATGTATAAAATAAGAATTTTAATAAATAAATATTGACTGGTAGTTTTACGGAATGGGAAACTGAAGCCAATAAGTATAGAAGAAGGAGAAGACTGGTAATTTTGATATGAAGCATTTTCTTACTTTGAAAACTTAATTTATACTACCAAAATACAATTAAAAAAAAAAGACGTCATGCTTAATTCAAATAAAAGGAAACCAACTGTTTGGCGACAGTATAGAAGCCCATTTTGTGACATAGTTACTAATATGGTCTATTTCAGTGTTTCTCAACTGCAAATGTGCCACGGACTAGTAAAATATTTAATTTTCTACCGCGGACCACAAAAAATAACTACTAAAAATAACTCTACCTCTCTATAATATCTGTTATAAAAAATCACTGAAAAATGAACAAAAATCACAGATAATGGACAAAAGGTCATAACAAAATAAACAAAAAATAATAATTTATAAGCCTTTCGCGGACCACCGGTTGTGAAACACTGGTCTATTTAAAACTACAATAGAAAAAGTATGAATAATACGCCCTGACGCTGTACAAGAATATAATATAATACTAAAATAAAATATATGACGTATACTGTAGTTTATATTGAACAGTTTATACATCGAGCTACTGTGAATTACAAAAATATTGTTTACTACTTACCACCATTATTATCCCCATCAGTCCAGTTCGCTACGTCTGTAGTAATACAAGGAAATGCTAAACATGTTTTACAAGAATAAACTAATGGTCAACTATTATTAGGGTTACCATACGTCCCGGTTTGACCAGGACAGTCCCGGTTTTCAACATATGCCCCGGTATCCTGTCCCGGTTTGAAATATGTCCCAGTTTTTTAGTATTAGTAAAAATGTTGACAAATTCTATCAAGTTTGCGAATCATACATTCCTCTTTGGCAACAAATTTTGAAGAGCTTGAAGAATATATCTGGGCATTCGATGTATCTATAAATTGGAATAATATTGAAAAATTAATTCAAAGTTTTCCAATCCTGTTATTAATTCTGACAGATTTTTTGACGAAGTTGTATACGCAAAAAAGTTTTTTGATGACACTAAGCGCAAAAATTTATGGCCCGAAAAGGCTCTAGTATCGAGGAAAAGTGGATACAATTTCAAGATTTTTAAGAAAAAAATATTTCAATTACAAATTTTAAGAAAATTATCGAATTTATTTTTTGTTTTCCTGTAACATCAACATCCATAGAGCGTCTAGTTTCTATAATGCAAAGCGTATGGACATCTGAAAGAAATCGTTTGCTTGAAAGAAATGTTGGTGCATTATTGTTTGTTAAAACAAATATGAATTTAAACTACACTGAATTTTATAAACACATTGAAAATAACGATAACTTTCTACAAAAAGTATTATCTACAGAAAAATATAGGAACATTTAATGTTCAATAAAATAAAGTTCTTTGATTATTTTGTAATATCTAAAATAAAATCAAATTATTATTTAAAACACACTTTTGTAATTTTTACCCTGTCCCGGTTTGGCGCACAAAAAATATGGTAACCCTAATTATTATAATACAATTTTTTATTAGAATTAGAACTATTCTATAACAAATTATTAATAATTTGTAGTTATTTTTGGGTTTGTCCTGATTACAACTCAAAGAATAAATAAATAAATACAGTTTTTTAAATACAAAATTTACACCTAGTAGAAGAAAAACAATTTAACAAAATTATTTTTTCTTCGTCTCTATTTAAATTGTGATTTGAATTACATTTCTGAGCTGGTCATTCTTTCGATTCCCTAACAGTAATTATTCTCTTTTAAAGACTGCAAGCTGCAGGATCTTCTTAATTGTTTTTAACAGATTTTAAAATATTTTTTATTCTTAAATTTAAGAATAAAAATTAATTACTTTAATTTTTTAAGTTATCTTGTTTATTTTTTGGAATCGGCAAGTAATATGAATCAAGTTGAAAATCAAGTTCACAATAACCAGTGATGAATCCATTCCGCGGGGGGGACTACATAAGCTACAAGAGCCGGGAGACAACATAAGCTCGGGATGAAATAGATCAAGGTATAATAGCTTTAAAAAATTCTTCGTGGCGAAAATTTTGCCACCGATGGGATTTGCCACACAAAGGGATTTTGCCACACAAAGGGATTTTGCCACACGGGGGGGGTCCAGGGTACCCCCTTGGATTCAACACTGACACTACTGGTTGCTATAACACACGTGTTAATTTTTTAATGTTAGGTTACTTAGACAGGTTTTATTTTAAACTTTCGCAGCTATTAAATTTGTTTTTTCGGGGCATCAGATAGTTTTTTGGGGTTTACTGTTTTTCTTGTCCGTCCATTTTTCTAACAGATTCGGTACCTACTGACAAAAAAGATTCAATTTGGTCAGTTATAATTTGTTTTTGTTTTCTGTTTGAAACATGGCAGCTAAAACATAACAGCAAACTAAACTTACTAAATATGGGAAAAAATCTGTTAGAAAATATAAAAATAACCAATGCAATATTTAATTTTTAAGATTGAAATATTCCATTTATTATTTTTGACACTGTATACTTAAACTTAAGCCTTAAAATTTGACTAAAAATTATTTTACAATACCATTTATTTTATATGAAAAAATAAAAAATTTCAGGCTGGTACTTATATTATTTTTAAAACTGTTGTACGTACAATTTTGTACTTTCTGCGGGTACTTTTTTAGTTTTAATGTTTATTTTTACTAAGTAGTGAATCAAACTTTTAGGTATTAAGTTTAGAGTATATATAATATAAGGCTTTGCAACTATTTTATCTCAGGCTATATATTATTATTTGTAAATGTTTTATTTTATATTTATTCAAATTTATCCATTATTTGTAAATTATTTACGCTTTTTATAAACATTAGTCGTTTTTATAAATACATTTTGGTTTTAAATTTAATATTTTAAGAAATCATTTTAAAATATAATTACAGTTTTCTATGCAAATGAAAATTATTTTTTATTGATACCGATATTCTGTCAATTAAGAAGAATTTGGAATTCAGAAAGCCGATCAAGAAGTGTTTCCCGTACTTCCTTTCGGAATTTTATCTTCAGATAATGTCTGCTTAACTCAGTCAACTCAGTGTCTGAACTAAACCGGTCTAATAATCGCTCAAACGGTACGTTCAAAATAAGAAAAACCCCCAATCCGTAAACAAGATTCCGCTTGTGAATATTACTCGATCTGAAAACATTGTATTTGAGTGTTGAAAACTCACACAACGCATGACCATTTGAAACCTATTTTATCAAATGGACTAAATCCAAACTAAAACGCGTTTTTGTGTAGATCACATGGGTTTTTTTCTAATATACGAAATCTATTTAACAAGACTCTACAGACACCTAAATCATCTGAGAGTGAAGTGAACCGCCCAATCGCGTTTGTGTTTGTGTGTCTGCAAGCCTAGAAGCCATTTATTTAATACTGAACTGCTTCACAAACGTTAAGGGTATTCAAAATTATTTAATTTTACTTTATATAATAAAATATTAATTAAAAATCTTCTTTGGCCACTGTCAGTTGACTTTTTGCCTCACTTTTAGAAGTCCTGCATTTTGCTCTGTTCATTGTCAGGTCTTTCCATGTTCCTTATATACCAAATACTTCCTTATATACCAGATCTTCGGCTAGCTGATTTCCCCATCTCTTGCGAGGTCTTCTGACTGGTTCTTCCTTCCCATATCTTCCTAACCATTCTGTCCTCCCTCATCCTCATCATGTGTCCTAATCAATGTAATCGTTTACCTCTTAGTTCTTGTGTGATACTCGGCCTTAAATATAGTTCTCATTAAAAATATTTGGAATATATAAATTATTGCAATATCTCGAACAATTCTTTCTAATTTCATGTTTGAATCAATGAATTTTGAAAACAAACAAAAAAATTACGATATTTCGTTGATGGCTTAAAAAATGTAAAGCTCAATTGTTGATTAGCTGCTTAACTATTTAACAGACGCAAGGCGCTTGCGCAGTTCCCAGACGATTTTGGTGTTTGTAGAGTCTTTTATGAAGTACCGGTGGTCCAATAAACGGAACACTTCTCTTCTCTGTCCTATACGGACCTAGACATTGGGAACTTGTAGTTCTCTTTCGGCATATCAGTATTCCAGTCCATAAGATGAGCCTAACAAAACTTAATGCAGTATCAAAACATTTTACTTTGCATTTATATAATTTATTATATTAATCTGTTAAATTTTTACAGAAAACGTTCTTTTAAATTGATTAAATATTATAATTATATGATTATGTAATTTTAAAATACTCCATATTTTTTCGGCATGATGGCAAAATATTTTACCACCACATTTTAACAAAAATGTAAAGATATAGTTTTTAATATGTAAATGTATTTAAGTTTTATTTATTTATATTTTCCAAAGTCACAATTTGACATCTACACCCTTATTTAGAAGCTATTTTAGATGATGTAATTTTATTAACAATTATTGGTTTCTTTTATAAAAAATTGCTTCATCTAAAATTCCTTGAGCAATGTGTCATAGTGTAAAATGTAACTATGACATACCGAATAAAATCCCTAGATAAAAAAAGCGCAAACCATTGTAAAATGTGTGCCCCAGTGTTTGGTAACACTGGTTCCCCTGTTTGACAGTAAATTTTATTACTTTAGGTAGTAAAATTGCCTGGGTAGTAAAACGCTCTGGGCCTATACTCTTTTTCACTGGTCCTGGTTGCAATTATTGTAGACGTGCCCTCAGGTTGGTCATCAGTGTAGTAGAGGTGTGACCAATTTTCCAGAGCCAGAAAATTTTGCCAATCTGCTACTTTTATGATAAATATATTAATTTTATATTAACAAATTATTGATTTCACATTTTTAGTTTTTATATTAATACTTAAAATGTGTAATATTATGAAAATTACATTATTTTTGTACAACCTAACTGTAAATATTTTGTTTTTGACAGTTCAGTAGTTCAATATTACATCAACAGATGGCTCTACAAGTTTTGCAGGAAGTTGCACAGCAAAATACGGCACAGGTACAATAAAATCGCTGAAGTCACAGCTGTTAACCTCAAAATTGTGTCAAACCTTCAGATAATTAAATAACTTATTATCAAAGTAAAATGCTGCGTTCACAACCTCGAAATTAGAATTAGTACTTAGAATTAACGTAAATGTTTGTTATACATAACTGTACATTATCGTTCACAACCTTCTAAATTAATACTTATACTTATAAATTAAAATTAAGAGTTTGCTACAAACCCTCAAGATTATTAAAGTATAAGGTTGTCTCGTTACTTGTAGTGGTGGGGGTAAATAGAGAGGCTATGCGTCATTCATATATGCTAACGAGACGTCATTCTTTGTTTATCGTATATGTTATATACACGTGAAGTTTGATTTTTGGCTATATATATAAAAATATCGTTCAATTTTTTGATTTTCTACTTGTTTTAATTTCTTTTTTTTTTTCCGAAAGAAATGTTTCTTCGTTCTAAATAAATTTTCTTACATTCATTTTTAATGTGAAGAGAATAATAAGTGAAATATTTCATTAGTTTTAGGGTGTCCCCCCCGTAACTACCCTAATATTCATCAAATTGAAAAAATGCATAAAACAAATAAGATTTGATTTCTTATAAGCAATTTTTAATGTATATTTTTTTCTGTTAAGGTAGTTCTGTTTATAAAAGAAATATTTTAAGTTTTTTAGTACCAGTTTTATCCCAGAAATACCCCCTAAGAAAGAAAATTTTGAGGTACCAGGCCTATATTTGAATCCTGGTTCTACTCTATTACCAAATTTCGTTAAAATTCGTCCAGCCGGTTTTAAAAACAGATATAAGCTCCAATTTTATTAATTACTACTATATTATTATAACAATTTGTTTTTCTATTTTTATATAAATATACCTAAAATTATATTTGTTTTCGATTTTATTGTTATTTATTAACTATAATACAAATACCCATCACCTTAAATTTTAGATAAATCAGTATAAGATTTCCTTAGGTTTTTATTTATAATTTTTTCAGTAGAATTGTCCTGAAAATTAAATATCTATTATGAAAATAGTTAATAAAAATATTTAAAAACGTGCAACATCTATATTAATTCTGTATGCTAGTTTGAACTACGCATACTTGTGACGTATTCCCTCTCACGCTGTGATTGGTCAGAAGTTACGAGACAACCTTTACTTTAATAATCTTGACACACCCTTACGTTAATTTATAATGGACGCATGCGCAGTAAGTATTTGTCTTAACCTGAAAATTTATATGGTCATATTGCTCCGTTTTTTATCCATAACTTTCTAATTTCTATGAGCATAGATATACTTTTGTGGTTTATTTTAATTCTTTTCAAAACTATGAAACACTCAAAACCTCATTATCAAATATAAGCAGCTATTAATATCGATCGATAAAGTAGAAATCGATAGAAATTTACCGATACAACGCTATCAGTGTCTTAATTTACATTGTGAACACTTCTATTACACTTCTATTCTCTTTATTCCACGAAATATTTTATTAGAACTTTATAATGGCCTGAAATGGTCTGAAAAATGGAACGGTCTAACAAGCCGAAATATATATCAAGTTCTAATAAAATATTTTGTGGAATATAAGTGTCTTATTTACTTGAGTACGTTCAACATAACTTCATCACAGGCGGATATTACCAGTTCCCCTGCGCAGAAACCAAATTTCGTTCATTACGTTATCAACAGTTAGCTTAACACATTTCAGTGGCGTCACTTACTTTGATTTGTGTTTGATTACGTGTATTGTGCGATGTTGTTTGTTTATTTCCGTTATTATTATTTATTTCTCGTACGTTTCAAGGTATACCGTGTACTAAAATGAGTAAAAATGTATTTTAAATACATGATTTTATGTGTTTGGTTTCCACAACAATTGTTTAAAACCCTAATGTACGTCAATGTGTTCAGCTGTTTTCTCGCAGAATTGATGACGTAATTTATGATACCCTGTGATGAAGTTAAGATGAACGAGCTCTATTTATTCATCATGTTCCATCAAGAGTTATCTATCAATATTATTAATGTTAAGTACTAATTTAACGTTAATTATAATTTCGAGGTTGTGAACCCAGCATTAATGGTATTAATTTATGTATTACACACATAAAATTTTATTGATTGTTTTTCAGATATTTTTAAATTTAATATTTGTGGGAATGTGTCTTAGTTTTATTTTATCTACAGTTGTCATCACTAGAAATAATGTTGGTGACACTTTAGGCCCAGCCATGCCCACTATGCGCTACTTTATCTAGGGACATACCGACCATAGTAAAATAATAACAAACCAAAGATAATAAAATGATTCCAATAAACAGGATGTATTCAAGTGAACCTCAGAACTGATAACCAATTAAATTGTGTTCATTTTTATATTTAGCCACTAACAAGATTTAAAAATCATCAGTGTATATAAACATTCACCAAGAAAAACTATAAAAAAAAATTTTAAAAAAATGTTTAGATTTAGGTAAAACATGAACTGAAATTAAAAAAAATCCCTACATTGTAGATATCATAATTTTTTAGTTTTAGTCTTTGTGTGTGTAAGAAACTCATTGCCTTATTAAATAATCGTGTACTAAGGAAATAATTGCCTAAAAAACAAAAACTTATTTCTGGCATGTACATATTACATCAAAAAAAAAAAAAAAATGGAGGAAGAGATGTAGTTTTAAGTCGAAAGTAATATGTAAAATTTTTATTAAATAATAATCAGACAATTGTTAGATAGTTTTATTTTTTTGAGGAGAGGATATATTTTAAAACTAAAATAAAACTAATTTTTATTTTAACTAAAATTTTCTTATTCCGTAATTGAATATCATCGGTTACGATATACTGACAATAAAAATAACACCGATGTATTCCTTTGTTCCAAACATTTTAATCAGGGGCGTAAAAATTTACAGGGGGGGGGCTTTTAAAAAATCGTTAATGTAACAAAATTAACGTGAACTGTTGCGGCCGATGCTGACCCGACCATACTACAACCCAATACAGGTAGAGGGAACACGATTTTTCTCGAAAACGCGATATGTGAGCAAGCTGAGAAAAAATTTTGATGACCAAAATTTATCCAAAGAATCGAATGGTGGTACTGATATTTCTTCAATGGTGGTACTGGTACCGGAACAAACCGGTACAGAAAGTACAGAATATCAAGGACAACTTTGATTTTTTAAATCAGCGCTGGAGACGGTTCTTCCAATCCTCATCCTCATCAATCCTCGCAGTGCTGGAACTCGGATACTGCAATAGATTTAAGCTGGTCGGTTAGGGACGTTTGAATGTTTTCCAGTGTCCCAAAATGACGGACATTGAAGTGATTTTTCAATCTTGGGAAGAGGAAAAAGTCACAAGGACTTAAGTCAGGCGAATAAGGAGGCTGAGGAGCCACAGGAATGTTTTTACTGGCCAAAAACTCATTTATTGAAATTGCAGATTTTTCTCATCCCCAATTCATTGGTCAAAATCTGATGAACGGTAGTGTGAGTCAAATTCAACTTTTCCCCGATCATTCTGACTGTCAACCGACGATCTGAACGAACAAGATCTCGGATTCTGTTGACATTTTCATCGGTGCTTGAAGATGAAGGCCTTCCGCTGCGTGATTCATCTTCAATCAACCCTCGTCCTTCTGAAAATATCTTAAACCACCAAAAAACCTGGGTCCTTGACAAAACACTGTCTCCGTAGGCTTGCTGAAGTTTCCGTTGCACTGTGCCCAAGTCTGAAGCAAAACCTGATAGCACACCGTTGATCGAAATGAACGTCACTCATTATTAGAACGCACAGGAAAAAACTGGTTCACGAAAAAAATCGCTACGAACAACAAAATTACCCTAGCGAGTTCAAACTCGTATTGAAGGCGTATCACATATTCACCTGCCGGCCCTCCAAGTTCCGCGTCCCAAATGTTGCCAGATCAAACGCTATGTTGCGAGTCGGGTTACTTAATCTACACACCTCGTATATATATAAATCAATTTCTGTTTGTCTGTTCTTTATGCAAAGCCAAACGGATGGACCGATTTTCACCAAATCTAGTAAAACGGGATAAAATTATCCGAGAAAGGTTGACAGTTAAAAATCAAAGTTGTCCTTTATATCCGGTACTTCCGGTTTGTTCCGGAAAATTTCGATACCCCTATTCGATTCTTTGGTTAAATTTCGGTCATCAAAATTTTTCCCAAATTGCTCACATATTGTGTTTTAAGAAAAATCGTGTTCCCTTTATCTTTAGATAGAGGGCTGTAGCCCTCTATCCCCCGTTAAATACGCCCCTGATTTTAATTATTTGTTTAGATGAATGTAATAGTAGATTTTAGAGTAACTTGTAAATATAAAATTCTCCGAGTACTGAAATATCTTTCCTAAATTCTAGTAATAATACAGTAAATATATGCAATAATAATGTACCTAGTCTATTGATTTTAGAAAATTTTAAATCTATTTTTGAATGTAGTTAATTAATTAATTATTATATATACAGATATTTCAGAACTATTTTAAAAAAGTTTTGCATCGAACGTACATCGAACAAGTTTTATTAAATATATTTTTAACATAAATATATTTTAATAATTAATTTTCTCCGATTTATAAAGATAAAACTTTCTAATCAATTTTGGTTATAATATGTTGATAATAGTTCCTCCCAACACTGAGCTGGAGTCAAAAAACGCAGAATATATGTTTCATAAAAATCAAAAAACAATATTTTAAAAAACAAAAATGTGGCTACTAGCAGGTTTGTATTATGCAATTTTTGTTTCATTATTTTATTTTTTAACTCACCAGTACCAGTTTTATATGAACCTGTCGACTGCCTAAATCGAGTTCTTTTGAACAGCAATTTATGAAGGAATATAATTAACTGATCCACAAATAATTTTCTTTGAACATTGAAATTACATGAATATAATTAAATACGCAAAAGAGAAATAATATTGCCTCGAAAATATGTTCATCATACAAGGGTTGCCTTTTATATTTCGGGATTTGAGATCAAAAACAATTATTTATCAATAAAAGTGGCTTTATTGTTTTTCAAAATATTCTCCATTAAGATTAATACACTTTTGCATGCGTTTGAACCAATTTTCGAAGCACTTTTTCTACTCCGATTGTCAAATTATGTGGGATCCAACGAGAACAAATCTTTTTGACAGCCAAATATTCATACAATAGTGAATGTATGCTGGTCTCACTAATGTCCAAGGATACCTCTATCTCACAATAAGTCACACAACGATCTTGCAGTATCAGTTCACGCACAGCATCAATGTTTTCCGGAACAACCGATTTTGGACGACCTTCACGAAATTCGCCCTTAAGCGAACTACGGCCGCGATTGAAGTCAGCAAACTATCGATAAACAGTAGTCTTTGCTAGTGCTTCGTCGACAAAAGTCGAATTAAGTTCCTCGATATACAGTTGTTGTACATTTTTAGCCGAAATTAATTTTTTCAAGTTACTGTAAACAACACAAATAGCGCTCGTACGTCAAAAATGTCAAACTTTACGATAGAAGCGTCAGTTGCCAGATGGCAGCACTAGTTTAGCACAATCCGGAAATATAAGAGGCATCCCTCGTATTGACTTAAAATAACTATTAGAAGCAAAATTAAAATATCAGGAATTTCAGTATCATTACTGAAATTTTGAGGCCAAATAAAAAATGTTGAAACAAGACAGAAACAATATATTTATATTTTGTATGCAATGGGATATGACAGTTAGTTCAATAATTTTATTCAGTATATTAATTAATAACATTAATCGTTTAAATATTATTTCTCTTTTATAAAACTCGATAATTATGTTCTTCTAATTTCATATTTAATAAAGAAGAAAGTTGAACAGCAGTAAGAACATAATGTAATAAAGAAATATTCGTTTGGTTTCTGTAAGTTTTATTTACCTAGTCTTACCATAAATTCTGTCAAAGTCTTCAATAAAATTCTACAGATGCTTAAAGATGTTTTAATTTTAGTTTAGTACATAATACATATTCATTTTAATCAAATAACACCAATCCGTTTTCAAAATGACCAACTCTGGCCATTACACAGCTCTTAAGTCTCTGCGGCCACTCGTTAATAGAATTACGAAAGGTTTCTACAGGAAAACTTTCCACTGTCTCCATCAGGGGGCGCCGCAGACTAGCGATAGCAGGGTGTATCTCCCTGCAACCCATGTCCTGAAGCACGGACCATTTATAGTCCAGGGGGTTGGGGTCAGAGCTATTAGACGGACGATCAGCAGGAAAAGCCCGGTACATTGCTATTAAGCCACTGCTGCGCAGCCTTCGCCTTATGAGCTAACATTGAATTTTTGGAAGCTCCAGCGACCTATCAACCCGTCAAGTGACGTTTTTAGAGTGCTTTTCCGACGAGATCAGGCCAGCTACGTTATCGTATATGCGCCAAACAATGACGTTCAGATGAAGTTTGCAATCGGTTCTACGTCCGTTGCTTAGCAACTAAGCGATTGTACGAATTTTGCGTTTCTGCGTGACCTCACTGGCCTGATATCGTGGGCAATGCACTTTACCCATTTTTTGTAAAAATGAAGCTTGGTGGTACCGTCAGAGCTCCCGCCCTATAAAACTATAAATGAAACAGGATAATGGCCCCTCTGGATCGTCGGCACTTTCTCACGAGTTTCTCGTGAACTTGTAGCATACATCCAGAGCCGTAGTAATGTTTTTTGCGCCGGTGAAAATACAAGTGATGGCCTAAAAAAAATTGATGTGAAGTGTGAATTTTCACACATTTCAGGGTTTCGCAGGTATTTAGTAAGCGAATGATGATTATTTGGGATGCCAAAACAAATTTTATGTACAAATATTTTTTTGTTAATTTTAATTCGAATGCCTAATACCATTATTTAGGTTTCTAAATATGTGCAGTATTTTTTTTTTTATATATATAGTAAGGTTCATTATGATTTTGAAAATTGCGCCTATGGCTTCTATGGCGCCTATGGAATTAAATTATAATTTCAACAATTCCTACTGGTTATTAAATTTACGCTTTTAAAAATTAAATGCAACATTTGCCAAAATATAACTAGAATTTTGATAAAATAATGTAAACGAAATAAAAATGCAAAAAAAACAGAGAAAATAAAATTGTCTCCAGACCGGAAGCGAATCCAAGTTTGCAACTTTTGAATCGAGAAGGCTAACCATTAGATTATGAAAGCTTACTGGTTTACTGTGTTACATAACGTATTAAATATTTTACATCGTCAACAAAAAAACCACAAAAACTGCGTTATTTTCCAAAAACATAATCTGATCAAAAATTCCTGTTATAATATTCCGATTTACACCGATGTACATTACTTAGAATTTGTTCAGATTTGTAGTTTAAATCGTCTGGGCTACAGAGTGTGGGCAAACATTTTTTTGCACAATTTTGGCAAAAATTTTGATCGTTAATCGGCGTACTACTTTCACTTGATGCCCTACTCCGAATTAAAAAAAATATATATATTTTTTTTTCGATGAGCACATATTTGTTTATATTTTTATGGGCATATGTTTTTTAGATGTTTTAGTATTTTTCACATGTGCGGGTCAAAAAGTTGTATAAGCATGCCAAATTTCAACTCTCTAGGTTTAGCCGTTTGGCCATAATTCTTACCGAACAGACAGACGACAAAATGACGGTATAAGGGTTTTTTGGTCATGCCTACAAAATCCTAAAAAATCCTCACTTCTAAAATATAAATTATGATCAAAGAAAAATGGTTCTCACTTCTAAAATACAAGTGATGACCAAAAAAAAAGGTCTTCATTTTTAAAATACAAGTGATGACCAAAAAAAAAGGTCTTCATTTTTAAAATACAAGTGATGACAAAAAAAAAAAAGTCTTCATTTTTAAAATACAAGTGATGACCAAAAAAAAAAGGTCTTCATTTTTAAAATACAAGTGATGACAAAAAAAAGACGTAGCTACGGCTCTGCATACATTCTGGCGGTTGAAAATTTTTTCCAAAAAGTCGCGTTGCCGCAGAGAATTTAGAACTGTGTAACGGCCAGAAGTGGTCATTTAGAAAATTGATTGGTCTTTTTTGTTAAAGATGTATTTATGTATTATGTACTAAGAGAAAACTAAAATATCTTTAAGCATCTCTTGGAATTTCACTTGAAATATTGTAACAGTATTTATTGTAAGACTACGTATAATAAAACTTTTAATTTCGTTAAATAGTAAAATATTCTTCATACCCTGTTATTATTATTATTTTTTAAGTTTTTTTTTTTTTTTTTTAAGGTATTAATGTAGTTATATTACTGTTATCATTATTGTTTTTAATTCCGAATGGTATGTTAAAGAAAAAAAATGGTATGTGATGATAAATATTGCACAAATTATTTTGTGGTAAATAATATTGGGCACAATGAATTAGAATATGTTATTTTTTGATTTTAATGGAAACATTGCGTCTTTATAGACTTGTAGCCTACGAATACTATTAGTTCGTTGTAACTATCGCTATTTATATTCTTAATTATATTTTGTACTATGTGAAATTAATATTGTACACACATCTCGATTATTCATTTTATATGAAATAAATCAAACATAGTTATGTTTTAAAATGTGTCTTGTTATTTATGCTTATATTACCTTCTATTAGGGGCGCCGGAGAGAAAGAGGAAGCTGGTACAAATTTCCGAAGCCTGGGGAAACTGCAAGACTCAGGATTGAATCCTTTTTTTATATTACTATCCAATTTTATTTCCGATTTTCGCTAAGACACAAATATAAACTAATATATATAGTATTTCATTATTATATAGGTATATTTTATATAGTTATATAATTACAATTTTTAGTGCGACATCTACTGGTGCTTCTTTGTTAGAAAATTTGATATACGTGGCTGCAGAGTTGTTTTTGAGAGACGAAGCGCTGCGTTAATAACCATTCGATTTTTCTGTTTGGTTTTTAATATTGACATGGCTGAAAAAATCTTTTCGCACAAATAGGAAGACGAAAAAATGACTAATAATTTGTTATCTTTATAACTCAAAGATGAATATTCTTTTTCTAGCGATTTCCAAAATTGAGACAATGATTGCATTTTATGCCTGAACACCAGAGTGACATCACAAGACAAGTCGGTCAGCTTTTCTTTTTCACGAGGGTCAAGTGCACATGACTTTTTATCTGTCAAGAATGGATTGTTAATCCAGAGGTTACCTTTACGAGGATCCTCATTTTCAGGGAAATAATTATTAAAATTTTCAGCTAATGCTCTTAAATGTTGACTTATTGTTGAATATGACTTTCTAGTTGACATCAGCAGCAATCAAAAATTCTTCCAAAAGTGGATATATTTCTATATATTCCTCTTATAAGCGATTATTCCAAAGAACTAGCTTCTTCAGAAGTATGAAATATAGCCGCGAGAAGCGTTGTATTGGTGCTAGTAAATATTAAATAAATCATGGTTCGAAAAAAAGTTTCTGCGACTAAAAAAATGTGCTATATACCCGCGAAGAGAAGTGTGCATATATATGATTCGGACGAAATATTTGGACCGGCAGGACTTTTCTGCAGACCGGCACTGAACCGCGGACCACGGGTTGAAGAACACTGATCTTCAATTGGCATAATTTACACAAGAAACGTTCGACATAAGGTTTGTGTGTGCTCCGTTCGGCAAATATGCAGTGCAATTTGTGCTTCACACTCGTCCCAACTTTAGAGCATGTGGTAAAAATATAAGTTATAATTTTTTCTACAAAACAAAATGAGTGAGAACAATAAAGATATCATTGTTTATACCTGCAGCATTTGCAATCTTGCTTTATAATAATATTTTATTTTACAAGCGTGCATTTTCTGCAAAAGACTCAAAATTTTCTGGATAGAAGTGGAAATGTACTTCTGAATTGTTTTCCGCATCAAATAAAATTTGCTTTACATTACTTATAACACATATAATTCATTTGTTTATAAAAATAGAATAGGTTAGAATAACGAGAACAACTGCACAATCTTAACAAAGCGTTCTCCTTCCGGCGTCCCTCTCCAATCTCCTTCCTTCTTGCCTCCAGTGCTCTCGTCCATCTTTCTCCCTTACCTTCCTCACTCATCAGTTCCTTTATCTCTTCCTTCCAGACTGCCATCTCTCTGCATCTTTTCGCTAAATGTTCCAAGGTTTCTTCTTCTTCCTTGCATATTCTACATCTATTGTTCCTTTCTTCGTTGCCGCATCTTAACCTCACTATCCTCCTGACTCTACCCCCTGATCTTCCTGTTTTCTCCTTGAGGTATATCGGTATTTCTATCACTCTTATGTCTTTATAACTTTTCACACTCGCGATTTTTCTATTCTGTCTGGTCTTTCCTGCTCCTGTAACTCCTTATCCCTCCTTCTCAATTCTTCAACTATATCTGTTCCTCCGTTTCTCTTTCTCTCTGCTTCTCTTATGTCCATTCCACACTTCCAAAAGTATTCTTTCCTTGTCTCCCCTCATGCCGACAATTTGTCTTATCGTTCATCCTTCATTCTTTCTTCCCAACATTCCCTTAGTATTTTTCTATTCTATTCCCTTCTGACTCATATTTCACTGCCCTCGCTCCGGCACCACTCTCAGCTTTCCCTCTTCATTTCCTCTCCCACAATATATCCTGGTGTCGTTCTGTCTACCCCCAATGTCCATCTCATGTAGCTCTCTTGTACCCTTTCCATCATCTCCCGTTACTTCCATCACCAAATCTCCACTCCGTACGTAAGGATACTCTTCACTCTAATATCTTCATCTTCCAATTGACATCGTCCTTAAACCTCCGATCCCCATGCTCCATAGCTTTCCCATAACCAGCCTTGCTTTCTTCACTCTTTCTCTAACGTGTTGCTCTGCCCTGTTGTCCCTCGTTAGCACGTATCCCAGGTACTTTATACTCTTCATTAGTCATCGAATATCTTTATCCTCCACTTGATATCATCATTAAACCTCCTGTCCACTGTGCTTTATAGCTTTCCCATAACCAACCTTGTTTTCTTCACTCTTTCCCTAACGTGTTGCTCTGCCCTGTTGTCCCATGTTAGCACTTATCCCAGGTACTTTATACTCTTCACTTGTTCGATTTCTCTTCCTGACCATTCCCGTCTTACTTTCGTTCTCCTGCCTCCCCCTTTTCCGAACACCATCACCTTCGTTTTGTGTCTGTTTACCTATAATTTCTTCCTATTATCTACGAATGTTCCTTAATATAAGCAGATTGAAATTTCTTTTCAATTATAATTATATAAAATTAAAGTTATAGTGAATCAAATATCCTATTATTTACGAATGTTAATTTTACAAGTAATTTGATTTTAATTTTTGTTTATATGAAATAAACTTTTAAAGTATGCATGATATTATAGCAGTGGCGGCGTTAGCTCTTAAAATCTGGGGGGCCAAAAATATTTTGAGTAAAATTTGGGGGGGGTTAGAAACATTATTTTTATCGTTTACATATGAAAATACAAGCAATGACCTAAAAAAAAAGGTCCTCACTTCTAAAATATATTTTTTCCAAGCAATAATAGGGGGGGCAGAGCATCTTTTAGAGCCCCCCCCAGGCTCCCCACTAGCGCCGCTACTGTATTATAGTATATGTACAAAATAAAAAAAAATGCAACCAAATATTCTTGGATTTTTATTACGACACGTCATCCCCTCACAAAAATGACTTTATTAATATCTAATCTAAGACTCCGATCTGGAATACGAGTCAGGAATCGAATTCTGACACGTATTTTGGACTCGAATCCTAATTCTAGGTCTAGACTTGAATTCTGACTCAAATTCCAACTTGAGTTTCAGGTTTGGATTGCGCACTCGAGTCTAGACACGATTCTTTTGTTAATGAGTACAAGTCGACTCGATTCTTAAAATAGGTGACTCGGCTCATTACTATTAGGATGCTCCAGTGAAGAGGGAGTTATTCAGTTCTTTAACTATCGACTTCAACACGGTTTCCTAGTAGACTCTGGCTGAAGATTTTACCTCTTTATTATAAATATGAAACTTAATGGTACCCTCAAAGCTCTCTCCATCAAACCATAACTGATGCAGGGTAATGGATCATCAACGCTTTCTCATGAGCTTCTCGTGAACTTACAGTGTACCCTCTGTCGTTCTGGCGGTTGAAAGCCTCCTTAATTTTAATATTGATGGTCCGCAGCCCCCAGCGACGTCACAGTATGTTAAATTATATAAAGTCCCAATAAACTAATTTTATTTCAGAAATTGTATCTGTTAAATACGGTCCAGTTTTAAACTTGTCAAAATAATATTTATGGCGACTGACTTAAATATGTCGTAAACTGCTTAATAAATTTACTTTTTACGACTTGTCATTTATGTTGCGATTCATGTTACAGACACTTATTGTTCCAATAGCATTATATTCATCTAAATAATAGATAATTAAAATAGTAGATAAGAAAAAAATACTCTGAATTCTGATGCTGAAGACGATAATTCAGATAGAAATTTAGTTTCGTTACTTTTCTAATGTATCTACTTTTCTCTGAATTATTACGTTCGATCCTCGCCAAAATAAATTTGCTAATGAGTAACAAGGTGTGTACACACCTCACTTAAATTTAGGTTTAAGCTGCGTTCACAGCTCTTAAATTAGTCGACTATAGACTATGACGCAATAGAGCTTTCCAGTTCGCTTTGAAAATTCATTTTTCGAGTGACTGCTTCTCGAATACTAACAACGCCCTCCTATTTTTTTGACTACTGTGCAACTTGCCAGTTTAAAATAGCTGGACTGTAGCTACCAACCCGTTTATTAGCCTAAAGTAAATGCGACATTACCATCAAGATTCATGCAATAAGGTTCCATGCAACTAACATGGAATTTAAAAAAAAATTACATAGTTAAAATTATTTAATAAACTATTTAGTACAATGTTAAATAATATTAAAATGATTTGGTGAGTTATTAAACAGCTCCAGCAACTAATATTATTTGTTGATTTGGTAAATGGGAATTAAACTACTGCTCTATTAATTTTAATAATACAACTAACTAAAATTTCCTAGGTACTGGTGAACAGAATAAAATGTTAGTATTTTCAATCCTGTTATAAAATAAATGTTACTATCGTTGTTATACTGGAAATTGTGCTGGAGTATTTCAACAAATCGCCTGGAGAACAAGATTTATCTAAAATAAATAAAGTTACATTTCAAATT
This sequence comes from Liopterus haemorrhoidalis, assembly GCA_963971575.1. Lineage (NCBI taxonomy): Eukaryota > Metazoa > Arthropoda > Insecta > Coleoptera > Dytiscidae > Liopterus > Liopterus haemorrhoidalis. The sequence goes on along the minus strand of OZ020614.1, from coordinate 20,109,850 downwards.
TGGCGTCTTCTGTTTTGGTATCTTTGGCAGTATTTGCAGCAGCAGCTTCATCGATTCTATCTAAATTATTATGAATCTCCTCTTCCAAATTTTGCATATTAAGTTGATCCTGTAAAAGTTTTTTAACAGGGCCTTCCATAGCATCCATAATTTGATATCTAAGTAAATTTGGTAGGACATTAATACCAAATTCCACCAAATAATCAGTTGTACCAGCTCCATCACATCTAATTTGAATATTTCCAAGATCTAATTGGATGTCTTCTAATGTTGGTTTATTTCTTATGTCAAGAGTTTGGCTCAACATGAGTTCAACATGGAAATAATCCACGGTGAATTTTAATGTACCAGCTCTAGAAAACATACCACCACCTAAAGTAATTTCCCAATGAGATGTTCCTTCTATTTCCTGTGTGCCAATATCTAAGCCAGCGTAAAAAGTATGATTTCTTATCTCAAATGTTATATTTCCCACACGGTAGAAGGATGACAAACCTACAACAAAATACAACATTAGATAGAAATAAAAATAATGTTTTACTCCCTCCGTCCGAAAATATGGTAGAGGAGAAGGTCCTAATATGGGCCCCTAAAGAAAATCTACTAATATAGCTAAAATCATTTTTCGGCAATAGCTTAAAACACAACTACTTTTCGTTCAACAATTTTACAAATTTAGTGCAGTTGAGTTCTTGTTCCGTTAGAAACGAATTACAGTAAATGTGTTTGCTTTTCTTTTATTAAGGTAAGTTGTTGTTAAAAGAATGGGCAAGATTTTTATTCGATCTGCTTGTGATTTATACTTGAAGCTGTTGTATTGTGATCGAGGTATATTGTGTTACTAGGAGCTACTGCATCACTTAAGCTCAAAAAAGTCATTAATTTAGATTTCCATGTGCAATGTTGTAATTATGGGCTTCCTGCGAGGTCTAAATATGGGCCAGGGTATATTTAACAATTTTGTCCAGCTGACGACGACATGGACGTTGATGAAGTAGGGCAACAAAGTCAACGTGATTAAGATGCGTGATTGTTTTATGACAGGAGCTTTGGGTTCGGTGCCTAATGTGCAATATGTGGGCACATGAACAATGAATGCTCCGGGACCGAAAAAGATTGATATGAATGTGATTTTTGTCAGTAATCAATTGTTAAACTGTTACTTTGAGTTTGTATCTTAAACAAAAATAAAATTTATTTTGAACTAGTCATTTTTTAATGGGGCCCATATTTCATACATTCAATCCTGATTCGAACATTTTAAAAAATGTCATATTTGGCTTTGAAACACATTATTTTTCTATTTTTCGAAACAATGCAATTTTGAATTTTGGTTAAGTATTAATTTTTTGGGGTATCGGTCTAATAAAACTAAGTTCTTTTCTTGTCAAATAGTTAAAACATATTTTATTTGCTGACTAGTTTCGATTCTCTCTGAATCATTTTCAAAGCCTAGAAGAAATTGAATTACAAAATTATTATTATCGATTTTTTTATTTTTTTTTATACCGAAACAATGTTTTTAAATATATATATATATATATATATATATATATAAAATAAACTTACTTGCAAATATAAAAAGTATATAAAAATTGTTAATAAAATGTTAAAAAAATAAATAGATAAATAGTTATAAAATTAAATCAATAGTTAAGTGTACATGTCGACTAAATGAATATTAAATATTTTTCAAAAATATAATGAATTTCCAAATGAAGTCAGTTACAAGGTCAATAAATGGAGTTATTAATTGTTTTTTATTAAATTATAATATATTTTACTTAAATTTTCGGTGTTTAGAATTTTAGCATTGGGAAAATCAAATTCATGTTTTAAATTATTAGCGTGTTCTACTATTGAATTATTACTTCTATTACTGTCCATTTTATTTTTAATAGAAGTTTTTTTTTAGTTTAATTTTTAATAGAATCTTTTTTCGTTTTTATTTCTAAATAAGTGGTTGCTAGGCAACTAATAAACAAATGGCGCGCAAATAGTTTTGCATATATCAAAAGTAATTCACAGGAAACAAAAACGCGTATTTTAGACAAATTAAAGTAGCACCCTGTAAACACCCTGCGCTCTAACAAAATGGCGAATTTTGATCAAAATTGTGTTGAATTGCAAGAAGTTCCAAATCACAACCGCCAAACAGTCCAGATTTCAATGTATTGGTTCTTGGCTTTTTCAATTCTATACAATCCTTGCAACATACAGCTTCACCGAATACAATCGACGAACTGATTGAATGCGTACAAAATGCATTAAGCATACAAACCCTTGATAATGTTTTCCTAACATTGCAAACTTGTCTAGCAGCAACCATGTTAGCAAAAGGAGGGAATTTCTATAAGATTCCGCGCATTAATAAGGCAAAACTTCATCGTAAGGGACGATTATGAACAACATTATCATGTTCCATACAAGCTGTGGAGACAGCCAGGTCCTTGTTAAATTAAAACTTTTTGTATTATTCTTTAGTTTTACTAGATATTTGTAACTATTTCATAAATAAAATCATTCTAATTAATTAAAATTGTAAATGTATATCATATTTTCGGACAAGAAAAAAATCAAAATATGTACCATATTTTCGAACGGAGGGAGTAACATTTTGGAATTTTGGAAAGATGTACGTACCAGTAAGCCAAGTATGAGTCAAATGTGCACTGGCTAATCCAGCAGTATGGTTGTAATCTTGCACTTTGTATGGATCCAAATTCTTCTTTCTTACCACTTTTCTTGCCTCTGCTATCATCTGATCGAATGGTGATATCGAATTGGGGAAAGTATAAGACATTGCCCTTATTTTCTTATTCATGTCACCTCTAACATTATTATTGACTTCACTTAAAATGAATGGTTTTATAGAATCAAACAAAAAAGTTCCTACAGAATTTATAATATTTTGGAAAATGTTTCCAGCAAATCCTAAATTTTCAAAGTTCATTGCTATGTTTTGAAAAGTAATGTCCATTTTCATTTCTTCTGCTTGAAGTTGCCCATCTAATTCTACTTCTAATTTTGCTATACATTGGACATATACATCAGAAAGTTTTACGGTAAACGGACCTTGTGATCTGCTGAACCAAGATGATAAAGTGTAGGTACCATTAACGTCCAGTTGATCAATTCGTAAACCAACTCTTAGCTGAAAGAATAAATGATGGCCATTTTAATTTGTCCACTATTGCTATCTCGAGAACTATAAGAATTACGAGGTTGTCTAAATTAAACAACAATAGGGGAAATATTTTAATATCGCAGCGCCATATGCGGCAAAATCTGGAACACTCGAGAGTAACATTAAACTGTCACTTGTGTATTCGATTACATGCTGAAAATGAACACCAGTTGTATTTTTCTATTTTCCGAGATTTTGTTTTTTTTTTTTTTAAATGTTATCTACGATTTACAAGATATGTAATAACATACTATTCTAAAGAAATTTCAAGGAATTTTTTAATTTTTCATTGCATTTTTAAATCTTTTTGACTGCCTGTCAATATAATAACAAAAATATGGTAAATATATTAGTAAAAAATAAAAATCTCTGCCTGAAAATGTGGAAGGGCCTTTTAATATATCAACTAATTGAAATTTTGCAAATTTTGGGTGGGGTAAGTGCCTTTTTTCAGTCTTTTCTTGGACGTAAAAAATCACTTTCCATAAAATGCAACGAGCAAACGCGCATGCATGGCCTGGATTTTTGACCATTTTAGTTTTTGGATCCATAGAGACCTACGATCCACTTTGTCGTTTCAATTGATAGTGTTTCCGATTTAGAAAAATTATGGAATGTTAAAGTGAGAGTTAAAGTGATTCTTCTTTATCCACGATTTACATTGCGGCACCCAACAAAATGAATTGTTTTTTTTTTGCCTTGATTCACAAAAATTAAACACGAAACAACAAAAGAACACGTATTTCTCCATTGAACAAAACAAAATAATGTCACTCTCGTATCTTCCGAAAATCGCCACCAGATATCAGGGCGGTTAGGAAGTTTCCCCTATAGGGAATAGGTATAATTTTTAATATTATATAAACAAAAAATTGACGTGAAGTGTGAATTTTAACACATTTCAGGGTTTTGTAGGTATTTAGTAAGTGATAACAAATTGTGGATACATATTAAAAATCATAAATTTCGATAACTTCTAAATGAGTAATCCACTTGTTTCCATCTAGAGACTTAGAACCGTACTTCAGATGCGCTCACATCAAGACCGAGCTATAGCTATATAGTTCTCCAGTCAGTCAAATCAAAATCGTAAGCATGGTGTTGCAAAAATAATAATTTTAGAAATAATTATCAGAACAAAAATTTCTGCGGTACTATTTCGGTACACATTAATGTGCATTACCCAGATTTTTTTTACATTTTTAGATTAACCTCCTTTAACAAGGCAACAGTTAATGTTACAACAGTTTTTTGGCACATTTTTTGTTAAAATCGTGTTAAAATAAATAAATTTAAAAAAACTTTTTGTTCCTTAACCCCTTAACGCTCACGCTCGAGTTAATTCGAGCGCGCTAACTGGGCCAAAATGGTCACACTCGAGCTAATTCGAGCGACGTCCGTAATTTATGCTGCTGTAATTTTCACACTCGAATATATTCGAGAATTGAAAATAAAGTCAAAGCAAGGTTCTAAAATGTGTTTTCTTAAATAAAAAAAAAAAAAAAAAGATTTTGTTTTACGGTTGTTTCAAAAAAAATTAGCGTTAAGGAGGGGGGGGGGGGGATAACCACATTTTAAGCATATTTTTGTGAATTTTTTTCAAATCTATGGTTAAATTTATTCATTTTCAAACTAAGTACATATATAAAGTATGTTTTGAAGAAGATACAAAAAAATATAGAAGGGAAAATATGGCGAAATGAGCCAGCTGTGGCAAATCTTCGCAGACTCCGGGGAAAAAATTAGATTTTGCGGTTGATGAGTTTGCCGAGGTAATGACGTTGAGTTTTTATTTTTAAAATGATTTTTCAGTTTTTAGCGTTATTTAGAAGACAAAAAAAAATTAATTCCCCCTAAAAAAAACCTAAAAATGAGTATATTTGTGATTGTTAAATAAAAAAAAAAACCATGAAAAAAAATATCTCAACGTCGTTACCTCGGCAAACTCATAAACTAACAAATCTTTTTGGATTTTTGATTTCAGATGATCCAGTGACGAGTTATGCTGGTCACCGCAAAATCTAATTTTTTTCCCGGATTCTGAGAAGATTTGCCACAGCTGGCTCATTTCGCCATATTTTGCCTTCAAAATTTTTTTGTATCTTCTTCAAAACATACTTTATATATGTTCTTAGTTTGAAAATTAATAAATTTAACCATAGATTTGAAAAAAAATCACAAAAATATGCTTAAAATGTGGTTATCAGACCCCCCCCCTTAAGGGGTTAATCTGACAAGTAATAAATTTTAAAAAAATAATATTTTTTTACGACACAAAAAAATTGATATTTTTCGAAAAACTAACCTGATGAACTATTCTGTTTCTTGTCAATGTACATTATGGAGATTTTTATCAGATTTTTTAATCAACTCCTCTTGAAGATAGGGTTGGGGACAAAAAAATTAAATGCCTGTTGAACCACGCATTAAGAGGTTTCATTTGGTATGCCACTCAAAATTTAATATTTAATTTCATTAAATACATATTTGTTTATATTTATATCTAGATGTCTTTTTTTGAATTCTCTCTGAAGTATTTTTTCTATATGTGGGTCAAAGAGTCAAATCATGCCAAATATCAACTTTCTATTTGAAACCGTTTGGCTACAATTTCTACCGTACAGACAGACAGACAAAGGAGTGACGTTATAAGGGTTTTTTGGTGGTCATACCTACAAAACCCTAAACATTTTAAATTATTTATTTACCTCCATCAGAGAAAGATCTGATTCAATGTAATCAATTCGGAATTTGGAGAGTCCATATAATTGGACTTCTTTAAAATGCATAGTAGCTACAGAAAATGAATGCTTAAGAGGAGGAATCTTCAAGGGTTCTGGAATTGGTGCACCAGGTAAACCCACTGGATCCTTTTGCTTATAATGTTCAATAACATTTAATATATATTCACTCATTTTCCTTTCTTCTTCTTGGAGCTTTTTTTCACCATCGTCTGTGACCTCTAAAAAGGTATTTCTTGTTAAAACCTGCTAGTTGGACCAGAATAATCGAAAGCAATCGACAGCAAATTGAAAAACAATCGTTTACAACAGTGGTCTTTAACCTTCTTACATCTGGGGAACCCTACAGTTTAAATGCTATTTCTTTGGAACCCCAAAGCAAAAATCCACAATAGACTGTCTTTTTAATTTTAAGGTCAAACGTTTTAAAATAATAATTTAGATGTTTATTATAAAAAATAGAAGTAATAGAACACCCGCCATACTCACCTGATTTGCTAATGTGCGATTTTTTAAGCTTAAAAAAATTACGGGGTAGAAGGTTTTCGTGTGAGGAAGAGTTTGATCAATTCATGATTATTTTGAAGGTATTCTGAAAGAAGATTGGTTGGGAGATGTTAAGAAGTGGAAGGAAAGAATGGCCAAGTATATTATTGTTCCAGGGAACTACTTTGAACATATTTAAAATAAAATCATAAACAATATGAACCATGTGTCTTATTCTTAATGCTCCTAGCGCGTCCCCCTTAAAACGGTATACGATTGTGCGCCCCCTTAAATTTGACAATAAATTCTTGTATTAAGGGGAGAAACAATAGTATAATTCTCATAAGTTTCTTATACAAAACTAACACACTGAAATAAAATCTGTACATTAGAAATTGCAGCGAATTTTTATCGGCATTCCCTTAACATCAAGTATAGTAGTATTTTTCGACGAAGGTTCTGAACAATAAACAATCGTGTCGAAAAATTGTGAATGTATTATTTGACAAATTTTTACACAAAACTATATAAATATTAGGTCGTCAAGGATGAAATTTGTAGTTAATAATATTGCCAACTTTAACAGCTTATTATTTGACATTGGCTTAATATTTTACCGTTCTGTTTTTTTTTTTTTTTTGAAAGTTACATATCTCGCCTGTTTAAAGAAATCATTGTATGCTCTAAAAAATATAAAAAACTTTTTTTAAGAATTAATTTTGTTGAAAATGGAACGGTCGGAAATTCGCACTATTATGAAGTATGAGTTCTTGCGTGGAACTACGGCATCGCAGACCGCGCGAAACATTGATAGTGTATTTAGCTCTAGTGTTACTACGCAGCAGACAATATCAAATTGGTTCGCCAAATTTCGTACAGGTAACTTAAAAACAAAACAAAAAAAACTGGCTCATCGATCACAGCAGAAATATACTGCAACCAACTAGACGAAATGATGCAAAAACTAAAAAAAAAGAAGGCCTAGATTGGTCAACAGATCGATTCCTATATTATTGGATGATAACGCTAGACCACACACTGCACAAATTACTGTGGCAAAACTACAGGAATTGGAGTTGGAACTTCTTTATCATCCTCCATACTCACCAGATCTAGCCCCACTGACTACCACTTCTTCCGCAATTTGGACAACTTTTTAATAGGGAAACAGTTTAATTCCGACAATGCTGTAAAACTGGCCTTCCAGGAATTCATTGACTCTCGTCCGCCAGGGTTTTATATCACCGGCCTGAACAACCTGCCACTTAAATGGCAAAAGTGTATAGACAATATGCGTGCATACTTTGATGAATAAAATAATTCCTTATATTTGTAAGTTATCAACCAACTTTGCCTTTTTTTCTACAAATTTCATCCTTGACGACCTGATATAAAAGTTGAAAACCACAAATATTATTTAAAAAATTAAACATTGTTGTCTAATATCTATGATTAAGTTAGGTTAGGTTACAGTTAAAAATATCCTATTAGATATATTGCAATTCGCTGTAAATTTTGATGTATAGATTATTACTAATTTTATTTCAGACTAGCTGGAGTACCCGTACTTCATACGATTTCAGTTTCAAGTAGAACGCAAAATAATCGTTTCTTTATTCTGAACAACTTTTTTGTTCATATTTTTAATGTTAAGTAAATAATAAGTGAGATACTTCCTTTATAGGTAACTCTCCTCATAACTCCCCAAATACTTATCTTATTAAAATCTGCATTAAACAGCGAGAAATAGTTTCATTTCTCATATTCATTATCAAGTAAATGATAAATGAGCAGTGGCGGCACTAGCGGAGGTCCCCCCCCCCTAGAATAACTTGGAGAAAAATGTATTTTAAAAGTGAGGACCTTTTTTTTTAGGTCATCACTTATATTTTCATGTGTAAACGATAAAAAAATAATTTCAAATATTTACAGACAGAATAGACAAATCGTTGAGTGTGAAAAGATGTAAAGAGTTAAGAGTAATCGGAATACAAAAATACTTGAAGGGGAAAAGAGGAAGATCAGGGGGTAGTCAGGAGGATAGCGAGGTTAAGATGTGGCAAAGAAGAGAGGAACAACAGATACTGGGCAAAGCCGGAGGACAAGCTATGCAGAATGTGCAAGGAAGAAGAGGAAACCTTGGAGCATTTAGCGAAGAGATGCAGAGAGATGGCAGTCTGGGAGGAAGAGATAAAGGAACTGATGAGAGAGGAAGGCAAGGGAGAAAGATGGCCGAGAGAACTGGAGGCAAGCAGGAAGGAGTAGGGATGGGAATTTATTTTTGAATATCGATATATACGCGATTCGATATATCGTAAGTGTGATATCGATATTCGATATATATCGAAGTAAAAATATCGATAATTTCGATATATCGAAATAACTAATAGGTAACATGTAAGATATATAAATTACAGGTTTTTTTTTTTGCTTGGCAGGAAAAGAATTCGCCACTTGACAGACAATCACTTTACAGTTGGTACTCACCCAGCTACTAACCAACTTTCTAATATTTTCCTAGTTAACTGCTCTCATAATTAAATATATATATATATATATATATATACTGATCACTTTTTTAAGGACAAACCAACTTTTTGTCACCCTGAGTCTGTTCAAATTTTCGAACAGACTTTTTATATTATTTATTTGTGTTTGTCAGTGCAAGATTTCTTTAATAATAATAATAATAATAATAATAATAATAATAATAATAATAATAATAATAATTTATTGACCATAATACAAAATAAAACATTGTTTTAGTCAGTCAAGCAATACAATACAAAGTACAAATACATGTTAATAAGAAGCAAAAATAAGGGGCAGTACATAAATAAATTTAAAATTTAACATTCAAAAATTCGTCAGTCGAGTAAAATGGGTTTCTAATTAAAAATTCTTTTACAGTTTTTTTGAAATTCAGAAAACGCAGGACTTTATATTCCTCTGGCAGAATATTGAAAAATTTTATGCTGTAATAATTAGAGGCATTGCGTGATTTAGTTAAGCGTAAAAAGTTTGGATATATATGGTCTTTATTCCTAGTAGCATACGAGTGCATTCTGTCACCAGATGGCCATATATTTCTATTTTATATGCATACAATACACACTGATAAATATAGAGGGAAGGTAATGTCATTATTTCTAATTCTTTAAATGCATGCTTACAGTCAGCTCTGTAGTTAATTTTTGCTAAAATTCGAACAGCACGTCGTTGAAGGGAAAAAATTCTATTAGCTGAAGCGGAATGTCCCCAAGCTAGAAGAGCATAAGAAATATGTGACTGAAATAGGGCATAATATGATATTAACATTATTTCTTTTGAGACAGTATTGATCAGATTGCGAAAAAGAAATATAGTTTTGCAGATTTTTTTGGCAAGAATCTCTACGTGCTGATCCCACTTAAGTGCAGAGTCAACATAAACACCCAGAAAAGCAACAGAAGCAGGATTTGAAAAATTATGGTTTTTACAACTAATTAAGAGGTTTTGAGTTTTCGAATTATTGAGAGATAATTCGTTCGAAAGAAACCAGTCATTTGCTTTTTCAATGATTATATTATTTTCATTTATTAAATTTAATGATAGTGAGTGAGAGATTATGGTGGTATCATCTGCATATAAAATACAATCATTTTCAATGCAATTGGAGAAATCGTTTACGTAGATTAGAAATAGAAGTGGTCCTAAAATAGATCCTTGTGGAATACCTCGTTCAACATTCAGCGACTTCGAAGATTCATTATTAAAAATAACAAATTGTTTCCGATTGTTCAGATATGATTTGATAAGTGAACAACTACATGGATCAAAGTTATATACTTTTAATTTTTCTATTAGTATGCTATGCGAGACACAGTCAAAAGCTTTACATAGGTCTAAAAATGTTGAAAGACAAAATTCACCAGCTTCAAGACTTTCTGTAACTTTATTTATATATGATAAAATAGCATCAACAGTAGATCTGTGAGAGCGAAATCCGAATTGAGATTTATTGAAAAGAAAATTTGATTCAAAATATGCCATTATTTGGTTAAAAAGTACCTTTTCAAAAATTTTGGAAAATATTGGCAATAAAGATATTGGACGATAATTGTTCAAATCATCTTTGTTGCCTTTTTTGTGCAACGGAACTACTGCTGCAAGTTTGAGAAAATCAGGGAATATGTTCGATTGTATGCAGCGATTAATTATCTTAGTTAAGGGTGAAATTATAGAATTTTTCATTGACTTAATCACATCTGAATTTAGGCCATATGCGTCTCTACATTTACTGTTTTTCATATTAATAATAATATCTCTGACTTTGATAAATGTAGTTGGTTGAAAAGCAAAGTTTGTACTTTCCGAAAGACACAAAGACGACATATAGGAAAGGGGAGATATATTTGTGTTTGGTAGATTTTTAATTATATATTCAGCAGTATTGACAAAATACTTATTAAAATCATCAGGCGATAAAGCAGTCGAATTACTAACGATTTTTCTTTGCTGTCTGTTGTTATTAATGACCGTCCATGTTGTTTTAGCAATATTGCCAGATGATTTAATAAAAGATGAATTGGCATTTATTTTAGCTGCTTTTATAGAGCCTTGATACATACGTTTGAAATTATTTCTACTACTACGTGTCTGTTCATTGGGAGTAATTTTATAAGCTAAATCTAATCTATACAACGTTTCACGCATGCTTTTAATATCATCACTGAACCATTTAGAACAATATGTATTTTTCTTTTTATCTGGATTCACTTTGTACGATTTTAGCGGAAAACTTACATGAAAATAATTAAGGAAAATGTTTAAAAAATTTTCAAATGCTTCCTCTGCTTTTGGAATGTTAGAGAGAATATCCCAGTTTTCCTTTTCTAGTAAACTATGCAGAGTGAATTTACCTTCCTGGGTGATAGGTCTCGAAGATTTAATATATACTTTGTTTGCATTTATTGTCTGGTCAAGAGTGAAGGGAAAAGAAACGTGAATACCATCATGGTCGGATAGTGACGTAACAATTTTCCTAGCTAATACTCCGTCATTCCCTTTAAAATTATGAAATACGTTGTCCAAACGATTATTACCTCTAGTATTAAAATCAACGCAGGAAAACAAGTCATACGTTTTCAAAAAGTCACAAACCATAAAAGAAGCAGTGTCATTTAAGTTAAATTTACAATTAAAATCACCACACAATATAATATGTTTAGAAAAGTCAATAAGTAAAAATATTTTAGTTAAATTGTCCATGAAAATATTAAAATCCCCATTAGGAGAACGATATAAATTTACAATGATTGTATTAATGTCAGTAATTAAAACAGCTGTTATTTCACAGTGAAATTCAATATTTAAAAAGTTAATCTTATCTAAAGGTTGGTGATTAAAATTGTCCTTAATTAAAGTTATGACACCCCCATGGACTCGATCACGTCTAGAAAACTGTCCAGCAGTTTTATATTGATCTAAATAAAATACACTAGTTTCATCTTCAGACATCCAGTGTTCACTAAAGCACAGAATATCTATGTTTTTGTCAAATAAAAAGGCTTCTAATTCATTTTTTATATTCCGAATGGATTGGACATTTAAACATATTATAGGTTTGAGGTACGAAAAAATTTAGCATTTTCTTGATTATGTATATGTGGATTATTCAGGTTGACGGCATCGTAGGAGGAATTTGATGTAATTGACAAACCATTCTCAATTAAATTTGATCTGTCCTGGTCGTTGATAAGCGATCCATGTTGTGTGACATCTTGAGCAGATGGCAATTTCCTATGGTCAATAAGTGTCGGAATCCTGGCTGATGAGAAGTCGGTCCTACTGTTAGATGTTGCCATGGTTATATCTTCAGTCAGTGCTTCTTTTTCGAAGTTAATGTCTGATGTTGAGGATGAAATGGCATTATGTGAAATGTTGACATTAGTGGCATTACAGGTGAAAAATGGGCTTTTCTTTATTAAAGTGCTTAGTTTAGTACAGATGACTTTTTTGGCACTTATTTTCAAATGCAAACCGTGGCCGGTATAAGACTGTCTCTCAAGGTAAAAATTTACATCAAAGAGATAACAGTCTGCAACATTTGCAACCGCATCAAAAAGCAGATCATTTAGGTAGTAAATATCGTTGTTATATGCCGGATTGTCGTATCTATACGGAACAGTGCTTATAATTAGGTTAGTGTGATCACACGCCCTAATCACCCTTTTGAAGGTATTCACCATGTTAAAATTTTTCGAAGGGAAATTATTAGAGCCGCCGAGAATAAATATAAAATCATTTTTATTGTAGTTCTTTGACAGTTTATCTAGGTCTATAACTATTTCGTTTAGAGGTGCACTAGGTTTGAAGATAACATTCACATCGTAATTGGGCATCAGATCTCGGATAAAGTTGCTGACATTTATTGAGTATGCGTATTTTTAATGATTTTATTTATTTATTTATTGTTTTTAATATATAGTCTAGTCATTTAGATGGGCTGCGTTAGGCGCAAATAGCCTTTGTTGCTGTGCGCCAAAAATTTTAACTAACTAACTAACTAACAAAAGGGTCATTCCATGTCAAGTGGTCTGATTTCAGAGAAGTGCCCTGCTCGACCATCACGGATTTCGATGAAATTTTGTATGGACATTCACGCATGTCCCCAACGAACATTGGTAAAGTTTTACGTTCATCCATGCAATACTTGCTGAGATTTAGTAATTTGTTTGACCCCATACCGCAGCCTTCTATGGTATGACTCCGAGATTTCGGCAACTTTAAGACACAGTATCTCTGGCAATATTTTGTTGAGAGAAACAAAACTGTGCCAACTTATACAACTTTTTGCGCTCTATTAAACAAAATAATAAACAAATCTTCATGAGCGATTCCCGTGAAGAAAATTTAGATCAAACTTGGCCTAAAAAATTTGCAACTCGAAAAAATTTTAAAGTTTGGCTTTTTATACCTCTGAAAGTAAAGGTACGATAAACGTGAAATTTTGCACATAATAACTTATCAATACAAGGTTAACGAATATAAAATTTCACACTCCTAATATTTTTCATTAGTTCAGGAATTGAGTGTAAAGTTGATGATTTTTGTGAAAATGCTAAAAACAGGGTATATTTAGCCCACTTTTACAAAAATATACCTTCTGGAAACTGTTTTAAATTATTTTCATTAGAAAGAGCATGTTTTAATCCCCCTAAGAAAGTAGGATTGGTTTCTCATCCCTGGTATATAAGGCCTTAGAAATAGGGACAAAGTTGAAAACGTTTCTATCACATGCTGCTATCGCAATATCGCATGCATTCCATTATTTTTCATCTTGTTTGTTTTATACAGGCATTATAAGTACCTAAATTACGTTGATCCATGGTGACATTGTCACTACCAGTTCAGAAACTTGAACCAGTAACCCCATCGCCATAGGGTTCACGCCCGATAGCCGTGCAATACCAGCCACGGATGGGTTTCTTGGTTGAGGATCCCAAGCCTCTAGTTTGGTTTCTTCGTTAAGGTTCCAAAGCCTTGTGTGGGTATCTGTCCGGTTCCCAAGCCAATGATTGGGCAGCTTATTCTAGCATCATTTTGTTCCAGAGAAATTTTTACAACATTGCCTACCCACCACTTATTGTCATAAATGCAGGCAACATAACAACCGGGAAATAGTTCAGCTAATTTTAAATTAGGATCGACAGAATTGTAAAGTTTGGCCACAAAGTTAACTGTGTCATTTGAAACTTTGCTGACAGAAATTGAATTCAAATCAACTGGCACAAACTGGTGATGATCTTTTGTGCCAGCTATTGTGGTGCTAGCTTTCCATCTTTCTTCTTGCAGCATCCTGTTTTCTTGAATTTCTTCAGTCGGAACATATATATATTTAATTCCGTGAATGTTTTTGTCACAAAAGTTGAACAGATCTATTGGCGTCAGTATTTGATCGGTTAATGGTCGCTGGAGGCTGGTCAATTCGGGACTTTCCCGGCCAATTCGGGACGTTTAGTCACCGACCGCCGCTGCTAACAGTACAGAATTCTATACCCAAAACATGTTGACGCGTGACAGCACTAACAAAATATTTAAAAAATGTCATCAGTGTAGAACCACCGCTAGCAGACTAACAGATTCATACAGCGTACAAAAATTAATTGTACACTTTAAACTTCAGCAGGAATGAAAGGAAAGTGACACAATGTAAAAAAATGCATATTGAAGTATATAACGTTTCGATGGCAATATCCTCAACTTTGTCCCTATTTCTAAGGCCTTATATACCAGGGATGAAAAACCAATCCTACTTTTTTAGGGGGTTTAAAATATGCTCTTTCTAATGAAAATAATTTAAAACAGTTTCCAGAAGGTATATTTTTGTAATAGTGGGCTAAATATACCCTGTTTTTAGCATTTTCACAAAAATCATCAACTTTACACTCAAAGATATTTGTTGGGTTCCAGCACAACACCTTATTTGTGGCCTACTAGCACCATCAGTTATGTCACCAGGCCGACAGTATCAATTCAAAGAAGTGACACTGAAGAAAGTGGCTACTAAATTCAATAATAAATAAGCAATAGTTGGAATTTGGCAATTCATACAAACATCATGGACTTCGGCTTGGGAACCATGTAAGATACCCACTTCAGGCTTAGGAACCTAGAATAAGCTGCCCAATCATTGGCTTGGGAACCGGACAGATACCCACACAAGGCTTTGGAACCTTAACGAAGAAACCAAACTAGAGGCTTGGGATCCTCAACCAAGAAACCCACCCGTGGCTGGTATTGCACGGCTATCGGGCGTGAACCCTATGGCGATGGGGTTACTGGTTCAAGTTTCTGAACTGGTAGTGACAATGTCACCATGGATCAACGCAATTTAGGTACTTATAATGCCTGTATAAAATAAACAAGATGAAAAATAATGGAATGCATGCGATATTGCGATTGCAGCATGTGATAGAAATGTTCTCAACTTTGTCCCTATTTCTAAGGCCTTATATACCAGGGATGAAAAACCAATCCTACTTTCTTAGGGGGATTATAACATGCTCTTTCTAATGAAAATAATTTAAAACAGTTTCCAGAAGGTATATTTTTGTAAAAGTGGGCTAAATATACCCTGTTTTTAGCATTTTCACAAAAATCATCAACTTTACACTCAATTCCTGAACTAATGAAAAATATTAGGAGTGTGAAATTTTATATTCGTTAACCTTGTATTGATAAGTTATTATGTGCAAAATTTCACGTTTATCGTACCTTTACTTTCAGAGGTATAAAAAGTTAAACTTTAAAATTTTTTCGAGTTGCAAATTTTTTAGGCCAAGTTTGATCCAAATTTTCTTCACAGGAATCGCTCATGAAGATTTGTTTATTATTATGTTTAATAGAGCGGAAAAAGTTGTATAAGTTGGCAAAGTTTTGTTTCTCTCAACATAATATTGCCAGAGATACTGTGTCTCAAAGTTGCCGAAATCTCGGAGTCATACCATAGAAAGCTGCGGTACGGGGTCAAACAAATTACTAAATCTCAGCAAGTATTGCATGGATGAACGTAAAACTTTACTAATGTTCGTTGGGGACATGCGTGAATGTCCATACAAAATTTCATCAAAATCCGTGATGGTCGAGCAGGGACCACTAGACCACTTGATATGGAATGACCCAAAACCAACTTTTTGGTTACTTTTATAGTGTATTACGGACTTTAAATTAAAAATATTCCTTACGCTGTAAAACCGACTTAAGATTTATTGGTTATGATCATTATTAAGAAAGTAAAATTTTTTATAATTTTTTAATACCAATATGACATACAATTTCAAAGCTGCAAATTGTTGAAAACAAAATTTCGTCTTACAGGCTATTCCAAACGGTTGGACTAAATGAAAGTTTTGTTATTTTAGGTTTTCACGAAAATGGACATTGCTTGGGTTATTTCATGTTTCAGGTTTGGTATGTGAAAATTTAAAATTCCAACAGTAAAACCATGTAAACGAATGAGATATGTCAAATATATATATATATATATATATATATACATATTATGAAGACAAAAAAATAAATAAATGGGAAATTTTTATTAAGAATGACAAAACATTTAAATGCAATGAAAAGGACATTTTGTAATGACAATCAATTTTATCTAGAATTTGCAATGTGAGTATGATTTACAAATCTTAAACAAAATGACCAAAATTCCGAATTAATAGATAAAAATTACTAGATTTCAAAATCTAGTTCCGCCTAAACGTTCGGAATAGCCTATAGTTTGTTTTTACAAAAGTGAACAGCATATATTTAAATGTACAAAAGATACTAGAATACCGATAATTTGTGGGAATATCGATATTTTGTGCGATATATCGCATTTCAAATATCGATATAAAAATATCGATATATTTTTCTAAAGTACCGATATATTCGAAATATCGATATATCGTTCCCATCCCTAGGAAGGAGACAGGAGAGCGAAACCGGGATGAGAATAGGAAGAAAGAGGGGAGCACTGAAGGAAGAACAAGGCCTAGGGAAAACAAAGAATATATATATATATATATATATATAGAGGCTGTTTGTTTGAAACGGGGCACCCCGAAAATCTCCTTTATTTGTAAAAATTAGAAAAATCTTCAGAACAAAAGTTAAACTAGACAAAAAGGCCCATCTGAAGGTTACTATAAGAATTCTGAGGCACTTCTGGTTTCACCGGAAATGATGTCAACTTTTGATCTAGCATAGGGAATCGATAATTTTATATTTTTTTCCTAAAAGTATATTAAATTAGCTTTACTATGACACCAAAAAGTCATATTTTTATGTTAACCATTTCAAAGTGGCGACCATTTATTTACAAAATAATAATCAACATAAGTTTTACAAAGTTGAACGTAGCAAGCTTTGAAAACAACAAAATAAAAACAAAGTATCTCTAAAATAAACTGTTATAACTAGTTATTAAGAATGAGAAAATGTGTGGACAATAATGGTGGTTTGATCGAACATTTAATTTTTTTTTTTTTTTTGTTATATAATTGTAAAAAGTAATAGTTTTTTTTTTAAATAGTCAAATAGTTTATTTTAGAGATATTATGTTTCTTTTTTTATTGTTTTCAAAGCTTGCTACGTTCAACTTTGTAAAACTTATGTTGATTATTATTGCCCCCGTACTCCCCAAATATGCATCTAAATGAAAAAGTGGATAGAAAAATAAAAGATTTATTTTCTTATTATAAACTATTTTTGTCATATATGATTTGGCTGTTAAGTCAATAAGGGATATATGTACAATTATTCATATAAATGAAAAAATTCATAGAGATAAAATATCAATTTTCTTATTATTAACTGCATTGATCATATCTGATTTTGCTGTTAAGTCAATAATTAGGGATATATGTAACTTCCCAAATATTTATCTAACTGAAAAAAAAAATATTTATTTTATTATTATAAACAATTTTTGTTACATATATTTTTCTGTTGAGAGATATTTTAAGTTTTCTAATATACAGTTTTAAGCCCGAATCAACCCCCTAGAATAAAAATTTTAAAATGCCTTATCAGAGCCGGCGCGAGGGTCCGTGGCGCCCGTAAGAAAGATTTAATTGAGCGCCTCTAGGCAGGGCGTAACTAACTTTTTTCGAGCATGTCAAATAAAGACCTAAAAAATAGGTCTTCCCTTCTAAATTTCAAGTGAAGACCTAAAAAAAAGGTCCTCACTTCTAAAATTGCATTTCACTAAATTACTTTTACATTCATGTGGCATTTGGCGCCCTTTTGAGTCTCACGTCAGCGCCCCCCTCTCACCTAGCCGTCAGAGCAGCAGAAGCTGAAAGAGGCTTTAGCCTCATGAATAATATATGCACAGAAAAACGAAACAGACTGATCGTTTGAAATATAAGTAATATAATGGTTATTAATTTGAATGGTTTGCCTTTAATAGATTGGGATCCAGTACTAAATAGTGCTAAATTGGTTAAGAAGCAGCCACAGTTCGGATGATCATCGTGTAAAAACAAAAAGGGATGTAGAAGTGACTGAAAATCAGAGGGCTATTTGGCAATATTTAAAATAATTACATATCTTAATGCTTAATTTAAATAAATATACTATTCTGAATTTTGTGAAAATGTTGTGTTTTTAAACAAATACCCCTGCGAACCGGTTGTTGAGCAAATTGAATCCCATCACTGCTTACAGCCTATGTTAAAATCCTGGCTTTACTCTATCATCGTACCAAATTTCGTAAAAATATTTTACGAAATTTGGATTGGGCGTGGATCTCGGCCAGACAGAAAAAAATTGAGTTTTTTTGCGGATATTGTTTTATAATCATCTGAAACGTGTAGAAACCAAATATGGGGCAGAAAAAAATATAAAAACAGATACAGCATCCAATTTTATTAATATAGAATATTAGTTTTGTATAAGAAATTTATAATATATAGGGGGTATACCCAGTGGCGGACTTTCTCAAAGACAAAAAAGACAATTGTTTTGGGCCCGTAATTTTCAAGGGCCCAACGAACCCTTCCCCTTCCCCTTTGAACGCCTCTAGGTTGAGGGCCCGTAAATCAAAAATGTCTTGGGCCCGGCGAAGGTTTAATCCGTCACTGGGTATACCTACCGTTAAGCATGCATATTATGATGATGTATATTCACTAAACACATTGTTTTAAAAACTTACCATTTTTGTTATCACATTTAACAAATTCAGCACCAACTAAAAGTAATAGAAGAAAAATGTATAATTTCGTACACATTTCGAAGTTAATTGTTTTAGCACATCACAGTAAGAGAGGAAGAGGACTATTAAGCAATCTGTCAGCTAGCTGGGGTCAGGGTTAAAGTTTAAATATATGGTTTGGGTTATCAGAAAGACGTATTGAATCTGTGTTTACAAAACAAAATGTGTTTCATATAAAGAAATCAAAATATTTAACAAGATTGTGGAGACATCTATATTGTAGGTGAAAAAAGTTAAGAAGAGTTGTTGCAAATAGTTACTGAAGGACATTATAGTGTGCGTGCGTGCTTGCGTGTATACAGGCCCGCATTCAGGGTGGTCTAACGGGTACGAGCGCCCCCAAACACTCAAAAAATACGTTTTCAAGGAACACAATTAGATAAAGGAAACAACAATCGAATGATTGAAATAATTGATTATTTTGTTTCAGTTAATCGATGAATCATATAATATTTTTGGTTACGATTCATTAATAACTAATCGATTAAATTATTATTAATCGATAACTTTATCTTATTTACAAGAAATTACTTAGTTGTATTGTTGAAATATTGGTCAGTAGATGATATTGCTCTCTTCTTTCCAATAAAGTCCCTAGATTACCAGGCCCTCAGAACACCAGGGAACGCTCTAGCGGGCCGACAACCCGGACATCTGTCCGGGGCGGCAAATATTAAGGGCGGCATTTTGGCTGTTAATGTGACAAGATATTGATAAAATAGTTAAATACTCAATTAATCGAAATTTATACTTTTTTTTTTTTTTTTGCTAAAATCACCGTGCAATTTACATTTCGTATTTACTGTTTTTGAATAAAAACTAAAAAAAATATTTGTAATCCTTACTTCCGAAGAAAACAACCATAAAAGAGCGGCATGCTTAATTAAATAACAAAAAAGGCTAGGTATCTATGAAATTGATAATTAAATAAGAGTTTATTAGCCTCAGGTTTATTAAATTGTATTAAACGGTTTAAATTACTATTTTTGATGCAAGAGAACTGGCTGACGAAATTACCGTTGATTCTAATTTTGAATCAACAATATCACGACACCGTGTAAGAAGAGAGAAAACCAACTTCCCATACGAAGCACGAGATGAACCGATCAAAGATCCCAAAGAAAAATATAAGATAGACTTTTTTTTATTTTACAATTGATCAAGCATATAACGCACTAGATGGTAGATTCGAACAACTTAGTTACCATAATAACTATTTTCAATTCTTATATAATATATACGATTTAAAAACCACGTCTAAAAAAACGCTTTTAAAACACTGCAAGGATTTTGAAAGTATTTTAACTGATGGCGATTCTGTTGACTTAAATGGGGTAGAATTAACACAGGATATTTTTGTAGTTTCTGCGCTTTTGGGCAAAACAGAAAGCCCAAACAATGTACTTAAATTAATAACAATGTTAAATTTTGCCCCAAACCTTAGTGTTGCTTTAAGAATATTGCTTACTATACCAATAGCTGTACCAAGTGGGGAAAGAAGTTTTTCTAAATTAAAATTAATTAAGAGATTCTTACGTTTCACTACCACTCAAAATCGTCTTAATGGTTTGGCCATTTTGGCGATTGAGCATGAAATTGCTGATCAAATAAACATAAAACAGATAATACAAATTTTTGCAGAACTAAAAGTGAAAAAAAAGTTTCTTGTGATTTTAGCGTAGTTGATCTTACTTTTGTTTAGTTTTTACATGATATAAGTTTTGTTTGTTTGATTGTATAGTAAGCAATCTTCGTAATAGCATTGGAGAGGTAATTTTTTATTTCTACTGTTTTGTACTACATACTTGACTGTTAATTTTATGTTATATGTATCTTTCTAAAATATACCTTTTTATTATAATTTAAAACCATTTGATTTTTATTTAAAATAAAGATATATATTTTTAAAAAGTATATGTATAACGGGGCGGCAATTTGTTTTTGTCTGGGGCGGCGTAAAAGCTAGACCGGGCGCTACTCATTTCTGCGATAGTTTGCGTCCAGTCAGTTTAAATGCTCACGAGCAAAACGCAATCTTCCAACTCGATAATTTGCGAGAAAATCCAGGCAAGTTACAGGTCTTCTGGATAGTAGCCCTTGTTTCCTCAATCGTCTTTGGACAGTTCGTGATGAAGTTGTCAAATTTCGATCTTCTTCGAAATGTCGTGTGAGAAAAGTTGAGAGCCAGTCACGATCGCGCAGAACAATTAGGGTAAGAAATCAGTCGTTTCGAGCGCCTGTGGCTCGTGGATGATTTGAACCACACTTTTTATGTAGAGGCCAGTTCGCTGATGACGCTTTATAACGTAATTAATAGAATTTTTAGCTACATCCAAAACACCAGCGATATTCCAATACTGCGGGCCGTCTTCATATAATGACGTAGCTCGTACAAAATTTTCCGGCCACATTTTAATTTTATTGCACAAAAAAAATCTCGAAGATGTGTATCTAATGGCAAAATACTAATTAAAAAATGAGATATTTGTGTTAAAACTTACGTACAGCCTGTTTAATTAGGAACAAAAAATATTTGTGTATGCTGACATTGTATTACCTCCCATTACTTATAATTTCCTAATAAAACGATTGAATAATTTTTTATGAAGCAAGACTTGGAAAGCAAACCAACAATAATATTGAAGATTGGTGTAAGGGAATGCTAAAAAAAAATCAACCTAGGCACTGCAAAATCCGTATACAACATCGTTACAGGTGACGAAACTTGCATTTATTCATATGAACCGGAAACTAAGCAACAATCCACTGTTTGAGTCTTCCAAGATTAACCGAAACCCACATTGTGAGCCTTATATTCTACTTTCTTGGATTTAAATTAGTTAAATGCCGTAGCGAAGCACGGGTACACCAGCTATTATCAAATAAAAAGAAAGATACATACATAATCTAGAATAGAAATAAATACATTAAGGATTATAATGACTGGAATTTGGAAAATCGTTGGGCGAAACTTGCATTTATTCATATGAACCGGAAACTAAGCAACAATCCACTGTTTGAGTCTTCCAAGATTAACCGAAACCCACAAAAGTTGTTCGTTCACGAAGCACTTCCAAGAAAATGATCGCTTGTTTCTCCGGTAGTACTGGACATGTCGCAACCATTCCTTTAGAGGATCGGAGAACAGTTAATGCTGAATGGTATCGGGATTTGGTATCAACAATTTGTTTGCTAAAAGTCATCGACCAAATCAGGAAAAACAACGAAAAACGTCGCATCATTCTTTATAATGACAATGCAAGCTCCCACACAGCACGTCAAGCAATTTATTATTTGAAGGAGAAAAACATTGAATTAATGTCTCATTGCCCGTATTCACCTGATTTATCCCCGACTTTTTTTTTGTTCCCCAATGTTAAACAAAAAGTGAATTTAAATATAAATGAGCAAATTGACCCCAAAAATGTGTTAGATTGGTGGAAAAATTACGATCATGGACTTCTAAATTTAGCAAAAGTTGCAAAATGTGTACTTTGTATCCCTGCTAGTAGTTCGGCTTCGGAAAGAAATTTTAGTACGGCGGGCTTAACCGTACAAAATAGACGGACAAGTTTAAGTGGAGATAGTGTGGATTCCATTTTATTTTTACACAATAATTTATAAAAAAGCTTTTAGTAAAAAAACTTTAAACATTAAGAGTGCCGTGTAGCGTGTAGGAAAATGTGAATGAAATTTTCACGATTTTATTATATTAAGAATTTTACAAGCGCATTTTTGATAAATTACATTAGCATCTGCATTTTATACGTGGTTAATTTATTGGCAAATCATGTTGTTAAACGCCCTAAATAAAAAAATAAAAAATTTGAAAAAAAAAAATTTATTCGGGCCTAGTTAAAAATTATTCGGGCTCGGGCCGGGTACGGGTAGTGATTTTTGAAAAAAATTCGGGTTCGGGTCGGGCCGGGCATCAAACACAACGGGCCAGGCCGGGTAATATACAGTCATATGCGTAGAAATAGCAGTAGTTTAATGCAAATGATAAAATTGTTTTTATTTTATTTAGTTATTTATTTATGTAGTTGCATTACATTTATAGTATATATAATAAGTCTATAATGCACTTAAGCTGGCAGCATTGAAATTTTTAAATAAATATGTAAGTTGCCCCTTAAACAAACCAAAAACATCATTTTTTTAGTGTTCGTAAAAATAGCAGTGTCCACAAGTTTTCTCATGTTTTACTAAACTAGCTTACCAAACAGTTTTATTCTTTAATACATTTTTGAGTATATTGAAAAGTATGTTGATTTTATATTTAAAACTACGGAAAATATTAAATATCTTTCTTATTTTTTAGTAAAAAAAATGGGTAGGACTAAACATTGAACACAGGGGAAACGTCAGTTGATTTTACAAATGTTGATTTCTGGTACAACTTCTAAATTTATTCAGAATGTGCTAGAATGCTCCGCTAAAATGGTATCTAATACCAAAAAGTGGACTCTAGAACCTGTAAGTCGGAGTCGGATATCTAAAACTTCGCCGACAACAGATAGAAAAATTGTAAGGTATGCAAAGTTAAACCCTTTTCTTACTTCTACACAAATAAAAAACGAATTAGGCATGCCAATTTCTGCATCAACTGTAAGAAAACGTCTTATAAAAGCAAATCTGAAAGCCAGAAGACCAAGAAAAACTCCGCTGTTAAACAAAAGACAACGGGAAAATAGAATTCAATTGGCCACAGAACACTAACTTTGGCCGGGTCAAAAAGATGCAATATTCTTTGGTCTGATGAAACAAAAATTGTTTTATTTAGTGCTAGTATCTGCCAAAAGCAAGTACGCAGGCCTCCATGCACGAGGTACAATCCTAAGTACACTACAAAGACAATAAAACATGGCTGCTGTAGTGTTATGGCATGGGGATATTTTTCTTGGAACGGAGTGGGCCCTATTTTCTGGATTAAAGATATAATGGACGCGAATGTTTATGTCATTATCTTGCAGTATGTAATGCTTTCTTTTGTAGAGAAGAAAATGCCTTTAATATGGATATTTATGCAATATAATGACCTAAAGCACACCTCGCTCAAAGCAAAAAATAGGTTTACTGAAAATAGGGTTACTATTATGGGTTGGGCAGCTCAATCTCTGAACTTAAATCCAATAATGAACTTGTGGGCTGATGTAAAAATTAAAATATCTTTTTCAAAACCTGCTAACAAAGAAGAATTATGGAGAGAAATTGAAACAGCTTGGAAATCTGTTCCCTTGGAGAAATGCCGGTAGCTATTTTGGTTCTATGCCGAAAAGATGTGTAGAAGTAATACGAAAAAAATGTCATGGAACCAAATATTACAGAAATAATAAAGAATAATTAATATTAAAATGAGTTTTATTTATTTTATGACGTGTACTGCTGTATTTATGAACAGTCTAATGAGCATATTTTTACAAATACTATATATATTTTTTTAATGAATCGACAAAAATACTTTCTTTTTATCAAAATAATAAAGATGTTCTTAAAATATAATATATCAGTAAAATTTTGGCTTTGTTATTACTTAAACCAACTATTTTTCGTGTTCATTCTAATATTTTTCTAATACAGACGATTCCGCTTAATTGGGCCACCGCTTAATTGGGGCAGCCGCTTATTTGGGACAAATCTCAAAGAACAGAAACCAAACCAAGGAACCAACAGTAAATTTACATGTTTAATGGGACAACATTCTGCTTAATTGGGACAGTTAAGATCACAGTACATATTATGTTACACATATTCTCAAGAAAATGTAGAAAGAATTTAATATTACAGCGTTATTTTATGCAGGAAGGAAATGAAGGGAGCCCTACATTCGCACTGAAAACCTGTGCTGATTTTGTAGAAATGTTATAAAAACAAAAGACAGACTACACTTGACGCATTTTTGCATTGAATTAAATTGTATGTACCTATTTATTATTTTATTTTGGAATTTATTATTATTTTTTCTTAAAAGTTTATATTTTTTGGTTATACGTAATTTATAGTTTTGTCCAAGAGTGTATAAAATAAAATTATTGAAAGAAAAATATGCATAGTTTAATTTTATGTGAAATTCGCTTAATTGGGGCAGCCGCTTAATTGGGCCAAAATGCCTAAGTCCCGATGTGTCCCAATTAAGCGGAATCGACTGTACTGCTATTTTTACGCACATGACTGTATAAAAAAATAGGCCAGTGCAGGGCTCTACTATACATCAAAGATAATAACGAAGTTATCACAGTGTAAAGTGTACGCATGCACAGAAATGTTAAAAGTTTCACATTTATGTCACTATTTGATGTGGAACTTACCATTAGATGGCACTGCTGAAGAATTCTTTATTGCTCATCGCCTAATAAGTAATTGCAAATTACATTATCGTTTTATATTATTTAACTTTAACATTGTGAGCCTTATATTCTACTTTCTTGGATTTAAATTAGTTAAATGCCGTAGCGAAGCACGGGTACACCAGCTATTATCAAATAAAAAGAAAGATACATACATAATCTAGAATAGAAATAAATACATTAAGGATTATAATGACTGGAATTTGAAAAAAATGTATTGAGCTAAAAGATGACTGTTGGAAAATAAGTTGATTTTGGTAAAAAAAATCTTTCATTTCGCAGTCACTGACAAAACACCTCTCATATTTAGCAGATTTTTATTCTGTGTTTAGACAAGAACACTGCTTTTTAAGTGCTATTTGATTTATTGAACCGTTTTACAGTTACAAATACAAATACGTATATACTATATATATTATACCGTTTATATTATGAAGACATTTTAATTTTGTGCAATCTAATATTACTAAAATACCCTTCTCATTATTTGGAAAGTAGTATGGTGCAAGCCCCATTATACGTATTTGATGTCTTCATTATTGGTATATACATATATATGTGTGTGTGTGTGTGCTTCACTTCTTCTTTTTCTCTTCTTTCTCTTGTTTTGAAGCCGCTTTTTTTTTAGCCTCTTTTTTTTTAGCAACTTCTTCTCTATACTTCCTCATATTTTCAGTAGCTTCAATCAAACGTTCCTTTGTTACCAAAATTTCTCTCGACACTGTAACTCTAGCATCTATTATCATCTGCCTAGTCTCCTCAATTTTTTCAGAAACTAAAAATATAGTCGTATATAATTTGTTTTTAAAGAAAGCAATATGTTATCGTGCGATCATTAATTGCTGAGCGTTACATAATGGTTAACAATGGGTTTTAAAATATCAAAACTGTATTCTAATTCACAGCTGAAAATCCCTATTTAACAAAGAACCAATCAGATTGGTTCAGATTGCTTTGTTGGCCCGAACTCACCCTAGGAATAACGAAAATCTGTTACTAACTTAATATTTATTATCAACTCAGTGGCGTGTAGAGAAGAACAGTGTCCATTTAATAACACAGGACTGCGAAGGTTGGCCGCTCATAATAATGTATGGTAATTTTAATAAATAAGTAGTGGTAATGCAAGAATTTTTTTTATCACGTATCATTTTTTTTACCACACTGTAAAAATTGAGGTATTATCTATGACTCATATTTAATAGATGTAAATATTGCAGTTGTGTTAAGCTTCATATAAATAAACAATGATTATAATATGTTAACACTTAAGCAACATTAAAAGTGTTGAGTGATAAAAATCACATTCTTGCGGTAACATCAAAAAATCAAACATGCATGACAGTTCCGCAAAACACACTAGAAAGGCTACAAGGCGTGTTTTTCTGCCTGAGTGATGATAGTAAGTAAATCACTGATAAACACAGTATTTCTAACATGGCAATTTTTGGGTATTTCTGATGTATTTTGATACGCTGATAACAAATCTGAAAAGTGCATTTTTCTATCACCCATAGATTTTCTCTAACAGGGAAATTTTGCAATATGCAACATTTTCATATTGCGTCAATTCACGACATGCATCTGCGGTGACGGTACACAAGTGATTAAGATCAATTTATTCTTGTTTATCAGGTCTAAAAGTATGCTTCAAAATAAATTTCGTCCATTTTACTAATGGACTACAGGTATCCGAATCTGTTGCATTTTCTACGTCATGACTCGAGACTGGTTACTTTTTGAGTTCTAAGTAATTCACTATACAGAAGGAGTGACCACTACGTCAGGCACTAAATCTTGGACTAAAAAACGTTAGAAGTATACCACTGGTCGATGCCAAAAACGTATTTTTCCCACCTTTACATATTAAATTGGGCTAAATGAAGAATTTCGTTAAAGTAATGGATCGAAACGGAAGAGGGTTTTTGTATCTAAAACAAAAATTTCCGAGAATTAGTGAAGCAAAAATTAAAGAAGGCATATTTGTGGGCTCACAAATAAGAGAAATAATGAAAGATGATGTATTTGACAGTATGCTAAATGAAGTTGAAATAAGAGCTTAAAAATCTTTTAAAACGGTTGTTTCAAATTTTCTTGGTAATGTGAAAGCTGAAAATTACAGAGATATCGTGAATGAACTACTTGGTGCCTACAAATGGGAAGTAGGATGTCTTTAAATATTTACTTTCTGGACTCTCATCTACATTTCATCCCAGAAGATCTGGGTGCAGTAAGTGATGAACATGGGAAACGATTCCACCAAAACATTTCCGCCATGGAAAAGCGATATCAAGATAAATGGAGTCTAATTTGCTTGCTGATTACTGCTGGATATTAATAAGGTATGCCTCAGAAACAAAATATCGACAAAATATCGACATGTCACAAAACTCATTTTTGTTTACTAATGTAATAAAGAATTGCCTTTGTCATAAAAAAATTCCATATTTTATCTTGTTTTATACTGAAGATACTTTTTAAGAATTACAAAAAAACTAGACGTGATGGAGGAAAACTAAAACTTGATATGAAATCAAAATTCGTTATTCTACCTAAATCACCCCTTAAAATCAAAAGCGGCGGAAATTTTATTTTTTTCGCAGCCCTGTGTAATTAATTGGTATAAGGTAATAAAAATAGAATGTACGCCTATGTATACATGCCCTTGGAAATAAGTTTGATAACTAAATGTTTCTGTCAAGTATTACATAACGCTCAAGAATGAATGATCTCACTGTAGTAATATTACAATCAGTATTGTGAACCCAGGGTCCATCAGTTACTGGTTTTGAAATCAGCAACCAGTCTTGCATTACTTCTGTTGGGTTTTTAAATATCATTTCATCGTATTTTTCGGAAACCACATCATTGTTTAAGTCAGCCTCCAGATTATGGGCATTACGTCCATTTCTGAAGAGCATCAAGTGATGTCTCAGTGTTAGCTAAAATATTAAAAATTCATTATATTCAAACGCCACGATTTATTAGGACTTATTTTTTTAAATTTTATTAGTAGAGCCGAAGAAAAGAATTTTTTGCGCTCGAGGTAAAGTACCAATCTTGCGCCCCCATCCTTAACTAAATAAAAAATTGATGTGAAGTGGGAATTTTTACACATTTCATGGTTTCGCATGTATTTAGTAAGTGAATTATGATTATTTGGGATGCCAAAACAAATTTTATGTTAAAATATTTTTTTTTGCTGATTTTAATTCAAATGCCTAATACCATTATTTAGGTTTCTAAATATGTGCAGTATTTTTTTTTTATATATAACAAGGTTCATTAAGATTTTGAAAATTGCGGCTATGGCTTCCATTGGTTGTTTTAAGTCATAACACCGCCCCTCTGATTTCGTGTATTCAATTTCAACAATTTCCACTGGTTATTAAATTTACGCTTTTAAAAAATAAATGCAACATTTGCCCAAATATAACTAGAATTTTGAAAAAATAATTTAAACAAAATAACAATGCAAAAAAAACAGAAAATATTAAATTATCTCGAGACCGGATCGAATTTTAGTTTGAAAATTAGAACGCGAGCATGGTAACCATTACACTATCAAAGCATGTTGGTTTACTGTCTTACTTAGGTTATTAAATATTTTACATAGTCAAGCAAAAAACACAAAAAATGCGTTATTTTCCGTAAACATAATCTGATCAAAAATTCCTGTTGTACTATTCCGGTTCACAAAAATGTACATTACTTAGAATTTTTTCAGATTTTTAGTTTAAACCATCTGGGCTACAGGGTGTGGAACAAAATTTTTTTGCACAATTTTGGGAAAAATCGCGTCAGAATAATTTATTTTGCAAAATTTAAATTTTGATCGTTAATGCACGTACTAAGGGCTTTCATTTGAGACCCTAGTCAGAATTAAAAACAAAAATATATTCTATGAGCAGATATTTGTTTATATTTTGTTTTAGATATTTTTTAGATGTTTTAGTATTTTTCCTATGTGCGGGTCAAAGAGTTGTATAAGCATGCCAAATTTCAATTCTCTAGGTTTAGCCATTTGGCTACAATTTTTACCGAACAGACAGACAGACAGACAGGCAGACAGACAGACAAACAGACAGACAGAGAGACGACAAAATGACGGTATAAGGGTTTTTTGGTCATATCTACAAAACCCTAAAAAGGAAGATGGATCGCAGTGATGACAAAAAAAAAAGTTAATTTGTTGGCAAACACACCACAAAACTTCTTTAAAAACTAATTTTTTTGTAAAAAGAGATTTAGACTGCTCTAGGAGTTTTCCATTATTACTCCCATTGGTTATGCCCTTCACCTTAACGTCCGACGCACCCGAGTAGAATTTGGAGTAGAAGTTGTCAGTACTATTAATAAGGAACTGAAACTAGTTAATAAATACTTAGTTCAAAATAAGTTAAGTCTAATGTAGGTAAAACTAAATTTATGCTAATTAGTCGACCTCAAATCTACAACGAATTTATAACTAGGGGGGAGGAAATAAAAATAGATAATTGTAAAATAGAAACCGTAAGTTGTATAAAATATTTAGGTATAATGGTAGACAATAAGTTGAACTTTAAAGAACATTTTGATTGGGTTATTAAAAAAATTAGTCAAAAATTGGGAGCTTTGTATCGTTTATCTAAATTTGTTTCTAGTTGGACATTGACTAATGTATATAATACTATAGTATTACCTCATTTAAATTATTGCAGTACATTATTATTTATGGCTAACGAGTCGGATATAAGAAGATTACAATTGATACAAAACAAAGCTATGAGAGCAATATTGCAGTGTACTATGTACACGTCAGTAAGTAATATGTTAAAGGTATTAAATTGGATGAGCGTAAAAAAATATTTAGAACTGAATACCTTAATATTTATTAGAAAAATTATTGATAAACGGCTACCTGAATATCTAGAGATACATTTAAGTAAAAATAAGGATAAGCATAGCTATAATACTAGAAATGCGGAAAAGTATAATTTAAAGCAAGCTAAAAAGTCATCTACACAAAAATCAATATTTATAAAAGGGTTACGAGCGTATAATAACTTACCAACGGAAATAAAAAATGTCAAAATGTTGAGGGAATTTAAAAGAAAGCTTAAAATGTACTTAACTAAAAATAATTTAAAGTGTATTTTCTTTTTTATAGGGATTGTTGCATTGTTAGGTTTAAGAGGGTATAATGTTGAATTATGTTAGGATAAGCTGTACATTTTCATGTAATTATGTAATTAAATGCTAAATTGTATGTATATATAGCTATAAGCTAATAAATAAATATTATTATATTATTATTATTATTATTAGATAATCAAAATTTTGGGGATATGCGCATTTCTAAGTGGATCTATTAAATTTGAAAATGAAACACATAACCTATACATTTCTTGTTTATGCTATAACTAAACAGATAAAAGCATACCTAGAATTCCCTAAAAAATAGATGAAAAATAGATCTTGGCAAAACAAATTGATCAATTTATTGATGAAATTTGAATATTTTGCACACATCAATAAATTGAAGGTCAACTTTTTCAATTTATTGATCAATAAATTAAACCGTGTAAAATCCACTTAAGGTAATAGACGAATTTAGCAAAAAGAAAATAAAATTAGGAATTAAGTTTAAATAATTTTGTATGTTAAATGACTTTTTCTTAGAAAATTATGAATCATAATAAAAAATAAAAACATTGAATGAAAAAATTCTTTAAAATTAACATCAAATACTATTTTGTTACTATTTCTTATGTGTTAAAAAAGGGGCTTGCCATCTTTTTCAATTTCATGGGTGAATTTATAGTATTTCCAAAAGGAATTGGCCACTCTTATTTATTGATACCAATAATGACTGATAGTAAAACCATTATACATGCTGAGTTTATGGTTCTGTTAATAATAATTGCCAGGACCGTATGATGTACATATTGTGTATTGAAATATTGCCCTTACCTTACATTGGTTATCTACTGCGTCATTTCTATACGGGCTATAATAGTAAATCAAAGAAAAATATATATTTAAGTTGCTTACAGACGGCTCATTAGGGTCCTTGAAGTGGATCATAATCCTGACATCAAATTGGCCCCATCCAGTTTCAGAAACTTGATAAGGATGACTTGTGACAACACGTTTTGGATTAGGGTAGCTTTTGTGCAAATGGAAATGCACTTCCTTAATATAGGAAGACATTTCTTCATTGCGATATGGCTTCAGATAGAGGGTCCATTCATGAGTATAGCCATCATCCTTACGAGATTTTCCAACATAACGAGCAATGCTTCCATAAACTATCGGCTTGACGATAGTAACTCCCTGTAATAAAATATTTTTTTATTGGAAAGAAATAATTAAAAAGTTTTTTTTTTTAATACCATCATTCTTGGTCCAAATTGTGCGTATTTATCGCCAGATGCTTTCTTGCTTGAGCTAGAGCTAGAGCTAGAGCTAGACATCTTGATATCAGCTTACGATTCGGTGATTCAAGTTGTTGAAACAGAAGTACCACCTGTGCTGTGAAAATAATAACTCCATATATTTATTGTTTACTAGCAGTTATATATCAAACCAAAACACAGTGGTCATTGCTTAGACTTCTACATTTCTTAGTCTCCAATATTGGTTTATAAACAGTGGCGTGCGAAATAATAGTTAATTCCAACAAAATTGTGCATTACGTTAAAATGCACAACAATAAGATTACACAAATTTATTTAAAAGATA
This sequence comes from Liopterus haemorrhoidalis, assembly GCA_963971575.1. Classification (NCBI taxonomy): domain Eukaryota; kingdom Metazoa; phylum Arthropoda; class Insecta; order Coleoptera; family Dytiscidae; genus Liopterus; species Liopterus haemorrhoidalis. Next base: position 20,077,618 of record OZ020614.1, on the reverse strand, counting down.
GTTCAGAGTAGCAACAATTATATTCAGTGGTCGACTAAGAAAGATTACTCTGGGAGACATGTTATGCGACATCCCATTTTTATTTGCGAATATTTAAATTGAATTTAAAATAAATTAAACAACAGAATGTTTCATTTATACGTGATTTCGTGTTTTTATTGAATTAAACGTTTCAATAACATCATTAAAATTGTCATTTCTGGATTATTTCTTTTTGATGAGAAGTATCGCAAGGTTCATCAAATTGTTCTGGTCCATTGTTGTTTAGAGAAGCTTGTTTTACAAGCCGCAAATGACACGTGTCAAAAAAAAAAAAATCGCAGGCATAAGAATGATTTGGCATTGAACCTCAATATTTACAAAGTTGTCACTGATATGGCTCTTCTAATTATTTATAACAATATCATCTGAAGAGTCTGAATATGAGTCGAAGTTGAGACTCTGAGTTAGAAGTCGGAGTCGGGAGTCAGAGTCTAAATTCGGAGTCGGAGTCACAGTCGGAGTCTGAGTCGGAATCAGAGTCGAAAGTCTGAGTTGAAAGTCGTAGTCAGAGTTGGGAGTCGGAGGCGGAGTCGGAGTTAGGAGTCTGAGTCGGGAGTCGGAGTCAAAAGTCGAAAGTCGGAGTCGGATTCGGAGTCGGGAGTCGACGTCGAGAGTTGGAGTCGATTATCAAAAATGCTTTATTTTTCCACCGACTCCCCATTCCTGCTAAATAGCTCTATTAAAAACCAATGTATCATACTGCCGATCAATGTTTTTTCGAAGCGAATTCTTGAAATCATGAAAAGAAAACCAAGGATATATGAGTTATAACGTTAGAAATTCATACGGCCAATGGAGTAGCCGAGCTCGTTAAACCACGCAGTTCTGACTGGTAACAACAGTCTGAATTGTGAGGTTGTTAGTTCAAGTCGCCGCTGGTGATATTAGTCGTGCGAGAATATGTTTACATTACTCCCAATTTTCACCCTCATCCAGGTATAGGAGCCCGACCCCTGGCATCGACGATTAGTTTCGTTGCAGAAATAAGCCGACGTAACGCTCCCCTTAAAACAACTAGATCTAAACAACTGTTTCAATTAACTCAATTTAATTCTTTTAGCTATAAAAACTCTCCCTTAAACAGACTCATGTCAACTTACAATAATAATTGTATTCATTTAGATATATTTAACTTGCCTTTACAAAAATTTAAACTTTATCTTCGAATGTCATAAATGAATTTAAACTTGTTCTTGTATATCGATATTAAATTAGGTATTATTCTCTTTTTTTGTTGTTATGCAGTATCTATGTAAACTATTTTTGTAATCTGTGGAAGCCAGTCATTGGTTTTTACTGCTGGCTTTCCTTAATGAAATAAGTAAATAAATAAATAAATAAATAAAATAAAATAAATAAAATTTAAAAAAATGATAGGCCTCAGATATAAAGATTCGAAAAGCCAATATTTTTTTAATTACTGTATTTTTGCAAAGAACACCCGAGTTCTAGGTAATGTAGTGGCCCACCCAGCAATTTTTGTTGGGGAGGGCCCGGAAGACAAAATTATTTAAATTATGAAAACATAAAGCGATGACCCAAAAAAAAAAAGTTCTTACTTCTAAAATACAAGTGACGACCTAAAAAAAAAGTCTTCATCTCTATTTTTAAAATTTTCTAGTGTGTTTGTGTGTTTTTATTTTAATTTCGTTCCTTCTTAGGGGGGGCGCCCCCCGTGCCCCCTCCCTGGGTGCGCCACTGATGTTAAATATGATGCAAATTATATAAATTCAATCTAAAAGTAAAAGCATTACTATTTCTTCTCGTATATTCAATGCATGAAAAGTAAAGTGTCATATTGAGATATGCCCAGTGATGGGATTCACCCGGTTCGCACCGGTTCGCTCGAACCGTTTGTTAAGAAATTTTAAGTTCGGTGACGCATAAGCTTGTTAATATACTTTAGATACAGGGAATGACGTTTTGACAAAAGTATATCTCGCCGATACCGAAAGAACAAGTAATATAATGGTTATTAATGGTATTGAATTGTTTGCCTTTAATAGATTGGGATCCAGTACCGATAGTGCTAAATTGGTTAAGAAGCAACCACGTTCGGATGATCCTCGTGTAAAAACAAAAATGGAAATGAAATTGACTGAAAACCAGAGGGCTATTTGGTAATATTTAAAATAATTACATATCTTAAAGTTTAATTTAAATAAATATAGTATTTTGAATTTTGAAAAATTTTGTGTTTTTAAACAAATACCCCTGCGAACCGGTTGTTGAGCAAATTGAATCCCATCACTGGATATGCCCTTAACACAAAGTTGGACCGAGGCCCAAACTTAACCCCTTCTTAAACTATGTCGACCTAAAAAAAAGTTTTAAAATTTATTGAAGAAAAAATTCTGTTGTACCCCTTCCACCTTAGCGCCCTCAGCAAGTGCTTATATTGATTAATAGTAAATCTAGTCCTACCAAAAGCCAATTATTCAAAAAGTTAACTCTTGGGATTTGAATTTTTTTCTTTTCAGTTTTTTCTTGGAACGATGTAATAGTTACGCAACTGTATATTTAAATCTAATTTCAGTTTAAGTATGATTCCATAAAATATATTTATTGTTTTAAATATTGCACAATTTATTTCTCCCTATTTCATTATTTTAAGATCCTATTGTGTAACTACTTTATTTTCGCATATATAATAGTTTTGAAGTAATTGATACCTTCCAATAAAATTGAATTGCTTTTTCATTTTTATTTATTTTATAATATAAAATTTCTAATATAGTGTTCATAAAATTGAAACTATAATACTAAAAAATTATGTGATATTATGTGTTATTTATTATAATAAATTTTTAATGGGCAAGGAGATCGGTTCGATAAGAATTTTATCTAAATGTAAACATATCTGAATCAGCAATTTATTCTTTGAAGCCTCCAACATGCAAAATGTATAAGTTTTTCTAATGACAAACGTGAGTCAACTTCTTTTATTACAAATATTTCTAAACTGTACCAATGATTGATAACCAGAAATCAAATTACATGCAACACTAGATAGCACGCCCGGCTTTGCTCGGAAACGATTAAAGACCTACATTTTTTTAAACTTAAACATGCTACTTATTTAGGTGCCCGGAGAGAAGACAATACTATAAACATGTGTAAGAACAGGATTATTTATCTGAGAGCTTCTTTATAAACAATGTTTTTAGCCTAGGCACAGTCAAATTCGTAGGCTATAAAAATTTTTAGAATAGTTATTTTCTAATAAGAAATTAATTTGTTCGTTACTTTGTGATATTCCATATTAACAAGATAAATAAAACACAAAATTGCTATGCAAAAAATATCACTTAATTATTGTTGAACACTTAAATGGCATTATCAAGTGTTCAAAAAGAAATTTCAAGCTGGATACTTTCGTCTGTTTTAATTAAGCCGTAGAGTCTTGGGTTTTTAAAACACATAAAAGTAACCAGCCTATTCGACCAGTAGTTTTTTTTTATTAATTCACTAACCCGAAATCTTGCAGTTTAACTAAATACTCTATTAACCAAGGAAATAGGATTGCCACCTCTTCGGATCTGACCCGGAGTTTCCGGGTTTTACAGGTTTATGTCCGGGTTCTGAGTTTGATCCGTATTTCTCCGGGTCGCGCGAAATATAAACATCATTTTTTTTTATATAATACTGACGGTTTGTTACACGTTTCCTGCCTTTCCTACACTTCAAGTATTTTCTGAATTTCTGACCCCCGCTCTTCAAGTGATTTTCTGAATATCTGCGCCTCCCTTTCATCACTTTTTTGATTTTATTTTCTTATTTTATGAAGCATATATATAATAAATATTTACTTAAAATCCATTCACGATGTTTCTTTATCTGAATAGGCTATGGTAGGGTGGCAGTTTTGTTGGTAGCCACGAAAAATAACTAGACATGTGAAAATAAAATATAAAAAAAATAGAGTTTTTTTCTATTTAATAGATTTTATTTAATATGAGTTGATAATATGTTCAAGTACATTCATTGAACATAAAAAATGTACAAATAAGATTGGAAGAATGTCATCATTTTTTAATGTCAAATTTTATGCAACAAAAAAAAATATCATGGCTTACTCAGATGAGCAATGGATTATATTTAAAACTAGTACCTAGTACCTGGATCCGTATCCGCGGCTGATCTGCAAAAAATAAAAATCCATACTCGGGTCCGTATCCGTTTTTATAAGGCGGAATTTAAACAAATATCGTATAGAAAATTTTAAATTAGTTTTCATACAGGCTTGCATCTAAAAATGCCCAAGGTGGAGTAAATTTTATTTTGACGTTTAGATTGATGTTAAGTCGAGCATCACATAATTTGCTGGTGGCTTTCGAAACTGCATTTAACCTGTACGGCATTCTAACAATTGAACGGTCTAAAGCAGGGGTATTCAACCTTTTCATACCTACCGCCCACTTTAGCATCTCTATTGGTAGAAAAATTTTCATACCGCCCACCTGTTGTATAATAATAATAACTTACCAAATACTTTCGCAAAATTTAGCTGCAAAAATCTTTATAAAACAACTTACTGTATCATCTCTTATTATTAAACACAACAAATATACATGCACCAAAACATGGCAACGTTGGATGTCACAAAGTACCCTGTGTAACACAGTACCCACACTTCCCTTATCCGTAATTTTTGAGTAGAGGTTTAATGAACCCATGTAGTTAAATGTATCTTTTTATTTATACTTTGCATACATAGAAGTATGAAGTCTATTGAAATTACATTTAGTTAATTAAATTATTAATGAGATCAATGAGGCTGATGCTGCGAAACTAAATATTGGATATCTGGTTCAATTTTTGTAAGGAACAAACGAAGGTCTCCTCTTTCGGAAATATTCAGACGGTTTCTTTCTTTGGTCATGATTAACAGCACTTAAGCCTGATACTACAAGATATGAGGTAGGGAAAGGTATGAATAAATTGAATATCCCCCTACTGCCCACCAAAAAATTCCTAGGGACCAGGTTGAGTACCACTGGTCTAAAGGAACAGCGCGAAATATCAAACTATCCCTTCAAGGTCTCTGTACTTACATGGAAAATACGTATCCGTATCCACGGATCAGAAAACAAATAATCCCTATCCGTATCTGTATCCGCAGATCTAGCTTTTATGTGATCTGGCAAATCTCTATTTAAAACACAACATTTTTTTGCTCCGGGTCAGAGTGAAGCGTTAGGTGGTAACCCTATAAGGAGACAGAATTTAAATGTACACATTCGGTTCAATTGTCCGATTTTCTTATCAATTTAAACTTGCCTAGTAACTCTAAATTAGTTTCGTTTGATGTTATAAGTATGTTTATTAACAAACCTGGTAATTCATGTATCTTACTAGCTGAAAAATAGCTTGATAGTCCCCAGATCTCAGCTAAAAACCGTAAAGATATATTGATACGAGGCATACCTTTTACGTTTTTACAACCGACCACTAGATGGCAATATTGAAATGACACATTTCAATATTCGTAAAATTTGACATTTGTTATTGTGAAATCAGTGGCAGCTTATAAATTGATCGAGTAGTTTGCTGCCAGTGAGAGAAGTTTCTGAAAAAATGGATATTACTCGGGCAGGTTTTCGTTGGATGATTCTTTACGGTTTTAGTAAAGGCCTAACTCAACAACAATGCATAGATTCGCTTCGTTCAACTTTTTGTAATGAAGCACCATCAGAAGAGACTGTTTACAATTAGTTTGCAGAATTTCGTCGTAGTCGTGCGTCCGTCAGTGATGAATCTTGTGAAGGTCAACTAAAATCAGTGGTGATTCAAAAAAACATCGATACTGTGCGCAAAATGATTGAAGAAGATCGGCATGTGACTTGCCGTGAGATAGAGGCATCCTTTGGCATATCGCAAACTGCATTCCATTTTGCATGAACATTTAGCTATGAAAAAGATCTGTTCCCGATGGATTCCGCATAATTTGACTGAAGCTCAAAAAAAGGCTCGTGTTGATTGGTGTAAGGGAATGCTAAAACAATTCAACCTAGGCACTGCAAAATCCGTATACAACATCATTACAGGTGACGAAAATTGGATTTATTCATATGAACCGGAAACTAAGCAACAATCCACTGTTTGGGTCTTTCAAGATGCACCGAAACCCACAAAAGTTGTTCGTTCACGAAGCACTTCCAAGAAAATGATCGCTAGTTTTTTCGCAAAAAAAAGAAGAATTTGTTTGCTACAAGTCATCGACAAAATCAGGAAAAACAACTAAAAACGTCGCATCATTCTTCATTATGACAATGCAAGCTCCCACACAGCACGTCAAACAATTGATTATTTGAAGGAGAAAAACATCGAATTAATGTCTCATTGCCCGTATTCACCTAACGACTATTTTTTGTTCCCCAATGTCAAACGAAAAATGCGTGGACAGCGATTTTCATCACCTCACGAAGCTGTTGAAGCCTTCGAAAACTATGTTTTTGAGATATCAATTGCAGAGTGGAAAAAATGTTTCGAGAATTGGTTTGAATGCATCCAAAAGTGTATAAATCTTAAAGGCGAATATTTTGAAAAGAAATAAAACAGTTTGTTTCAAAAAAAAAAAAAAAATCTTTCTTAGTTTTTGTAAAAACATAAAAGGTAGACCTCGTATAATAGAGTTTATATAACAGTCATAGATACAACAATTTCTTTGGATTTATTGCTAGTTTATTAGTTTAAAAATAATTTCGTAATGTATCGCCTTATTTTGCATTTTTGGAAATATTATTAAAAATTAACCATTGTAATTTGCAACATTTAAAAACATATGAAGCACACATCAAATTTAAAAAAATAAAAATATCTTAAAATTCTTGAAATCGTCATACAACTTTCATCTTTTAATAATAGAATGAATTTAAGAATTTAGTTTTATTACTAAGAATTTATTTTTTTAAATTTACTGATCTTATTGTTCTTTCCTTGTTATTTATTGATCATAAATGTTATAAATTAATCTGTTTAATTATTTCGAAATATTGCTGCTCTAAAACAATAGATAACAAAAGATATGTTATAAATTTAAGTTTCTGACATATTGTTGTTTAAAGTTTTACATTTATAATAAGATTAATTGTAATTTACATCTTTATTTTTTAATCTACATATATAATCTCAGTAAGACGTTAGATAGAAAACATTTTTGGACCCAGAAATATGTAATGTTATAAAATTCAAAAATTTTCAGTAGTGTTTTAGAGCAACGATATGCTAAATAAGGCGAAACATGTAAGATATTTCCAAACTGACAGCAAATCCTTTTGTGCGGATATTTTTGCGGATGCTGATATTTATATTTACAAAGGCTGCGGACGCGGATCGGATGCGGATACAGAAAAACGTATCCGCGCAGGGCTCTACATGTAACCTCTGGTTAAAATTTGATAATCGAGGTATACACGATGAATTGGGTCTTGTACAAGAGAGAAACAGAATGACGACATATATGGATACTAGTAGAAAACCCGTGCATCGCTACGGTATATTGATGTTCTCATTCGCGTAAAATCCTGAGTTTGATCTTAAACTTGTGTATGGGTAACCTCTGTAAGCAAAAAAATACTATGTTTCACCACATAGGGGTTGAACTTGAAAAAAACCTTTCTTAGTGGATTCTTACGTCATACCAAGGAATGTACTCTCCGACTTTCTTATTTCTAACAAAAAATACTAATGCTTTACTTAATACTAATTTTAAACTTTAGGAGTGATATTTAAGAAAACTGTCAAAACACTATCGCAGGATTTTAAAAAGTCACCTACATGCCAGAAAGTAATGTTATAACTCAAAAAGTACAGGAGATACAAAGGGTTTCTCCAGAACTTCAGTAGATCCACCCCTTTAGGGGTTGATTAGGACAAAATCCTGAAATAAATTTTTCGGTATTTGTATGGGTAATCTTTGTAACCAAAAAGCAAGTCGGTATCTTATTGGTCCTAAGAGATATTAAGGAATCTTTGAAATCACAATTCACCCCTTTTCATCCTTTAGGGGTGAAATTTTAAAAAACTGTCAAAACCATTTCGAGATATTTTAAAAAGACACCTTTGTGCCAAAAAGTAATGTTGCAACTAAACGAACACAGGAAATACAACGGAACGTATATTCACCCCGATTGTACATCCACCCCTTCAGGGGTTGATTAGGGCAAAATCCCGAAATAAGTTTTTCGGCATTTGTATAGGGTTACCATTAGTCCCGCATTTTAACATTTTGTCCCGCATTAAGATGCGTCCCGCAAAAGTCCCGCATTTTAACATTTTGTCCCGCATTTTGGATTTGGGAGGTGAGGACCTTTTTTTTGCTCTTCACTTGGATTTTTGGAGATGAGGACCTTTTTTTTTGCTCTTCACTTGGATTTGGGAGGTGAGGACCTTTTTTTGCTCTTCACTTGGATTTTGGGAGATGAGGACCTTTTTTTTGCTCTTCACTTGGATTTTGGAGGTGAGGACCTTTTTTTTGCTCTTCACTTGGATTTGGGAGATGAGGACCTTTTTTTGCTCCGTCCCGCATTGCCTTCTTAAGAAAATGGTCACCCTACATTTGTATGAGTAATACTTGTAAGTAAAAACTAAGTCGATATCCCATCGGCCCAAAGAGATATTAAGGAATTCGTGAAATCACATTTCACCTCTTTTCATCCCTTAGGACTGGAATTTCGAAAAATCCCTTCTTAGTGGGTGTTTCCGTCATGAAGGGAATATAGCCTCCGAATTTCAAGTTTCTAGGCCCAGGGGTTCGGGCTGGGCGGTGATGAGTGAGTCAGTCAGTCAGTCAGTCAGGACATTGCCTTTTATATATATATATATATATATATATATATATATATATATATATATATATATATATATATAATGTGCATACCTCGGTTATCGAATTCCTGCTCTACCGAAATATTTCGTAAATCTGCTATTAAACAACCAATCTATATATATATATATATATATATATATAGATTGGTTGTTTAATAGCAGATTTACGAAATATTTCGGTAGAGCAGGAATTCGATAACCGAGGTATGCACAAAAAAGTAACCTCGATTTGGGTCTTGTACAAGAGAGAAACAGAGTGACGACATACATATGGATATTGGTTGTTTAACAGAAGATTTACAAAATATTTCGGTAGAGCAGGAATTTGATAACCGAGGTATGCACAAAAAAAATAACCTCGATTGGGTCTTGTATAAGAGAGAAACAGAATGACGACATACAAATGAATATTGTTTGTTTAATAGCAGATTTACAAAATAGTAAAACGGGAATTCGTTAACCGAGGTACACCCGTAAAAAGTATTCTATCATGGAAGTGGCAAAACCAGGGTTTAGCAATATAGGCCAGTGGTTTTGAGTTTTGCTTGGACAAACAGAGACACAGATAAATAAAAATTCTAAAAATGGTTAAAATGGCCTAAGCAAAAATATGTTAAATCTACCAAAGCCAAAATACTAAGAAAAATTTTAATCTACAAACAGAGTTGGAGTAAATAAAATAATAAATAAATATATTTTAAACATTGTTGCGTAATACAATCTGCTGATGGTACGGCAGCCATCTTTAATGACGTGGGTACTGAAGTTAAACAAAGGACGCTCAGAATTTCTGTTTTTAAATTAAATTAACTAATTTCTTTCATTTGATTTTTTTTTTTTAACGGAAAACTTACCTTCTCTGCCCTATATACGCCTATCTAGGGGTTGGGATCCTATTATTTATTTTATTTTAATTTCTTAATGATAAAATTATAGTTGTACATAGATACTCGCATATACTAACTATATTTCACTCGGATGATTACAACCCTCGTCTATGGCTCGAGTGGTTAACTTCATTCTCATGAAATATAATAAATGGTACACCGTTGTTGTACCATACCGACAATTGGTGCCCGTCAATTGATCCCCGGGACAGTTGATCCCTCTGTCAGTTGATCCCCCAGACAATTAATCCCCATAATATCTAAAAGTATTTATATTCATATTTACATACATCGTGAAGGCGAAATTACTATTTAATCGAAAATTCATGTTTAAAAGAAAATTCAAATTGCATTTTGTAATAAGTATTTCAAATTTCTAGTTTTCCTAACGAATTAAATTTATGAAAACACTTCTTAATTATGTGGAATTATATGTTATTTCATACTAAAGCAATTTTTGTATAAATTTGCACCCACCCTACTTAAATACAATTTATTTATCACCTTCACGATATATGTAAATATGAATATAAATACTTTTATATATTGTGGGGATTAATTGTCTGGGGGATCAACTGGCAGAGGGATCAACTGTCCCAGGGATCAATTGACGGGGACCAATTGTCGAGGGATCATATATCGAGGGACCAATAGTCACCGAACCATAATAAATAGATAGCTACAGCTCGGCTAAACATCATTTCTTTGTGCTGAAACGCGACGCGAAACAAAAAAAAAAAAATGCATAATAACTCATGATGACACTGAACGTTCTCTATTTTTAGTAATAGGGGGGGCCAGGGCATAATTATTTGAATATTACAAGACATATTTCTTGGGAGAGAAAATAAAATTTGACTAGGCGTGCACACTAGGGTTCCTTGGGTGTGAACCCTCCCCCAGAAATGGAAAAATTATATACTTATTTAATAAAAACCAAGCAATTCATATATTCAGATAAAAATCATATTTCTTATTACTAAAAATTAAATTAATATATACACACATCTCTGTAAAACACAATAATAAACTTGTATGACATCACTAATATTTTATTGAAATGGACCCCCCCAAAAGAATTTTCTGCTTACGTGGCTAGATCTCACCATTAGTCACCTTTTTTATGAATAAAAATTAAATTATAATCAAAATTAAATAAATAAATATATAAGCCCACCACTTTATGTAAAAAAACAGTAATAAATTTATATTATTTCACTGATATTTTATTGAAATACAGTTACATTTATAATAAGATTAATTGTAATTTACATCTTTATTTTTTAATCTACATATATAATCTCAGTACGACGTTAGATAGAAACTAACGAATTTTCTGCTTACGTGGCTAGATCTCACCATTAGTCACCTTTTTTATTAATAAAAATTAAATTATAATCAAAATGAAATAAATATATAAGCCCACCACTTTATGGAAAAAAACAGTAATAAATTTATATTATTTAACTGATATTTTATTGAAATGGACCCCCCCCTAACGAATTTTCTGCTTACGTGGCTAGATCTCACCATTAGTCACCTTTTTTATTAATAAAAATTAAATTATAATCAAAATTAAATAAATATATAAGCCCACCACTTTATGGAAAAAAACAATAATAAATTTGTATGATTTCACTGATATTTTATTGAAATGGACCCCCCCCCTAACGAATTTTCTGCTTACGTGGCTAGATCTCACCATTAAACAGTCACATTTTTTATTAATAAAAATAAAATTATAATCAAAATTAAATAAACACTTAAACCCACCACTTTCTGTAAAAAAATAATAATAAATTTGTATTATTTCACTGATATTTTACTGTAATGGACCCCCCCCCAACTAATTTTCTGCCTACGTGACTATATCTAATACCATTAGTTACTTTTTTTAAATAGAAATTAAATTATAATCAAAATTAAATAAATATATAAGCCCACCCACTTTATGGAAAAAAACAATGATAAATTTGTATTATTTCACTGATATTTTACTGAAATGGACCCCCCCAACTCATTTTCTGCTTACGTGGCTAGATCTCACTTTTTATATTAATAAAAATTAAATTTTAATCAAAATTAAATAAATATATAAACCCACCATTTTCTGTAAAAAAACAATAGAAAATTTGTATGATTTCACTGATATTTTATAAAAATGGACCCCCCCTAACTCATTTTCTGCCTACGTGACTAGATCTGAAACCTTTAAGCAGCCAAAATTCTATCTACTGATAAGGCTAAAACCCAAAATATTATAATTCCAAGCACTAATTATCTTTTGTAATTACACACACATAATTTGACTAAGAATATTAAATAAAACATACAAAAAAAAAAAATTTTATATTTATTGTTAATGTTACTTACCTTAAGCCTTTAGTGGAAAAACTAGACTGCAAGCTCTGCAGAGAAAAAAACTCCTTTTAAAGAGGCAATTTTTATTACTTTCATAGCTAATAAAGATAAGACAAAATATAGAGACATTAATATTGCACAAGAAAAAATATAAATATAAAAGTTAATAAAATTACAAAATTTCAATACAGAATTCGATTTTTTCGGGCTTTTTGGATAGCCCGACAGCAATTAATCATTGATTCGTTAATTTAAGCATTCGTCATGTTTTAGGTGAACTAGCAGATATCAATCACCGGAAAAATCAGTGTTTAGACCAACCCATGTCGAAATAGGTTCAAATCAGGCTTATTGCGACTCGTTTTAGTAAACCTAGGTCCAGATTAGCTAGCCGATCATGTAATGTGCCACGTAATGTAACACACGCGTAAAATTTTTGTCTAATTTATCATGTGCACAAGTGGTTAGCGCTCGGCCTGATTCGCTCTGTTTCGGTTTATGTCACGAAGAATTCGCCGAATTTGGTTGGACACGTTCGAGGTAGCACCTGAATGTTTTTAGTTTGAGTTTTAAGGCATAAAAAGAGGCTTAGCTTATGGAAATGGTGTAAGAATTTCGTAGGATGGTTACAAAGTAAGCATGTATGTTTTTAGGGAATTACCATATAATTTTAAACATTTTGCTTGTTTTTAATTATTTTAAGAAAATTCAGGGGCCCCAAGAATAATGAAAATAGGCCTATTTTATCATGTCGGGCAAGTAATTTAATAATATCTTTTTTATCATTGAATTGTCTAAAATATTAATTCCAATACACAGGCAACCCGCACAACGTTTGTGTTCCATCGGCTGCATAAAACATTAATTAAGTTCTTCTAAGTAATTTTTTACTATTATAAGTCAGCAACTAGCATTCCACCAGTGTTGTGCCATATTCGTACCCTTAGGAGTATCCTGTTACCTGCATATTTCTACTATGAATATCTATTATGAATAGACAATAGGTGTTTTCCAGGTAAGTGTGAAATATTCTGAACTACTCCCGAATGTTCTACTCCAATCTACTCTGAAAATTTTTGCTCATGGAACACTTTTGTTGAATATTTAGTGGAAAGAGGCGCTGCTATCTTACAAATTAACAAATGTCAAAGAAAAACTATCCTAAATGTACAAATTATTTTAAATTTTATTATTTTAATTCCATCAGCTGTTTACCCCCACGACAAAGGAACTCTAAAATATAGGTAGGTCATTCAGAAGGCAGGGTAAAGTAATTCTGGAGCAGTTAACAGTGTGAAGCACTTTTACTTGGAACAACCACTGAACTGATGGGAGTAATTCGGAGCTACTCTTTTTGATAGCCTGGAAACGCATCAAATTAATAACTGCTACCCTTTTCACACTGGAACTTTATGATCATAGTTAATAATATGTGAATTTAAAATCCACCGATGTTTAACATCGATATGCTTTCATACTATAGTCCGTTCAAAGGTGAGAATGCAGTATTGCTGTTATGGCAACTGGGAGCGGTGTTGCCAAATGTTGTAAAAGTATCAAATGCGTTAATTATAATAACATGAAAAACTCATATGATTTACAAAAATCAACTCTTATAAACTCAAAATAACAGTCAACAAAAACAAATGACTATTTGTAGAATACTACGTTTTCACAGATCAGCACTTTGAGCCTAGAGCTGGCAACGTCCACAGGCAAGAAAAGGATAGCGTCATTGTATCATATCGTCATTGCGAAATTATAGGCCAATTTCTTTAATCAGCAACATCGCAAAACTGTTTGAAAAAGTTATTAAAAAAAGATTGTTAGATTTCCTCACAAAATTAGATATATATATTTTTTATTTATTTATAATTAGAGACGCATCAGCGTACCGCTATTAGCGTCTTTATAACAGTTACATTAGTTTACAATTTTTGGTTTTACATTAATTACATTTTATAATGAGTAGATTTATTTAATAGTTAAATATATTTGTCTAATTTTGTGGCTATCAGAAAATTAAGGGTCTTTTGTAGTTGCACTGGGTCGTTGCACAGGGCTTCGCACAAATTGTTGGGCATCGCATGCTTCTTTCTTCGTCATATTGGGGACACTCGGTGAGGACATGTTTTACTGAGGTTTTTGTGTGGCAGGTAGGGCATCTATCGGTTGTTGTGCTATCAAACAAGAACTTGTGTGTTAGTTGGCAGTGCCCTATTCTTAACCTGGTTATAAGTATCTGTTCTTTTCTAGAGCCGGGTATTTTCCACGGTTTAATAGTGTTCTTGATCTCTCTTAATTTGTTTTCTGATGTACGCTGCCACTCTATTTCCCACTGTTCCATTATTTGCTTTTTTGCATAATTCTTCCAGTCATAGTCTAAGCTTTTAAGGTGTTCTTCGGGGTGGATTAAATTCGTGCCCTCTCTTGCTTTTTGGTCCGCCGCTTCATTTCCATTTATCCCGACATGTGACGGTACTCAGATGAAGTGTACGGTGTTTTGCTCTAGCTGGAGTTGGTGGATGAGCTCTTGGATTCGTCCTGTGAAGGGGTGTTGTGTGTTAGGATTGTATATGTCCTGTAAAGCACTGAGTGAGTCTGTAATTATTAAATATCTTTGGTGTTCTTCATTTTTTCCTTTAATTTGCTCGAGTGCTTTTAGGATAGCGAATACCTCTGCGGTGTATGTACTGCTTTCATCCGGTAGTCTATATGACACACTGGATTGTGGGAGTACTATACCTGCCCCTGTTTTATTGTCCACTCTGGATCCATCTGTGTATATTTTTTGACCATCACCAACTTTTTCACATATTTCCGCAAATAACTGTTGTAATTGTAGTGGTAAGGTACTATTTTTTGGGTACTTTACAAGCTCAGTGTTAGAAGTCGGGCATGTAATTGTCCAAGGAGGGTATCGGATGGTATACTTAGGTAGTATTTGTGGAATATTAGAGTCTATTTCGCTGAGGGTGTGAACAATTTTGGTTTGAAGTGGGTACTGATTGCGGAGCTCTGTTTGGGGTCCCGGTTTGAATAGGTATGGATATGTAGGGTGATATGGCTTGCTAGCAAGTTTGGCGACATAACTCACGGTAAGCTGCATCCTGCGTCTTTGAAGAGATGGTTCACCAGTTTCTGCCAGTAGACTTTTAACTGGGCTACTTCTGTATGCTCCTGTTATTATCCTAAGTGCCGTATTATGAATAGTATCGATGATTTTAAGGTTAGAAACTTTCGCTGACTGATATATTACACTGCCATAGTCTATTTTTGATCTGATTAGAGATTTATACAAGGTTAGCGTATTTCTATCTGCTCCCCATTTGGAGTGTCCCAGCATCTTAAGTACATTAAGTTTTCTGTAGCATTCTACTTTTATGTTTTGTAGGTGTTGCTTCCACGTACCTTTGTAGTCAAAGGTCATCCCCAGAAACTTTTTTGTTTGCACAAACGATATTATATGATCACCTAGCTTTAATGTTGGATCACCACGTGATTTGTACAATTTGCAGAAATGCATTGCTTGCGTCTTAGAAGGTAAAAATTCAAAACCGGTTTCACAAGACCACTTCTTTATACTATTGAGGGCTCTTTGTAGTGTTTCTTGTAGCGTCTTAATGTTTTTGTTTTTGCACAGAATGACAATATCATCTGCAAATAAAAGAATTTTAACTGGTAGTGTTATCTGTTCTGCTACAGAATTTATAGCTATTAAGAAGAGAATAACTGCTAGGACGGAGCCTTGTGGAACTCCATTTTCTTGTTCGTATACATCGGATACATGGCCTTTCATATGAACTCTGAATTTTCTGTCCGATAGGAAGTTTCTTATGAAGCGCAAGATATTTCCACGGATGCCCATTTTTGTCAACGAAGTAATAATATGATGGCGCCAAGACATATCGTAGGCTTTAGTGATATCGCAGAAAACTGCTAACATATGTTGTTTGTTGTGAAAGGTGGACTGTATTTCGGATTCTAAGATAATTAATTGGTCATTTGTCGATCTTCCTTTCTTAAACCCGCATTGGGCATTGCTAAGTAATTTAGACGATTCAAGGTACCACGTTAGTCGGTTATTAATAATTTTTTCTATTGTTTTACATATGGTGCTGGAAAGGGCAATTGGTCGATAGTTGGTTGGGTGTTTTTTATCCTTGTTGGACTTTAAAAGAGGTATGACTGTGACCTCTTTCCATTTGTTTGAAAATTGATTACGTTCCCATATTTTGTTGAACATTTTCAACATGTATGCTTTGTAAGATTTTGGAAGGTGTTTAAGCATCTCATACGTAACGTTATCAGCTCCTGGACTGCTTTTGTTCTTGCAAGTATTTAGCGCAAATTCCAATTCTTCTTCTGTAAATGGATTATTTAGTGGGTTATTAATATCTGGAGGGATTATTATTTCTTCTCTTTCTTTGATAGACTTTCTCGTTCTAAACTCTTCGGTATAGTTCTGATTACTGGATGTACGTTGAAAGTGTTGAGCGATACAGTTTGTTATTTCTTGAGGAGTATCAATGATGGTGTTGTTCTCAATTAACACATCCGTTGTTGTATTTGTATATTTTCCATTTATTTTCCGTATTTTTGTCCAGATTTCCGTTGCGTTGGTGTCTTTGGTCATTGTCGATACAAATTCTGTCCATGATTTTTGTTTACTTTTTAGCATTATATTGTGGTAAGCGGAGCGTGTCTTTTTTAAGCTTTCTAAGTTTTCATCATTTCTATTTCTTTTGTAATGATTTAGAGCTTTTCTGTGTTCTTTTCTAGCTTTCCAACATTCCTCGTTCCACCAAGGGACAACTTTTCTCTTTTGTATGCTTTTATATCCTATACTGACTTCTGCAGCATGTATTATATTTTGAGTAAAAGTATCCAGTATATGATCTATGTTGTCTAATTCGTCAAAGTTTAGAATCATTTCTTCAAGGGTTTCAGTATATTGATTCCAGTTCGCTGATTCAATTTTCCATTTTCTTGTGTTGTGCATATTAGTAAGGTTAAATGGTTGAGTTCTGCATAGTAGTTCAATTTTAATGGGGAAATGGTCACTTCCGTTTAAGTCTGGTAAGGCTTTCCATAAGACGTTTTCGATGTTTTTTTTGTCAGACAGAGTCAGGTCAATTGACGAGAAATTTCCTGTTCTGGCACAGAAATGTGTTGGTGATCCATCGTTTAGCAAGCAGGTTTCTTCAAAGGCCTTTTCTAGGATTTTGCCTCGACCATCGAGGCATATTGATCCCCAAAGTAGGTTGTGTCCATTAAAATCTCCAGTAATTATATACGGCTTAGGTAGCTGTTGTATAACGTTCTCGATTTCTACCACTGTTACTGGTTGGTCAGGAGGGAGATACATATTGCATATGGTTATTTGCCCTTCTATGTAGGTTTTTATTGCGATGACTTCCAAGTTGCTGTTAAGTATTAGTGGTTCGCAGTACATTGAGTCTTTTATGAATATTGCTACCCCTCCGCTAGCAAATCATATCCTGTCAAATTTCCATTATCTTTGGATTTAAAGTGAGTTTCCTGTAGACAGAGTAAATTAGGTTGCATTTCACATACAAGTTGTTGAATTTCTGATAATCTCGTGTAGTATCCATTAATGTTCCATTGTAATATTGTCGCTACCATTTTTAGGCCGTAATTTATGTGTTTTTTTAGTTTGACTGTCTAGATTCTTCTATTTCATATGTCAGTTGTTGTTTTAGTTTTGCTGTTAGTCTTGTAATTCTGCCCTTCATAACGCGATGTTCGAAGCACGGATATATGTCATACAACATATTCAACAGTTTCTGTGTATCGGACGTATAGTCCTTTGATATTGATAATACTTCCTGTTGGCCATGAGCGTTTTCGAGAAAGTCCTTTAGTTGTTCATATGATAATATGTAACTATTCTGTTTTTCCCCTATTTTCGTTTTACAAGGTTCTAGTAATTCATCTAGTGGAAGAGGTCCCTGGAGACTCTCTCCTCTTGGCTTTTTTGTTTTTGGTTTGTCTTTTCTCCATTTTTCTATCTGTGTACTTGTGTTCTCTCCTTGAATTGTGCTATCCCTGTTGTCATTGGAGTCTATTGTTGACGATGATGCTCGCCTCTTCTTTTCAGTCTGGTTTACATTTACTTGCTCTAGATTTTGTGAGCTGATAATTTCTAATGTTAAGGTGTCTATATTTTCATGTGCCTTTTGCATAGCGTTTTCTATGTCATTTGCATATTTTATTTGTTCTTTATTTCTATCAGGTACTGTTAAGTCTTGTGTTTGGTGTTCGTGGTTGTCGGACAGAGGTATTGTTTGCTGGGTACAATTTTCAGGCACTTCTTCTCTCTGTTGCTTACCGTGTGTGTCGCCTGGATGTGTCGTTTGTTGGGTATTGTTTTCAGGCATTTCTTGTCTCTGTCGATTACTTTCAATGTTATCATTTTTCTGGGGACAGTGAGCTGCTGTATGGCCTTCAGTGCGACATATAAAGCATGTATCTACTGATAGATATATGCGATTGTATGTACCTTCTGATTCTACGAGTAAACTACTAGGTATGAGTTGCTTTTCATCTTTTATAATATATACTTGTCTCCGGAAACTCATGATGTGACTGTATTCAGCTTCTAACATACCAGCTCTAATAGCACTGATACGGGATGCTGTTTTGATACCAGATATTTGCAATGCTTTCTGAATTTCTTCGTCGTGAACAGAAGGGTGGACATTTGATAGGACGAGTTTTTGGGTCGGTGTAATTAATCTTCTAATTTCGATAATATTGTTCTGTATTGGAATTGATTTATATTTCTGAGTGAGATCTTCAACCATTTGTTTGTTTTCTAGATATATGCAAATACGGTCATTTGGTATGCGAGATGCAAAAGTGATGTTTTTTGGTCCAACTAATGTTCCGATTCCAATAACATATTCTCTTATTTTAATACCGTTTACTGCATTTAGCACTATGGCTTGTTCCTTTTTGGGATATTTTTTGGTATCTGACATATTGTGGTTTTGATTTTGTATTGTTGTCTGAGAATAACTGGCTGTTTGAGAAATATTGTCGGTCATTTTGTTAAATTTATAAGAATACACTGTAGTCAGATATATTCCGTATTTGTTTTGATTTTTGTTAAATAGATTTGGCACGTTTGTAAAATGTTATCATTTTAATCTGTCGACTAGCGACAGGTCTTACGGGCACGGCTGGCCCAAACCGGCCGGTGCGCAAGAACTATGTCGCCTAGTTGCTAACAGAGCGTGGTTGTGGTGAAGTGATATATAATGTGAAATATGATGTGAATTATGGATTTATTTGAATGATTGGTGAGTAAATATTTAATAGTATTGGGTACTTACAGTTGTAGGAATTTTTGGACGGTTTACACCCGATTTTCCCACTGTATTTAAGACACTATAAAAACTGACTTCATTAACAACTCGGTCGGTATCTCTCAAAAAAAAAAACACTGACTCAAATCAGATATATTATCACAAAAACAATTTGGTTTTACTAAAAATAAAAGTGCCGAAGATGCTATTTCTAAATTGGCCGAGCTTGTCTATTCGGGTTCGGATAGGTCGTTACCATGCTCCGCCATTTTTCTGGATTTAGCCAAAGCTTTCGACACCGTCGATCATTCACTCTTGTTATCGAAACTCAAAATTCATGGTGTAAGAGGCGTTCCACTAAATTTTGTTAGTAGTTATTTGAAAAATAGAGAACAAATGGTAATGATTGACGGGGTTTTGAGCGAAAAAGAATATATTAAATGTGGTGTGCCACAGGGAACAGTGCTTGGCCCTGTATTGTTTTTAATTTATATCAATGATCTATTAAATATAAAAGAAATAAAAGGTAAATTAATCTCATAAGCGGACGACACTGTTCTTATTACGGAGTCATCATCGTGGACTGAAAATCGAGAAATGGCAGAGCATGACTTGCGGATTATTAAATCCTGGTTAGACGATAATATTTTAACTCTGAATGTAGGAAAAACACAGTTTATCCCATTTTCGATTTATAAGAACACACAACCAACATACGATTATATAGTACTTCATGAGAATACTTGTCATATTGTTAATTGTGTCTGTAATAAAATAAAAAAGAAAACTACTACAAAATACTTGGGCGTCATCATAGATACACATTTACGCTGGCAACCACACATAGATAAACTTAATAACAATCTCCGAAAAACATTTTATGTATTTAAAAATTAAGGGATATTATGCCACTGTTTATGTTGTGCCAACGTTTTGTATACATTCTATTATGCATTGGTTGAATCGTTATTATCATATGGTCTAATAGCTTGGGGTGGTGCATCAGAATGTTATATAAATAAAATAAAAACAACGCAAAAAATAATATTAAAAATTATGCACAAAAAAGGTAAACAATATTCATCTAAACAGCTATTTTTAGATAGTTAAGTCTTAAACATTCCGAAATTATATACTTATTCGATATTAAAATTTATAAATAAAAACCCGACCATTGTTACAGGGCCGGCGCTAGGATTTGCGAGGCCATGTGCGAGAAGAGCCGCGGGGCCTGCTGTTCAGATCTAAGTGAGGAGCAAAAAAAAAAGGTCCTCATCTCCATGCGCGGGGCCTGCTGTTGACCGCAGGGCCATGTGCGGCTGCACATGCTGCACATGCCTCGCGCCGGCCCTGCATTGTTAATAAACTGAACCATTCTTACACTACAAGGTTTAAAAACTTAGCAGCAAATCATAAAACTTGTAAAACTTTTGGTCAACGCTGCTTTATATATTTCGTGCCAAAAGTATATAATAATTTCAATCAGTATATACATATAAACCGAATAAATTTGCATCAAAGAAATTATTGTAAATATGCAAAAGACTACTGTATTAATTTGAGTAATACAGAGTCTGAAAGTGTCTTGGGTTGAATGTATTTATGTGTTTATTGTATTTATGTAAAATATAGTATTAGGAATTGAAATTAGTGTAGGTGCACTTATGTATGGATTTATATTGATTTTCACACTAACTTCAAAAATGTACTTCAATGAATAACCACGCACAGACTGGTAGCAGTCTATTGTGGTATTTATCTTTATTTTAGTGTTAAGTAACTAGTGTACAGACTATATGTAAATATGTATTTAAAATTAATAGTGAAATAAAAAAAATAAATAAAAAATTGTGTAAACCCATTAGAGAGTATGAAAAAGAAATACTCCATATGTCCTGTACTGCATACTCACCTTTGAACGGACTATAGATGTTTAAATCTCCGGTGCTGCCCTCTGCAACGGTAATTTTATTCTTAAGTTACCGTCAGGAGATTACTATCTGCGCAGTTTTGAACCATCTGCGCAGACGCACATTTTGAATTATTATTACACCCGCCGTATTATTATTACACCCTACATTTTGAATTATTATTGCACTGTTACTCACCAGTACAGCGCTGCATTTGATCGTAGTACACCCACCGCTCACCAGTACAGCGCCGGATTTGATCGTAGTACACCCGCCGCTCACCAGGACAGCGCGTGACTCACGCGTGAATCGTGACTCACGCGTGTATTTTTTCACGTTAGAATGGCTAACCCACGCCCGTCCCAAAATTCTGTTAATAAAAAACGAGTGTTATGTAGATATATAAAAGAATTATGTTTCTTTCATTTTCCTCTCTCCGCGTTACCGGAAAAATGAAGATACACCAGAAGGCGAATAGAACATACATACCAACACTTCCAACATATATTAATTATATGATGTAATAACAATAAATAACAATGAAAGACCTATAAGATCACCAAATTTTAAAATATGAATTCTTAATAATAAAACCAAATTCTTAAATTCATCCTATTATTTAAAGATGAAAGTTATATGACGCTTTCAAGTTGTTGGACGGTACCCTGCTTATCGAAGCAGAAACAGAGGCGTCGTCAACACTACAGAAGTGTGTCAAGTTTGGTGAGCTTGTCATTTCAGTTCAGCCGCACAAGGCACTGAATTGTTCTAAAGGCGTCGTAACGGATCGTGACCTTGCATATGTTACGGAGGAAGAGTTTGTGCAGGAATTGGCATCGCAAGGTGTCATTGAATGCAGGAAGCTCAACCCCCGGAATGGCAAGCCTTCGATCTCCATGGCGGTGTCCTTCGCTGGTACCAGATGTCCAACATCGTTAAGGGTGTATATCTATAAGAGCCAGCGTTACGGTCACACCTCAGGTCGTTGTGGCAAACAGTCCATCTGTGCCAACTGCGGAGAAGATCAACATGAAGTTGATACCTGTTCAAACACGGCACACTGCGAGAACTGTAAAGGTGCTCATGTATCTATATCACGCTATTGCCCAATGAACTTGGAGGAGAAGACAATACAGGTTATTAGAACACAGGACAAGATACCGTATTTCGACGCCAAAAGGAAATGCAAAGAGAGTGCGCCGGTTACATTTGCAAAATATTTCGCACAAGTAGCTACAAATCGAACTGCAAGTGTCCAAACTCAGACAGAGTTAGTGCCTCGTCCGACAACTGCAGCAGAAATAACAGTTGCGACAAATACTGCTAGAGAAAAGGTGGTATTGGTCCCAGAGACCAAAATTCAAACCCCACAACCTGGAGGATCGGGTCTGAATAAATCCCCCTCCCCTAAAGGAGAACGCACTCAACCTCTGTTGTCCTCACCACCTAAGGAGAAGACCAAACAATCTTCTCCACAAACGAGAAGCGACCAGAGAATGGTCGCTTCTACAAAACCCTCATCAGCCACTCCTCAAAAGGAGACTGATAAGGAATCCGTTGGTTCTCACTGAATACCAGTGAGAGCCAAACAATCAAATAAGGAGTCCAGTGTGTCCATCAAAACACCTGGACTACCAAATGAAAGTGTATCCGACAAAATGACCGTATACCCGCAACCTATGGGTAAACCAAAGATCATTAGGTTGCGGGGTAACTCCCCTAAACAGAAATGAGCGGCCCACTAATCCAGTGGAACTGTAATGGTGTATATCAGCGCTACGAAGAACTGCGTCTTTTATTGTCAGATTTTGCGCCTTCGTGTGTTTGTCTACAGGAAACACAGATGTTTCGTACAGATTTACTTACGGGGGCAAGAGCATGTGACGGCGTGGCATTTCTCGTTAGAGACACATTATACCACGACCCTGTAGACATTGACACTGAGTTGCAGGTCGTAGCAGTTCGTGTTGCACTTTCCCTTCAGGTAACGATTTGTTCTATCTACCTTTCCCCTTGTGTTCGAACTGACATCCGAGATGTCGTGAACATCATCGATCAACTCCCACCACCCTTCATACTGCTAGGCGATTTTTACGCCTACAATGTGTGTTGGGGATCGGTGCGGAACGATCGACGGGGACGTCACCTGGAGAATATGTTGAATGATTTGAATTCGAGCTTTTTAAACGACGGCAAACCCACGCACTTCTGTGCAGCAACGGGTACATTTAGTGCTATAGATCTTAGCGTTGTTTCAGAAGCCATCGCTCCATTGTTCAGTTGGGATATGCATAACGACCTGTGCGGTAGTGATCACTTTCCAATCCTCTTAAGGCCTCTGTTTAATACTGTTACCAAATCCCGCTGGCCACAGTGGGTTCTTCGGAAAGCAAATTGGACCAAGTTTGCGGAATCATTCTCTCATGAGAACTTGACCGTAGACGAGGAGGTGAATCATTTCACGGATTTCATTACGAGCGCGGCTAAAAGCAGCATACCGCTGTTATCCACTCAGCCCCGTCGAGTTCCCGTTCCCTGGTGGAACGACGAATGCGACTTTGCGCTACGTGAAAGGAGACACCTTTTCAATACTTTCCGTCGTTGTCCAATAGAGGAAAACATGATAGCCTTTCAGCGAGAGAAAGCTCGTGCTAAGAGGATTGTGAAAGAAAGCAAGAGCGAATCATGGCGCAAATACGTGAGCACCGTTACAGTTGCCACTCCAGTGGCCAAAGTTTGGGAGAAGGTCCGGAAAATCTCCAGTCGAATACAGCTACAGCCATTGCTGTCCTATCGGTAAATAGTAACATACTTAAATCAGCGGCCGAAATTGACCACACTTTGGCATCTAATTTTGCGTTCAATTCTAGCTCTGAACATTATCCACCTGAGTTTCTAACTCGTAAAGCAGGTCTAGAATCTATACCTCTTAATTTCATCTCCAGAAATGACGAGATATACAACCTGCTTTTCTCTCCTGAAGAACTAGATAGCGCGATGTCTAAGTGTAAGGATAGCTCTCCTGGTCCAGATGCGATACATTACCGTATGATCCGAAATCCTCCGGAATCATCTAAATCTAGGCTTTTGAATGTCTATAATAGGATATGGACGGAGGGCAAGTGCCCGACCAAGTGGAAGGAATCTTATATAATTCCTATCCCCAAAGTCGGGAAAGATAAACACTTGCACTCTAGCTATAGACCTATATCACTGACCAGTTGTCTCTGCAAACTCTTGGAGCGAATGATCAGCAAGCGTCTGATTTGGTTTTTAGAATCAAACGATTTCCTGACCAACACACAGTGCAGCTTTCGCACCGCTCAACAGCAGATCATCTGGTCAGACTAGAGATAGCTGTCAGGAATGCTGTCGTTGAAAATAAACACCTGGTAAGCTGTGTTTTTCGATATTAAGAAAGCCTATGGAGATACTGCATGGATATATGGTATTTTCCGTACTCTGCATTCCTGGGGACTCCGGGGACGCTTGGTGTTCTTTATAAAAGACTTCATGTCGAACCGGCGCTTCAGGGTGCGGATCGGAAATACCCTGTGTCAAATGTTCACACTGGACAATGGGGTCCCACAAGGCTCCATACTGAGCGTTACTTTATTTTTTATTGCCATTAACGGTGCAGCTTCATGTATTCAATTACCTGTACAGAGTTCGATATTTGTCGATGACATTGGTATCTTTGTCGCCGGTCGAAAGACTAGTACAATTGAACGTCAGTTTCAGCTGACCATCAATCATCTCGATACATGGGCAACCGAAAATGGCTTTAAATTCTCGACCAGCAAAACTGTATGTGTCCATTTTAGAAGGAAAAGAGATGTCCATCCCAATTCTACATTCACACTAAATGGAGCACAGTTACTCTTTACCGATACTGCTAGATTTCTGGGTCTCGTGTTTGACACTCGTCTTACTTGGCGCTTACTAGTGCGCTCTAAGCTGGACTATGGATGTCTAGCTAATGGGTCAGCTTAACACCAATTTTACTGACGGATCAAAATCCGGAACCAGGGTTGGATGTGCGTTCGTTGTTTTGAATCCACGCCAACAGTTTCAGTACCGTCTGCACTCCATAACGAGTGTGTACACTGCTGAGCTGTACGCTATTTTCAAGGCCCTGTGTTTTGTTTCGTCAGAGCTAAGTGTTATCTTGACGGATTCGCTGAGCGATCTGAGCAGTATCCAAGATCCAGATCCAGTGCATCCTCTTGTACTAAAGATCCGGTTGCTACTCTACAATCTGAATGCTCAGAATGTGAGGGTAGAGCTGTTTTGGATACCGGAACATGTTGGTATTAAAGGCAATAAAGCGGCAGATGCAGCTGCAAAAGCCGCCTCCTATAGACCTATGATTGATGTGAGTTTCTTATTTCCAGTTTACGTAAAGAGTCATCTGAAACGTCACTGAAGTTTTAGATGTTTTAGCCATGTGGCAACATGAGTGGAGCAGCTTACAGAACGTTAAGTTGAGACAGATTAAAGGAGACGTTAAACCATGGGGGTTCTTCCTGCAGGATTAACCGCAGGGCGGAAACCGCCATCACATTCTGAAAGGAGGTGTCCCCTATCTGTGAGACGTGTAACACAGATTTGTCTGTGTTGTCTTGCGCTACTTTGTATAATCCAGTGACTTTACCGTGATTGCACGCACGGCAATAGGGTTTTATAAACATTTGTATTAATTTACTTGTTGATAAAATAGTAAAACAGGTTCACAAAATATTGTAAAACATATTTATTCCTATAATTTCACAGCTATGTAACAATAACATCAGGTACCCTTTACCTACGTTCCAAAATTCAATACCGCGGCGCTACGATCTTAAATTTATTTCCCTATATTTAAATCACGCACGAAAGAAAAATATTAATCACGTTCA
Source organism: Liopterus haemorrhoidalis (assembly GCA_963971575.1). Classification (NCBI taxonomy): domain Eukaryota; kingdom Metazoa; phylum Arthropoda; class Insecta; order Coleoptera; family Dytiscidae; genus Liopterus; species Liopterus haemorrhoidalis. The sequence goes on along the minus strand of OZ020614.1, from coordinate 20,051,360 downwards.
CTCACGATTTTACCGTGATCTACGATTTACAAGATACGTAATAATATTATTTTAAATAAATGTCAGGGAAATTTTTAGTTTTTGATTGTATTGTTAATTCTTTTTGACTGTCTGTTAATATAATAGCAACAAAAATATGGTAAATATATTAGTAAAAATTATAAAATAATATATCAACTGATGATTTAGGCAAATTTTGGGTAGGGTAAGTTTTTTTTCAGTCTTTTCTTGGACGTAAAAAATAATTTTCTATAAAATGAAACGAGCAAACGCATATGCATGGGCTTGGATTTTTGTCCATTTTTAGTTTTTGGATCCATAAAAACCTACGATCCACTTTCACGTTTCAATTGATATTTTATTCGATTTAGGAATAATATAGAATGTTTAAGTGGGCTTCATCTTTATTCACGACTTACATTGCGCCACACAACAAAATTGATTGTTGTTTTTCCATGATTCACAGAAATAAAACACAAACAACAAAAAAACACGTATTTCTTCATTGAACAAATCAAAACGATGTCATTCTCGTATCTTCCGTAAAATGCCACCAGCTGTCAGGGCGCTCAGGAGCTTTCCCCTGTACCCTTTTCACACTAGAACTTTAAGTCCACCGATGTTTAATATCGGTTTGCTTTAACACTACATGTTAAAATCTCCGGTGCTGCCATCTGTTACGATAATTTTATTCTTAAGTTACCGTTAGGAAATTGCTAGTTTTGGACTGTCTGCACATGAATTAACCAACCTAATTACCTAAATTGATCGTATTTACTAGAGTTTATTACACTATTTTTAACGGGCTAATGTTCGGGGGAAAATAAAGTACTGTATACCTAAAAACTAGGTAATTAGGTTAGATTTAGTTAGTAAAAATCTAGGATAACAGAATTAGTAAAACGATTAATAGATAATAAACATTTTACGAAGGGATTTCCGATCTTTCATAACTCTAATGTAATTGAACTCTTGCTAGTTAAGGTCACTCTCGAGTGTTCCAGCTTTTGCCGCATATGGCGCTGCGATCTTAAAAACTTTCCCCTATGACCGGCGGTCTAGAAACGGAGAACTTACCTTCTCTGTCCCTTATACGCCTATCTAGGTGTTGGGATCCTATTATTTATTTATAACATAAAATATAAAGACAACAAAAACTTAGAAGTGGAGACTCCAGGGTGGAGTTCCCCTCTTGCCTAGGGTGACCATTCGTCCCGCATTTTAATTGGGTGTCCCGCATTAAGATGTGTCCCGTATTAAGATGTATCCCGCATTGTAACTTGTATTTGAGGACCTTTTTTTTTGCTCTTCACTTGGATTTTGGGAGGTGAGGACCTTTTTTTTTGCTCTTCATTTGGATTTGGGAGGTGAGGACCTTTTTTTTGCTCTTCACTTGGATTTGGGAGGTGAGGACCTTTTTTTTTGCTCTTCAGTTATAGAAGTGACGACCTTTGCTCTGTCCCGCATTGCCTTCTTAAGAAAATGGTCACCCTACTCTGGCCCCTTATTGGATAAAACAGTATTTGCTATAATAAGATTTTATTTATGCACAAAATTATACAAAATAGTACAGTGACAAAATATTTCATCTGAAGCAGAAAAAATACAATTATCATCATAATAATACACAAAATAAAAATGTGTGGCACAAAGCTCAGTACATTTAGCATTTTATAAATGCTGGGTAGCACCCAATATTTGGTATTAAGCTTTAATATGTGACAATTTTATCCCAGATACAGTAAAATCTTATATCAATCATTAGATATTTTAAAATAAATACAAGTTGAATTTCATTAATTATATAATTATATCATTATATTAATTATAGAAAAAATAATAAATATAATAGCATTATTTGAAGTAAAACACTTCTATGGGCACGTTTGTCGATCGAAGAGAGACGGAAGTGCATTACGGACATGTACCCCAATTGTCGCATGCCTCTCTCCGGTCTGTATAGTATACACAGTGGAGGATCTAGACTTTCGGAGGCCTGAAGCTAATAATTTAGGGGCCTCTGATTTAGTGTTGAACAACTAACGCATCCACATATGCCTGTATTAAAACGAAATAAAGTAGCAAGAAAAGAAAATTATTTTAAATTAATTGTGGTAGATCATAATATCTGAATATCTGTTTAAACAATTATTAAATAGATTTGGTGTAACCCTTTACAGTAATTTTAAGATTAACTTGTTCTTTAAATGAGTCTCCTCAGTAACTAAGCAAGTTGACTTAACACCCTTTTCCTTCTCAACACAGATATACAACTGTAAATATATCCACCGGTGAGCAACTAACCGTAAATGAAATCCGGTTAATAAAACGTAAATCATCAGTAGATCAACGTATGCACAGTATGCACAAAAAAAAATTTACTAGCTTTGAAATACTGCTACACGCCATATTGCTCGACGCTGCTCTGACTCTTTAGCTAGAGCAAAAAAAGTATTCTGCGAGCACTCTCAGAGCAGTGACCTTCCTAATCAAAAAGGAAATTTTAACAACTCTAGAGCAACTGCTCGGCCAGTCGAAAACAAAACTTGCTCGTCCAGTGACCAGAATGCATAGTAGAGCACTCAATTGAATACGCTGTAACAAAAAATGCTATACAAGCAATAATTAACAAATTTTAAAAGATATGACTGATTTTTTTAGTGGCACAATAATTTTCAATTAGCATTAATTGAATTAGCGATAAATTTTTAGATACGACTAAAAAAAATTGACACTGATTTTTTTTAATTGCATAATAATTTTGAATTAGCATTCGTCCACTTAGGAAGAAACACAATAATTTTGTTCTATAGAATTTTGTCCGGTTAAAATTTTCCATTTCTGGGCCTGGCTGAAACCATTTTATAGAATCTTCTGCTCAGGCCCAAGCTGCTGGAACATTAAAAAGAGAGCTTGAAACTAGCACAAGAATTGTGTACGTTAAAATGTAAATTGTATAAAAACTTGTATTCAACTTGTATTTAAATAAAAATCTATAAATACCCTTTTTAGGCTGGTCCTAAAGCAATAACAGAGAATGTTACGGAGTCAGGCTGTCGTTCAATATAACCTTTGCAAATCTTAACAGCATCTTCTAGAAACATATCCGGGGCAGAAATTGGTCCATGATTAATAGGAAACTCCTTCCTTCCATCTAATTCGTAAATATTTCCGTCCACTTGAGTGAATGCTACAAAATGATAATTAACAGGGCACTCTGGTTCCGGAGCATCAGTTTGACCCCCCACAGCAATTTCTTTATGTAGATTAATAATGCTTTCAGCCTTTTCTAACAGTTCTCCCCTTTGAATTGGGTCCAAATCTTTAGAATCTTCAATAAATTTCTTCAAATAACCATCGCTGAGATGAATTTCATTTTTATTATTTGCAACGCTGTGAATTAACGCAACTGTTCCGCAAGCATTTGGTACAACTTGTTTCATATAAAAAAGATTAGGAGAAATTGTTTGACCTTTCTCTTTAATTTCCTCAAATTGTTGGTCCCTAAACTTATAATACTCATCAGTGCATGGGAAAAGTAATATAAGACTTAAAATTGGTTTTTGCATTGTTTCAAGACAGTCCGGATCCAAACTCCAAACATCTTGAACCATCCATTTTTGAGGAACACCCAATTTATGTAAATACTAAAAATAAAATATTATTCAATTAACTTGAATTTGGAATAAGTGTGAGTCATGGTTTACCTCAGTCATAAGCTGAAAAAAAAAAAAATCAATATAAGTCACATAAATAATTTCTAGAATAAATATGTAAGAAAATTTTACCTCTGGATCTGATTCTAGTGGTATCCAAGCCATTTTTATTGTATTTTAGTTATAGAAAATATAGTAAATTTTATATATTTTATTGTATAAAATTAGATTATTCTCGCCGGCTTTACTTACAGCTGTCAAACGTCAACGTGAATAGGTTAGTTCAAATGAGCACACATGCGCAAATTCCTCTGACGAACGGTCTACGAAGTATAGCCCCTTTAACTATATATAGTACCGACAACCAGGAACAAACCTTTTTAAGATCGCAGCGCCATATGTGGCAAAAGCTGGAACACTCGAGAATGACATTAAACTGACACTTGTGTATTTGATTACATGGTGAAAATGAACACGGGTTGTATTTTTCTATTTTCCAAGCTCGGCCTTTTTTCTTATTTAACCCTAGCCGGACCAAAATAATTTAGATTTTTTTGTGACCAAAAATGGGTCATACGTGACCCACTTTTCAAAATGTGTTTAAGACCCATATTTCAAGTTTTATATTTATGTCCACTTAAGGGGCCTATTCTGTAACTTTTAACAAGATCTTAAGATGTTAATTTTACTTGTACATAGTATGTTTTCATAGTAACCTGTCAGTTTAACACCATGTCAGAAATCACAGAATAGGGTCTAAATAATTTAATTTTGAGTAATAAAAGTGAGTAAAGCATTATAAAAAAATTTATTTATGACATTGCCAACTTACATGAAAATCAAACAGAATTCATAAATGTAATATATAACAAAATATAATAATTACATAGACACAAAACATAATTACATAAAACATATCAGAAGAATTTTAATTATTCTCCATCTTCATCTTTTTGGCAGTAATTGCAAGTAATTTGTTTTATTGCTATTACAGTTGAATGTTTTGGACAAACAAATAATACAAACAGAACAGTATCTTAGCTCGGTCGATTGAGATATGATGAAAAAGCAACTGTGAAACTAATAAACTTGTCAAAACTTGCATTATTGCAGATTGCAGGTGTGTAATTACGCATTAAGAATGGATATAAGACATTACTAACAAATCCCAAAATCGGGTCAGGCTAGACCCGTAATGTAAAACAAGAAATCGACTTGATAAAAAAAAAATGTTTATCATCATAAAATAAATAGTTATAATATATAAGGAAAAGTCCTAGTACGACATTAAATAACTCTAAAAAATAAAAGTTATTTTAAAAAAATCAACTTTCGGGTCAAATTTGACCCATAAATGGTCCGGCAAGGGTTAAAGGTAATCTACGATTTACAAAATATGTAATAATAAACTATTCCAAAGGAATTTCAAGGAAAGTTTTAGTTTTTCATTGTATTTTTAATTCTTTTTGACTGTTTGTCAATATAATAGCAACAAAAATGTTTGATTCAAAATTCAATTGAAAAACATTTTAGAAAATCAATAATACAACAAAAAAAAAGTTTTAAAAGAAAATAAAAAAATATATAAGCGATTAAAATATTTAAAAAATTACCAAGAGATTTATTGGTATACATTTAGTGTTTAAAATAGGTTTTTTCGACTTTTAGCTTCCGCAAAAATGTCTATTAAATCTTCATAATTCATTGATCTTGGACGATCGTTTTCAACACTAATTAATGTTAAGTCACTCAACCGCTGTTGTCTTATATTATTTCTGAGATAATTTTTTATAATTTTTAACTTTGAAAATGAGCTCTCAACTGACGCAGATGTTATAGGAAGTGTTAAAAACAGCATAAAAGCTGCATTTATCGATCGTCGAAAATATTTTGGCAAGTTCTCTTGTACTCGAACATAATTTAATTTTGTCCAACAATGCTGATCGAAAACTTAATATCTGCTGAGGAAATGCGTTTGTTAAATCCGTACTATATTTATCTTGTAGTAGTAATTTTTCATCAATTCGGCGCCATATAATTTTGATTTTGCACCGCCCCGGGATGCACTCAAACTGGAAGTACAGGATATCAAGGACAACTTTGATTTTTTAAATGAGAATATAAATCGTTTTGGGTAACTTTGCATAGAGCTTTCGAAAAGAAATAACTTTTACTTAAACATTTTTTTACGGTTTACGAAAAATTGTATTCTCTATAACGACTTGAAAGTTAAGTATTTTTATTGACAAATGTTCAAAGTGACATCCATTTTAATTTAAACTCTTTCTCATCCTTACTCTTGAGCTGGCTGTAGATCGGAGCGCAATAATAAAAAATATTACACTTCCAAATCGTACCTATTTGAAAATACAACTTAAAAGTACGTTTTGAAAGTAAAATATTTTTAATTATTTTGAGAAACATTGGAGAGTATTTTCGTTAAGTTTGAAAAACCATTTTCATATTTTTTTAATTAATAATTGACATTTTAAAATAGGGGTGCCAACAAGGACTGGTCTCCTCTAATGTAGAGTGACAAGATCTCCGATTATTCAGGATTGGTTCCTATTTTTTTTTCGACAGAATTAGTAATTACAAATACTTTGATCGATATTTGACACAGTTTTGCTAATGACTGCATTAGATGTGATTTAAATGGCAGTTATAACTGAATCCATGATTGCTAATGTCTGTTAAGGGGGCCATAGATGATCAACTTGGTTAACAACCTTGTTGTCAGCTGTTCCCACAGACGGAATGAACTGTTGTATCGGCTTGAATTTGCGGGTGATTTCTATTGCTGCTTTTTATTATTTTCTATGATTAGTTGGTTAGTGAAAAATGAGTAAGGATTTATTGTTGTTTTTAGTTTTAAACGAGTTGTGTGAAGATGAGATGCGTCCTCCTAAAAAGAGAAAAATTTGGTCAAAGGAATGGTATCAAACCCGTGCCCAGTTTTCTCATTCCAATTTAAAGAGGGAACTAGGCGTCAGTGCACCTGACGATTTCAAAAACTTTTTCAGAATGGACAGTAAAACCTACGATGAATTGTTGAATAAAGTGCGACCATTTATTGAAAATACACAGACACAAACATGAGAATTGCTATAACTGCGAATGAACGGCTTTCCGCAACCCTGCGGTTTTTAGCTAGTGGGCAGAGCTTCGAGGATTTAAATTTTCTCACCGCTATATCGTCACAAAGTCTTGGAACAATTATCATTAAGACTTGCAATGTTATAAACAAGTTTTGAAGGAGTATATTCTTATATTTGTGAGTCTTTTCTTAAGACTATCCACATTCGCATTTGGCTCAATTTGTTTGTAAACATCTAAAAATTTTGGCCACCCATTCTTCTTTTTGTTGCGATCCTTAAAAATGTCCGACTTGACTTTCCACAGCTCGGGCAGTTCTCTTAATGTATCAAAAGAGTCCACCCAAATTTGAATATTTGGAATACTGGCCATATCCCATTAACAGTAATAGCACAAACAATAATAAAACAATAAAAACTGACCAAACGGCAACGTACAGTAACCAAAAACAATTACCAACTTCTACAACTTGACAGCACAGCTCCAATTTCACAAGTGATGTTCATAACCTTGTTATCAACTTCCCAACAGACGCTACAACAGGGTCGCCAACATCAAGCTCCGCCCACCAAATATCCAAAGTTTTTGATCTCAACTCAACTATTGCTTCAACATGAAATGTCAACCACCAAACTGCCTACAGACGTTCAACATCTCCTTCAACATGGCAAGTTGACAACCAAGTTGATCGTCTATGGACCCCTTTTAAACAGGGTCGTGCGGGAGAGAGAGACCCATTGCTTCGACCTGATTTGCACTAAACCTGTTTTTTATCTCTGCCGCCACCACCAGAACACCCAGTGACCAGGTTATGCGCTTGTGTGCAGTAGTCTAATTAGTGATCAGTCAAGTGAAAGGAACATCTTCGCCATAACTGGTCGCCCTTATCTATCTCTCAAAATATTTGCCCCTTACCACCGCCACATAAACCGCCCTGAGCAATAATAGTAAAATGACAAACCGCAAAAAATTACTAGAATAATTACAATTTTCATACAAAATATTTTATTAAAGCAGTAGCATTTAACTACTTTAATACAGAATCAATTGTAAAAGTTTAATTTCTCTAAAAGTTTATGCTAATTAAATAATGTAAATATTTTTCAAATCAATATTTTTCAAGAGCTCCATTTTCAGTACAATTTATAAACAACAATAGAAAACTTAGAAGTTCCTGAATATATAATAACTGAAGAGAGGACCTTTTAAGGCTTTAAACTGCATCTGAACTGCACAAATGTCCGAAATATAACTCTCTGCAGATAATTTACCAGAACACTCAGCATGGGCCCAAAGTCTACAGATCGTGCATCGATACCATATTTTGTCATTTTTTACGAATTCCTTACATATCAGAGATTATAAGAAATATATGTAAGGATCAGATCTAGTTCTTGGACGTCCTTTGTAATATGTTACGATAGTAACCATAACATAATGACATATGTGTGACAGATAGACGTAGTAATAAATGCTTATATGTGCTTGGATTTGTGTGTTTTAATTGATATTATTACGATATAAAGCGTTCTATCATCAGAAGTGGGATCCCTACACCTACAACTAATTTTGGCCAGTTTTTGTTGTTCCATACATAAAATATTTTGAAAATGATTGAAAAAAAGTGAAAATGACAGAAAGATTGAAAGTGCTATATTATAATTAAACTGTAAAAAAAAATTAATCCCAAAACGGTGCGTACCCATATTTGGTGTGCCACAATGATGAATAGAAGTTGAAATGTTCTGGAATGAATTTGGATAAAGTACGTTAAAACTTATAGCAAGGGCTGGAAAACATCCTACAAGATGCAAATAAATTTTCCGATAACATTGAAAAGGTTAAATAAAGAATAAGCTAAAGGTAGTATAGAAATCTGACGCCAAATAATAAGAGAATAATGAGGTATGGTATTTCGAATTTATTCTTGGTAATTTAGAAATTTTGGATAAAGACTTAACAAGAGAACTAGCTTTTACACAATTGCAAATTTAAAAAAAAATGTTTTAATCAAAATGAACGTGGTATTTTGGTTCTTCCAAGTTCAATAATAAAAAAGTACTAAGTTAAGTTTTTAACTGATGTAGTTATAGTGGAAACAGACAAAAATAGACAGCCGAAAGGTGTCAAAATTGTCTTGTAAGATATCAAAGATGTCTTGTCATTAAGTCTGTACTAATGGTACATATTGGATGAAAATGCTAATATAAATGACAGAGATTTTATAAATGATGCTCATGCTATGTAATACTAAATGTAAACTATGTAATATTGTGCACATTGCTTGCGCAGATCTTTTGTTACAGCAATTGCAGAAATCCAACAAGGACTAAAATAGTGGGAACCGTAGGGTTCTGCTTAATTTGACTTGTTTTGTCAATGCGATTTATAACAGACCAAGGTGCAGTGTACCGGAAATGACAAATGTAATGATCTGAAGAAATAAAGAAAAATAATAATATTGTCAGAATGGACGAGCGTTTGTCTTTAGTATAATACTAGCTGAGTGCCCGTGCTTCGCTACGGTATATTGACGGTCTGCCATCATCGTGCAATTATTATAAGTTATGATTCTCTGTAGATCACATTGCTAACTCTCTCCTCAAGTGTAGATTCACCACGTTGGAGGCTCATTAGTGTAAAATTTTCAGTTTGTTTCTAAACATGTGCACGGGTAACTTTTATAAGCAAAAACCTAATCGATATCTCATCTATCCTAAGAGATATTGAGGAATCCGTGAAAAACTATTTTACTCCTTTTCACCCCATAGGGGTCGAAAAATCCTTTCTTAGTGGGTTCTTACGTCATATCGAGAAATGTTTTCTTGGAATTTCTTATTTCTAATAAAAAATACTAATTTACCCTTTAGGAATGAAATTTAAAAAACTGTCAGAACACTATCGAAAGATTTTAAAAAGTCACCTATATGCTAGAAAGAAATGTTATAACTCAAGAAGCACAGGAGATATAAATGGTTCGATGCTTACGTTATGGCAGGAATATGTTCCCGGAATTCCATGTATCTAATCAAAAATATACCAATTTACCCCTTTATAGGTAAAAAAGAAAACGTTTAAAAGACTATAGAAAAAAAAAAGGTACGCCAAAAAGGAATATTATAACTCAACAAACCAAGATGTTACAAAAGATTATATAACTCGCCCTGATTTAATGTAGATTCGCCCCATTAAGTGTTGATTGCAACAAAATCCTAAATTACATTTTTATACATCCGTACGGGTAACCATAGTAAGTAAAAAGCAAGTCGTTATTTCATCAAGAGATATTGAGAAATCCATTATCACCCCCTAGGGGTCGAATTTCGAGAAATCTCTTCTTAGTGGTTGCCTACGTCATGGAAGAAATATAGTTCCCGAATTTAAATTGTCTACTAAAAAATACCAATGTACCAATGAAATTTAGGGTAATGTAAGAATAGCAATTTAGGGGTGAAATATAAAAAAAAAAACGGTCAAAATGAAATGACCTTGAAACTAATGATATTAAAAAGACACCTAAATGCGAAAAAGTACAACAAAGAGTGTAGATACAAAGGGTTCTATAATTCACCCGAATCTAGAATCGCCCTTTTAGGTTGATGATTAGAACACTGAAAGCAAAAATCAAATCAATATATCATTAGACCTAAGAGATAATGAAGAATCCAAGGAAAAACATTTTATAACTTTCCATCCCGTAGGGGTCGAATTTCGAAAAATTCCATATAAGCGGGTGCTTGTGACATGGAGGGAATATATTTCCTGAATTCCATATCTCTATGTCAAGGGACGTTCTTTCGAATAAAAAATACCAATTTACTCCTTTAGGGATGAAATTTAAAAAACTTCCAAAACGCTTCCTAAATATTTTAAATAGAAAATTATGTACCAAAATGGAATGTTATAACTCAGGAAATAAAAAGGTTTCTATAATTCACCCCAAATGTAGATTCACCACTTTAGGGGTTCATTAGGACAAAATCCTGAATTACTGTTTCAAAAATTTGTATGGGTAACCTTTGTAATCAAAAACCAAGTCAACATCTCATTGGTCGTAAGGTATATTGAGGAATTCTTCAAATCACATTTTACCCCTTAGTGCCCGAATTTCGAAAAATCTCTTTTTAGTGGGTGCTTACATCACGGAAGGAATATACTTCCCGAATTTCATGTCTCTATATCCAAGGGAAGTTCTATCGAATAAAAATACCCATTTACTCCTTTAGAGGTGAAATTTTAAAAAACTATCAAAATTTCGAGGTATTTGAAAAAGACACCTATGTGCCAAAAAGAAACGTTATAACTCAATTAACACAGGAAATACGACGGGTTGTTTAATTCACCCCGATTATAGATTTACCCCTTTAGGGGTTGATTAGGAAAGAATCCTGAAATACTTTTTCGGCATTTGTATAGGTAATCTTTATAAGCAAAAGCCAAGTCCATATCTTGGTCCAAGTCCATAAATTGGTCCTAAGAGATATTAAGGAATCCTTGATAACACATTTCACCCCTTAGGGGTTGAATTTCGAAAAATCCCGTCTTAGTGGGTGCTTACGTCATAGAGGGAATATATACTTTACGAATTTCATGTATCTTGTCCAGAGGACGTTCTGTCGGGTAAAAAATACACATTTACCCCTTTAGGGGTGAAATTTTGAAAATCTGTCAAAACCATTTAGAGGTATTTTAAAAAGAAACCGATGTGCCGAAAAAGAATGTTATAACTCAATAAACACAGGAAATACGAAGGGTTGTATATTTCACCCCGATTATAGAATCACCCCTATAGTGGTTGATTTGGACAAAATCCTGAAATAAGTTTTTCGGCATTTGTATGGGTAATCTTTTTAAGCAAAATCCAAGACGATATCTTATTGGTCCTAAGAGGTATTGATGAATCCTTGAAATCACATTTCACCCCTTTTCACTCCTTATGGGTTGAATTTCGAAAAATCCCGTCTTAATGGGTGATTACTTCATGGAGGGAATGTACTTTGCGAATATCATGTATGTATGTCCAAGAGATATTTTAAAAAGACATCTTTATGCCAAACAGGAATTTTATAACTCAACAAACACAGGAAATACGACGGGTTCTATAATTCTCCGATTGTAGATTCACCCTTTTAGGGAATGGTTAGGACAAAATCCTGAAATAAGTACTTCGACATTTATATGGATAACCTTTATAAGCAAAAACCAACGCGATATATTATTGCACCTAAGAGATATTGAGGAATACGTGAAAACACATTTTACCCCTTTTGACCCCTTAGGGGTTGAATTTCCAAAAATAATTTCTTAGGGGGTTGTTAAGTCATAAAAGGGATATACTCCCAGAATTTTATATTTCTCTGTCGAGACGACATTCTATCGAATAAAAAATACCAATTTACCCCTTTAGGGGTGAAATTTAAAAAAAACGGGCCAAACATTTTCTAATTATTTTAAAAGACACCTAATGCCAAACACAACACACACAGGAAATACGGAGGGTTCTATAATTCACCCCGATTGTAGATTCACTCTTTTAGGGGTTGATTAGTATAAAATCCTGAAAAATAAGTTTTTCAACATTTATATGGGTAGTCTTTGTAAGCAAAAGAAAAGCGATATATTATTGACCTAAAAAATATTGAGGAATCCGTGTAAATACATTTCATCCCTTTTCACCCCTGAGAGGTCGAATTTCGAAAAATCATTTCTTAGGGGGTTCTTAAGTCATAAAAGGGATATACTCCCCGAATTTTATGTTTTTTGTCTAGACGACATTCTATCAAATAAAAAATACCAATTTACCCCTTTAGGGGTGAAATTTAAAAAAACGGTCAAAACTCTTTCTAAATATTTTAAAATGACACCTATATGCCAAAAAGGAATGTTATAACACAATAAACACAGAAGATGCGAAGGGTTCTATAATTCACCCTGATTGTAAATTCACCCTCTAGGGGATGATTAGGACAAAATCCTGAAATAAGTTTTTCAATTTTTATATCGATAACCTTTATAAGCAAAAACCAAGGCGATATATTATTGGACCTAAGAGATATTGAAGAATCCGTGAAAACCCATTTTACCCCTTTTCCCCCCTTAGGGGTTGAATTTACAAAAATCCTTTCTTAGGGGGTTGTTACGTCATAAAAGGGATTACTCTCCGAATTTTATGTTTCACTGTCTAGACGACATTCTATCGAATAAAAAAAATCAATTTGCCCCTTTAGGGATGAAATTTAAAAAAAACGGTCAAAACACTTTCTGAATATTTTAGAAAGACACCTATAAGCCAAAAAGGAATGTTATAATACAATAAACACAGAAGATGCGAAGGGTTCTATAATTCGCCCTGATTGTAGATTCACCCTTTTAGGGGATGATTAGGACAAGATCCTGAAAAAAGTTTTTCAACATTTATATGGATAACCTTTATAAGCAAAAACCAAGGCGATATATTATTGGACCTAAGAGATATTGAAGAATCCGTGAAAACACATTTTACCCTTTTTCGCCCCTTAGGGGTTGAATTTACAAAAATAATTTCTTAGGGGGTCCTTACGTCATAAAAGGGATATACTCCCCGAATTTTATGTTTCTTTGTCTAGACGACATTGTATCAAATAAAAAATACCAATTTACCCCTTTAGGGGTGAAATTAAAAAAAACGGTCAAAACACTTTCTAAATATTTTAAAAAGACACCTATATGCCAAAAAGGAATGTTATAACAGAATAAACACAGAAGATGCGAAGGGTTATATAATTCACCCTGATTGTACATTCACCCCTTTAGGGGTCGATTAGGACAAAATCCTGAATTAAGTTTTTTAATATTTAGATGAGTAATCATTGTAAGCTAAAATCAAGTCGATATCTTATTGGACCTAAGAGATATTAAGAAAACCGTGAAGCCACATTTTACCCCTTTTAACCCCCTTTTCACCCACTTAGAGAATGAGTTTCGAAAAATCAGTTCTTAGTGGGTGCTTACGTCATGGAGGGAATATACTCGCCGAATTTCATGATTGTAGGTTCAGTGGTTTGGGCTGGGCGTTGATTATGAGTAGGTAGCTTAGTTACGATTTTATATATATAGATTTGCGTTCTAAGACTTGAGCCCTAAAATATGAAATTCTAGTTTTGATATTTGAGATTTGATAACTAAGATCTGAATTAGAGATTTAAGTTTTGAATTTGAGCGTTTATTGGAAATAGTAAATGACAGATCACTGTGGTCGGAACGGCAAAATAAACTGATAGATAGTTGAGTTGAGAATTGATAGCTTGTTGAGTACCACAAGACAAACTGTGTAATGCTGATGATGAGACACTGTGAGTGCAGGATGATAAGGCACTGGTGTAGAGCAACGATAGTCACTGAGCTTGTTGGGTACTGTAGACAACTTATAATGAAAGAAACTGATAAATTGTTACTGAGTATCTGAGCTTGTTGATCTACTACTATACTTCTGGAAGGTTCAGTTTTAAGCAAATAAATATTTTTACTAACTGATACTCGTTCATATTTGATTTTGTGAAAGATCAATTTTGCGCCCAAATTGCTCTATTTACAGATTATGACTTAGGTGAAGACATCCAGGAGTTCGGTGGAACGAGCTTGGTAGAACTCTGTAGAGTCAGAGAGTTTGGTGGAAATATAGATCTTATTAAAATATAAGAGAGCCGCGAGGACGTGACAGGAGCAGGACGGCCGTGTTAGAATAGCAAGTTGTTTTATTTTCCAGTTAAATTTGTAGATGCCGCGAGGACGCGGCAAGATCAAGACGGCCGTGTAAGGATCAGATCTAGTTCTTGGACGTCCTTTGTAATATGTTAGGATAGTAACCATAACATAATGACATATGTGTGACAGCTTGTAAATAGACGTAGTAATAAATGCTTATATGTGCTTGGATTTGTGTGTTTTAATTGATATTATTACAATATTTTAATCATATACATATATAGAGATTTATTTTCATCCATATCGATATCGTCACTGCTGTCATCATATATATCTTGCACAGATTCCTCATCTTCTAAGTACCTCAGTTTTCGTTTATATTTATTAAAACCAGACTTCTGATTGTTATTCTTTTTTGTTATTCGGTCTTCTTTTAGCATCAGTCTTATAAATGTTTTTTTAAAATATTTCTTTTTGAAATAATTTGTTTCAATGGCGTCTCTGTAAGTACAGTTGCATGTTGTTTCTCCCTTGATCCTTTTCTTCCTTGACTTGAAGGTCCAGGTAACGGACCTACGTCAGTAAATGTGCTCATGTTTAAATTAGGATCAATTTGATTTTCATTTGACAAATTTTGGGTAATCTTAGTGAAAGATTAATCGTCTGTTATTACAATTTCTTCTTGAGCTATCAAAGTTCATCTTACTGTCATTACTCCAAAGCGTATTAATCTGAAAAAAATACAAATTTCTGGGAAAATAGAAATAATTAAAATAAAATATAGTCGTAGATAAACAGTTTAGTTTACGGCTTCTTCCTACGGCTTAGCTCAAACTGGTAACCGACGAGTTCATCGAAAATCAATTCATCGAATGATCAATTCATGGAAAAAAAATATTTTGTAAATATTTGAGAGGAATGCCGAGGGGATCGGAAAGTCAAAAGAGCAGTGGTCAATAAAAGTAGACAGACTAAGAAATAATTGCCTAAATTTTTTTATATGGTTTAAAAAAAGGTAAATAAAGTGACACAGTGTTTGAATATAAATAAAGAAATATAATAAGAAAACTTATATAATAAAAGAAACAAATGTTTTGTTTTTAAGGTTTAATAAGACAGGTTATGGGCAATTGCATGCAAATAATTTTTATAAATTCATACACAATGATACGCATTTTAATTGGGATAATATGGGGGAAAATAAAGTACTATGCGCCTAATAACAGGGTAATTAGGTTAGGTTTAGTTAGTAAAAGTCTAAAACCGGGTGGAGCGAGTTACCCATTTTCTAGTTTAAGGACAAAGCACTATTTTAGGTTAGGTTGGTAAGGGTTTTGTTAGAAGAAGCCGAGCGAAGCGAGCTACCTATCTTCTAGTTTAATGTCAAAACAATATCTTAGGTTAGGTTAGTAAGGGTTTGGTTAGAAGAAGCCGAGCGAAGCGAGCTACCCATCATCTAGTTTAATGACAAAACAAACTCACACTAACATAACAATGCCACCTGTTTAGAATCACCGTACATTGAACAAGTCATGTGTGGTATAGTAAATATGAATAGTAAAACTATGTACATAACACACAACCCTTAAGACTTAACAGATGGGGAAATACCATTTTTATAATCCTTTAAGAATGAGTGTATTAAGTACATTTATGATCCCATTAACCGGGTTTTTCTGATCTAAGGAGCCCTGTTCGATTTCAAAATAATCCAACAGGTACCTTTTACCTGGCGCATTTTCTGAATGGAAAATTTAAAAATTATTAATAGACCAAGTATGATAGTTATTTAATAAGTGTAGTCTGTCAACTTTTATTGACCACTGTTTTTTTGGCTTTCCGGTCCCCTCGGCATTCCTCTCAAATATTTTTTTTTCGATGAATTGATCATTCGATTCATTGATTTTCGATGAATTGATTTTCGATGAACTTACCGTGAATCGCTCAAACTGACTAGGCACACTTTGCTACAGAACTTCATGAAAGATGGTTTAAGAAAGTAAAAATGAATACATAAGAAATGAGTTGTTAATATTTATTGTATTTTAAAT
The DNA here is from genome assembly GCA_963971575.1 of Liopterus haemorrhoidalis. NCBI lineage: Eukaryota > Metazoa > Arthropoda > Insecta > Coleoptera > Dytiscidae > Liopterus > Liopterus haemorrhoidalis. The sequence continues at coordinate 20,034,874 of OZ020614.1, read as the reverse complement.
TGATAATTATACATTAATAAAAATATATAAATATAAAAAATATTACATGAAATTTTGTACAATAACTTCTGAAATAACTTTTACTAAGATTCTCTTTCAGTAAAAGATAAAGACAAAAGTTTATTTATAAAGGATACAATTAAGGACGTACTATAAGTATGAAGGAATTACAAAAAAATAAAATAAATAATAATAATAGAAAAGGGAACTTGGATGAATTTGAGTTAAATCTCGTGATGGCGTTTAGATTCACAAGTTAAGAATTTTTAAAATAGTAATTTAAGATAAGTCTTGAAAGTACTATTAAATCATAAAAAAATATATCTTAAAGAGTCGTTTAATTAGTTGTAGTTGGTTTAGAATTAACGCAAAGTAATATACCATTGTGACAAGGAAAAAATATTGCATTGATTTTTTAACCATCTAAATATTTTACAGCAAATTTCTACTCCCTCCGTCCGAAAATATGGTATACAATTTGATATTTGTCTTTTCCAAAAATATGATATACATTTACAATTTTATTTAATTAGAATGATTTTATTTATGAAATAGTTACAAATATCTAGCGAAACAAAGAATAATACAAAAAGTTTTAATTTAACAAGGACGTTGCTGTCTCCACAGCTTGAATGGAACATGATAATGTTGTTTGTAATCGTCCATTAAGATTAAGTTTTGCCTTATTAATGTGCGGAATCTTATAGAAACTCCCTCCTTTTGCTAACATGGCTGCTTCTAGACAAGTTTGCAATGTTACAAAAACATTATCAAAGATTTGTATGTTTAATGCATTTTGTACGCATTCAATCAGTTCGTCGATTGTATTCGGTGAAGCTGTATGTTGTAAGGATTGTACCTATACAATTGAAAAAGCCAAGATCCACATTAAAATCTAGACTATTTGGCGGTTGTGATTTAAGTCGATTTGGAACTTCTTTGCAATTCAACACAATTTTGATCAAAATTCGCCATTTTATTAGAACAGCGGGTGGCACTTTAATTTTTCTAAAATACGCGTTTTTTTTTTTCTGATTACTTTTGACATATGCAATACTATTTGCGCGCTATTTGTTTATTAGTTGCCTAGCAACCAGTTATTCAGAAATAAAAACAAAAAAGATCAAGATAATATTACTTTCGTTAATCCCATATTTTTACCGACCGCCAACATATACTTGTAGATATAAGGGAGGTATTGTGATCATATCGATTTTGACATTTCGAAATTTCGATGGATCTCCACGAATTGAAGTCCCTACATATCGTTTTGACTATTTTTAGCAGGATGTCTGTCGGTCCGTGTACACGTGCAGAGCAAATTCGGCTAAAAGGATTTTTATGAAACTTCATATTTAAGCTTTTGACAGCAATGGCAGGAGTTGATCAACTTTTGATAAAAATCGGTTAACTAAAAATGGGAGTTTACTCGTGTCGGTTTTAAGAGTTTTGCGAATATTTCGGAACAGAGAAATATTTCGAAAAAATTTATTTAACAAAACTTGCTATAAAAGCAATAACTAACAACTTTTATTTGAGACATTTTTTGATAAAGCAGCATAAATTAAACAAGTACTTTGTGATAGCGGTCGGTCCTGTGGTGGCCACAGCTGATTTTTTTAAGTAATGTATACCATATTTTCGGACAGAGGAAGTACTATTTAAATAAGGTTTTATTTCGGGTCAAAATTCTAAACTATAATTTCCTTGGAATTTAAAAGCATTTTCAAGGACATTATCTTATACCATGAGTTCAAAAAGTAATTACATAAGGTTGGCTATGGAAAAATGAAATAATGTCTACTGCAAGCTTTAGATTAATTAACTGTCATCACTGTTGTTTTATGTCAAAAGTTTATATTGTTATATAAAGATTGCAGTAGACATTATTTTATTTTTCAATGTAATAATATGTACCGTAAACATGAGAAAATAACCAGATATTTGGTTGTGGTTAGTAATGATTTTTGTTGGTGATTATTTAAGGGACACTTTATTCAAATGACAGTTCTGTTTAAAACCATAATCTCAATATTCTGTGGTTTTCTGCACATTGCATATGTATATGTAAATATGCATCAACAATATTTATTAAACGAGATACTTTTAACTGATTCACCGTCGGTTGAAAGTGATGATGATGAATTTATCATGGATTATTTGAACAGAGGACAATTTCGCGCCATAACAAACTGGAGGGGAGTAAGAAACCAAGAAAAACCAGGATTTGATCTTGGTTCTTTTGGTTAAAAATCAATCTAGCAAATTTAAACAACCGCATTTCGTAAATTAAATTTATCAGAAATTTTGTATTTTCGAAAAGAAAATCGTTTTCTTTGTTAAAGTCTGGTATTTACGGTACATACTATTAATATATTATTTACATTTGCAGTACATCTCTGGATTTCAGTGAAGATTTAACTTGAAATTTAATTTATATGTAAATATAAATAAATAAATTAAAATATCTCGAAGAAATTAAAGATGAAGATGCAGTTCTTAGCGATAAAAACTTTTATACATACAAACTTTGAATATAAAAAATATTTGCATACATTTTCAGAAGCATTGTTATATTACAATATTTGCTATTTTACAAAAAATAAAAATTAGTAATATGTATAAATTGGAAGCTGTTTCTACATTTAATTTTTAAATGCGAAAATAATTACTCTCAAAGCAAAAACAATTCTAACGATTTCTCCAATCTTTTGCACTATTATTAAATGCATATCACAGTTACTTATTTTTTTGCACCATTCGCATTTATAGAAATTCAATTTGAATAATTAATGCCAACAAAAGTATCAGGAATTAAAAATTAAAATGTATATCCTTTATCTTCAACCAAAACAATAACTTATCTTACGATGCAGGTTTTAATTTTTAAAATCAGGACATTTGTTGCGATCTCAGAACACCAGAAACATAAGAAAAGTGTTAAAAAGCCTTAAAAGGACTGTAGTGTAGGGTATGAGGCAGTATACGGGTATACCTTCTGCTTTGTTTCGAATTAATAGCGTATACTCTATGCTTGTGTATTATACACAGAGCCGCAGTAAGGAAAACTTGCGCTAGGGACAGAACCGTGTTTTGGCGCCCTTGCCAAATAAAAAGAAGGTTCTCACCTCTCAAAATTCAAGTGATGAGCAAAACAAAAAAAGGTCCTCACCTCTCAAAATCCAAGTGACAAGCAAAAAAAAAGGTCCTAATCTCCCAAAATCTAAGTAATGAGCAAAAAAAAAGTCCTCACCTTCGCAATGGCGCACCTTAATCAAGCCCGTCAGCGCGCTTTTCTTTAGTGCGCCCAGAGCCATCGCCCCCTCCGCCCCCCCTTACTGCGGCTCTGATTATACAGGGTGCCCGTTTTGCCTAATCATTGAGATCTCGTGAACCGTAACAGATACGAAGTCAGTTGAATTGGGGCAAAGTATTAGTTTGTCACTTTAATAGTGGATTTGGTTTTCCGAAAAAGTGCACAAGTCACTAAATACGAGCACAAAACTCTTTTTGGTCGATTTACTTCTTGGCTTATAACTTTTTTGTTTCAATTCATAGTATTTTCTAATTTGCACGTTCTAGAAGCACTTTTTTACGAAGAATTCACAGCCGTCCTCAAAGTTTTTAAAGCTCGTCATTTTAGAGAAATGCATACTAACTTTCAATTTTCATATGGGGCTCAAAGTTGTCTTTAAATGCATTAAATTTAGACTATAATAGCAACTGACCAACTGGTAAATATTCATTGTTCCCAAAGTCTGGCGCCGCCCTAACGTTACCAGAAGCTCAATCTTTCAACTTATTATTGAATAAAGCTCTAATCTATATGAAATACAAATATACAGCTGAACGACTCTTTCTTTTATTACAGGAGCAGTATTAGAGGAGCAGTGCAGGATAAATGCAGTATTCCTTAAATAATAGATGTTATGACGTTTCATAAAAATAAATTTCGTATGTTTATATATCCACTATATTTTGAGCTTTTTTACTTATTATGGTATAATTACAAACATTCGGCTTGAATCTTTAGGGGCGGTCCGGACCCACTGGACCCCCCACCCCGTGTGCGCCCTGGCCAGATTGGGCACCGATCGACTTCTCTCTTTCGAAACCTAAAAAATATTTAGCTGGAAATAGTTTTCGGTCGGCTGAGGAGGTCATGAACTACGTAAATGATTATTTGGAGAATCTCGAAAAAAAAAAAACAATATAGGTTGAAGGCATACAGGTACTCCATCATCGCTGGACAGTGTCTAGAGTTAAGAGGTGATTATGTAGAGAAATGAAAATTGTATTAAATTAAAAAAAATCTTTCATTTTCATTCGCAATAGTTTTCATCCCGATCGAAGTCTTGATCAATAAGAAATGATAACTAGGATAACACTGCTGATTATTTCATATTATATTTTGTATACACTGGATGGGGGTTCACTTTTCTGGCACTATCTTCAATACCTTTTCTCTGCAAAATTCAACAAATTTTTGTGATGTGATTTTTTTAAGTATAACAGGATAAATGCACAAAAATAACTAATCCTTTTTGTCTTCCCAACAATAAATATAATATATTAATATTTCATTTAATTCAACAAAATTGTAAAAAATATAAATAAATTTAATAAAAAAAATACTTAACTAACTGATTGATCAAAAATGGCAAATCCAAATATTATTTGGTATAAAAAAAATTGAATGTAACAAAACAAGATCATTTTTATAATAAATGGTCAAAACAAACGCACAAAATTTTGAGATATGGCACGTCAAAATTTGACTTCATGTTTGACCATGACAATTTTTCAATCAAAATTGATCTAAATTGTTAATAAATTGAAGAATTGTACTGCCGCTAGTGATTTTAACCAGAACTGTAGCGTTGATAACAATTTTAGTTTACTGGAGTCAGAAAAAATGGACAATCTCCAACTAAATGTAAATGGCGGTTATTAACGTTTTTGAAATTTTCATAAATCGGTATGTATCGTATTTTAAACTTATGCATACGACCTGTATATATGAAAGAGGAAAATTGTTTATTTGTTTGCTATACACTACTAGGTCCTTTGATTGATTTGGCCCACATTTTGCATACTCTTTAGGAACTTGCGGAAGTGATGGCGCATAGAAATATCTAGGGTTTCGTAGGTATAACCAAGAAATTTTAGGCACTCCTAAGCCCTTTGACCGATATGGACTAAATTTTGCAAAGATACTCTTTAGGACCCTACGGAAGTAATAGCGCATAAAAATACGTAGGATTTCGTAGGTATAAGCATGAAATCCTAGACCCTTTGACCGATCTGGACTAAATTTTGCAAAGATACTCTTTAGGACTCTACGGAAGTAATGGTGCATAGAAATACGTAGGATTTCGTAGGTATAAGCATGAAATCCTAGACCCTTTGACCGATCTGGGCTAAATTTTGCAAAGATACTCTTTAGGACCCTACGGAAGTAATGGCGCATTAAAATACGTAGGATTTCGTAGGTATAAGCATGAAATCCTAGACCCTTTGACCGATCTGGGCTAAATTTTGCAAAGATACTCTTTAGGACCCTACGGAAGTAATGGCGCATTAAAATACGTAGGATTTCGTAGGTATAAGCATGAAATCCTAGACCCTTTGACCGATCTGGGCTAAATTTTGCAAAGATACTCTTTAAGACCCTACGGAAGTAATGGCGCATTAAAATATGTAGGATTTCGTAGGTATAAGCATGAAATCCTAGACCCTTTGACCGATCTGGGCTAAATTTTGCAAAGATACTCTTTAGGACCCTACGGAAGTAATGGCGCATTAAAATACGTAGGATTTCGTAGGTATAAGCATGAAATCCTAGACCCTTTGACCGATCTGGGCTAAATTTTGCAAAGATACTCTTTAGGACCCTACGGAAGTAATGGCGCATAGAAATACGTAGGATTTCGTAGGTATAAGCATGAAATCCTAGACCCTTTGACCGATCTGGACTAAATTTTGCAAAGATACTCTTTAGGACTCTACGGAAGTAATGGTGCATAGAAATACGTAGGATTTCGTAGGTATAAGCATGAAATCCTAGACCCTTTGACCGATCTGGGCTAAATTTTGCAAAGATACTCTTTAGGACCCTACGGAAGTAATGGCGCATTAAAATACGTAGGATTTCGTAGGTATAAGCATGAAATCCTAGACCCTTTGACCGATCTGGGCTAAATTTTGCAAAGATACTCTTTAGGACCCTACGGAAGTAATGGCGCATTAAAATACGTAGGATTTCGTAGGTATAAACATGAAATCCTAGACCCTTTGACCGATCTGGACTAAATTTTGCAAAAATACTCTTTAGGACCCTACGGAAGTAATGGCGCATAGAAATACGTAGGATTTCGTAGGTATAAGCATGAAATCCTAGACCCTTTGACCGATCTGGGCTAAATTTTGCAAAGATACTCTTTAGGACCCTACGGAAGTAATGGCGCATTAAAATACGTAGGATTTCGTAGGTATAAACATGAAAACCTAGACCCTTTGACCGATCTGGACTAAATTTTGCAAAAATACTCTTTAGGACCCTACGGAAGTAATGGCGCATAGAAATACGTAGGATTTCGTAGCTATAAGCATGAAATCCTAGACCCTTTGACCGATCTGGGCTAAATTTTGCAAAGATACTCTTTAGGACCCTACGGAAGTAATGGCGCATTAAAATACGTAGGATTTCGTAGGTATAAACATGAAATCCTAGACCCTTTGACCGATCTGGACTAAATTTTGCAAAAATACTCTTTAGGACCCTACGGAAGTAATGGCGCATAGAAATAAGTAGGATTTCGTAGGTATAAGCATGAAATCCTAGACCCTTTGACCGATCTGGGCTAAATTTTGCAAAGATACTCTTTAGGACCCTACGGAAGTAATGGCGCATTAAAATACGTAGGATTTCGTAGGTATAAGCATGAAATCCTAGACCCTTTGACCGATCTGGGCTAAATTTTGCAAAGATACTCTTTAGGACCCTACGGAAGTAATGGCGCATAGAAATACGTAGGATTTCGTAGGTATAAGCATGAAATCCTAGACCCTTTGACCGATCTGGACTAAATTTTGCAAAAATACTCTTTAGGACCCTACGGAAGTAATGGCGCATAGAAATACGTAGGATTTCGTAGGTATAAGCATGAAATCCTAGACCCTTTGACCGATCTGGGCTAAATTTTGCAAAGATACTCTTTAGGACCCTACGGAAGTAACGGCGCATTAAAATACGTAGGATTTCGTAGGTATAAGCATGAAATCCTAGACCCTTTGACCGATCTGGGCTAAATTTTGCAAAGATACTCTTTAGGACCCTACGGAAGTATGGCGCATAGAAATACGTAGGATTTCGTAGGTATAAGCATGAAATCCTAGACCCTTTGACCGATCTGGGCTAAATTTTGCACAGTTACTCTTTAGGATCCTCTGTAAGAAAAAGCGTAAAAAATAAATACTATTGATGACTTTTTGAAAATTGTAATTTTAATATTTTGGCGCGTCTAAATAGTTGAAAAATACAGCGAGAGGACAGGAGTTTCCTTTAAATAGTTGATCAAACGGCTGTATTAACACCATACACATTTGTTCAACAACGAAATTGTTCGTACCTCGGAATTTCGGAGTTGGTGGTTATAAAAACTACGCAGTCTACAGAGTCTGAGTAAACAAAATTTTCGGAGTCGGAGTTGGTAAAAACAAAAATTTCAGAGTCGGAGTTAGTGATTACAAAAATTTCAGAGTCGGAGTTGGTGGTTACAAAAATTTCGAAGTCCGAGCAAACAAAAATTTCGGAGTCGGAGTTGGTGATAACAAAAATTTCGGAGTCGGAGTTGGTGCTAACAAAAATTTTGGAGTCGGAGTTGGTGCTAACAATAATTTTGGAGTCGGAATTGGTGGTGAAAAAATTGAAGTTTGACCAACTCCACAGCCCTGGTTTTAACTAGAGGTTATCAACTACGGTTCTGATTAAATAACTTCTTTCACTTTGCAATTACCAATCATAAATTCATATTTAATTTACTTATAAAAAAGCATATCCAAAAATTAGAATAGTTATGCATGCAATATAACCACAGACTATCAGTGGCGTACGCAAGGGGGGATTATGGGGATAAATCCCCTCTCGAAAATTCAAAAAGAACTAAAATTATAATTAACGCATTTCAAAACTGGTTTTTTTAAAAATATGTTTAAATAGACCATATTAGTAAATACGTTACAAAATGAGCTTCCGTGCTGCAGCCTTTCTGTTGGTTTCCTTTTAAGTGAAATAAGCATGTTGTTTTTTTTTTTTTTTTTTTTAATTGTATTTTGGAAGTATAAATTAAATTTTCAAAGTAAGAGAATGCTGCATATCAAAACTACAAGTCAATATTTATTTATTAAAATTCTTATTTTATAGATTATAATTTAATATGTTATTATTTTTGCAGAACAATATTATTTTGCAGGTTAATTTTGAAAAATTTACGTTAATAATCGTTATTATGGCAAGTAACATAGCAATAAGTCTGTCTGCCATTTCTAAATAGTTTGAAGAAACAACATGTTCCTATTTTAACCATTATTGTTTTTCATTTACATCTGTCAAAAAACTTAAAATTTGCAATTAAGAAAGTGGCTGTAATGGTTCCAATTTGTAGCAAAACAATACACCATTCTGAAACAAAATATTAATGATTTTGTTTGTTTTTGATAGTTTTAATTAAATAAATACTTAAGATATTTCGATTTTCATATTATTTAAAAACGTAACCTATAAATATATCTTCGAATCCTTATTTATATATTTATAAAAACATTATTCTATAATATAAGGTATCTGAACTGTATATATTAGTGTATACTTATCAAAGAACTATATTTTTTGCTCCAAAATTGAAAATATTCATAAAAGGTAACAAAAGTAATGACACATGTATTTTAAATCTGCAAAAAAATTCCAAAGGAAACCGTTGTAAGATAGCAGCACATGTATGTGACGTCTCACTAATATGATCTATTCCAATGTAGTGAAAATCCCACCCTGAAATGTTTTTCTAATGTAAAACTAATTTCGTGTTATTTTTTTACGGCAAGTATTCGGCATTTTATTACAATTCTCCAGTTTTTATAAATTTGTCTTGTACATTTTTTTTACAGGTCATAAATGACAAAAGTTGTAATTTTTTTCTTACATAATGGCTAAGCGAAGCAATATTAAACATGACTATACAATGCAATAAACAAGATAACACACGATCATATTTTAACATTTAATAAATAATTGTATGATAAATACTAACATTCATTTGTTACTTGTAATAATTTTGCTTACAAAATACTATATTTATAGCACAAAAAAATATAATTTGTAATATTATTTAAGCAGAACTGATACATATTTAGGTCATTTACAACAAATAAGAATATAATTACATAGAAAATATATATATTTTTCGATACTTATTTGTGTAATTTTCAGATGTTAATTCGTAAGTCATTTTTTGTTTAAATATAGACATTTTTACTGTAAGATTAATGGAAATTACATTCATAGAGATACTAAAACGATGTTCATTAAGACATTTTACGAATTCTTAATAAGACACCACCTTCTGGAAGTTTCTTCATCATGCCCCAAACTTCAATTCTAGTCATTTTATTTACATCTACGTTATTTACGCCAACTAATTCATCACCTGCTTGAAGTTCACCACATTTTTCAGCAGCGCCACCTAAAATATAATTAAATTCACTAAATAAGTACTCCCTGCGTCCGAAAATATGGTATACATTTTAATTATTTTTCTTGTCCGAAAATATGATATACATTTACAATTTGAATTAATTAGAATAATTTTATTTATGAAATAGTTACAAATATCTAGTAAAACAAACAATAATACAAAAAGTTTTTTTGTTTTAATTTCTAAATAAATGGTTGCTAGGCAACTAATTAACAAATGGCGCGCATATGGTTTTGCATATGTCAAAAGTAATACAAAAAAAAAAAAAAAACGCGTATTTTAGACCAATTAAAGTGGCACCCGCTGTTCTTGCAAATTTTGATCAAAATTGTGTTGAATTGCAAGAAAGAAGTTCCAAAATTTAAATCTCAACCGCCAAATCGTCCAGATTTTAATGTATTAAATTTTGGCTTTATCAATTCTATACAATCCTTACAACATACAGCTTCACCGAATACAATCGACGAACTGATAAGGCATTAAACATACAAACCCTTGATAATGTTTTTCTAACATTGCAAACTTGTCTAGAAGTAACCATGTTAGCAAAAGGAGGGAATCCCTATAAGATTCCACACATTAAATATTCCAAAGACAAAACTTCATCGTAAGGGACGATTACAAACAACATTATCATGTTTCATACAAGCTGTGGAGACAGCCACGTCCTTGTTAAATTAAATTTTTTTGTATTATTCTTTGTTTTACTAGATATTTGTAACTATTTCATAAATAAAATCATTCGAATTAATTAAAATTGTATATGTATATAATATTTTCGGATAAGAACAAAATCGGTTTTGATTACGGTTAATAAAAAAGTTAAAAAAATAACGGAGAACCGTTTTTTAAAACTTTTTTTAATCAGTTTCTAGCCCTGCTATTTAAAAATATAATTTGGAGCACATTACCTGTAAATATTTTTTTAATAACAAGTGGTTTGTTTCCTGTTGGTGAATCATATCCTCCATCCAAACTAAAACCTAATCCAGCCTTATCTTTAATAAGCGTTACATGAATTGGTGCAATTTTTTCTGTAGGTGTAGATTCTTTAGACATGGTGAGACTACTTGGTTGTGAACTTGATTCTGGTGATGACTTTGGAGATACTTTTGATGTTCCATTTTGAGGCGGAGTGATTTTCTGTGGAGCCTCGTTACGTGTAATTACTAAAGTAACTTCAGTACTAGGAGCCTGAAATAATAAACACATATTTACCAAAATAAAAAAATTACATAATCGAAAAATATTTTTTTCCAGTAATGTTCAAAGATATCGATACGACAGTTACGCTAGAATTATTAAAAATGAAATCAGGTAGTCCGTGGAATACAAAAGGTAGCATTTTCATTTTATGCAGTTATCAACCTGTCATTCGAAGTTAAATTGTAAAAGGTAGGTTAGTTAGAACTCGGTTAATTTATTTATTAAAGTATCTTTGTGAGTCAAAATATGGAAGTAACCAGAGAGCATTTTCGAATCATGATTTATTAAGATTTTAAAGAAGATTTGCCATTTCGGACCATAAGACTTGTCCATAAATTTGGGGTGCGTCTTATCGTTGTCACCGGACGATAAGACGCACGTTGGTGCGTCTTATGGTCCAAAAAAAGGTGATTTTTACGCAGAAAAATCGACTTATAATTGGCGCGTCTTATGGTCCGAAGGTATAGGTGCGTTGTTTAAAAAATGTGCGATGCTAGTGTGGAATCAATTTAGATCGCATAAAACAGAATCAACCAAGAAAATATAATAGAAATGAATACAGAATTAGCTGTCATTTCTGGAGGCCTTACAAGTCAACCACAACCCTTTGATATGTCGAGTAATAAACCATTTAATAATTTTATGTGGGAAGAGTGGAACAAACGAATGATAAAGACAAATCATGATGTTACAACAGGTCGTATCAAACGGACAATTTCAGAAGTACTTGGGTAAAAAATTCATGGGAAACTATAAAAAGACGATTATAACGTCTTTTAAGAAGTGCGGTATAAGCAACGCATTGGATAGTATCCAAGATGACTTGGTTTTTGAATAGATTGACAATAGTTCAGACGAAAATAATACGAACAGTGACATTAACGAGACGGGTGATAGTACAGAGAGTGAATATGAACAGAATGTTGCTGCTACAAGTTATCGTAATAATATATATATATATATATATATATATATATATATATATATATATATATATATATATATATATATATATTTAATTGTCTCATAAATTTGGGGGACGCACAAAAGACGTCTTATAGTCCATATGTGTGTCTTATGGTCCAAAAATACTGTAACTGCTTATGAGTGCACAGAAAGTTTAGATTCAGTTTTTAGTGAACAAGCACCTCCTTTGGCTGCAATTTACCGCTGGTATAAAGAATTTGAACGAGATAGAAATTCAGTTCAACACCAAAAAGGAGCAAGGTGTCCTCCTACAGCAGTTACAGAAAAAAACATTGCTGCTGTTAAGAAACTAATTGAAGAAGACAATAAAGCTACTTATGCGGTAATATAACATCAACTTAAGATTGGATCCTCAGCTATTAACAGAATTATACACGATTACCTACATTTAAAAAAGTTGTCAGTCTTTTTGTCCCACATCGTAGTTTCCAAAAGGCGGCTGCTTAAAATAAACTTTGAAACTTAAATAGTGACGGGCAATCATTTTTTATCAAAAACTGTGACAGGTGACGAAACTATTATATATTCCTTTTTTTTGCGTACTTATACGCCGAGAGAGTCGTGTACGGATTTATGAAGATGGGGAACTCCAACAATAACCAAGAAGCAGCGAGCCATTAAAATAGTAATGTAGGTAGTATTCTTTAGAAGTACCTGGTAAAGGCAATTAAGCTGGATGGACAGAAGTCACAGTTAAATGGTACACTGAAAAATATTTGCCTGTAGTGCTCAGAAGAGTTTTAGAAGAGTTTTAAGGGATTATGTTACATCATTATAATGCGTCTTCCCATAGGGCAGCTTCAACTCAACAGCTTGGCGGAAAAAATATAAAAGTAATAGAACACCCGCCATACTCATCTGATTTGGTTATGTGCTACTTTTGGATATTTTTTGAGTACAAAAAATTACGGGGTAGAAGGTTTTCGTGTGAGGAAGAGTTTAATCAATTCATGATTATTTTGAAGGTATCCCGAAAGAAGATTGGTTGTGAGCTGTTAAGAAGTGGAAGGAAAGAATGGCCAAGTGTATTATTATTGAAGGGAAATACTTTGAACATGTTTAAAATAAAATCATAAAAAATATGAACCATTTGTCTTATTCTCAATTCTAGCGTCATCCTCGTATAATAACTTACTTTTAATATATCCACCGATTCTTTATGTGTAACACCGACCATACTCTTTCCATTTATTGATATGATCTGTACACCTTTCTTCAAGCGTCCATCTTTATGAGCTGGACTGCCATTTAAAACTTTGTGTACCTGAAATAAATGTATAAATACATAAATGCAGCGTTCGGCATAAGCTAATAATCTACACAAGAAACGTTCGTCATAATGTTTCTGTGTGCTCTGCGCTGCACGAAGATCGTTAGGCAAATATCGTGCAGTGCAGTTTGTGTTGCACACTCGTCACAAGTTTAGAGCATGCGGCAATCTGTCCAATAGTGTTTTTCGCGGTAAAAATATTATTTTTTCTACAAAACAAAATGAGTGAAAACAATCAAGATATCATTGTTTATGCCTGCAGCATTTGCAAAATAAATAGTACAGACATCATGATCATTTATTCCTTCTCTAGAGGAAATTGATCTTGTCCTTCACTCTACAGAGTTAACTCTGCACAGTTATGACGAACGCACCACTTGATGCTAAGTTTCTGTTAAGGGCAACTTAAATAACAAATTATAAAGATTTGAAATTTACCGTGATGGCTTTCGATTCGTAATCAGTCCCTCCTGTTAATGTTATTCCAATACTTTGACCAGGAGTTTCTCTATTTAGTAATACAACTTCAACATTGCCATTTTCTTCCAAATGTTGACTAGTGTCAGGCAGACCAAGTTCCTACAAAAAAATAAATTACTAATCAACAACAAACTTGTGACATAAATCGCTGTACATTTATTACTTTAATATCCATATTTTTACTTTTGAAATTTCAAAACAAAATCAAATTTTATATAAAATAATGAAAAAGGAAATATATATATATATATATATATATATATATATATTTCACTACTAGCTTTAGAACGTAAGTACTATTGTTTTTCTTATTTTTAATCTATGTGTACAGTCTGGGACTAAATTAGGTAAGTGCTAGTAGTAAATAATAGTTATTTATATATCTAGGGAGTAAAGTGATGGTTTAATCCCGAGAATGTAAGTAATGCCCGAGACGACCGAAGAGAGTCGAGAGTATTTTCATTTGAGGGATTAATGCACTTTATTCCCGAGATACATACAAAACTTTTCTCACGACGATCAGTTACAATTTATTCAATCAATTTGAAATTTGATTTCATATAATTTTCAAACAGAAATCAATACGCGGTTATTGTTATGCTGCTACGGAGACGGTTTGTTTATATTATAAGAAATAGAACTTGTTTATGTCACGTTGAATTTGCTAATATTGAATAAGTGTTTTAAATTTAATATATGGTCTGGGAAAAAGTTCGTGGCATTTTTGCCGATAGACGGCGCCAATTGCAAATAACTCAGGAAACACAGATCGCAGCGACACCACTAAGCGCTCGTTGGAAACGTGACAGTTCGAGCGTTACTTTGAGTGTCTAAACATCAAAATTTGTGCAGTGGTTGGAAAGTTGTTTACGTTTGAAAATGGAGAAAAGTAATGAAAAATTGCGCTATATTTTGCAATATTATTACAACAAAGGGAAGAACGTTTCTCAGGCTTGTGAAAAATTTGTGCTGTGTACGGTGAAGGTACTTTATCAAAATCTGCTGCGCGGAAATGGTTCGCTCGCTTTCGTTCTGGTAATTTTAATGTGAAAGATGACTCACGCTCTGGTCGTCCAATTAGTGAAAAAGCTGATGAAATTCTTGCAAAAGTGCAGCAAGATAGGCATATCAGCAGTGTCGATATTGGTACGGAGCTAGGCATTGACCACAAAACTATTTTGAACCATTTACGGAAAGCTGGCTACAAAAAGGAGCTCGATATATGGGTTCCTCATGAGTTGAGCGCGAAAAACATGATAGACCGAATTAATATCTGCGATGCGCTGCTGAAACACAATGAAATCGAGCCATTTCTGAAACGTGTCATAACCGGTAATGAAAAATGGATCACGTACGAAAATCGGAAGCGTAAAAGATCGTGGACAAGGGATGGTGAGCCGTCACAAGCGTTCGCGAAGCGAGGATTGACGCCGAACAAGGTGATGCTGTGTGTGTGGTGGGACTGGAAGGGAATCGTCCACCATGAGCTACTAGGCTAAGATATCTTTATAGCCGAGCTGTATTATTTCAATAAGACTGCAAGGCAGTGGCGTACGCAGAAAAATATTTCGGGGGAGGTTTTGACAACATCGGAATTTATACGTAGTGAAAAAGCGAGCAATCTTGAAATGCGGTAATTATAATTTTGGTTCTTTTCGAATTTTCGGGGGGATTCATCCCCCAAATCCCCCCTACATACGCCACTGCTGCAAGGTTATAAGAGTCTTCTCAATCGTGGTTAATATATTATTTTTCTCACGACGGAGTGTAAAACCGACTTTATATACCTAGTTTTCGACATACGAAGTGTCACTTGAAGTGTCTATTCCATAGGGTAATTTATGGAACTTTATTCCCTCAATAAAGTGATAGATGTAAAAAAGACAAATTCGATAATTATTTATTATTTATTGTTTTTACAAATATAACTAGAATTTACAACATTAATATAGTGTTCACTTTCCAAACTAGTTTTTTTTACTAATTACATTATTAATTGACTCAAAATTAATGCTTGTTGAAGTTGAAGGTTCATTTCCAAGTAAAATAGTAGTAGTTCTGTGTAATTGCCTACATTCTTCTTATCACACCATTTTCTGAAATCTGTAGACGCCTTTTCATACAATCTCTTTGATTTTGCAGGTAATAATTCGGCAGTTGCCTCCATTGCAACTGACCCAATATCTGGTGGTGTCTCGATAAATTTTTCGTCACCATCATCGTTGTTTATATCCATTTTAAAATTATTAACAGTGTTATTTGAATACATTTTAACAAATTTACACAATATAAATAATATCAGGTCTGGGAAAAAGTTCGTGGCGTTGATTCTCAACTCTACGATTGATTCTCAACTCTACTGTGAACAACTAGAGAGATTACGCCAGGCAATTGAAAGAGAACGTCCCGAATTGAATAATAGGAATGGTGTTGTTTTTCATCATGACAACGCAAAACCACACACTGCTTTGATGACTCGTCAAAAATTGCGATAGCTTGGTTGGGAAATTTTGTTGCATCCACCGTATAGTTCAGACATAGCACCCTCTGACTATCACCTATTCCGATCTCTGCAGAATTGTCTCAATAGAATTAAGCTAATGGAATTTCAAAAGAAGCTTGTGAAAACCACTTGATTCAGTTTTTCAGCCAAAAACCACAGAAGTTTTTCACCGATGGCATCATGGCTCTACCCGAAAAATTGCGAAACGTTGTCAATAATAATGGAGCATTTATTGGTTTAAATAAATTCATTTTCACACTATAACAAAACCAGTTGAATTTTACTAAAAAAACGCCACGAATTTTTTCCCAGACCTGATATTATTTATATTGTGTAGATTTGTTAAAATGTATTCAAATAACACTGTTAATAATTTAAAAATGGTTATAAACAACGATGATGGTGACGAAAAATGGTCAGTTGCAATGGAGGCAACTGCCGAATTATTACCTGCAAAATCAAAAAGATTGTATGAAAAGGCATATACAGATTTCAGAAAATGGTGTGATAAGAAGAACGTAGGCAATTACACAGAACTACTACTATTTTACTTGAAAATGAACCTTCAACTTCAACAAGCATTAATTTTGAGTCAATTAATAATGTAATTAGTAAAAAAAAAACTAATTTGGAAAGTGAACACTATATTAATGTTGTAAATTCTAGTTATATTTGTAAAAATAATAAATAATAAATAATTATCGAATTTGTCTTTTTTACATCTATCAATTTATTGAGGGAATAAAGTTCCATAAATTACCCTATGGAATAGATACTTCATATGTCGAAAACTAGCTATATAAAGTCGGTTTTACACCCCGTCGTGAGAAAAATAATATATTAACCACGGTTGAGAAGACTATTATAACCTTGCAGCAGTGGCGTATGTAGGGGAGATTTGGGGGATGAATCCCCCCGAAAATTCGAAAAGAACCAAAATTATAATTACCACATTTCAAGATTGCTCGCTTTTTCACTACGTATAAATTCCGATGTTGTCAAAACCTCCCCCGAAATATTTTTCTGCGTACGCCACTGCCTTGCAGTCTTATTGAAATAATACAGCTCGGCTATAAAGATATCTTAGCCTAGTAGCTCATGGTGGACGATTCCCTTCCAGTCCCACCACACACACAGCATCACCTTGTTCGGCGTCAATCTTCGCTTCGCGAACGCTTGTGACGGCTCACCATCCCTTGTCCATGATCTTTTACGCTTCCGATTTTCGTACGTGATCCATTTTTCATCACCGGTTATGACACGTTTCAGAAATGGCTCGATTTCATTGCGTTTCGGCAGCGCATCGCAGATATTAATTCGGTCTATCATGTTTTTCGCGCTCAACTCATGAGGAACCCATATATCGAGCTTCTTTTTGTAGCCAGCTTTCCGTAAATGGTTCAAAACAGTTTTGTGGTCAATGCCTAGCTCCGTACCAATATCGACACTGCTGATATGCCTATCTTGCTGGACTTTTTCAAGAATTTCATCAGCTTTTTCACTGATTGGACGACCAGAGCGTGAGTCATCTTCCACATTAAAATTACCAGAACGAAAGCGAGCGAACCATTTTCGCGCAGCAGATTTTGATAAAGTACCTTCACCGTACACAGCACAAATTTTTCACAAGCCTGCGCAGCGTTCTTCCCTTTGTCGTAATAATATTGCAAAATATAGCACAATTTTTCATTACGTTTCTCCATTTTCAAACGTAAACAACTTTCCAACCACTGCACAAATTTTGATGTTTAGACACTCAAAGTAACGCTCGAACTGTTTCCAACGAGCGCTTAGTGGTGTCGCTGAGATCTGCGTCTATCGGCAAAATTTCGATGTTCTCAAAACCTCCCCCGAAATATTTTTCTGCGTACGCCACTGCCTTGCAGTCTTATTGAAATAATACAGCTCGGCTATGAAGATATCTTAGCCTTATATAATAATTATAAATTACCTGTGAACTGCTGCTTATAGAAGAGTTGAAACTATCAAAATCACTACTTTTTAGGCTACTCATAGATTCATTTTTCCTTAAGGAATAATCAGTACGACTAGGTTCACCAGTTTTAATATTATTATTAGTACCATTAGTACTATTATTATTAGTACTATTTGTCGGTTTAGGAATAGGTCTAATTGGTGAAGGTATATAACCATTTTTTTCAAAATTTTTCTTAATTTCCATTGTAGACCTCGTTGTAGGAAGTGGATTAGGTAATGAAATAGGACGAGTTTTTACTTCTGGTTTTGGTGGTGTTGATTTTACTTTTGGTTCCTTTAATTTTATATCAAAATCAAGAGAATTATCACAACTTTCTTGACAATAATCACTATCAAATTGATTACTTGATGCATCATTTGTTTTTACGTCTTCTTCAAGTTTTCTTTGAATTAAAGGTGAATTCAAATCTTGACCACTTCTACATTTAGCTGAAGCTAAAATATTTTTACGATTTATTGCTTCTACACTTTGTGCTTTTAATATTCTACGATTTAAACTATCATAATTCTTAGATGTTGGTGATGAAGATTCAGAATATATTTTTGAATCTTTTTGATAATTTTCTTGTAGTGATGATGGTGGAGATGAATAATCTTTTGAATAACTTGATTGACTAGAACTAACTGCTGAATCATTATCACTTTCTTCTGATTTATTTTCTTTTTTATTTTCTGGAAGATTATTTGTAAAATCATAATTATAGTCTGAACTTGTTGGTGAAATAATTGTTTCAATGTACGATACTTCTCTTTTAGAAGTCTCTGGTAGTATTTGATATTCAGAATTGTAATTAACTTTGTTATCTGGAGGTTTGGAACTGTCTTCTGTTGTTTCATGTATTTGTAAACTCTTTCTTTTGAATGCTGGTGAATATTTCATGGAGTTATCATTAGTTTTCCAAGGTGGCGACGATAGATTAACAGAAAAACTGCTTCTTTGTTGTGCTACTGGTGTACTACATTCAATATTTTCAGTTTTTAAACTTTTGCTTGGCAAAGAGGTACTTCTTATTTCTGGAAGATCGATTACAGAACTTACTTCTACGACTTTTTCTGGAATTACTAGACCTTTTAGTTTAGACATACTTCTTCTACGTTGTTCTATTAAGGTATTTAGTGCTAATCTTCTTGAATCTGTATCCGGATTTTGATAAACCATTGATGTAGCACGCATTAATTTACTACCTGCTACATCTGACATGCTTTGGGATCTTAATTTTAGAGATGCAATGTCATCAACGTAATTATTATTTTTTTCTGTTTGTTTTTTCGGTAAAGTTGAAAACCTTGATTTTGTAGTTTCGGGTATTTTGTATAAATTTGTGCTTGACAAATCAATGGTACTTAAGGAACGATCTGGGTATGTGAAATTTGTATTCCAATTTTCATATTTAGTAATATCAGATACACTTGTTGATATTTCTGGTTTGAGGTTTAATTCTTTTTTAGTAACTGGTGACTTAGGGGTATTTGATTTTGTTAAATCACTAAATATATCATCACTGCTTTTATAGGTTTTGTTTAATTTTATAGGCACATGTAAAGTTTGTGGAAAAACAGGTTCACTATCATTTGTTGACGAGAATATTGCTATTTTATCTCTAACACTTCCAGAACTTTTCTCATCTTTTCTCCAACGAAAATTTCGTTTTTCTCCTTCTGAACCAACAGTTACTTTTCTTTCTTCTGTTTTTAACCATGTTTGTTCTTGTTCTTGTATATTTGTTTTTGGATTTACGAATTTAGGTGGACTTAATGTAGTTCTTTTGACTGGAACTGGTGGTTGGAATTTCTGATTTTCTGTTTCCATTGTGTAGGATCTTTCGAACTGAGGTTCTGTATAATTAAGTGGAAATTCATGTCCATCTGGTGGCAAACGGGAGGAACTAGGTGGTGGTGTGTTGAGACTAGATGAATCTGGCTCCGAATCTTTGGAGGTTGCTACATCCATTTTTTCAAAAACTTCTGTAAATAAATGCTTTATTAAGTATTGCGTAAGACTAAAGTTCACACAAAGAATCGAATGGTAGTACTGAAATTTTCCAGAACAAACCGGAAGCACAGGTAAACAGTAGAACACTTCTAAATAAAAATACTTCAATTTCAAGTCGTTATAGAGAATATAATTTTTCCTTAACCGTCAAAGAAATTCAAAAAATGTTTAAGAAAAAGTTGTTTCTTTTCAAAAGCTTTATCCAAAGATATCTAACAGGTCATACGTTTCCATTTAAAAAAATAAAGTTGTACTTGATATTCTGAACTTCAGGTTTCTTCCTGAAAATTTCAATACTACCAGTTGATTCTTTAACCTTTGGTCATTTTTTTTCCCCAACTTGCTCACACTAAGTCATATCTTATGATAAAGAAGTTAGCAATGGCTTAAGCAGTTCCAAAAAAACAGTATGCCTATAAAATGCGCTAAAAAAATTTGGGCATCCGTGAAAATGCACACTTCATAAGATTATAATAATTTCCTTACATAATAATTGGAAATACAATCAAATCTCCTTATTCAAGGGTCGGTATTCGCGGAGAATATATTTATGGCCACTTCCTTTACTCGCGGCTGATATATTCCTTATTCATGGCTCATATATTGAGTAATAACAAGACTTTAAAATCACCCTGCACTGTTCAACTTACTGAATAAATATTTTGATTTATTAATAAAAAAATTATTCTGTAAAAATAGCTGACATAAATAACTAACAAAACTGAATAGATAAACGTAATAAAGAATAATCATATAAATATCTTTTTCGACTTTACTATATTTCACTTGTTTTAGTGCATAAAATGCCTGTTTATGATGAGAATTAAAAAAGTAAAAGGCGTGAAAAAAGTGCCATAACGTGTCATTTTTAGGGTTTTGTAGGTATGAAAAAACCCTTATACCGTCATTTTGTCGTCTGTCTGTCTGTTCGGTAAAAATTGTAGCCAAACGACTAAACCTAGAGAGTTGAAATTTGGCATGCTTATACAACTCTTTGACCCGCACATAGGAAAAATACTAAAACATCTAAAAAACATATCCCCCTAAAAATATAAACAAATATGTGCTCATAAAAAAAAATATATATTTTTTAATTCTGAGTAGGGTATCAAATGAAAGCCCTTAGTACGTGGATTAACGATCAAAATTTTATTTTTGCAAAATAAACGCGATTTTTGCCAAAATTGTGCAAAAAAAATTTTGTCCCACACCTGTAGCCCAGATGGTTTAAACTAAAAATCTCAAAAAATTCTAAGTAATGTACATTGGTGTGAACCGGAATAGTACAACCGGAATTTTTGATCAGATTATGTTTTTGGAAAATAACGCATTTTTTGTATTTTTAACTAAAATATGTTAAATATTTAATTCGCTATGTAACACACTACATTAGTAGCTCTAGCAGCGTAGTTGGTTTTGTCGTGCGCTTTGTTATTTGCAAACTAGAGTTCGAATCCTGTTAATATTATTTTTTCTGTTTTTTTTTTTTTTGCATTTTTATTTTGTTTAAATTATTTTGTCAAAATTCTAGTTATATTTTGGTAAATGTTACATTTAATTTTTAAAAGCGTAAATTTAATAACCAAGTGTTGAAATTATAATTTAATTCTATGTTTGACGAAATCAGAGAGCGGGGCTTATGATTTAAGCAACCAATGAAAGCCATAGGAGCAATTTTCAAAATCTTAATGAACCTTTCTATATAAAAAAAAAAAATACTGCACATATTTAGAAACTTAAATAATGGTATTAGGCATTCGAATTAAAATTCATAAAAAAATATTTTGACATAAAATTTGTTTTGGCGTCGCAAATAATCATCATTCAGTTACTAAATACCTGCAAAACCCAGAATTGTGTGAAAATTCACACTTCACATCAATTTTTTTCACTTTTGTCGTAAGAGCAATACAAACTAATGGGGTTTACAGAAACATTTCCAGGGCTGCCAAAACAACCATCATGGACGTCATATATTATAGACCAGCGTTTCCCAACCTTTTTTCATGGCGAACCGGAAAGCGACCTAGAAAAAATTCGCGGACAGGCAAGTTTAGAGAGTAATGTGTATCGCAAGTTTTATATTTTTTATTGCACTGATCACAAACACAAAAAAATAACAAATAAAAAATTAATGTAATTAGTGAAAAAAGAAACAAATTATTACTTAAGCAATTAACAGATTAAGAACCGAGATTTTCATCTCAAAATTAAGTGGGTTATAACTTATTAGACGAATAGTTGCATAGTAAAAAAAAATCTCGAGGACCGGCGTTTGGGAAACACTACTATAGACTAAACTTTACCATTCAATGTTTTCGAGACGAAAGGAATATTTGCCACTCAGAGTATAGCAAGCCTAAATCACATTTATTTCTTGCAATTCTGGTCGGCAAATAATTAAAGTAATAATAATTCGTCTTATAACAGTCAACTTCGTCTCTGGAGGTGTTGCTGGCTTCACAACAAGGCGCATGCTCTCAGTCTCTGTTATATGACTTCATTGTTATCGGTCATCAATTTGCAATTTGTGATATTAAATATTGTGAAATATATAAATATGGAATTACAAGAAAATTCAGATATTAAAATGTGTACTCCAGAAGATATAATCGCAACGGCAAATGAGGCAGAGCATAACTTATTGCCTCAAAAATCTAGAGAAGTTTATTTAAAAGAATATAATTTGTTCAATGAAAAGCGTAATCAAAAGAAAGTAAATTCCTTTACAGAACGAGTAATATTAGCTTATTTCGAGCATTAATCAAGACATTTTAAATCATCCACATTATGGTCCACGTACTCGAAATTGAAAGCCACATTAATTATTAATAATAATGTAGATATTAGTAAATATTCCAAACTTATAGCTAAAACGACAATCAGCTGGATATAAAGCAAAAAAATCACAAATATTTTCTACAGAAGAAATAAATAAAATTATTATTATACTATTATGAAAGAAAGTTCATATATTTATTATTTTTTAAAATTGTTACGAAATAAAAGGTATAGGTTACATTCCATTTTTTATTTTATTCAATTACAAACAGTCGTAGAAAAAATATTGTATGTAACACATGCATAAAGTGTATTTTTTTTTGTAATCTTGGAACCTATTTCCTATAATTCTATACATTTTATCATCCTGTATTTACGGTTTCTGTATTCACGGCATATCGATCAAACGTATCTCCCGCAAATAAGGAATTTTGACTGTATTTTATTTGTACATAGTGTTTAGTTTTTGATAGGAACTGATTTGATTTCTAAGTTTAAAATATTTACCGTAGTTTTCTAGTTGTTCTCCCTCCGATGGGCTTTCGGGTTCTAGAGAATCTGACGGTGTTTCAACGTCATCTGTCCATTTATCTACTTTCTGTTCTTCCTCTGCAACAAAAAAAATCAATGTAAATACCGAGAAAACATAATAAATAATCATTACTCTAAGAATTGTGATTTTATAACCACCTTATACTAATTAAAATAATTAATATGTTATAATATGAGAAACAAGAATGGTATTCGTCCTGAATTTACCAGACTCAGGAAATCAAGGTATAGCGCAAATTATCATGCAATTAAATTCTATAATGTTCTACCATCCGCCACCAAGAGCCTTAACTTCGTAAGATTCAAAAAAGTAACTAAACAATATCTAATTGCCAAGGCTTTCTACTCCACTGTGGAATACCTACGAAATGATTTTGGTGACTTAAATGAGGTTCTGTGATCAGGCTTTACGTTCAGATTACGTTCTATCAACTTGAAGTGTCTCTGTTTATTTTCTGATTAGATTTCTTAAAATTATATTTTTATATTATTGTAATGCATATAATTCAATTTGTAATTTGTGTAATACATTATGGACCTTTGTAAAAATGTACAACATTTAATACAATAAAATATATATTAATATTAATATTAATATGAATATGCAACAGGTCTATTATATATGTATACTAGCTGAGTACCCGTGCTTCGCTACGGTATTCTGACGGACGCATTATTGTAAAATCCTCAGTTTGTTTTTAAACATGTGTATGGGTAACCTTTGTAAGCAAAAGATACAATATATAAAAAAAGATACGATATCTCATCTGTCCTAAGAGATATTGAGGAAACCATGAAAAAACATTTTTCACTATGTAGGGGTCCAACTACTAAGTAAAAAAAAACTGTAAAACTTTTTAAACATTTTAGAAAGACATATATATATATATATATATATATATATATATATATATATATATATATATATATATATATATGTTAAAAAGGAATATTATAACTCAACAAACGAAGGAAATGCGAAAAGTTTTATAATTCTCCCTTTTAGGGGTTGATTAGGGTAAAATTTTGACATAACTTTAAATTTTTCTGGGTAACCTTTGTAAGTAAAAACCAAGTCGATATATCAATGGTCCTAAGAGATATTGAGGAATCCGTGAAATCACATATCAGCCAATTTTACCCCCTTAGGGACCGAATATTAGTGGGTGCTTACGTCATAGAGGGAATATATTTCCCGAATTTTCTGTATGTCAAGGGACGTTCTATCGAATAAAAATACCAATTTACCCCGTTAGGAATGAAATTAAAAAACTGTAAAAACGATTTCTAAATATTTTAAATAGAAACCTATGCACCAAAATGAAATGTTATAACTCAGGAAATACAAAGGTTTCTATAATTCAACCCGAATTTAAATTCACCCGTTTAGGGGTTGATTAGGGAAAAATCCTGAATAAAAAAAAATGTATGGGTAACCTTTTTAAGCAAAAAGCAAGTCTATATTTCATTAGTCCTAAGTGATATTGAGGAATCCCTGAAATCAAATTGCATCCCTTTTCACCCCTTAGGGCTGGAATTTCATAAAATCCCTTCTTAGTGGGTGCTTACATCATGGAAGGAATATACTTACCGAATTTCATGTCTCTATGTCCAAGAGATGTTCTATCGAATTAAAAATACCAATTTACCACTTTAGGGGTGATATTAAACAAAAAAAAAAAAAAAAAAACGTCAAAACGCTTGCTAAAGATTTTGAAAAAACACATATGCCAAAAAGGAATGTTATGTGCCAAAAGGAACTAAGTAACTGGAAATACGAAGGGTTCAATTTAGAGGTAAATTAAGACAAAATTCTGAATTCTTATGTTTAAACATTTGTATAGATAACCATTGTAAGTAAAAACCAAGTCGATATCTGATTGGTCCTAAGAGATATTGAGCAATCCCTGAAATCACATTTGACCCCCTTTTTAGCTCCTTAGAGGTCAACTTAGAAAAATCTCTTCTTAGTAGGTGCTTACGTCATGGGAAGAATATACTCTCCAAATTTCAAGTTTCTACAAGTTTCTAGGCCCAGGGGTTCGGGCTGGGCGGTGATGAGTGAATGAGTCAGTCAGGACACTGCCTTTTATATATATATATAGATTAGTAGCTATAATTTTTTATTTACAATAAATTACACTTAAGGCCCACTTCAGAACAGCTCACGGAGGCCACTTCTTCAAAATTATTGAAAAAGTTGAAAAACTTGTATTGCCCGTTTAAAGAAAAAGCAGTTTGCAGAAATGGTTGGAGTATCATCTACAATTATTTTGAATATCCTCCGTCAACACCTAGGGATATCAAAAGTCAGTGCAAGATGGATGCCGAGAATGCTCCCGCGGGTTTAGAAACGACATCGCGTCGAGTGTTCTCGAGAGTTTTTAAACCTTTGCAGAGAAAACAAAGATGAAGTTTTGAACCGGATTGTTACTGGAGATACGGACGGTATCCTGCTGATTGACTATAAAAATAAGGGCGTCACAATAACTGGACAGTACTACGCTGATCTGTTGAAACAGTTAAAAGAAGCTGTGAAGGAGAAAAGGAGAGGAAATGGACCAAAGGAGTGCTGCTTTTGCAAGACAACGCACCCGTGCACAAGAGCAATGTTGCGGTGATGCTACAGGGCCGTGCGGTGGCATGGAGCAATGGAGCGATCGCTCCAGGCGCCTGGGCCATGAGGGCGCTTTTCAGATAATTCATATTTGTTTATTTTTATTGTATTATCATAATAAAAATTTTATTATTTGCTTTTTGCTTCTTTATAAATTAGCTTTTTATTTGTCTGGTAATGTAGGTAATATTTATTAACAAATAAATATTACCTACATTTTATTTGGTCGGCGTACAAATGAGCGGCGACTTTGTCGATATAAATGAAAGAATCTATAGGTAACGTAAACCTACAATGTATCCTACAGTGCTGTCGTCGCATCTACAAGACTCCGTCTATGACGCTCTAGTTGAAACGATAGCGATAACAAGACGGAGGAGAATTTTTACGCCGAGTGCAAGAAATGCTTTTTTTTAGGATTTATTAGGATTTATTTTAGGATTAATTTTTTACATATTTATTAAGCTTTTTTAGGATTTATAAGGATTTTTTAGTGCCGCATTACTGATCCATGGCCCGTTTTAATATCGATACCTGAAATCGTACCGGAAACCTATTTATTGTCCCGCATACAGAAACAGCTCGACAGCGAAGTGAATTCAAGTTATTTATAAAATAAATATGTATAAGCCTGAACTAGAAAGCAATTATAATTCGTGCGGGAGCAGACCTTTGACGAGATGTCCTCTTCCCACTCTGATATAAGTAACAATGCTCTTCGATATATAAGAAGAAGACTGTTAGGTGAGGCGGCATAAATGCAATAAAACCAGCAAGTTATTATAAAAGGTTTGCGGCATCTAATCAAACGTTTTTATTGCACCTAACAATGTGTCCCCTTCTATCGATAGACCAGGGGTTCTTAAACTTATGTAGTCCGAGGACCCCCCCTTGAACAACATTTTTTTTGCGGACCCCATCCCTACCCTAGGCATTTTACGTCGTTCTTGAGACTTAATTTCTGGCTCAGTAATCTCATAGGCAGTACGTTATAATAAATATTGGTAAAAATGTATCGCTGGTTATTTTAATAAATGGTCTTGTGCATTTATAGAGATGAACATTTTTATTACCATTACGAATAAAAAACATAAAATGAATAAAAATAGTAGTAAAAAGAATTAGAAAAGTTACAAATTATAATACGTTAAGCTCATACAAACTTTTCTTGGTCAAAATAGATCTTATAATTAATAATAGATTATAATATGTTTTCTGTAAATAATTTGCGGAATAAAAATAATTAAACTCTTCCTAATTATTGTTTAGTTATGTCAATAACTAGTTAAGTAACAACAAATACAAAAAGTCCTGACCATGTAGGATTTTTATTAAATAAGTTATTTGAATAAAAGCGAAAAGTTGGGGGATGTAATGTTAATGACAAAATAGTTTCGCGGACCCCCGGTAATGGCTACGCGGACCTCCAGGGGTCCGCGGACCACAGTTTAAGAACCACTGCCATAGACAATAAACAATCACGTTTAGTGAGTGCATTATTCTTCAGTGTTCTGATTTTAGTCAGATGTAAGTATTTTTTTGCAGTTAGTGCTAGTGTATGACTTTAATAATAATATTATTGGGGTGCTAAAATCTGTTCACTATTGTATATCCCTTTATACTAAGCTATGTTTCAGTGAAACTTTTCGGCGATTAGCCTCGTTGAATTCCTCGCAGAAATAGGCCGATGTAAAATAAATAAATAAATAATTTCAGTGATACTTTGCATAAAATCTTAGAATATAAACATATATAAAAATGGTGAGTTGATACTTTTATTCATACCAATGCGGGGGGGGGGTATTGTATTCGTAATAAGTTAGCAGCCTTAATAATTTGTAATCTCAGTATAAAAGCGCCATGTAAGGTTCGCTCCAGGCGCCAAAATATCACCGCACGGCCCTGGACTGCTATTTCCGACTGTGGCTTTCAAATTTTAAACCACCCTCCCTACAGTCCAGACCTGGCCCCGTCAGACTATTATTTGTTCCCGAAACTGAAAAAAGAGTTTCGAAGGAAGAAATTTACGAGCGACGAACAAGTTAAAGATGCCGTTTCAACCTATTTTGAGGACAAAGAGAAAACATTTTTTTTTCAAGGGTATAAATAAATTAATTAAAAGATTGGACAAATGTATTAGAGTTAATGGGGAGTATACTGAAAAGGAAAATAATATGATATATTTTTTTTATCCTTCTTCCCCTCTATCCCGCGAACTTTTTGACCTGCCCTCGTAGAAGTATTAAATATATGATTGAAGTATGGTATAGACAAATGCAACAATGTGCATAATATAAACCATGCAACTCTGCAACAATTTTAAATGCAGTCAGTAAAATGACTAGCGTTTCACATCAATACTTTTAAAAATTACAAAAGCAAGATAAAATGTACATTGTAACTGATTGAGAAAATTATTGTTCCATTTAATCGGCTTGCAATAAGATTAAAACCCTCATCCTTGAGAACCAAACCAATACCTACAAACAAATAAAAAAAAAACTCTATCCGTCAATACACAAAGTGCATTGTTTCAAGAATTTATTTTATGAAAAAAATATCGAGAGAAATAAGGCATTGAATATAACCTTGATGACCCTTTTTACGAAAACATTACAATCAACGATAACGAAGAAAAGAGCAAGAGAAACAAGCACAAACAAGTATTTGAAATGTTTGTCGCAAAGAACAGAAACCTTGAACCTGCCTCAACATGTTCAGATAACCATTCAATAATACATACAGATCTAACATATGTGGGATGTTGTTATCTACCTACTAACGTTCTTAGAATGCGACTATTTTTGTATAAATATTCAATTTGTTAAAATACACTTTGTATATATTTCAAACACGCACTCTTCATTATTTATACAAGTATTTCTTAAAGTTCTTGGCCGTTGAATCATATTTGTCGAACGTCTTGCATACAAAACGGAACTGGAAAAAACCCCGATCTCACTTACAAAAACTATTATTACTATAAAAGTTACAGCCAAACTAGAACTGAATACTTTTATTGCGTAAGGACCCAACCCCTATTCAAACAAAATATGTATATAAAAAAATCAGCTGTGGCCACTACAAGACCGACCGCCATCACAAAGTACTTGTTTAATTTGTTTAATTTTAACTGCTTTATCAAAAAATGTCTCAAATAAAAGTTGTTAGTTATTGCTTTTATAGCAACTTTTGTTAAATCTTAAAACCGACACGAGTAAACTCCCATTTCTAGTTAACCGATTTTTACCAAAAGTTGATCACCTCGTGCCATTGATGTCAAAAGCTTAAATATGAAGTTTCATCAAAATTCTTTTTGCCGAATTTGCTCTGCACGTGTACACGGACCTACAGACAGACAGACAGACCGACAGACATCATGCTAAAAATAATCAAAACGTTATGTAGGGACCTCAATTCGTGGAAATCCATCGAAATCTCGAAATGTCAAAATCGGTATGAACACAATACCTCCCTTATATATGTTGACGGTTGGTAAAAAAAAGTGATTTTATGTAATTGCAATTATCGTATTTTTCGGACCATAAGACGCACCAGACGATAAGACGCACCCCAAATTTATGAGACAATTTTTAGAGAAAAATTTATTATTACGATAACATGTACCAGCAACATTCTGTTCATCTTCACTCTCTGTACTATCACTCGTCTCGTTAATGTCACTGTTCGTATTATTTTCATCTGAACTATTGTCAATCTTTTCAAAAACCAAGTCATCTTCGATACTATCCAATGCGTTGCTTATATCGCATTTCTTAAAAGACTTTATAACCTAACCGTCTTTTTACAGCTTCTCATGAATTTTTTAACAAGGTACTTCTGAAATTATCCATTTCATACGTCCTGTTGTAACATCGTGATTTAGCTTTATCATTAGTTTGTTCCACTCTTCCCGCATAAAATTATTAAATGGTTTATTAATAGATACATCCAAGGGTTGTCGTTGACTTGTAAGGCCTCCAGAAATGACAGCTAATTCTATATTCATTTCTATTATATTTTCTTGGTTGATTCTGTTTTATGCGCTCTGAATTGATTCCATACTAACATCGCAAACTTTTTAAACAACGTACCTACATATACCTGCGAACCATAAGACGCACCAATTTTAAGTCGATTTTTCTGCGCAAAAAGGTGAGTCTTGTGGTCCAAAAAATACGGTAATCGTTTTTCGTGGTTATTCTCAATTTTTGAAAAACGGACAGGAGATATTTTGGAAACATGCTTTTCAAGTGTAAGAAGTCAACATAATGCTGAATGTCTATGAATATATATATTTTTTATATAATCACATCAAAATCAACAGTTTTTTGATAATTTTTATTCGTTATTTGAGTACTAAGAACTTCCATTTAATTCTGTGAGATTAACGAATGTAATATTATCTTACTCTTTTTTGTTTTTATTTCTAAATAAGTGGTTGCTAGGCATCTAATAAACAAATGGCGCGCAAATATTTAAATATAGCATATGTCAAAAGTAATTCGCAGAAAAAACAACGCGTATTTTAGACAAATTAAAGTGACACCCGCTGTTTTAACAAAATGGCGAATTTTTATTAAAATTGTGTTAAATTGCAAGGAAGAAGTTCCAAATAAACTTAAATCACAACCGCCAAATAGTCCAGGTTTTAATCTGGATCTTGACTTTTTCAATTCTACATAATCCTTACAACATAGACAGCCTCACCGAATACAGTCTACGAACTGATTGAATGCGTACAAAATGCATTTAATGCATTAAACATACAAACTCTTGAAAATGTTTTTCTAACATTGCAAACTTGTCTAGAAGCAGCCATGTTAGCAAAAGGATGGAATTCCTATAAGATTCCGCACATTAATAAGGCAAAACTTCATCGTAAGGGATGATTACAAACAACATTATCATGTTCCATACAAGCTGTGGAGACAGCCACGTCCTTGTTAAATTAAAACTTTTTGAATTATTCTTTGTTTTACTAGATATTTGTAACTATTTCATAAATAAAATCATTCTAATTAATTAAAATTGTAAATGTATACCATATTTTCGGACGAAGGGAGTAATGTGTAATTGGTAATCAAAAATGTAGCTACTAAACAAGATGTGGTTATATATAAAACAACGTAGGTACCTGACGAATCATCTTGAATAACAAAAGATTTCGCTTCTTTCATTGTTACTGTATTTATAAAAATTTCATACTTTTATATCTAATATTATAACAGAGAAATGCAGTTCAATAAAATATCTTGCCAAACAGTTTTTACTATCTTTTATTGCAAAATTTCAAAATATCAGAGAAAAACAAAACACCTCAACAGACACTTCAAAACTGACTAATGCACAGTAATTGCGATCAAATTTTATCATAATATTGCAATTAAATTTATATCTTTGAGGAAAACTATTGACACTTAAAAGATATTATTGTAAAAGTCTAAACTTGAGTGATAAAATGTGTTTATCACTAACAAACTCAAATTTTTAATCGAGCGCAATCTTCTATACGTAAATTATGAAATTTAGGAATGGTTTTTCATAATCAGCTAAATTCGTCATCAATGAAAAATTATAAATGATATAATAGACTATTTCCTTATCTCTATATATAAAAAGGCAATATCTCTTTGTATGTCTCTCTGTCTGTCTGTCCGTATGTGTGCTTTTCACCGAGAACTGTTACCCCGATTTTTATGCGATTTTTTCTGTCTGTTGTAGGAATGACGACGGGTACCCGGGTACCCGCTACCCGATCCGTTAAGGTTGTACCCGGTTCCGAATTTGAATACTCGCTACCCGTTATCTACCCATTACCCGTTAACTATATATGCCATTTCCAATAGATTAACCAAAGAACTACGTTGTGCTCGAATGAAGTATGAATCACGCTTGTTAAACCTTGGACCAAAAGCCCTGTTTACTTATATTCGCTCCAGGATCGACTCCAAAGTAACGTTGTCTATTTTGAAAGACCTTAGCGGTACGATATGCCATAATCCTGCTATAATAGCTGAATTATTGGCGAACGTGTTCAATAATGCTTATACTGCTGACGACAACAATATGCTACCCACTCTAAATCCAGACACAAGAGTTGCAAATAGCTTGGAAGATATTGATCTGTCTCCGGAAATAGTCTATAGTGAGTAAGCCAAGCTAAAAGTATCCGCAAACCCTGGCCCTGATGGTATACCGTCTATAGTCTTGAAAAACTGCAATGAGTTGCTTGCTGATCCGCTCTATCGTATTATGCGTAAATCGCTCGATGATGGCATACTACCCGAATCCTGGCGTCAAGCAATTGTAACTCCCATCTTTAAGAAGGGTGACAAATTGAATGCGGAAAATTATAGACCAATCAGTATCGGATCTAGCACTCGCAAGGTTTTAGAACGGATCATAGCCAACGATATTATGAGCTTTCTGGCAGTTAATGGTATTATACCAAAACAACAACAT
Organism: Liopterus haemorrhoidalis; assembly: GCA_963971575.1. Lineage (NCBI taxonomy): Eukaryota > Metazoa > Arthropoda > Insecta > Coleoptera > Dytiscidae > Liopterus > Liopterus haemorrhoidalis. The sequence continues at coordinate 20,002,270 of OZ020614.1, read as the reverse complement.
GGCTTTCTTCCTGGACGCTCTGTAACATCCAACTTACTGTATTCTACGCATCACTGGTCAAAAGCCCTAGACAATTCATCTTCACTGGACGTTATTTACTTAGATTTTGCGCGGGCTTTTGATAAGGTGCCAATCCGCAGACTAATCGCAAAACTGGGGCATTATGGCATTCGAGGGAAACTGCTCCAATGGATTGAAGCTTTCCTTTCCGATCTATTCTTTCGGGTTCGCATTGGTATGTTCCTGTCGGATTCCCGTCCTGTACTTAGTGGTGTCCCTCAGGGTTCAGTCCTTGGTCCTCTCCTTTTCCTAATATATGTCCTTGACCTACATGATTCCATTGAGTCACCGTTCTGCATGTTTGCCGATGACACAAAAATTTTCAATGATGCCAGACTTAACCAAGTGATATTACAGAATGATATCCAGAAAATTTTTGAATGGACACAAAAATGGCTACTTCCGCTAAATTTGAACAAAACAACGGTCCTTCATATGGGACGGCAGAACCCACAGCACAATTATGTTGTCAATAACTTTGCCCTTAAGGAGGTGGATGAACAGGTTGATCTTGGGGTCACAGTTACGCAGGACTTGAGTTGGTCGCAGCAAGTAAATAAGGTCGTAAAAAGAGCTAATTATGTGTCGTATTTACTTTCTAAGGCCTTTTTTCGTCCCTCCTCAGAGACGGTTCGCAAACTCTATACGACGTACGTGAGGCCACATCTGGAATTTACGGTTTCCGTATGGTCTCCGCACCTCAAGCGAGACATTATAGCTCTGGAACGAGTCCAGCGGCGCTTCACCAGGTTAGCACATGGTTTTCAGGGACTGTCATACGACGAAAGACTTATCCAACTTAAACTTTCTACTCTTGAGAAAAGACGTTTGCGTGGTGACCTTATAACTATGTTCAAAATAGTGCGTGGCGATTTCCAGTTCGACTTGTCCAATCTTTATACTTTTAACACCGACATACGTCTAAGAGGACACAGTTTCAAATTAAAACGGGACAAATTTAAGAAAAATGTGCGGGGTAATTTTTTGACAAACCGTGTTTTCCATATATGGAATAGGTTACCTTCAAGTGCGTTCTCCGGTAGTGTCAATAATTTTAAGAACATTTTAGACATTAATTTATAGACTGCCATATTTATTTATTTGTTTTTCTCTTCATTTCTTTTAATTTCTATTGTTTTTTTGATATACAATGTTTAATGTAAGTTAATGTACACTGTGTATTGTATTACTTTTAGGGAGCAAAACAAGCCTTGGCTTCAGCTCCTTGATTTTCTAATAATAATAATAATAATAATAATAATAAGTAATGGGTAATTAACGGGTAGCGGATAATTAACGGGTAGCGGGTAATTAACGGGTAGTGGATTAACAGATAATTGTGTGAGGTATTTTGAGTATTTATTTATCTGGGTTAATGTTCCGTATAAGTCCACCACACATAACTCGTCAGACAGAACTTGTATGCTAGTTGGAATGAGATTTGGTCTTGACGAAGCGCCGCCCCTTTCTTTCAAAACATAACATTTACGATTCACTTTATCTTTTCCAATATTTTTATTCAAAACTGAAATCTGAATAAGTACTTGATAGTTATCCGTTCCGAAATCCAAGCAATTATTTAATAAGTGTTTACATTTAGCTCATATTAACGTTTTTAAAGAAAAACTTGAATGATAAAATTTCAGTATTTATACGCTTTAAGTCACATTTAAATGGTTTAAATTAGATTTATACTATACATATTTTGAAGAATATTAACATTATTAAAAGAGAGGATCCTCAAAAATATCAATATATTCCGACCTACCAGTTTTATGTCTGAAATAGAACATTCCGTTTTTCGTCGCATTCATAGGTGCTAAATTATGTAAATGTATTAAAACTGTATAAAGCATTTATATATCTTCACTATATGCAAACAATCAATGATAAAACTAATTAGGTTAGGATTAGTTAGCAAAAATTTTAGACAGAAAAAAGTTAAACTTGCTAGACGTATATGTAAACAGATACTCATAAGGAATTTTTACCTGTTTCCAATGAGATTTATAGGATACGTATTTTGAAAAACATTAACTTCATAAAGAGTTCCAAAATTATCAGTTACATATATTCGAACGTTCCTTGTGTTAAAAACCGTATTTTTCTGCCAACTACAGATGCATGAATGATTACCATTGGCTCCCCACTCTTACGACCAATGCTTTCTCGTTTCTAACGTTATAATATAATTCATTCTAAGCATACAAGCCTAGTTGCGGTGGACTAATACGGAATATTAACCTTTATCTGTGACTATTTTGTTCTGGGTTACAGTAGTAGGAATTAGGTGTGCGTATTCCATAATGCACCTGTGCTTCTTTTTAGGATTTTGTAGGTATGACCACCAAAAAATCCTTATAAAGTCACTCATGTGTCTGTCTGTCTGTACGGTAGAAATTGTAGCCAAACGACTTAAGCTAGAAAGTTGAAATTTGGCATGCTTATATAATTCTTTAATCCACATATAGGAAAAATATATATATTTCAAAACCACATCACGAAATAAATATAAACAAATATGTATTTAATGAAATTTTCGCTAAATATATGCCGAAAATTTTTTGTCCCCCACCCTATCTCCCAGAAGGGTTGATCTAAAAAACTTACAAAAACTCAATAATGTACATTGATAGGAACCGAAATAGTTCAACAGAAATTTTTGATCAGATTAGTTTTTCAAAAAATATCGATTGTTTTGTGTCGTTGAAAAAAATTATTATTTGTTTAAAATTTATTGTGTGGTATCAAAAGGAAGCACTTAGGAAGGAATTAAAAGGAAGACGTAGATTAAGGAACTAAAAGTTGTTTTTTAATATTTATTTCTTTTAAAATGATTTTGGCCAAAAATCTAAAAAAATTATAGGTAATGTACATTGATCCGAGCCGGAAACGTACGAGCGAAATTAATTATTTTTTAAATTAATGGCTAAATTAAAGCTTATTATTTAAATTTAGTTTTAAAAAAATTGATGGAAGCTCTTAGTACTCAATTAACGAATAAAAATGTTTATCAAAAAAATATTTTTAGACATCCAGCATTCTGTTGGTTTCTTACACTTTTAAATACCAACAAAACCCTGTAATGTGTGAAAATTCACACTTCACATCAATTTAGCTATACTAACTTTTCATTTTTATATATTAAAGGGTAGCGGGTAGTTAACGAGTAACGGGTAATTAGCGGATAGTGAGTAATTAATTATCTGGTAACGGGTAATTAATGGGTAATGGGTAATTAACGGGTAATGGGTAATTAACGGGTAATGGGTAATTAACGGGTAGTGAATAATTAACGGGTAGTGGGTAATATCCGGGTAATTGTTGCGGGTATCTAGTTTCATAAATTTCTAATTCTCGGCATTCCTAGTCTGCAGCTACATCATTTTTAGGCTTTGTTATATTAAAATCGGTTCAGTAGTTCCAAATTTATAATGAAATTTGTAGGCGCGAGTAAAGCCTGGTTTATAATAACTCCATAACATAACTTATACGTATGGAACAATGGGTTTGACCTTTCAAAACATTTGTTTGTAATAAACAGAACAAAGAGAGCAGTGTGATTTTTATGCTTATGTTCCATAACATATCTATTTGAAACCAAGCTTTGATGGAAATCCATGTTTTTCGTTCATTTTTAACGCACTTTCTTGAAATTATCAGCGACAACATAGGTTTAATCAGCGGCAAGGTTGATACACAATTTATACACTTCAGAATAAAAAGAATTTTGAAAATCTGGTCAGTAGTAGTTCAATTTTTTAATCGCAAATAAAAAAAAAAGTTACTGGGAAATTTGTATTCTCATATAGGAATATTAGCGTCGGCAAATCAACGCAGTTACGTCACACGCCGTAACAAACGATTGCATTGTTCCAGACAATACAGTCGTTTGTTACATCGTGTGACGTAACTGCGCTGATTCACCGACGCTAATATACATATAATTTTTGCATTTTCTTTGACAATTTTTAATGACAATAATAGTTATTTGTGTACCATGGCCAAAAAGATCTTTTTGGCAAAGGTGAACATTATATTTTTTGGGCGACCAAAAGTAATTTTTATTAGAAAAATTAAATAAATTTATTTACATTGGACAATTTATAGTTACTGAACAACTATTACAATTATAAATGTTTGACTGTCAGTTGTTTCTGTGTAACCATGGAGATCTTGTAATTTAAAAAATGACACATAGATGGCTCTAGCATTCAACGGCCTAAAAAATAAGCGAGTTTGCCTAGACCGAAAAAGATTTACGTTTTGTCTAGTACTAGATGATGAAAAAGAACAGTTTTTGAAATGGTTGCCCAAAAAAGTATATTGTAAGTTCCAAAAAAAGTAGATCAATAATTACGAATTATCCCCGAGCGAAGCCAGTTAAGGCAGCTAGTTTATTTATATTAAAGACTGGCTGATGTTCCCATACTTCATACGTTTTTAGGGTCTTGTAGGTATGACCACCAAACTTTTATAACGTCATATATCTGTCGGTAGAAATTGTAGCCAGACAGCGAAACGTAGAATGTTGAAATTTGGCATGCTTATGCAACTCTGACCCATATATAGGAAAAATATAGAGAATTCAATAAAACACATCGCGGGATAAATGTAAACAAATATGTATTTAATGAAAAAAATACATATATTTTTTTGAGTGGGGTATCAGATGAAACCTCTTAATGCGCGGATAAACCAGAAAAAATTTTTTTTTGAAAAAAAAAAAATTTATGGGATTTTTGCCAAAAACTTTTGTCCCCCACCCTATTTCCCAGAGTTTTGTGTTAATGAAAAAATTATTATTTATATTTTTTTTATTATGTGGTATCAAAAAAGCTCTTAACGCTAAGTACAACCCCCAGAGATGATTAGTTTTTTTATACAAAACTAACAATCTGAAATAAAATTAGTGACAATCTATACATCAAATTTTGCACAGAATTTTTATCTATCTAATAGGATATTTTTGATTGTAGAAAAAATTATTGTAAAAATTTTATTGCTCAATAACTTAATAATAGGTATCACACAACAATGTTCTGTACTTTTTTAAATATATTTGTGGGTTTCAAATAATTTTTATATTTATATAGTTTTGTTTAGAAATGTTCAAATAATACGACAACATTTTTTTCGACATGATTGTTTATAGTTTAGAACAGGCATGTGCAATCTACGGCCCGCGTGCCGGATCCGGCCCGTTGCCTGTTTTTTTTCCGGCCCGCGATAACTATGCAAAATCTCATTGCATCTGGCCAGCAAGTATATCTCTGTTTTCAGAGGTCAAATACATTTAAGCGGTTGATGTTGATGTGGAACAATCGCCACTTTCTCTGCAAATGGAACTATTTGAGCAACAGGAGAACTCAGATTTGAAGTAAAAAATGAAGGACATTTCAATAAATGAGTTTTATAAGAAATATTTCCTAGTTGACCAATTTTCGAAACTCACAGATTTTGCATATAAGAGAATTAACTCTTTGGAAGCACTTATTTTCTAGGATGAAGTTCGTTAAATCAATAATAAGGACGCGAATAACGAATTCCCACCTACAAAACGCGTTGCGTATTGCTACATCAGTTGTTTCCCCGAACATTGAAAAACTTGTGAGCAGTTATTTTCTAGGATAAAGTTCTTAAATCAAAAACAAGGACGCGAATAACAGATTCGTACCTAGAAAACACGTTGCATGTTGCTACATCAGTTGTTTCTCTGAAGATTGCTAAACTTGAGAGCAATATGACGTCCTAATCGTCCCATTAAAATTAAATAAACATTTTGTTCTTATTTAACAATATTTATGCATTATAAAAGATTTTTATTTTTTTTTTCATGTGTTTTTTTAATGAATGTTATGAACTTATAATACTTATGTACCTGCTTAAGTGCAATAACTATAAGTAATTTTCACAATAGAACAAATTATCTCCAAACATATTTGTAGAATGGAGCTTTTGCTACAATTTGTCGCATGGTACAGAAATATGCGTCGAATGTTTTACAATATGGCGTCTATAATGCAATTTGTTTATTTACAATTAGATGACAGTTCTTTTTACAATTAAAAATATCGCATTAGATAGATTACAATTCGCTGAAAATTTTGATATATAGATGGTTACTAATTTTATTTCAGGTTGTTAGTCTTGTATAAGAAACTGTACAGTTGTGCGCACCCTTAAGACGTAGATTAAGGGACGAAAAGTGGTTTACAAAAATATATATTTTATACGATGATCCAAAAATGTACTTAACAAATCACTGTCCCGTACCCTTAAACACAAAGGGGTTGAACTAAAAATCTAAGTAATGCACAATGATATAAACGGAAACGTACGAGAGGAATTTTTGATCAAATTTCGTTTTTGGAAAATATTGCAGTATTTTTAAGAAAATTATTTTTTTAATTCATGGCTAAATTATGGCTAATAATGTTATGGACTTTTTGTATTTATGGCTAAGGTAGTTATATATTTTTCTTAATTAAAAATATCTCTTAAGATAGTCGACTATAGGCAATGACTTGTTCACTGTTGATTGTCACTAACAAGTTTGTCATATGGTAACGCAAGCAACCATTCAGAGCTATAAATTAAATACGTTATACATTGTCGATTGTCGATAGTTTTCCAAACTTATAGTTAGTGAGTTGTTTTAATGAGACAGACATATAACACATTGGCTATCTCAGTCTACATCGTAGAGAAAGTTTACATTGTATGCCTTTACATAACCTAACAAAATGTCATCGCGCCAATTACAACAAATCTTGCTCAAAATTACAAAGACTAACAGTAAATATGATAAATTTAGGTAATTAGGTTAAGTTTAGTTAGTAGAAATCCAGGACAGCAGAATTAGGAAAACGATAATAGATAATAATCATTTTACGAAGTCACTGTAGTTGGTTTAAAGTAAGGTGACCATTTTTGTCAAATATAAAACCAGGACATTTAAAATAGCTCAAGTACAGGCGCGTGCAATAGGAGATGGGTCCTTGGGTCCTGACCCCCCCCCCCCAGGAACTAAAAAATAATATACATAATAAAAACTAAGCTACTGAAAATAAAATCATCTCTTTTGTTGATAAAAAAACAAATCATAGTCAAAATATAATTAACATATAAGACCACCCCTCCCCGTAAAGAGGCAATAATAAATTTTATATTATTTATCGGATATTTTTTAGAAATAGACCCCCCTATCACTTAATTTTTCTAGAAGCGCGCCTGCTCAGTCAGCATGAAGAAAAGTGGCTATCGTAAAATATATATTTAAAAAATATTTCAGAGTAAGCTTAGTTTTTTTGCCTTTAAGTGAAAAAATAAAATGTACTACTTTTATTTATATTGTAGATTAAGAAAGTACATTTTAAAAGACCGCTACACTGCTGAGCCCGTATTTTGTGTTTAAATTTACGCGTGTACTGAAAGATGGAACGATTACTCGGTCTTTTGAAAAATTAATAATTTTTGATTTTGCGTCCCTAAACTGTACTGGTTATATTTCACGACTAACCAGGACCAATGACCAAAAAAACAGTACAGTACTGGTAAAACCAGTACGATTGGGCACCTTATTTAAAGACATACAGATGTCGCACTATTCATAACGCATTAATTTCCTTAACTGTAAATGCTGCCTTGAACTTAGCCACAATGTACAGTGAACAGTCTACTAATTTAAAGAGCTCTGAACGCAGCTTTACACTCATGAAGTTCCCGCCGTAGTTGTGGCACATGGTCGTCCGTCTCTGTACCCGAACCCACATTACTGTGGTTGTCAGAATGGATTCTCGTCCTCTTAAGGTGAATCCGGGATAGATTATAACGCTATATATATGTAACTATCTAAGTGTTTATATTAAGTACCGATTTACATAAATATCTTTTTATTAAAACGCCAGTCTTACTTCCCTAATACAAAAAGGAATACATTTTTAAAAATTACAGAATTCCCTGTGAGTAGTATGTGCGTAATGTATTTACCGACCACAAATCAAGGAAGGAACTTGTAATCTCGGCTAATATGATTCAGACCTACAACCTTGACAGATTGTGAGACGAATTCAGTAATAACAAATTCCATTTATATATAAATAATAAAAATAAATGATAACAATTAATTATATTTCAAATACTGGTGGGTTATGTTATGTAGTGATGTACCGTATATCCGTATCCGTATCCGCGGATTATCCGCTAAAATTAAAAATTCGTGTCCGGGTCTGTATCCGTTTTTCCAAGGCGGATCTTAAATGGATATCATTTAGAAAAATTAGTTTTTGTACTCCCTCCGTCCGAAAATATAGTATACATTTTAATTTTTTTTCTTGTCCGAAAATATGATATACATTTACAATTTTAATTAATTACAATGATTTTATTTATGAAATATTTACAAATATATAATAATACAAAACAAAGAATAATACAAAAAGTTAATTTAACTAGTAATAATTTTTTTTAGAATAATAGTAATTTAACAAGGATGTGGCTGTCTCCACAGCTTGTACGGAACATAATAGTGTTGTTTGCAATCGTCCCTTACGATGAAGTTTTGCCTTATTAATGTGCGGAATCTTATAGGAATTCCATCCTTTTGCTAACATTGTTGCTTCTAGACAAGTTTGCCATGTTGGAAAAACATTATAAAGGGTTTGTTTAATGCATTAAATGCATTTTGTACTTATTCAATCAGTTCGTCGATTGTATTCGGTGAAGCTGTATGTTGTAAGGATTGTATAGAATTTAAAAAGCCAAGACCCAGATTTATATCTGGACTATTTGGCGGTTGTGATTTAAGTCGATTTGGAACTTCTTCCTTGCAATTCGACATATGTAGTTTTGATCAAAATTTTGTTAGAACAGCGGGTGTCACCTTAATTTGTCTTAAAGACGCGTTTTTTTTTTTTTTTCTGTGAATTATTTTTGACATATGCAAAACTATTGCGTTTTTGTGTTTATTAGTTGCCTAGCAACCACTTATTTAGAAATAAAAACAAAATCTGCTCAAAAATTCCTGTTGAACTATTCCGGTTCCTATCAGCGTACATTACAGAGATTTTCTTTTCAGATTTTTAGGTCAACCCCTCTGAGAGATGTGAAGGACAAAAGTTGACATATTTATGGCAAAAATTCCATTAAAAGAATTGGGTTTTCAAAAATAATAATTTGTTTGTTAATCCAAAGAAGTTTCATTTGATATGCCACTCAAAATTTAAAAAAATATATTTATTTTTTCAATAAATATATATTTGTTTATATTTATTTCGTGGTGTATTTTTTTGAACTGGCAGTATTTTTTCTATATGTGGGTCAAAGAGTTGTATGCCAAATTTCAACTTTCTATGTTTTTTGGTGTTCATACCTACAAAACCCTAAAAATCTGATCATTAGCTTGGAAAAGTTCCTGTACTGGCAAATATTTAAAAAAAATTATTAGACATGCGTTAGGTTAAGGGCAAACTAGTTTTTAGGTTTTTCAAACTGCGGGTACCGACCCGAAAAAGGCCGCGAAAAAAAATAAATTGGGTCGCTACAAACAGAAGAAATGCACTGAAATGTTCTTTGACTGGTTCAGAATACAAAATACGGTTCTTGCAAAAGAGTTTAAAAAATGCTTCATTGGTTTATTTAATTCAAATACTAAAGAATGTTCAAATACTATATAAAAAACCTAACCTTTAAATACCGACCGTGAAAAAACAAAAATAATTTATAACACTAAAAAATCTTATAACAATTCTTAGAAAATTAAAGAAAAATACCTTGCAATTGAAGTAACGGGTTAAAAATGATATTTTTCCTAACTGTTCTCACTTTAGGTTGTAAATAAACAACTCTAGGTTCCATAATATTCACAAATACACAAACTGTATGTCTTCCATATGACAGCTTAACAAATTAACCAAAAACTAAATACACAACGTTCGGTGTTTCCGAGTATTCGCGGCCAGCGACAAGCTAGCAAACTGTAGCAGCCTAGCGATACAAGTGGCAAGTGAAAGGCGACTGAAGATATCAGTAGCGTACACAACACACTAGAGATACAAGTTGGCAAGTTACACTCCGCTAACTTGTCCACACACACGGACAACTCTTACTTTCCAGTTACCGACTAACGAAAATATCTTAATGCCTATCTTACGACAATTCTATTGTATAATAACTAAACTTCATATTATTAACTGATGTACCTTTGCTTCACTACTAATTTCACTCAGCTTCATTGTCTCATTTTTATATAGATATGGTCTATAAATCTATCAAAAACTGTCTTCTGTTGAATAAAAAATATCAGTTTAGCCCTTTAGATTAAAATTAGCAAAGAAATTAATGCTTTAGTAGGTGCCTACGTCATGAAAGGAATATACTGCCTGAATTTCATGTTTCTAGGGGACGTTAAAAAATATCAATTTATCCCTTTAGTCTAAATACTTTCCGAAGATTTTAAAAAGATACCTACAGTGGTGGCCATAAGTATGGAAATTTTTTTAATATACATTCAAATTGAGTTATGCTTATGTATTTAATATATCAAAATTAATTTAGGAAATGGGTCTTTAATATATATTTATTGTACAACTGATATTATGTTTGAAATGAAACATACAATTCAACATAAATGATATTTATTTGGTCAAAAAGTATCGAAACTTAAACAAAAATAAATTTTAACTAAAAATTAAAATAATTCTTTAATATTTGATGGCGTAGCCCTTTGCTTTAATCACAAAAAAACATCTTCTTGGCATCGAATCTACTAAATTAATATATATTTGTTGAGGGATGTTTTTCCACTCTTGCTCTATAATTTTAAAAAGTTAGTCATTGTTTGTAGCTGTATTTTTGCGAATTTGCCTATCTAAATGCTCCGAAATGTGCTCGATTGGATTAAGATCAGGACTCTGAGATGGCCATTTCATTGTCAGTACGTTTTTATGTAAAAACTAACGTTTTACCAAATTTGACGAATCCGAAGCATTTTCAACAAGTCATTGTCTTGTTGATATAACCATCTCAGAGTAATTTCTTCTTCTGCATATGGAAGTATCACACTCTCTAGAATATATATTTATACCTAAATCGATCCATTATCCCATCGATTCTTATTACTGGACCATTTCCAGATGAAGACAAACATCCCCAAACCATGATGTTGCCGCCATGTTTGACAGTGGGAATCTGGTACTTATTGTCGTATCTTGCACTCTTCGGACGCCTCACATACTTCTGTCCATCACTCTCGAACAATTTAAATTTGCTATCATCACTCCAAAGGACCGTTTTCCTTTTATTAATGGACCACACCAAATGATCTCTAGCAAAATCCAATCGAGCCCTTCTGTTTTTCTTAGAAATAAGTGGCTTTTTTACCGCTACTCTACCAAATAGTCCCATATTATTTAGTCTCCTTCTTATAGTACGATTTGACAATGAAATATTAAAAGATTTCCTCAGAAATGTGTCTTGATGTCTTTTTCGGATCACATGTTGAAAAATTCTTTTAATAATTTTATCTACTCTTGACGTGTCTGTGTTTTTTTTTTTTTTAGATCGGCCACTTTTTAATTTAACGTCCCCGGTGCCTCTATCATTAAATATCTTTATAATTTTTGAAATCGTAACTTTTGGTGTCTTTAAAAGTTTAGAAATGTCATACTGTTTATTGCCACCAGTGGCGCATCCAGTTTTTTTCTTTGGGGACCCATAATTATTTAAATTATGAATGAGGTTCTCATTTCTAAATTTCCAAATTTCCGAATATACAAGTGATGACCTAAAAAAAAAGGTCCTCGCTTCGGAAATACAAATTATGACCTAAAAAAAGTCCTTCGATAAAATTTTCTAGTGTTTTTATTTCCTTTTTTCTTGGTGGGGGGCAAATATTTCTCTATTATCTTGAATTATATACAAATTATAAGAAAAAAAGTATCTATAATAATTTAATTTTTATTAGGAAAAATAAAAAGTTTCCATACATATGGCCAACTCTGTACATGCCAAAAAGAAATGATATAACTCAACGAACACAGGATAAACGACGTGCTATAATTCACCTCAAATCTAACTTCGCCTCCTTAAAGGATGAACAGAACAAAATCTTTAATTACTTAAATCTCATCAGGCCTAAAGCTGCGTTCACAGCTCTTAAATTAGTCGACTATAGACTATGACCTGTGCAATGCTGATTTTCACTAACAAGTTTGTCATATGGTAACGCGAGCGACCGTTTACAGCTCTAAATTGAATGCATTATGCTTTGTCGATTGTAATTGATTTGGCAATATGCGACTTTTGGCTATTTTTTGGGCTTAATAAAATTAAGGGGTAGAAGGTTTTTGTCTGAGGAAGAGTTTGATGTTGTAATTTATGATTATTTTGAAAGTATTCCGAAAGAAGATTGGTTGGAAGCTTTTAAGATGTGGAAGGAAAGAATGGCCAAGTGCATTATTGTTGAAGGGAACTACTTTGAACATATTTAAAATAAAATCCTAATAAATATGAATCATGTGTCTTATTCTTAATAATTCTAGAGTGACCCTACAAAGAGAATGTTCAAAACTAGGAATTCTGACACTAAACCCCGCTAGAAGACGCCTTACGGCGCCCAATACTCCTTAGGAGTACGCCACGAAGAAAAATAGCGACATACAATCATCATATATATGCATAACTAACATAAATAAACAATATATAAATAAAATAAATACTGAATAAATGTGACTCACAATATTACTGTGTTCAATGAGCATATAAAATCGTTGTAGCAGAGGGAGTACCACATGAGGCAGTATGAAGGATTTGCTTGTCATTAGTGCAATTAATGGTTAATATGGCGATTAAAAAGTAACGTCTTGAATAATCTCAAATCAGTAATGAAGTCAATAAAATGAAAATAGGAATTCAGACTATTAATCAAATATAATGTAACTAAGGTATCTACAAAGTAATACAATTATCGGTGATGAATGTGTGCATGACATATCAGTTAAATAAATATTTTGATAATATAAATTATGTCTTATCAGAAAAAAAAACTTGTACTAACAGACTTATCTTTTTTCGCTGGTTCTGGGATTTCGTTTTGTAATTACTATGTACATAATTGGAACACTCCTCGAGTGCAAAAAAATTAAGGGGGAAATAGAGAGGGGGCAGATGTGCACCCAGGGGGCTCACTAGCTTGAGCCCCATCTAAAAAATCAAAATCTATTTTAAGGGACGCATTTTTCGTGTAACTGGATAATTATATTCGTGAACGTCCACATAAAAAAAAAAAACTAGCTTTTGAACCCCCCTTTAAGAAAAAATTTACTCAAGAATACATTTACATATAATTAACCAATTCACCGCCATTTCTCGAGAAACTTCGCCAATCGCCAAACTGCGATTGGCGAAGTTCCTAGAGCTTCTCACCCCGGGTGAGAAGCTCTAGTCTCTACTGTTGATAATAACTAGAGTGCGGCTAAGTTAAGTATTCATACGTTTTAGGGTCGGGTCACACTTGACGTAATTTCAGTCGCGAAATTTTAGCACCGTATTTTACGTCAGTGTATAAGTCAGATCTAGTGTAAAGTTGCGTTCAGAGTTCTTAAATTAGTCGACTATAGGCTATGACTTGTGCAATTTTGATTGTCACTAACAAGCTTGTCATATGGTAACGCGAGCGATCGTTCAGAGCTCTAAATTGAATGCGTTATACATTGTCAATTGTAGATAGTTTTCCAAACTTTGTAATTAGTGAGTTGTTTTAATGAGACAGACATATAAACACATTGGCTATCTCAGTCTACATCCTAGAGAAAGTCTACATTGTATGCCTTTACATAACCTAACAAAATGTCATCACGCCGATTACAAGAAATCTCGCCCAAAATTACAAAGACTAACAGTAAATATGATCAATTTAGGTAATTAGGTTAGGTTTAGTTAGTAAAAATCTTGGACAGTAGTATCAGGAAAACGATAATAGATAATAAACATTTTACGAAGCAACCCTAGTTGGTTTAAAGACACACAGATGTCGCACTATTCGTAACGCACTAATTTTCTTAGCTGTAAACGCTGCCTTGAACGTTAAAACTATCTACTTAAGTTATTAACAATGCACAATGAACAGTGAACTAATTTAAAGAGCTCTGAACGCAGCTTAACTACTAGTAACTCAAATTAACGCGTACCCCTCTAGAGGTAGAAAGTCGAAAACTTGATAAAAGGATACTTTCTTTACTTAAGTCTGTTTCAGCAAGTGAATTTTATTTCTCTAAATTCTCACTCCGTTTTTACAATGAGTAAAGTGCTAAATTTAAGAAAAGAAAACTAATAACCACGTTTTATCTGAAAAAAATTGGTCTTTTAAATTTAATAGGATTGATACACTGATACTTAACAGAAAGATAAATATGTTTGTTTTTCACAAATATTTTCCCGGAAAAGAGTATTAACTTCTGTTTGGCAATGGATTATCCATCGATGATATCACTTCAGTTCCAGTGGCGGACTATTTAGGCCGGCCATGTGCAACATACGGCCCGCGGGCCGGTCCGGCCCGTCACCTCATTTTATCCGGCCCACGATAACTATCCTAAATTCCATAGAATCTGGCCCGCGAATGTATCTTTGTTTACAGAGATCAAATGCGGTTAAACGGTTGATGTTGGTGTGGAAAAAACACCAGTTTCTCCGCAAATTGGAACTTGAGCAACAGGAGAACTCAGATTTGAAATAAAAAATGAAGGATATTTCACTAATTGAGTTTTATAAGAAATATTTACTAGTTAACAAATTTCCGAAACTCACAGTTTTTGCTCAGAAAAGAATTACGCTCTTTGGGAGCACTTATTTTCTAGGATGAAGTTCATTAAATCAATAACAAGGACGAGAATAACGAATTCCCAACTACAAAACGCGTTGCGTATTGCTATATCAGTTGTTTCCCCGAACATTGAAAAACTTGTGAGCAATATGAAGTCCCAACCGTCCCCTTAAAATTAAATAAATAGTTTCTTCTTATTTAACAATATTTATGCATTATAAAACATTTTTTATTTTTTTCTTCCGTTTTTTTATGAATGTCATGAACTATATATTTTTTTGTACAGTTTAGAAAATTCAGAATGTTTTATTTTTTTATAATAGACAATTTCAGTGAAGTAATTTTAAAAAAATCAGCTGTGGCCACCACAGGACCGACCGCCATCACAAAGTACTTGTTAAAATACATTCTAGTAGCAGAGTAGAAATAACTTGGCCCAATATTTTCTAACAGAGATATTATTTATCATTACCATGGAAACGTTACATATAAGTGTGAAAAAATAGATACTTAATAATATGTAAATAGAAAAAATTTCCATGATTTTTTCAAATTTTTTTCGTGTAATCAAAAAATGTCTCGAATAAAAGTTGTTAGTTATTGCTTTTATAGCAAGTTTCGTTAAATAATTTTTTTCGAAATATTTTTCTGTTGCTAAATATTCGCAAAAATCTTAAAATCGACACGAGTAAACTCCCATTTCTAGTCAACCGATTTTTACCAAAAGCTGATCAACTCGTGCAATTGATGTCAAAAGCTTAAAATGTCAAAATATTAAAGTTTCATAAAAATCCTTTTAGCCGAATTTGCTCTGCACGTGTACACAGACAGACGGACGGACAGACAGACAGACAGACGGACAGACGGACGGACGGACGGACGGACAGACGGACAGACAGACCGACAGACATCATGCTAAAAATAGTCAAAACGTTATGTAGGGACCTCAATTCGTGGAGATCCATCGAAATCTCCAAATGTCAAAATCGGTATGATGACAATACCTCCCTTATATATGTTGGCGGTCGGTAAAAACTGATAATTCTAAAACAAATGATCCTTTAAAAGTTCTGGCCCGCGAATGTATTTCAGATCGCTATCCGGCCCTCGGTCTTTTGGAAGTTGTACATGCCTGATTTAGACCAAGGGTTTTCAACGGGGTCGATATCGTTCCCCTGAAGGTCAGTCGGCTTGAAGCTGGTGTCGATATATGCAAAGAGGTCGATTTAGGGTCAACAGTTCTTTTAACGTATTCACTATTTGTAATAGTATTAATTATTAATATTCAAATATTAGATTTATAGCTAAATCTATATTCAACGTTAAAGAATATGCAGCATTTTGGGACAATTTTGAAGCACAAAATAAGTATCCAAAATTGAAAACAATGGTGGAAACCTTGTTAATAAAGTTTCTTGGTCCTTATTTTGTTGAAGCCGGATTTAGGGACATGTCTATTTTGTTAAGAATAAAATTAAACAATGGTCTACCACAGCGATTCCAAAACTGTACGCCGCGAAAATATTCCAATATTCCTCCGACACCGTTATTTAGACCAATGTTTTGACTTGAGGCGCCGCGGAATAATTCCGGGCGCCGGGAACCGAAAAAGTTTGGGAACCACTGGTCTACCAGTAAAAACTTATGGTTGTTCATCTGCCAAAAATATCCCATTGGAGTATTGAACTGTAACTTTAATGGCAATACATGGTTACTGCTTGACCAAAATATTTATTTATTAATATAATTATACTAGCTGGGGTACCCATACTTCGTTCGGTTTTTGTAATGTAAATTTTTTCTGCAACGTAAATGATAAGTGAGATATTTCAGTTTCATACTCTCGAGATAGGTTGATTTCTTATATACAATAGTAGAAGAGGTGTAATTGAAATATTTACAATAAATATACGAAAGCGCGCCTCTGTCTAAAAGCCGGCAAATAAATAAGAAGAAACTTGAACAAAGCGCACAATTGTCTCATATCTGTAGGTCAGTGACGTCGGGCCCCACGTTTTAAGCCCACGGAGAACGTGTTAACCGATTCAATTCTACGACAACATCCTAAGAAACTGATAGCCAAATGCAAATTATGCCAATCCTGATTGGTAGTATTTTCGCCTAATGTGATTCCAATTAAGTAAAAACTAAAATTCTCACACAGATCTAATAAGCGATTCAAAAAGGCGCGCAAAGTTTAATAAGGTGTCGGACAAGAGTTTTTTAGAAATATTTTTGACAAAAATAATGTTAAAATAAAGAAATTTAAAGAAACTACTTTTCATTCTTTAATCTACATGTTAAGAACTCTCTTTTGGTACCACACAATATATATATATATATATTCCGAAAAACTAATCTTTCAAAAATTCCTGTTGAACTATTTCGGTTTCCGTCAATGTAAATTATTGAGAATTTTTCAGATTTTAGACCAATCCCTCTGAGAAATAATGTGGAGGATGAAAGTTTTTTTTTGCACATTGTTGGACAAAATTTTATAAAAATATTTGATTTTTCAAAAATAAAATTTGATTGAATTGTCTATGCATTAAAGACTTCATTTGATACCCTACTTAAAATATTTATCTTTTAGTTAAATACATATTTGTTTATATTTTTTTGTTTTATTGCTAAGTGTCTCTATATTTTTCCTGTGTAGGTCAAAGAGTTGTATAACCATACAGTTGTATAAGCTAAATTTCTACTCCAATACTTTGGCCACAATTTCTACCGTACAGACAGACACATGAATGACAGTATAATGATTTTATGTTATATCTGCGAAACCCTAAACAATACATAGATCATTAGTATAATTAAACAGTTGTTTTTAACAAAATAATTGACAGATGAACTTGATATTTCACACAAAAGACAGATGCGGCAATACAATGCGTCAAAAATTGTAGACAGCACCGACATCTATATGCTAAGTCGCGAACTATTTAAATTATTTTAGTATGTAGAATAAAAAACATAAACTCATCAAAATGGTCCAAGGATGTTCAATGAAATGACCAATGAAAAGGGCAGTCATGCGTGTGTCAACCGAATGTATGCAAACATACACAAGACGATTTTATTCTGATGATGGCCTAGAAAGCCGAAATACTTATCATACATTTTATTAAATATTTTTTGAAACAATAACCGAGTGTTTTTAGGGTTTTGTATGTATGACCAAAAAACCATTAACTGTCATTTTGTCGTCTGTCTGTCTGTCTGTTCGGTAAAAATTGTAGCTAAACGGCTAAACCTAGAGTGTTGAAATTTGGCATGCTTATACAACTATTTGACCCGCACATAGGAAAAATACTAAAACATCTAGAAAACATATCCCCCTAAAAATATAAACAAATATCTGCTCATCGAAAAAAAAAATATTTTTTTTAAATTCTGAGTAGGGTATCAAATGAAAGCCCTTAGTACGTGGATTAACGATCAAAATTTTATTTTTGCAAAATAAATTATTTCGACGCGATTTTTGCCAAAATTGTGCAAAAAAAATTGTCCCACACCCTGTAGCCCAGATGGTTTAAACTAAAAATCTGAAAAATTTGTAAGTAATGTACGTTTGTATGAACCGGAATAGTACAACAGGAATTTTTGATCAGATTATGTTTTCGGAAAATAACGCATTTTTTGTGTTTTTTGCTTGACCATGTAAAATATTTAATAACTTACGTAACAAAGTAAACCAGCATCCTTTCATGGTGTAATGGTTAGCGTTCTCGCGTTATAATTTGCAAACTAGGGTTCCGGTCTCGAGACAATTTTATTTTTACTTTTTCTTTTGCATTTTGTTTGTTTAAATTATTTTTTTCAAAATTATAGTTATATTTGAGCAAATGTTGCATTTAATTTTTAAAAGCGTAAATTTAATAACCAGTGGAAATTGTTGAAATTGAATACACGAAATCAGAGGGGCGGAGTTATGACTTAAAACAACCAATGGAAGCCATAGGCGCAATTTTCAAAATCTTAATGAACCTTGCTATATGTATAAAAAAAAAAAATACTGCACATATTTAGAAACCTAAATAATGGTATTAAGCATTCGAATTAAAATTAAAAAAAAAAAAATTTAATATAAAATGTATTTTGGCATCCCAAATAATCATCATTCACTTACTAAACATCTGCGAAACCCTGAAATGTGTGAAAATTCACTCTTCACATCAATTTTTATTATTTCTAATACACAAGACGGCCCTCACTAGGATCAAACCCAAATCGTTCAGGAGTGCAAACTTTCATCAACACTTGCTGCATCTGGTCTCGCAATCTTGATTCCACGAATATACGTATACAGACCTCGCCTATATCATCATTGTAGTATAGTGAAAGTATTGGTATCCGGGGTGATGAGAGTTGTCAGGGAGAACGTTTTGACATATTTAGGGAATGACATATTTTTATAGATTTGATAATGTATTTCTTGCAATAAAGCTTATTTAACAGCAATACGTTTACTACATTTGGCGACGAGGATATGGCTTTGACAAGAAGTAAGCAAGCAACCACCACGAACTCAAATGACATTACGGTCGAGAACACCACCGAACATGGCATTACTGCACCAAGCATTGATTTACCGAGGCATGTGCTCAAAGATTTTCGTTTTCAACCTTTTGATCAATCTCTGGAAGAATGGGAGTATTACATTAGTAGGTTTGAGACAGAATTATTATTTTTTGGCATTCACGATGAAACAATTTCCGGAACCATTCTCTTATCAAAAATTGGACCAGCATCTTACAAAATATTGGTGGATCATTTCAGACCACGTAATATAAATAGTATCGATTATAAACATTTAAAAGAGGTGCTAAATAAATTTTATGGTAAATCGGTTTTCATTCAAAGTGAACGACGAGAATTTACATTACGATACAGAAAGCATACAGAAACTATTGCACAATATGTAAATGATTTACGTGCTTTAGCGGGGAGGTGTGAATTCGGAAATACGCTAGAAGAAAGAATAAGGGATCAAATTTTCGTTGGGATAAAAAATTCAGATTGGCAGCATCAACTCATTAAACAATTCCCGTCAAATTCAGCATCACTTATAGATGTGGAAGCAGCAGCCATACACTTGGAGCAATCATATTTGCAACATAATCGTCTAAGGGAACTGGAATTATCATCATCAAGCCTTGTCCATCATCGGGTGATTTTGGCTTGCCTCTAAAAAGAGCATAGGCTGTCAATAACATTTCTCCATCTAATTCGTCTATCTGCCATAGGCTTCAAGTCGGTGATGTTGTAATAAAGTCTTTTGTCTTGGTTTTGAGAGCTCCATGCATTTATTTCTAGCAGGGTTGAGCGACGCCAGGTGTTCTTGGGTCGCCCTCTACGCCTACTGCCCTGAGGGTAGTATGCTAGTGCATATCGACACACTTCGCTAGAAGCCCTTCGAAGAGTGTGCCCTAACCAACCATACTTTCTTCTTTTTATTTGCAAATTAATGTCCATTTGACCAGTTCTTTCCCCCAATTCTACGTTTGATATTCTATGTGGCCAATAAATGCGAAGGATTCTTCGAAGACATCGATTTACAAATACTTGCACTCTTCTCTTGATAGCTTCTGTTACGAACCAAGTCTCGCAGCCGTACAGAAGAACTGACGTCACGCATGCTCTAAATATGGTAGTTTTCGTGGAAGTACTGAAAATCGCAGAATTCCATACACGGCTAAGTTGGATGAAGACGCCTCTCGCTTTACGTATTCTGCTTTCCACATCTATATCCGCGCCACCGTCCACAGACACAACACTCCCCAAGTACTGGAAATCATCCACACGCTCGATTTGATGGTTACCGAGCAGTAAAGGTCTATCGGTTTCTGCATTTATCCGCATTTCTTTTGTCTTGGAGCTATTAATTTTCAATCCAACTTTTGCAGATTCAATCGTGAGGTCATTCAGTTTTTGTTGCATGTCTCCATGCTTATGCGACAACTCACATTTATCGTCTGCAAAATCCAGTGACTCCAGTCTGACTGTTACCCCGCTTATATACCATTAATAATTTTTATAAAATACCAAACATTCCTTTCCCTATTTTTCTTCTAATAGTGCCTATCCAGCTCGAATGTTGGCTATCATACTGGCAATTTTCACAGCTGCTCGGAAAAGATCTAGTAGAATACTTTGCCTACGAGCTGAGGCCAGTACGTAACCTGCGCAGAAACCCGAATTCGTACAGTGGCTTGGTTGCTAAGCAACGGACCTAGAACTGGCTGCAAATTGCATTGCGATTGGTTTGTTTGACGCATATATGATAACGCCCCTGGCCACAACTCCTGAGAAAAGCACTCTAGCTGAAAACCATTGGCGTAGATTCTGCAACCAGGATATACGGGGTCGACCTGGTCCTCTTCGGCCATATACCTTATTTTGCAATATTAGCTGAAGCAAACCATACCTTTCGCTATTTCTCATTATATGTCCAAGGTATTCGAGTTTTCTCCTCTTCACTGTAAATAGTATTTCTGATTCTTTTCCCATTTTGTCCAGGATCTCTTTGTTAGACACGTGTTCTGCCCGTGAAACTCTCAAAATACGGCGATAAGTCTAAAACTCGAAAGCCTCTAATTTTTTAGAAGCAACAGTAGTCAGCGTTCATGTCTCTACTGCCGGGTTTACATTGGTAGAGTAAAAGAGCTAGTAACTAGCGCAAGTAACTAGAAACTAGTTAATATCCCTGTGTAAACAGATGACAATGTGACTAGTAGAGTACTAGTTTCTAGTAGTTGGACTAGGATAGCAGCTAGCTCGTCGATGTATTTACTAGCTACTATCTTTTCCCCTACTACGCAAAATTGATTCATTTCAAATTGGCGGCAAGCGGTAACCTGTTATAATAAATAGAAAAAACCCCATATCAGGTAAGTTATAATTTATTTACATAAACTGCGTAACATTGATTTATTAATTGATGATTTCTGAAATCATCTGTGAAATAGCTGCCTTTGATACACGAAAATGTTGTTGTAGACTACGATAACTATTTCCTGTGGCTAGGAAATAAAGCGTTAATTCCGATTTTATTCTTGCTGGAACCGCATCCCTCATTAGTGTATCAGTTCGTTGTATTAATAGACTAACTAAACTTAATAGCCTATTAAAATCATCTGGTGTCATTCTTAAACACAGTGTGTACTCTTTTTGATCTTCCACAGCTAATTCACGAAATGGAAGGGTTGATGCGCCATGGGTAGCTCTTCTTTATCCATTTTTTTAACCCGTTTTCTTTTAGGCTTATATTCTGTACCGATTTCTTCAATTAGATAATCAGTTATTTTCTCCACACGAAATGATGTAATACAAAATACTATTTTTAATGGCATCACGCCGGCGACGATGTATATTCATATTCATAAACTATTTTTTGCAAAAATATACTTGCACGACAAAATCACAGTGAAGATGTCAAATGTGTTTTGACACTTACTATTAAGAAAATAAGATAGTATGCCAATTGTGTACGAAGACCTACTATCCCGAAAATAAGATAGAAGAGTAAAGTGCGTAGTACTTGCGCTAGTTACTAGCTCTTTTACTCTACCAATGTAAACCCGGTATACGCAATAATTTCCATAAATTCCTTTCCCAAACTCATCAAAATCAGATATTTGATGACCATTTTGATTTATATTTCATTGTGAAATATCGTGTATGTTCCCAGCTTTGGCAGTTGGCATGACGGATTATTGTTATATAATTTTAACGGTTTCTATCAATTTTGTCAATTGCAGTGATTTTTGTATTACATTGTCATACTAAGCAATTTAACTTATAACTGTTGAGTTCATGTGGAATCTTAATTGTTCACGAGGTCATATGTATACTTAGTAAGCATTATTGCATATTTAAAAATATTTGTTTAACGTTCCTTAATTCATATCTATTAGTTCTTTTAAAATTTATAATAGATCTGTAGCATACTCCACTAGTTTGCTTTAATAACAAAACAAAAAAATTTATGTGAAGTGTGAATTTTCACACATTTCTGGGTTTTGCAGGTATTTAGTAACTGAATGATGATTATTTGGGATGCCAAAACAAATTTTATGTCAAAATATTTTTTTATGAATTTTAATTCGAATGCCTAATACCATTATTTAAGTTTCTAAATATATGCAGTATTTTTTTTTATATAGCAAGTTTCATTAAGATTTTGAAAATTGCGCCTATGGCTTCCATTTGTTGCTTAAATCATAAGCTCCGCCCTCTGCTTTCCTCAAATATAGAATTAAATTATAATTTCAACACTTTCCACTGGTTATTAAATTTACGATTTTAAAAATTAAATACAACATTTACCAAAATATAACTAGAATTTTAACAAAATAATTTAAACAAAATAAAAATGCAAAAAAAATAGAAAAATAAATTTAACAAGATTCGAACCCTAGTTTGCAAGTTAAGTTACATTATTAAGCGTACGACAAAACCAACCACGCCATTAGAGCTACTGATGTGGTGTGTTACATAGCGAATTAAATAGTTAACATATTTTAGTTAAAAACACAAAAAATGGGTTATTTTCCGAAAACATAATCTGATCACAAATTCCTGTTGTACTATTCCAGTTCACACCAATGTACATTACTTAGAATTTTTTCAGATTTTTAGTTTAAACCATCTGGGCTACAGGGTGTGGGACAAAAAATTTTTTGCACAATTTTGGCAAAAATCGCATCAAAATAATTTATTTTGCAAAAATAAAATTTTGGTCGTTAATCCACGTACTAAGGGCTTTAATTTGATACCCTACTCAGAATTTAATTTTTTTTTTTTTTTTCGTTGAGCACATATTTGTTTATATTTTTAGGGGGATACGTTTTTTAAATGTTTTAGTATTTTTCCTATGTGCGGGTCAAAGAGTTGTATAAGCATGCCAAATTTCAACTCTCTAGGTTGAGCCGTTTGGCTACAATTTTTACCGAACAGACAGACAGACAGACAGACAGACAGACAGACGACAAAATGACGGTATAAGGGTTTTTTGGTCATACCTACAAAACCCTAAAAACATGAAATAAAGAAAGGTCGCACTATTTAAAATATTGTCTAAGATTAGGTATCGAAATAAAAAGGGCAATATCTAAATAAAGAATTGGTGTGAATTTTCACATATTTCAGGGTTTTACAGGTATACTGAAATCGTCAAGTCAATGCACTTTGTCATTTTGCATCATAACTTCAATGACAAACTTAGTGGCGAAAATAAGTAAATCATTTTTTTTTTTTTTCATTTACATTTAATATTGCTCTTCACTCTTTTATTTTACTAAAACATACCTATTGAAGTCATATTTAGTTTGTGTTCGATAGTCATTTTGAAGATTTACAAATTTTTAAAGTTTTTATTTAATATAGGGACATGTAAACGTATCTAATATGTCACTAAAACCTTTCTCGAATTATTTTACCCCCCTGCACTAAATTTGTGAAAATTGGTCTATCCGTTTGGCTTTGCATAAAGAATAGACAGACAGTCAAAAATTGATTTTTAGGGTTTTGTAGGTATGACCAAAAAACCCTTATACCGTCATTTTGTCGTCTGTCTGTCTGTCTGTCTGTCTATTCGGTAAAAATTGTAGCCAAAAGGCTAAACCTAGAGAGTTGAAATTTGGCATGCTTATACAAATCTTTGACCCGCACACAGGAAAAATACTAAAACATCAAAAAAACATATCCCCCTAAAAATATAAACAAATATGTGTTCATCGAAAATATGAAAAAAACTTTTTTATATCCTGAGTAGGGTATCAAATGAAAGCCCTTAGTACGTGGATAAACGATCGAAATTATTTTTTGCAAAATAAATTGTTTTGACGCGATTTTTGTCAAAATTGTGCAAAATAAATTTTTGTCCCACATCCTGCAGCCCAGATGGTTTAAACTAAAAATCTGAAAAAATTCTGAGTAATGTACATTGGTGTTAACCGGAATAGTACAATAGGAATTTTTGATCAGGTTATGTTTTCGGAAAATAACGCATTTTTTGTGTTTTTTGGTTGACGATGTAAATATTTAATATGTTATGTAAGGCAGTAAAACAGTATGCCTTCATGGTGTAGTGGTTAGACATCTCGCTTCCTAAGTTGCAAACTACGGTTCGCTTCCTGTCACAATTTTATTTTTCTGTTTTTTTCTTGCATTTGGTAAATGTTGCATCTAATTTTTAAAAGCGTAAATTTAAAAACCAGTGAGAATTGTTGAAATTATAAATTAATACTATGTATCAATGTATACGAAATCAGAAGGGCGGAACTTATGACTTAAAACAACCAATGGAAGCCATAGGCGCAATTTTCGAAATCTTAATGAACCTTGCTATATAAAAAAAAAATACTGCACATATTTAGAAACCTAAATAATGGTATTAGGCATTCGAATAAAAATTAACAAAAAAATATTTTAACATAAAATTTGTTTTGGCATCCGAAATAATCATCATTCACTTACTAAATACCTGCGAAACCCTGAAATGTGTGGAAATTCACACTTCACATCAATTTTTTTATTTAGTTTGCTGTTTATGTAGCAGTTTTGTTATATATTTTCATATAGATATGTTATAGATTTCTATTTTAGACATTCAGACCAATTCTGTAACTCTGTTACTCTGATAATAGTTACTAAATTCGTCACTATGAGCAAGGTCAATTACTATCTTGAATGAAAGTCATTGTATTTTTTATAATATTTTATGCTATAGTAACGTTATTATACAGTAACTTTTTACAGAATTGATCTGATTGTGTGTAGTGCATAGCTTTTAAGGTTAAATTCAACTTATTTCTATTTTGGATGCTATGTAAACGTATCTAATATGTCACTAAAACATTTCTCGGATTATTTTACCCCCTGTACTAAATTTGGTGAAAATTGGTGAATCTGTTTGGCTTTGCATAAAGAATAGACAGACAAACAGAAATTGATTTTTATATATAAGATAGAGTTGACCATATAAAGCGTGTAAGTATTTAAATAAGATAAGTAAAGATGTTACTGTTGAAGCTGTGACACTTTTTCAGCAATGGGTGCAAAAACATGAATAAATGTTTATTCGGTCATATATAACGGTATTGTCAATATGCAGTTGCATATAAATTTCTTTCTAAAAATAAAATGAAAACAAATTTGGTGAAGACTGGATTTCGATGACAAAACAATACGCAAGGAGAACTGCTTTGCAAAAGTCAAACTTTCAACTCGCCCACATTCTAAACTATATCGTTTTTCACATATTACGTAGAATAAAGGCACCTCTACACCTGTGCGAACGTCGTTTTCTTAATTATTTATTTGTCTTCAAACTGTATTGAGTGCAGTTCAATTAAGCTTAGATTACTAGGCCTTCAGAACACCCATATGAATAATTTAACTCAACCACTACTCATTTCTGCGCAATATACTGCTACGAGGGTTGTCTTTTATATTTAGGGATTTGAGATCAAAAACAATTATTTATCAATAAAAGTTGGCTTTATTGTTTCCAAAATATTCTCCATGAAGATCAATACACTTTTGCATGCGTTTCAACCAATTTTCGAAGCACTTTTTCGATTGAGGCACTCCAAAACATGCATTTTGAACGCATCAACCGCTTCTTCTGGTGTCAAAAAACGTTGCCCTCGCAATTTATTCTTGATATGCGGAAATAAAAAGAAGTCATTGGATGTCAAATCAGGACTATACGGTGGATGATCCATCAAATTGACGTTTTGAGTGCTCAAAAAGTCACTTGTTTGTGCCGATTTGTGAAAACTCACATTGTGAACAAGCTCTCCAAAGTGAACAAATCTTTTTGACGGCCAAATGTTCATGCAATAGTGAATGTATTCTGGTCCCACTAATGCCCATGGATACCTCAATCTCACGATAAGTCATATGACTTATCTTGCAGTATCAGTTCACGCACAGCATCAATGTTTTCCGGAACAACAATCAATTTTGGACGACTTTTACGAAATTCGTCCTTAAGCGAACTACGGCCACGACTGAAGTCGGCAAACCATCGATAAACAGTAGTCCTTGATGGTGCTTCATCCCCAAAAAATCGAATTAACTTCATTGATGCACTGTTGTTGTGTTTATCCACATCGAAAGTTGTAAAAAATAATCGCTCGAAAATGTTCACGATTTAATTCCATTTTAGCCGAGATGAATTTAGCCGAAGAAAAGTCACTTGTTTGAGCCGATTTGTGAGAGCTCGCATTGTCAAATTATGTGGGATCCAACGCGAACAAATCTTTTTAACGGCCAAATGTTCATGCAATAGTGAATGTATGCTGGTCCCACTAATGCCCAAGGATACCTCAATCTCACGATAAGTCACATGACGATCTTGCAGTATCACTTCATGCACAACATCAATGTTTTATGGAACATCAATTTTAGACGACCTTCACGAAATTCGTCCTTAAGTGAACTACGACCACGATTGAAGTCGGCAAACTATCGATAAACAGTAGTCCTTGATGGTGCTTCATCGCCAGAAGTCCAATTAAATTCATCGATGTACTGTTGTTGGGTTAATCCACGTCGAAAGTGGTAAAAAATAATCGCTAGAAAATGTTCAGGATTTAATTCCATTTTTAGCCGAGATGAATTATTTCAAGTTACTGTAAACAACACAAATAGCGCTCGTACATCAAAACGTTCTGAATACGTATACCGTCAAAAATGTCAAGCTTTACGATAGAAGCGTCAGTTGCCAGGTGGCAGCACTAGTTTAGCGCGAAATATAAGAGGCAACCCTCGTATATGATTTTGATGTTAAGTCCATAATAAGGGAAATATAGGTAGATTTTAGTTTTAGGGTGTCCCCCCATCATAATAATCATAAAAAGGTGTACTTATTGATGTTACAAATTTTAAAGATCTCCAAAGTTACATAAATTATAAATTAACATTTGCAGATAACTTTCATAATTTCAAAATAGCAACAAGAATGATAAAAATGTAACCCAGTATTTAAAAACAATGTGTTGGAGTAATGTTTAGCTTCTTGGCCTTTGCGACAATGTCCGCAAATTTACGTCTATTATTTCCCTGTTAATAAATAATAACTGACATTACTAACCTTACTTTAATTATTTTATATTCTCCGATATGCGTATATGTAGATTAAACATTGGTGAAAGTATAAAAAATTACGTCATACAAAACAAGGACATTCCAGCTGTGTTAGAGGAGACAACATTTTGTACAGTAGCATGTTTCCTCAAAATTTGGATGCTTGGTAAATTTGATGACCTCTTAAGCTGCGTTCACAGCTCTTAAATTAGTCGACTATACGAGGGTTACCCCTTTATGTTTTTACAAACGACCACTATATGGCAATATTGAAATGTGTCATTACTATATTCGTAAAATATAACATTTGTTATTGTGAAATCAGTGACAGCTTATAAATTGACCGAGTAGTTTGTTGACAGTGAGCGTTAAAAAAACAAGTTTGTGGAAAAATGTATATTACTCGTGAAGGTTTTCGTTGGATGATTTTTTACGATTTTAATAAAGGCCTAACTTTGTCTGTGTTACACTTTTTAACTGAATGTGTTCAGCTCGAGGATGTCAGGGAGAGGTTAGGCCTGTGCTATGACCTGTCAGTTGCTTTAGGTGACGGCAGAGTACTCATGGACAGGATGATACTCTTCCTGAGAGAATCGAACTTACTGTTTTATTTGTGAAGTCTTGCACCTTATTTTAATGTGTACAATTTATAGACTGTTATATTCCATGGTAATTGGTCCCTTTACAGCCCCTTGCCATCACCCTGCGTGTGTTCATTTTTTCGGAGAGACTTTTTATTTTATTTATTTGTATTTGCCCGTGCAAGGTGGACTGCGTTAAGCGCAAATAGCCTTTGTTGCTGTGCGCCAAAAATTTTAACTAACTAATTAACTATAAATCGAACTATAGTTTGTTGGCAGTGAGCGTTTAAAAAAAAGTTTGTTTAAAAATGGATATTACTCGTGTAGGTTTTCGTTAGATGATTTTTTACGATTTTAGTAAAGGCCTAACTCAACAACAATGCATAGATTCGCTTCGTTCAACTTTTGGTAATGAAGCACCATCAGAAGAGACTGTTTACAATTGGTTTAGATAGAGGCATCCTTTGGCATATCGCAGACTGCAGTACATTCGATTTTGTATGAACATTTAAAATACCTGTTCCCGATGGATTCCGCATAATTAGACCCTAGCTCAAAAAAAGGTCGTGTTGATTAAAGTAAGGGAATGCTAAAAAAATTCAACCTAGGCACTGCAAAATCCGTATACAACATCGTTGCAGGTGACGAAACTTGGATTTAGTCATATGAACCGGAAACTAAGCAAAAATCTACTGTTTGAGTCTTTCAAGATGAACCGAAACCAACAAAAGATGTTCATTCACGTACTTCCAAAAAAATGATCGCTTGTTTCTTTGGTTGTACTGGACATGTCGCAATCATTCCTTTAGAGCAGCGTTTCCCAAAGAGTGTTCCACGGAACCCCAGAGTTCCGCGATAAAATTCAGGGGTTCCGCGGGACATAGTGCTCTTTATATTTCAATTGTTTCATAAAAATGGATGTTTAAAAAAATATAATAATAATAAAAAGGATTGAAGATATAGTTAAAAATTTATTCAAGAAAAATTCAAAAATAAATGTAATACAAATACACAGAAAAAACAACTTTCTGGTCTCATATATATGACGAATATCCTCATTTATCAAAAAGGGCTATTTGGTTTATGTTACCGTTTGCAACTATAGTGCGTTCAAAGGTGAGTTTGCAGTACAGAGCATATGGACTAGTTATTTTTCATACTCTCTAATGGGTTTACACAATGACTCTATCCTTTTCTTGCTTGTCGACGTTGCCAGCTCTAAAACGTGCTGATCTGTGAAGACGCAGTATTCTACAAATGGCCATTTGTTTTTGTTGAGTGTTATTTTGAGTTTTATAAGAGTTGATTTTTGTAAATCATACGAATTTTTCATATTATTATAATTGACACATTTGACACTTTTACAACATTTGGCAACACCGCTCCCATTTGCCATAAGAGCTATACTGCAAACTCACCTTTGAACGCACTATACGTAGGTACATGTGTGAATCTATTTTCAAAATACGCTGATACAAAATCGAAATACTGTACCAAATATGCGAATTTGATTATCTAACGTTATACCAAATTTTGAAAGGATATTAGAATTCAAAAAGCAAAAACATGCTACTCATTGAACCTAGCTGTATTAGCAAAGAGTCTCATACTTGAAAAACTGAACTTATAACTGAATTTATGATTTTTTTTTAAAATTTGAATGTTCTCTAGTTTTTAGGAAGACAATGAAAATTACTACTAATTTATAAACTCTTACTTTTCTATCGTATTTATAAAAGAAAAAATGTAATGTATTTTTTTTTTTTTTTATATTTAAAGTTGCATAAAAAATGTTTCCAATAAAAGGGTTCCGTAATTTTTTGAACAGCACATTGGGGTTCCGCGACAAAATAAGTTTGAGAACCACTGCTTTAGAGGATTGGAGAACAGTTAATGCTGAATGGTATAAAACAATTTGTGTGCCAGAAGTCATCGACAAAGTCAGGAAAAACAATCAAAAACGTCTTCATCATGACAATGCAAGCTCCCACACAGCACGTCAAACAATTAATTATTTGAAGGAGAAGAACATCGAATTAATGTCTAATTGCCCGTATTCACCTGATTTATCCCCTAGCGACATTTTTTTTGTTCCCCAATGTCAAACAAAAAATGCGTGGACAGCGATTTTCACCACCTCAAGAAGCTGTTGAGGCATTCGAAAACCATGTTTTTGAGATACCAAGTTCAGAGTGGAAAAAA
Organism: Liopterus haemorrhoidalis; assembly: GCA_963971575.1. NCBI lineage: Eukaryota > Metazoa > Arthropoda > Insecta > Coleoptera > Dytiscidae > Liopterus > Liopterus haemorrhoidalis. The sequence continues at coordinate 19,971,505 of OZ020614.1, read as the reverse complement.
TGTTTCGAGAATTTTTTGAACGCATGCAAAAGTGTACAAATCTTCAATCAAAGAGCGACATAACATTGTTAAAAGTGCACTATCAATGAGTTACAGAATACCAACACGATGTTGAAAATCGGAACTTTCGACAGGTTACTGTAGAAACGATTGTCGAAAAGCTTACAGAATAGACCCCCAGTCAGGGCGTTTAAGAAGTTTCTCCTTTGGAACCTAATGTGTTAAATTTTGACTGTTAAATCTTAAAGGCGAATATTTTGAAAAGCAATAAAACAGTTTGTTCCAAAAAAAAAAATTTCTTTGTTAGTTTTTGTAAAAACTTAAAAGTAGCCCTCGTAAAACTAAGTAGATTGTATTTGTTCATCAATTTTATGTTATTTTGTTTTTCCTTTTGAAATCAATCCCTATCTCATCGGAATTAAAATCAATTCACTTTACGCGTTATTATGTTAAGCGATTATTTCTCAGAAGCAATTAACCGCGTAATGGAAGGGTTACGAGTATTAAAATTTTGGTTGCTTGATAAATGGTTAAACCTGAATAAAATTATTAAGTCGTTCGTCGCACAGATGTTCCGATTAGCAAGATTGTACTGCTTCATTATGATTTAAATTTGAATCCTTAATAAGGTATAGTAACGCCACCTGTTGATGTTAATAGGAATTTGAGGTTAGGTGTAATGTTACTACTGGAAGTCGCAAGTCAAATTAGTGTATACTGTTTTACACTAACCACAAAATCATACAAGTGTTTTTCTGCTTCATTAATCATTTAAGCTCAAATTTCAAACTGCGGCAGCTTTTAACATTTTTAATGTATGCGAATATAATAAGGTTTTTTAGTTTAAAGTTGTCTAGCCACATAGACTTGTGGCCAGGACCGGATTGGGACTCTTGACTCGGTGATTTGAACGTTTTACATTGGCCATTGTTTCAAAGACACATTAAGATATGAGGGACATTTGAATAATTCATATTTACCGCTTCATTTGCTGGAAGTTTCTAGGAGAAACTTCCGAAACGTCCTGACATCTGGTGGCGATTTTCAGAAGATACGAGAGTGACATTGTTTTGTTTTGTTCAATGGAGAAATACGTGTTTTTTTGTTGTTTGTGTTTCATTTTTGTAAATCATGGCAAAAAAAAAAAAAAATAGTTGTGTGCAACAATGCAAATCATTTTCCTAAATCGGAAACAATATCAATTGAAACGACATTTGGAGGTAGAGAGAAAGTAGATCGTAGGTATCTATGGATTCAAAAACTAAAAATGGGCAAAAACCCAAGCCCATGCATGCGCGTTTGTTCGTTGCATTTTATGGAAAGTGATTTTTTACGTCCAAGAAAAGACTGAATTTTCACACATTTCAGGGTTTCGCAAGTATTTAGTAAGTGAATGATGATAATTTGGGATGCCAAAACAAATTTTATGTTAAAATATTTTTTTTGTTAATTTTAATTCGAATGCCTAATACCATTATTTAGGTTTCTAAATATGTGTAGTATTTTTTTTTTTATATAGCAAGGTTCATTAATATCTTGAAAATTGCGCCTATGGCTTCCATTGATTGTTCTAAGTCATAACCCCGCCCCTCTGATTTCGTGTACTCAATTTCAACAATTTCCACCGGTTAGTATATTTACGCTTTTAAAAATTAAATGCAACATTTGCCCAAATATAACTAGAATTTCGAAAAAATTTTTTAAACAAAATAAAAATGCAAAAAAAAAACAGAAAAAATAAAAATGCCTGGAGACCGGAGCGAAACCTAGTTTGCAAATTAGAACGCGAGAACGCTAACCATTACACTATTAAAGCATACTGGTTTAGTGTGTTGCATAAGTTATTAAATATGCACAAAATGCGTTATTTTCCGAAAACATAATCTAATCAAAAATTCCTGTTGTACTATTCCGGTTCACACCAATGTACATTACTTAGAATTTTTTCAGATTTTTAGTTTAAACCATCTAGGCTACAGAGTGTGGGACAATTTTTTTTTTCACAATTTTGGCAAATAATATAATAATTCATTTTGCAAAAATAAAATTTTGATCGTGAATCCACGTACTAAAGGCTTTCATTTGAAAACCTACTCAGAATTAAAAAAAAAAAAATTTTTTTTCGATGAGCAGATATTTTTTAGGGGGATATGTTTTTTAGATGTTTTAGTATTTTTCCTATGTGCGGGTCAAAGAGTTGTATGAGCATGCCAAATTTCAACTATCTAGGTTTAGCCGTTTGGCTACAATTTTTACCGACCAGACAGACAGACAGACAAAATGACGGTATAAGGGTTTTTTGGTCATACCTACAAAACCTTAAAAAGGCACTTACCCCATCCAAAATTTGCCTAAATCATCAATTCATTTCATCTTCCCATGGATGTATCTAAAAAACGAAATGCAATAAAGACCTGCGGTTGAAATTTTTGGATTATTCGTAGTTTATTTAGTCTAGAAAAAATTTGAGGCTTTATTCGTTTTAAGTATTTTAAAATTATGACATATTTTAATAAGGCATGATTTATAGAAATTTTCATCTTCGCATGGACGTATCTCAAAAACGAAATACGATAAGGACCTGCGGTTGAAATTTTTTAAATCTTGAGGTCCTAATTGACTTGTAACCATATTTTGAAACAAAAATATTTTTTAAAAATTTGAAAAATCCTAACTAAAAAATGGTTAGGGAGAGAAATCTGCGGTTTGAATTTTAAAAATTCTGCTATATTGTTTAGTCTAAAAAAAAGGGCTTTAATAAACCAGTTGTCAAGTTTCGTATGGGCAGTAATCCAAAACCCTTGAAAATGGCCAAAAATCGAAAAAATTCTTGATTTTTAAGCAAAAAATTTGTGTGTCCGATTTTATTGAAAATTGGTACAAATATGTATTTTTGGTTATAGATAAACAAAATTTGGTCCATTTTGAAGATTGGGCAAAAGTTTTGGAATTATAGGCAAAAAACCAGGAAAGCATGATTTTTTTAAATATTTTTGTCATAATCCTCACCCCAGAATTAGCTTAAAACTGTATTTTGGCTAAAATCGGGGTCAAAACATTTTTGACTAAAATTTTAGGAAAATTAATTTTTTAAATTTTGTTAAAAAAATTGGTATACTTATAGATTTTTAGCCTTGGGTCACAAATATATGTTCACTTTTGAGTTACGATTTAAAATTTTGAGATTTGCGGCAAAAAAGTAAAAAAAAAAGGCCACAAAAAGACACACAGTACTGGCACCAGTATCTCATGCCAGTCAAGTGAATAGAAGCCGATCCTATTTACAGGCAAAAGTAGCCGTGCAAGTGACTGTTTAAAACTTGCCACCATGAACAGCTGATTTGTTCTCGTTGATTCAAAAACGTTAAATATACTTAAAATGTCCATAACAAAGGTGGTCTGAGGATATCACAAGTAAATTTGTGATTTTATATAGGGAGCAGGGGTGCTTGTGGGACCCAACGTTAAAAATTTATAGAAATAAGCATGCTCGGGATGATGTAGTAATCAAGTTAGCAAGTGACATGAACATTGAAGGTTTTGAAGCCGTGGAAGTAAAAAATAAAATTAAATCCCTCCGCATAACCTACCAACAAGAAGTGGCGAAAATTTAAAAAAATCAGTTCACTCGGGTATTGGTGTGTCCTTTTATTTGGTAGGTGCGCCACAGTATCTTCTCCACAGTTATCAATTAATTCTTCTAAAATCATTTTGAAACAGTTTTTTTAAATAAATGCAGGTTTTGGCAGAGATTAATTTTTGTTTACAGGTGTGAAAGACGTCCGCAACATAAAATTAGGTTAAACATCGAAAATTGGTGCGTTAAAAAGACGGTTTTACGCATAAAAAATAATTGGAAGCATCTACATTTTGCAGTGTGTTACGGGTTCTTTGTAATGTTGCTTAAATAAGTTACTGGCATACGTGTAAATGACAAAATGACTCGTGCAAAAAACTGGCACAAGTAGTTGTGCCAGTACTTGCATAAGTTACTGGAAAACCTACTCAGAATTAAAAAAAAAAAAAATTTTTTCGATGAGCAGATATTTTTTAGGGGGATATGTATTTTAGATGTTTTAGTATTTTTCCTATGTGCGGGTCAAAGAGTTGTAACCGGGCTATTAAACAGAGTGACTCGGAGCACTCTGAGCTTGCTTCTCGAACCCAGCTTTTATATTCGTAGTTTTGGAGTCGTTACAAATTTTCAAGAAATAATGTTTTCAGACAATGAAAATAATCGTAGCAATTAATGATAAAAAGATTTTTCTTCAGCAACCGTATGAAGGACGGATTACACAGCTATTTCTAAATAAAATACAACTAACGCGAATTCTTTGAGTGGTATTCAGACACAACTTCATAAGTCTTATGTATTCTTATGGAGTTCGTAACCGCACCAAGATTTGTGAATAAGAATACTAATTCTTAAAATATTTCATTGTAGGTGTGGAAGAAGCATCATAAGGTACAGTTAATACTTTAACCACTGAAATGTTGAGCTCTGGGCGAATGAAAGTGGGTAAAATGTCACCTTGTAAATGCAATATTTGACAATTTGTGGTAAAAAAAATATATATCCAGGAGATATTGAGTATGACTAATTCGTAAAATATTGAAGTTGACTCATAAAAAAAACATTGACACTAATGTTTTGTTGTTTTTAGAAAAGGTGGTAACGTGCCAATTCTCTAGACCAGATATTCTTCATTGGCTACCGATATGCGGCGAGTTTCCAAAAAAGAAAGAAGATGATGCTATTAAATATATACGAGGCGTGTAAATTAAGTAATCGGATGATTTTTTTATTTTTTTTATTTTTTTTATTCGAATAGAATTACAATTCAATATTGTCTCTCTCAAAATAACTTCCTTGGAAAGCCACACACCGCTGGAGACGGTTCTTCCAATCCTCATAGCAGTGCTGGAACTCGGATACTGGAATAGCTTTCAGCTGGTCGGTTACGGACGTTTTAATGTTTTCGAGTGTCCCAAAATGACGTCCCTTGAGGTGATTTTTCAATCTTGGGAAGAGGAGTCACAAGGACTCAAGTCAGGCGAATAAGGAGGATGAGGAGCCACAGGAATGTTTTTACTGGCCAAAAACTCGTTTATTGAAATTGCTCTGTGACAAGGCGCATTGTCTCACTCCCAATTCATTGGTCAAAATCTGATGAACGGTAGTGTGAGTCAAATTCAACTCTTCCCCGATCATTCTGACTGTCAACCGATGATCTGAACGCACAAGATCCCGGATTCTATCGACATTTTCATGGGTTCTTGAAGATGAAGGCCTTCCGCTGCGTGATTCATCTTCAATCAGCTCTCTTCCTTCTGAAAATGCCTTAAACCACCAAAAAACCTGGGTCCTTGGCAAAACACTGTCTCCGTAGGCCTGCTGAAGTTTTGCATAAGTTTCCGTTGCACTGTGCCCAAGTCCGAAGCAAAACCTGATAGCACACCGTTGATCGAAATGAATGTCACTCATTTTTAGAACGCACTAGAAAAAACTGTTTCACGAAAAAAATGGCTACGGACAACAAAATGACTCTAGCGAGTTCAAACTCGTACTGAAGGCGCATCACATGTTCACCTGCCACCCCTACAAGACCCATGTCCCAAATGTTGCCAGATCAAACACTATGTTGCTAGTCTGGTTACTTAATTTACACACCTCGTATATTCTTTATTTTCCCCTAGGTTTTGCGGTGTTTAGGACATTACTACAAATAAATAAAATAACATTACAATGAATTTTACTACAATACATTTTTATTTAATTTCTTTGTTCTTCCTCCGATGTCTCTCTCTTTCTTCCTATTCTCATTCCTGATTCCCTCTCAGATATTCTTCCTTCTTGCCTCCAGTTCTGTCGCCCATCTTTCTCCCTGGTCTTCCTCACTCATCAGTTCCTTTATCCCATCTTCCCAGACTGCCATCTCTCTGCATCTCTTCGCTAAATGCTCCACAGTTTCCCTTACTTCCTTGCACATTCCACATAGCCTGTCCTTTGGCTTTGCCCAGTACCTGTAGTTCCTTTCTTCGCTGTCGCATCTTAATCTCGCTATCCTGCTGATTCTACCCCCTGATCTTCCTCTTTTCCCCTTCAGGGAAACAGTTATTAATATGCCCGTATTTCAGGAAGTACGTTATTGTTACTAGAATGTATTTGTAATCAGTGGCGGGTAAATATTTATTTTAACTAGGTTATTACCCGTCAACAATGACGGATTTATAATATACAAATTTCAATTGATTGTATATGTATTTGGTTTTATTTTTTAACGTATATTTCTTCGCCGGTCAGCTAATCACGGGACAGGATATCACCAGTTAGCCAATCACGGGAGAGGGTGTCACCTGTCAGCCAATCAAGAGACAGGTAATAAATCTACAAATTATTTTTCATATCAATCAAAGGATATAGAAGTGTCTACAGTTTCTTGTCTATACCTACGAAACTCTAAACATTTCTATAGGGTGTTTTATCCGCAGATTCTTAGTGAATAAATCTGCAAAATATTTTTCATATCGATCGTAGGATATAGGAATGTTTAGAGTTTCTTGTTTATGCCTACGAAATCCTAGACATTTCTGTATGTAATTATATTCGTAGATTCTTAGAGATTAATTCTGCAAAATATTGTTGATATCAGTCAAAGGATATAGGAATGTCTATAGTTTCGTGTTTATGTCTACGAAATCCTAGAAATTTCTATATGATAATTTATTCGCAGTTTCTTAGAGAATAAAACTGCAATATATTGTTGATATCAGTCAAAGGATAGGAGTATCTAGAGTTTCTTGTTTATGCCTACGAAATCCTACACATTTCTATATGTAATTATATTCGTAGATTCTTAGAGAACAAATCTGAAAAATACCTGCCAATCAAGAGACCTGAATAGTCCCCAGTTAGCCAATCACAAGAACCTTAGAAAAATGACATCACAGTGTTACCCAGATCACTAACATACACTAGCTAATTATATATGTACGATAGGGACTTAAACATAAAATTTAATGTATAATTTTCCTTTATTAAATTTACAACCTAAGTTAATAAATAATTACAAAATATATTATTTTAAAAGGAATATTAAATATTCTTCATGGTGCCATTATAAAATTTTATACCGTAAAGAACAAATAGACCTTCAGCGGCAAAATAAACAACTAAAAATTTAACGATAGGGTCAGGTTAAGCCCTTTGGAGTTCTTTTAATAGGTTATAAAGTCGTATAGATCAAATTACATTTTTTAATGCGATTGGCGGTTTTGTGAACAGTCTGTCAACCATTTTAGAACTTATCAGATTTATTTATTTACTCCCTAAGGCGGGCTTGCGCCCAGGGAGGCTCAGAGGCTTAAGCCCCCCTATTGCTCAATCAGACAGAACTATTTTTTTGTGAAAAACCTTTAAATAATAATAATTTATTAATTTACAGTGGATATCGTTTATAACGACGCTGAAGGGACCAATTGTACGTACCAAGTGAATATTTCATTTCTTTGTACTTTCTCCGGTGTCCCTCTCTGTCTTCCTAATCTTATTCCGGCTTCCGTCTCCAATCTCCTTCCTTCTTGCCTTCAGTTCTCCCGCCCATCTTTCTCCCTTGCCTTCCTCACTCATCAGTTCCTTTATCTCTTCCTCCCAAACTACCATCTCTCTACATCTCTTCGATAAGTGCTCCAAGGTTTCCTCTTCTTCCTTACACATTCTACAGAACTTGTCCTCTGGCATTGCCCAGTACCTGTTGTTCTTCTCTTCTTAACCTCGCTGTCCTCCTGACTCTACCCCCTGATCTTCCTCTTCTTCCCTTCAAGTATCTCGGTATCACTCGTATCTCTTTATATCTTTTCACACTCCGCGATTTGTCTATTCTGTCTGTTCTTTCCAGCTCTTGTACCTCCTTACACTCCTTAATTCTTCTACTACATCCGTATGTCCGTTCCACACCTCCAAAACTACTCTTTCTTGTCTCCATGCCGATAATTTGTTTTTTTTTTTTTTTGTTTGTTTTTCCTTCAGTATTTCTTCCTGGTATTCTCTTAGTATTTTTCTATTTTCTTCCCTTCTGACTTTCTCCTCATATTACACTGACCTAGTCTCAGCTTTTCCCTCTTCATTTCCTCTCTCACAATACATCCTGGTGTCGTTCTGTCTAACCCCGATCTCATGTAGCCCTCTTGTACCCTTTCCATCATCTCCCATTCCTTCCATCCCCAAATCTCCACTCCGAACATAAAGATACTCTTCATCGAACATTATTGCATCGAATACCTTCATCCTCCACTTGATATCATCATTAAACTTCCTGTCCCCTATGCTTCATAGCTTTCCCATAACCAGCTTTGCTTTTTTCACTGTTTCCCTAACGTGTTACTCTGCCCTGTTGTTCCTCGTTAGCACGTATCCCATGTACTTTATACTCTTCACTTTATGACCATTACCATTTTACTTTCTTTCTCCTTCCTCCCCCTTTTTCGAACACCACCACCTTCGTTTTGTCTCTGTTGACCTCTAATTTCTTTCTTTTAAAGTACTTGTCCGCTCGACCCATCATCATCATCAGTTCCTGTTCCTTCTCCGCCATCAATGTCATATCATCATTTACCTTAACTATTGACAGAGCTAAGCTTTTTTCCCTATAGACTTCTTGGCAAAAATAACATAACAGCTGATCAAAATACATAACAAAGAAGATTAAATTTCACATTTGAACGCAATTCTGTTATAAAATAAGCTCCCCGTAAATTCTAACCCACTGTGTTTCAGTTTCCTGTCTAGTGACCAGGCGACAAGTTGTGACCGGAACATCACCTGGCATATCATATGTGGGCAACAGAGCGTTTAAAAACCTATCCCTATAAAACATTGCATTCACCATTTTATTGTGTTTCTAATTTTAAACTAATAATACAGTACTTAAAATAGCGTAGAATACACACATATCATATATTTTTTAAATTAAGTTCATATTAATGAGTAATTTTAGAATTAGAAACCAAAGGGGAACCACGAGAACAATAAGAAAAGTCTATAAACTCATGCATGAATGTGATTTCAAAGACATTTACGACACTGTCAAATTTGACACTTAAAACAAACTAATAAAATTATCACGCGACGTTTATTGCGGGTGGCAAAACTCAGCAGTGTATGTGATATTTATATATATATATATAAAAGTGCTAACATTTTTTTAATGTTGTCGAGATCTGAATATAAAGACTGTCTTACATTTTACTTTTCACTACACTGTCAAACTTATGTCAACTGCAGGGCAAACTTTTTAAGATCGCAGCGCCATATGCGGCAAAAGCTGGAACACTTGACAGTGACATTAAACTGTCACTTGTGTACGAGGGTAACCTTTTATATTTCGGGATTTGAGCAAATAATCAAAAACGATTATTTATCAACAAAAGTGGCCTTATTGTTTTTCAAAATATTCTCCATGACGATCAATACACTTTTGCATGCGTTTGAACCAATTTTCGAAGCACTTTTTCCACTCTGATTAAAGGGCGTATCACACTAGAACGCTATCCAAGTTTTATTTTGTAAGTCTTCTTCCAGAATTCAAGTCTTCACGTCTTCAGCTATCACACGCGAAACAGAGAAAAGTAACTTGCGTCTGCGTACATAACGTTAACAATACACCCATCTCACTTGATCTGACTGAGAGGGAGAGGCCGTACACGCGCATTTGAAGATTTGGACTTCGTCTGTCTTCTAGAGACGGGGGATATATATCTCAATGTATTTGCTCAGACTTAAAGACATAGTTTTTTTGTCATGCTATCACACGCACAAGATTTCGATTTGAATGCAAAGACTTTAATTTTCCAAGTTTAGACTTGAATAATAACTCTAGTGTGATAAGGCCTTTAGGCACCTCCAAAACATGCATTTTGAACGCATCAACCGCTTCTTCAGGTGTCAAAAAACGTTGTCCTCGCAATTTATTCTTGATATGCGGGAATTAAAAGAAATCATTGGATGCCAAATCAGGACTATACGATGGATGACCCATCAAATTGACGTTTTGAGTGCTCAAAAAGTCACTTGTTTATGTCGATTGATGAGAGCTCACATTGAGAACAAGCTCTCAGACGCGAACAAATCTTTTTGACGGCCAAATTTTCATGCAATAGTGAATGTATGCTGGTCCCACTAATGCCCAAGGATAATCTTTTCTTTGAGGTAAAAGTTCACTTTCCATAAAATGCAACGAGCAAACGCGCATGCATGGGCTTGGATTTTTTGCCCGTTTTTAGTTATTAGATCCATAGAAACCTACGATCTACTTTCTCTACCTTCAAATGTCGTTTCAATTGATATTGTTTCCAATTTAGGAAAATGATGGAATGTTAAATTGCGATTCTTCTCTATCCACGATTTACATTGCAGCACACAAATCACATTTTGTGGCCTTCAAAATGACGACTTATTTGTTGGTAAATAATGGAAATGCATGCAATTGTTTCTACTGTATGAAAATTACAATTAGCCAAGCGTTTCAAACGATAAATTTGGAAAATAAGACTTCTTCTGTTCAAGAAGCTTTCAAAAAACGGGTACAAAAATGTATGAACAGCAAGGTCATCATTTTGAACATTTATTACAATAGGTAGATTACTGTTATGTGTCACTAATCACTTATAATTTTTAAGACCCTAAAAAGTCGCTTTTTTTCAAAAATGTTGTTCTGGAAGGATATTAGTTTTACTCCGTTGAAAAGAAAGAAAAAAGTTCTAAAACATTGTGTTAAATAATATATGTAGTGTAATTTAAAAAATATTATTTAACTGTTAGTTAGTTGGTTAGTTAAAATTTTTGGCGCACAGCAACAAAGGCTATTTGCGCCTAACGCAGCCCATCTAAATGACTACACTACATATTAAAAACAATAAATTAGACAATAAATAAATAGAATCATTAAAAATACGCATACTCAATAAAAGAAATCTTGCACGGACAAATACAAATAAATAAGATAAAAAAAGTCCAGTCAAAAATGAACAGACGCAGGGTGATGGTAAGAGGCTGTAAAGGAGCCAATTAACATCGAATATCACAGGTTAATGATAAAACACATTAAAATAAAGTGCAAGACTTCACAAATAAAACAGTAAGTTCAATTCTCTCAGGAAGAGTATCAGCCTGTTTATGAGTACTCTTATCTCTCCCTGACATCCTCGAACTGTACACATTCAGTTAAAAACTGTAACACAGATAAATTTGTGTTACACTTCTCACAGAGAGGGGACTCTTCACCTCGAGGAAGGTGACCATGGGTCCACCAACAGTGGCCTATACGGAGGCGTGTGATGGCGGTTTCCTCCCTGCGGTTAATCCTGCAGGAAGAACCCCATGGTTAACGTCTCCCTTAATCTGTCTCAACTTAACGTTCTGTATGCTGCTCCACTCATGTTGCCACCTGGCTAAAACAAGATGTTTCAGGTGACTCTTTGCGTCATCTGGAAATATGAAACTCACATCAATCATAGGTCTGTAGGAGGCGGCTTTTGCAACTGCATCTGCCGCTTCATTGCCTTTAATACCACCATGTCCCGGTATCCAAAACAGCTCTCTACCCTCACATTCTGAACATTCAGATTGTGGAGTAGCACCCGGATCTTTAGTACAAGAGGATGGACTGGATCTGGATTTTGGATACTGTTCAGAGCGTTCAGCGAGTCCGTTAAGATAACACTTGACCGACTTTGCTCTGACAAAACAAAACACAGAGCCTTGAAAATAGCGTACAGCTCAGCAATGTACACATTCGTTATGGAGACGGTACTGAAACTGTTGGCGTGGATTCAAAACAACGAATGCACACCCAACCCTGGTTCCGGATTTTGATCCGTCAGTAAAAATGACAGTATCCTCGAACCTAGGGACCAGTGATCTTTGTAACTCATGTTGGTATTCGATAGGCAACGTAGTATCTTTATCAAACCTAGTTAATGTGAGGTTCACGAGTGGACGCGGTAGCGTCCATGATGGAACAGCACACAAAACGAAACTTGCCATTTCGGGCATATTAAAATCAATGTCACCCAAAATGTCTATTCTGTATGCCTATTTTGTAGAATAGGGTCATACTCGGGATGATCTGGCTTGGCACTGAGTGCAGCCATATTATTTAACTGCCGTGCCCCTTGCAAAACAAATGAAAAAAATTGTTTGATACCACTATAGTCTGACCCCCATTACCTCGAATAAGTTTTATTTGAACAATCTTTTTATAATTCTTTTTATTAAGGATATAATCGAGGTGAACATAAGTGTTGCCTCACCCTGTATGTGTCTTCAAACATGCTAATGAGTCTATAATAAATTAAACACAAAATTGTGATTGTAATAATTGTGTTAAATTTGCAATTATAAATATTGTTTTAACTATTAACGCACTACCATATAATGTCTAGACGGAAAATTAAATATTTCCTGTATTTAATATACGACATATAATATCAATTTAAGTTGATAAACTTGGCTCACGTACTAAGCAATGCTGTTTAACTACATTGCATTTATGTATTATTACCTCCCCGTTTAGATAGGTAAGGGGACACCAGATTGTGGCGGGAACAAACATTTCGATATCTAATTTTTTTAACTAGCAACACAAAATACTCCCTTCGTCCGAAAATATGGTATACATTTACAATTTTAATTAATGATATTATTTATGAAATAGTAACGAATTTCTAGTACGAGGGTTGCCTTTTATATTTCGGGATTTGATATCAAAAACAATTATTTATCAACAAAAATGGCTTTATTGTTTTTCAAAATATTCTCCATGAAGATCAATACACTTTTGCATGCGTTTGAACCAATTTTCGAAGCACTTTGAGGCATTTTCCACTGCGATTGTCAAATTATGAGGGATCCAACGCAAAAAAATTCTTTCTGACAGCCAAATGTTCATGCAATACTGAATGTATGCTGGTCCTACTAATGCCCAAGGATAGCTCAATCTCACAGCATCAATGTTTTCCGGAACAACAATTTTGGATAACCTTCACGAAATTCGTCCTTACGTGAACTACGGCCACGATTGAAATCGGCAAACCATCGATAAACAGTAGTCCTTGATGGTGCTTCATCGCCAAAGGTCGAATTAAGTTCATCGATGCACTGTAGTTGGGTTAATCCACGTCGAAAGTTGTAAAAAATAATCCCTCGAAAATGTTCACGATTTAATTCCATTTTTAGTCGAGATTATTTTTTTCACGTTACTGTAAACAACACAAATAGCGCTCGTACGTCAAAACGTTCTGAGTACATATACCGTCAAAAATGTCAAACTTTACGATAGAAGCGTCAGTTGCCAGATGGCAGCACTAATTTAGCGCAATCACGAAATATAAGAGACAACCCTCGTATAAGAAAATTTGTTTATAATAAACATTTCTTTTCTGTTTAATGAGTGAATATTTTGGAGGGCATGGCGAGCGCTACTTATATACTATGACCAGTGTGGCCAAATATCAACCCGACTGACAATTCATAAAAAGAGAGAAAGTGAGATTTTAACTATGCGCCAAATGTTCTGGACAGACTATTAAGAGATAAATCTAATTTTAACATATATAAATCAACTATTTAAAATTCCTTCTTGATACTTCTACTTCTAGTAATTCGTTTAACTATAAATAGTTTAAGTGTACAATTTTGAAGAACTAGTTAAAATATTTATTGAAATTATTATCGTGGATAATATTTTACATTATGAATAGTCATAAAATTAACGAAAAAATAGATGTGAAGTGTGAATTTTTACACATTTTAGGATTTTGTAGGTATTTAAGGAGTGATAACAAATTATGGGTACATATTAAAAATCATATGTTTCGATAACTTTTGAAAGAATAATCCACATTCTTCCAACTACCTACATACACTCTAAAAAAAGTGTTATAGGGACTTCATGGTACACTAAAAAATGAACTTTTAGTGTACCATGAAGTATACCTCGCTTTTAGTGATAACTATTTACACTTCTTTTTGGTTAAATTTAATGTAAAATTTACACTTACAGTAGTGTTAATTTTAACACTGAAAAAGTAATATTTCATAAAAACAACACTCTCTGAATAAATGAAGATTTACACGGTGATTTGGTTAAAAATAGTGAATTTTTTACTTTTTTTAAATATACATGTTAACACTAAAATTTTAACCAAACTGAGAATGTTCTCTTACACTTATGAATTTTTTGCGGTGTAATGTACAGCGGATATCTTTTATAACGACGTTGAAGGTACCGAAATTCGGTCGTTATAACCGTAGGTCGCTATATCCAAACACTATAAATACAATGTTGAAAAATATGTACATTTTATTTATGTTAAAAAACAAACAAACTTATTTTAAAAACAACTTAACACTTACATAATTTTACATACGTATGTATGTATGTATACATATTTAAATTTTAACAAAAAAATCTGTCGTGGTTTTTTGTGATTTTTGGTTTTCTACAAAGTTTTTTTCAATATTTTTTTCCAAATGTACCAACTCAAAATCTGTTGTATACTCTTTTTTAAGTAATATCCTCTATACTCTTACTTTTTATAAAAAAAACCCTGAATATACTCTTTTTTGCTCGTCACTTGTTTTTTTTTTTTTTGTAGAGAAGGAGGCATTTTGTTTGCTCATCACTTCTATTTTAGGAGTGAGGACCTTTTTTTTTGCTCATCACAAAAAAATCTGATCAGCCTACTGTAGCCTCTTTTAAATTATGATTAAACGTGAAAAAATGCTGAATTGTTTCAATTGATGAAAATGCATCCTTTATAATAGGTGTTTGGAACTCGGTTGCTTCTTCCATTTCCACTTCGTTGTTGTTTATTTCTGACTCCAAATTCGGATCTGCCCCATCTAAAATTTCATCTTCCCTCATATCGGCCTCTGTTTCGAGTTTTTCATTAATATTTCAAAAATTGACATTAATTATTTTCGTTTCGCCATATCGACGTCGATGACGTACCTTCAACTCGTAGTTAACCACTGAATAAATATGTTTTTCTGTCGCGTTTCGCTTTGCATTTCATAACTCGGTAATTCCTCTAGCACAGGGGTCGGCAAACTTTAGAAGTTAAAGAGCCAAATTCACCCTTTACAGCATCTGCAAACATTTTAAAAAGCCATAATTTTGTTTTAATATATGACTTTTATTTAGCATCATTTAATCAGTAGTGCATAAATGTTTTATTTTAGTCATTGGTATTACCGATACGCTGCATAAAAATGCGTGAAAATAAAATGAACCTTTGCGTGAATATTTTCTAAATTTTATTCCTTATCAACTTAATATGAAGAGCCACACGAATATCCTCAAAAAGCCGTATGTGGCTCGCGAGTCTCGGTTTGCCGATTCGATACTATCTCGGCGTTTTCGAATTAGGCAGTAGTGATACGTCGTTATAAAAGATAATTTGATCCAATTCAAGCCATTTTTCGTCGAAATATCCGATGTTATAAGCGATAAGTCTCACGTATAAAAAGATATGTTTCTGGCTGGAACTTTGAAATTTCGTCGCAAAAACCAATATGTCGTTATATCAGATGTCGTTATAAACGATATCCACTGTATTTATTTAACTCAAAATCTAGACGAGATAAAAATTTTTGAAAATCAGATTCAAATTCATCCTCCCGAAGTTAAAAAAAGATGGCTTTGTTTTGTGAGGAAAACATTTTTTTTTGAAGTTTATAAAGTAGTGTAATTTGAAAGCAGGGATATATATTTGGTGCATTAGTATTGGTGATTTTAGATTGTGTGCAAAACAAGTACCAGTAACAGAATTGCATTCGTAGATATGAGATGCTGGGTGGTTGGGTTACTGTAGTTAAAGCTGAACATGAACCGGTCTTGACATAGCAGACTCTCAGCACAGCTCAAGAGTTGAGAGCAGAGCGTATGGACATCCGACATTAGCAAAGTCGCGGACATCGTGGATACAACCATTTCACAACAAGCACATAATACCTACAGTTGAGTCTGAGACCACAGTAAAGACGTTCGTTCCCTTACCCATAACAAAGTCGTAATCACACATGAAACAGATGCACACTTCTCTATAAACGGCCCTCACTTTTAAAGTCACAGAGACGTAGTTCAATCAGACCTCTTCTCACATTTAACAACAATCACATTTTCTTTCATGCTTTTACAAATAGTTTCATTCCTTACAAATGGAAACAAAAATCATTTTAATATATAATTGACAGAGGAGTCTGTGTATTCTCGGTGACCATAGTTAATATAAAATTATTTGTTTATTAATTTTATAAGAATCATTTTCTAGTGTCTAAAAAAAAATGTACACTATCGGCCATAAGTAGAGAAACAAAACTATTTTTTACCTAAATTATTTTCATAAATCCCAATTTGAGTATAACAAATGTTATTGAATTATATTCTTGGTATAACAACAACAAATTATAAGTTAGAACCTGCTCTTAAAAATATTTGTTGTAAAAATGATAACAGACTTATTGAAACCTGTTAAGCCATAAATAGAGAAACATTGGGCCATGTTCATAATCTTTTATTAAATATTGCAATTAAGCATTACTGGTTAAAATAAGAAAGAGTGATGTTAACGTTAGTAGTGTTCATAATCTCTATACTACGATCTTTTAACTAATATAGAAGTACGTTTGGCAACGTTTTATGTTGTCGATAGAAAGAGATAGATACATGCACTGTACAACATGTTAAAAGAGATGGAAGATGTGTTACTAGCTTGTACGAGGGCTGCCTTTTATATTTCGAGATTTAAGATAAAAAACAATTATTTATCAACAAAAGTGGCTTTATTGTTCTTTATAAATATTCTCCATGAAGATCAATATACTTTTGCATGCGTTTGAACCAATTTTCGATGCACTTTTTCCACTCCGATTGTGGCTTTTTCCACTCCGATGGTCTAATTATGTGGGATCCAACGCGAACATTTTTTTTTTACGGCCAAATGTTCATGCAATAGTGAATGTATGCTGGTCCCACTAATGCCCATGGATACCTCAATCTCACGATAAATCACATGACGATCTTGCAGTATCAGTTCACGCACAGCATCAATGTTTTCCGGAACAACATCTGATTTTGGACGACCTTTGTCTATAAGCGAACTACGGCCATCATTGAAGTCGGAAAACCATCGATAAACAGTAGTCCATCTTCATCGCCAAAAGTCGAATTAAGTTCATCGATGCACTGTTGTTGGGTTAATCCACGTAGAAAGTTGTAAAAAATAATCGCTCGAAAATGTTCACGATTTAATTCCATTTTCAGCAGAGATAATTTTTTTCATGTTACTGTAAACAACACAAATAGCGCTCGTACGTCAAAATATTCTGAGTACGTATACCGACAAAAATGTCAAATTTTACGATAGAAGCGTCAATTGCCAGATGACAGCACTAGTTTAGCGCAATTCCGAAATATAAGAGGTAACCCTTGTAGTATATGGACCACCGAAAAATTCAACTAAAACCTAACTAAAAATTAAAACAGTAAAATCATGTATCTATAGTTAACGAGACTTTACATGTCAATTGATCGGCAGAGAACGGGTAAACAAATCTATTTCACACAGTTCCATATAAAATTCTATAACGTCTGTGAGCTTCTCATACCGAATTTACGTCCATTGTTTTTATCTTCGTTTGTTATATTTGAATATATTCAGATAAACGAGTGTATGTTTTTGTACATGAAGCGCTTCTATTGCAGTTGTAAGAAGAGCGAGTGAAACAAGACAATAGTTCTTTCTCACCATCCGAACCAATAGCATCGCTTCATTTTTTTGACATTCTAGATTTAACCGTAACCTTTTTCTGGCGGGCTTCAGCTAAGTAAATTACGACATGATTAGTATACAGCTTTCTGAGTTTTTAAAAATAAATCTCATATTTATCAATAAGTTTATTCATATAAAAAATTTCAATATTAAGTTGTCTTTATATTTTACATAAAATTTTACTATATATATATATATATATTTCAAACAATAGGTTGAATCTTGACGTGTAATAAATATGTGGAGCTTACACACATGAATTCGATTCTCAGCTGTGTATTTTTTCAAAAGAAGACATACTCTACCTTAGCCATAAATATAAAAAATCCATAACATTATTAGACATATTTTAGCCATTAATTAAAAAAATAATTAATTTAGTCAAAACCACAAAAAGCAACATTTTTCAAAACCACAATCTGATAAAATTTCTTTCGTACGTTTCCGTTTCATATTAATGTACATTACTTAGAATTTTTTCATATCTTCAGTTTAACCCCTTTGCGTTAAAGGATGCGACAGAGTAGTTTTTAGGGTTTTGTAGGTATTACTTGTATATTAAATATAAACAATTACGTATTTAATGAAAAAATAAATATTTTTTAAAAATTTTGAGTGCCATATGAAACCTCTTAAAGCGTGGAACAAGCAAATTTTTATTTTTGAAAAATCAATTTTTTTTATGGGATTTCACCAAAAATATGTCAAAAAACTTTTGTCCCCCACCCTATATCCCAGAGGGGTGGATCTAAAAATCTGAAAAAAATCTCAACAATGTACATTGATAGGAACCAGAATAGTTCAACAGGAATTTTTGAGCAGATTAGTTTTTCGAAAGAAAAAGTAAGTAATTTTTTAAAATTTATTGTGTAGTATCAAAAGAAAGACGTAGATAGAGCAACGAAAAGTACTTTTTGTAAATTTGTTTCTTTTAGTACGATTTTAGCCCAAAATGTACTAAAAAAGTTCTTGTACCGCACCCTTCTACCCAAAGGAATTGATCTAAAAATCTGAAAAAATTATAGGTAATGTACATTTATCTGAGCCGAAAACGTACGAGAGGAATTTTTGATCCGATTGCGTTTTTTGAAAATATTTCAGTTTTTGTGTTTTTGACAAAATTAATTATTTTTCTAATGGCTAAATTATGGCTAATAATGTTATGGATTTTTTATATTTATGACTAAGATTTTTAAATGTTTCGTGTATGTCTTTTTTTATATTAAATTTTGCGTTTTTGGAAAATATAGCAGTTTTTGTGATTTTGACAAAATTATTTTTTTAATTAATGGCTTAAGTATGGCTTATTATTTAAATTTGGTTTAAAAAAATTAAAAAGCTCTTAGTATACTCAAATGACGAATAAAAATGATCAAGAAGTGTTTTATCAAAAAAATAGTTTTTGACACCTAGCATTCTATTTGCTTCTTACACTTATTAAATACCTACAAAACCCTGAAATGGGTCTTTTTAGTACATTTTAGGAAAGAACGTTTTAGGGAGTTGATAGTTTTTCCGATTCTCGACTCTGATTCCCGACTCCTACAAAAAGATTCAATTCCTCGACTCCCGATTCCGACTCCAATTCTCCATCCCCGACTATAATATCGGGGGTAAATATCATCATGTCATACACAGTTTGTAACCATTTTTCCACCACTAACACCAACCCCTTAATTTTAAAATTTACTTATATAAAAATTATTTTATTTTACAATACATATTACGAAATATAAATTTTATACAAACAGATTTTAAAAAATTAAGCTCTTCTTTAATGTGGTTATGAATCTTTAACTTAAATAAAAATACCGGATAGTGTTATAAACTATAGTTGCCTAAACTATTACATAAATATTTAAAATAATATTGTTATTTAAGTCATAAAAAGCAAAATAAATGAAAAAACTATTTTACAAAAGTTATATTACGTATTGTTTAGTTTTTACAAAGTACGAACAAAAATAAATAAACAAATAAGTAAAATAACAAATTAAGTACAGAAAACAGTTAATATTAAACAAAATTTAAATAAAATCATACAGTATTTGTATAATTTAACAGTTTTATTAATATTATAAAAAGTGCATCTCTAAAAAAGTAAACAAAAGCCAACAATGTATATAAACAAACTAAAAAATAGAAAAAAACTAACTTAAAACCTCAAAATTTTGTTACCTTGTTGTTTATTCCATGGTTAAAAAACTAAATATTCACTTCACAACAAAAAAAAGTGTAATAAATAATAAATAAATTTAAAAAATAATATAAACTACATTGACAGCGTTCTACTGCGAGCAAACTCCGCCAAACCTGTACGTTAACTGACTCAACTAGTTGTTTCTCACAGAGAACTCATATGGTCGTGGTTAAACGCATAACATCGTGAAAAGAACCAGCGCAAATCTCTAGTTTTGTAGCAGGTTTGTTATAATTTGTAATTTGTAAAAATAAAAAATACCTAAACACTATTATTTAACAGATTACATTTTAAATAAATTTATTTTAAACAATGTTACTTTACGTCAAAAATAACGACTTTTTGGGATATTAACTTGAACTGCATACTGCAACTGAATACAAAAAATTGATGTGAAGTGTGAATTTTCAAACATTTCAGGATTTCGCAGGTATTTAGTAAGTGAATGATGATTATTTGGGATGCCAAAACAAATTTTATGTTAAAATATTTTTTTTGTTGATTCCGTGTATTCAATTTCAACAATTTCCACTGGTTATTAAATTTACGCTTTTAAAAATTAAATGCAACATTTGCCCAAATATAACTAGAAATTTGAAAAAATAATTCAAACAAAATAAAAATGCAAAAAAAAAACAGAAAAAATAAAATTGCCCGGACAGCGGAGAGAGTTAGTTTGCAAATTAGAACGCGAGCATGCTAGCCATTACACTATCAAAGCATACTGGTTCAGTGTGTTGGATAAGTTATTAATTATTTTACGTGGTCAATCAAAAAACACAAAAATGCTTTATTTTCCGAAAACATAAACTGATCAAAAATTCCTGTTGTACTATTCCGGTTCACACAAATGTACATTAATTTTTTCAGATTTTTAGGTTAAAACATCTGGGCTACAGGGTGTGGGACAATTTTTTTTGCACAATTTTGGCAAAAATCGCGTCAAAATAACTTATTTTGCAAAAATAAAATTTTGATCATTAATCCACGGCTTTCATTTGATACCTTACTCAGAATTTTAAAAAAATATATTTTTTTTCGATGAGAGATATTAGTTTATATTTTTAGGGGGATATGTTTTTTAAATGTTTTAGTATTTTTCCTATGTGCGGGTCAGAGAAGGTTCATTTGGTATGTCACTCAAAATTTTAAAAAAACATTTATTTTTTTATTAAATACATATTTGATTATATTTATCTCGAGATGTGTTTTTTGAACTCTCAGTATTTTTCCTATATGCGGGTCAAAGAGTTGTATAAGCATGCCAAATTTCAACTCTCTACGTTTAGCCGTTTGGCTACAATTTTTACCGAACAGACAGACAAACAGACAGACAGACGACAAAATGACGGTATAAGGGTTTTTTTGTCATACCTACAAAACCCTAAAAATGTACATTATAAACCTCAGAAACCCAAATAAATAAGTAATAAATAAATAAATAAGTAATAAATAAATGAATAAATAAATAAAAACTGTACGAAGTACGGGTACTCCAGCTAGTCTTTATTAAGTTTTTGATCAAAGAGACAAATATTCGTACGATTAAAATTATGAACATTCTTTCAATTCTTTATTAAAATAATTAATAACATTCCCTATAAATATAATATATTAATATATAATTTAAAAACTATTAAAATTGTTATTATGAAAGTAATTGAAGAAGCAAAATTTAAGTTGTATTCGTTACGTGTATTTTATATAAGTTATAATTATTTGCATCGTTATGCTATTATGATAAAGAAAATAAGAAATAGCTTATTATATTCTACAATATAATGTTAGTATTCCAACTTATGGGAGGACAATATTGTTTTAAAAACATCTCAAGTGGCCACTACATGGCATTCAATTACATTCATTATTTAAATTATTTAAAATTATGTAAAGAATTATATGTTGACGTTATCTCCATTTTTTAATAATGCAATTTTGTACCGAAAATTAGGTATTAGCTATCGGAGTGATAAAATATTAAGTAGTATACGCAGGGCCGTGTGGTGATATTTTGGAGCCTGGAGCAGACATTCTTACTTGCCTTTATACTGAGATGACAAATTATTAAGGCTGCCAATTTATTACGAATGCAATGCCCCGCCCAATAAAAGTATCTACTCACCATTTTTTATAAATGTTTATATTCCCAGATTTCATGCAAAGTTTTACTGAAACACCCCTTTGTATAAAGGGATATTTTTTCTGCAAATTCTCATTAAATTTGCATTTTTCCGCGGAACACCAGTTGAGAAACACTGGTCTATTGACTATGGCTAGAGGGGGACATATTGTTAGGTGCAATAAAAACGTTTGATTAAATGCCGAAAACCTTTGATAATAATTTTCCGGCTTTATTACATTTATACCGCCTCACCTAACAGTCTTCTCCTTATCTATCGAAGTGTATTGTTACTTATGTCAGAGTGACGAGCGGAGATTTCGTCAAAGGTCGGGTCCCGAACGAATTAAAATTACTTTTTGGAACATGTGCTTATATTTATTTTATAAATAACTTTAATACACCTCGCTGTCGAGCTGTTTCTGATGCGGTAGGTTTTCGAGACGATTTTAAGTATCGATATTAAAGCCTAATAAACAGGGCCGGATCTAGGGTGTGGCGCGAGAGGCATTCGCCTCGGGCGCAAGAAAGAATCGAAGAGCAAAAATCACGCCTCCTTTTTGTTGGTCATCACTGCGATCCACCTTCCTTTTTTATTTAGTTAATGATGGGGGCGCAAGACTGGTACTTTGCCTCGATTTCAGAAATACCTTTGTCCGGCTCTGCTAATAAATATCTAAAATATAAATCCTAATCTAAATCCTAATAAATCCTATAGAAAAAGGGTAATAAATAGTACACATTTGTGGAAATTATGTTGCCTTTTCGCATTTCTTTTCGCCTTTATCGCATTTCTTGGACTCGGCGTAAGAATCACCTTCTGTCTGGTTATCGTTATCATTTCAGCTAGAGCGGCGTGGACGGAGTCTTGTAGATGCGACGACAGCACTGTTGGATACATTGTAAGTTTACGATTACCTTTACATTCTTTCATTTTTATTGACAAAGTCGCAGCTCATTTGTACACCGACCAAATAAAATGTAGTATTTATAAACAAAGATAAATAAAAACCTAATTTATAAAGATGCAACAAGCAAATAATAAAATTTTTATTATGAAAATATTATAAAAATAAACAAATGTGAAATATTTGGAAGACGCTCTCTTGGCAATCCCTCCATTGCTCCATGCCACCGCACGGCCCTGAGTATACGAGGGTTACCTTTTATGTTTTTACAAACGACCACTAAATAGCAAAATTTAAATGTGTCATCACTATATTCGTAAAATTTCTAAATTGACATTTAAAAATTGACTTTAAAAAATTGTCATTTTTTAATGTGAAATCAATGGCAGCTTATAAATTGACAGAGTAGTTTGTTGACAGTGAGCGTTTAAAAAAACCACTTTGTGAAAAAATTGATATTATATGTGAAGGTTTCGTTGGATAATTTTTTACGATTTTCGTAAAGGCCTAACTCAGCAACAATACATAGATTCGCTTCGTTCAACTTTTAGTAATGAAGCACCATCAGAAAAGACTGTTTACAATTGGTTTGCAGAATTTCGTAGTGGTCGTGCGTCCGTGAGTGATGAATCTCGTGAAGGTCGACCAAAATCGGTTGTGATTCAAAAAAACATCGATGCTATGCGCAAAATGATTGAAGAAGATCAGCATGTGATTTACCGTGAGATGGAGGCATCCTTTGTAATATCACAGACTGCAATACATGCGATTTTACATGAACATTTAGTTGTGAAAAAGATCTGTTCCCGATGGATTCCGTATAAATTGACCGAAACTCAAAAAAGGCTCGTGTTGATTGGTCTAAGGGAATGCTAAAAAAATTCAACCTAGGCACTGCAAAATCCGTATACAACATCGTTACAGGTGACGAAACTTGGATTTATTCATATGAACCGGAAACTAAGCAACAATCCACTGTTTGGGTCTTCCAAGATGAACTGAAACCCACAAAAGTTGTTCGTTCACGAAGCACTGCAAGAAAATGACCGCTTGTTTCTTCGGTTGTACTGGACATGTCGCAACCATTCCATTAGAGGATCGGAGAACAGTTAATGCTGAATGGTATACCACAATTTGTTTAAGATTCGCAAAATCGGAAAAAAAACAACCAAAAACTTCGCATCATACATCATCATGACAATGTAAGCTCCCACACAGCACGTCATACAATTGGTTATTTGAAGGAGAAAAACAATCAAATTAATGTATCATTGCCCGTATTCACTTGATTTATCCCCTAACGATTTTTTTTGTTCTCCAATATCAAACAAAAAATGCGTGGACTGCGATTTTGATCACCTCAAGAAGCTGTTGAAGCCTTCGAAAACCATGTTTTTGAGATACCAACTTCAGAGTGGAAAAAATGTTTCAAGAATTGGTTTACACGCATGCAAAAGTGTACAAATCTTAAAGGCGAATATTTTGAAAAGAAATAAAAAATGTTTCTTTCTTAGTTTTTTAAAAACTTAAAAGAGTTCTCGTAGACCGTATTGCAAACCTCAAATGGAACTTCAAATGGACCCCCATTTTACGAAAGATTGTGATAGTACTTCTATTCTTTTTAGGGTTTTGTAGGTATAACAACAAAAAAAAAAAAACCTTATAACGTCACCTATGTATCTGTCTGTCTGTCTGTACGGTAGAAATTGTAGCCAAACGGCTGAACATAGTTCCACACAAGAAAATTGCCAATTATTTGCGAGTATTATAGACAGAGAGACATACAGACACATAAGTGATGATATAAGGATTTCTTCGTTATACCTACATAATCCTAAAAAATACTTTTACAAATGTTATTTTAAAAATTAAAATTACTGCTTGGATGGACGCGTAAACAAGTCAACTGGAACACTTATAAAATGAAATAAGTAAAATGATTATTCACAAATTAATTTAACACTTATGCGGGCTCAAACAAGGCTGTCTGAGAGTCGGAATATTTATGTGAAGTGTGAATTTTCACACATTGCAGGATTTCGCAGGTATGTAATAAGTGAAGGCGGCATGCTGAGTGTGTAGGAAAAATTTTGCTTTGTAGTAATCACCTTTTATTTAAGAGCTTTAAAAACAAATTTTACGTTAAAATATTTTTTTGTTAATTTTAATTCGAGTGCCTAATACCATTATTTAGGTTTCTAAATATGTGCAGTATTATTTTTATATAGCAAGGTTCATTAAGATTTTGAAAATTGCGCCTATGGCTTCCATTGGTTGTTTTAAGTCATAAGCTCCGCCTCTCTGATTTCGTATACATTGAAACATAGAATTAAATTATAATTTCAACAGTTCCCACTGGTTATTAAATTTACGGTTTTAAAAATTAAATGTAACATTTGCCAAAATATAACTAGAATTTTGATATAATAACTAAAAAAAAAATATATAAATGCAAAACAAAAAACAGAAAAAATAAAATTGTCTCCAGACCGGGAGCGAACCTAAGTTTGTAACTTGGGAGAGAAAACGAGAACGCTAACCATTACACTATGTATGTAGTGTGTTACATAATGTATTAAATATTCTACATCATCAACCAAAAAAACACAAAAAATGCGTTATTTTCCGAAAACATATTCTGATCAAATATTCCTGTTGTACTATTTCGGTTCAAACCAATGTACATTACTCAGATTTTTTCAGATTTTTAGTTTAAACCATCCGGGCTACAGGCTGTGAAACAAAATTTTTTTGCATAATTTAGGCAAAAATCAAATAATTTATTTTGCAAAAATATAATTTTGATCGTTAATCCACATACTAAGGGCTTTCATTTGACACCCTACTCAGAATTAAAATAAAATATATATTTTTTTTTCTATGAGCACATATTTGTTTATATTTTTAGGGAGATATGTTTTTTAGATGTTTTAGTAGTTTTCCTATGTGCGGGTCAAAGAGTTGTATAAGCATGCCAAATTTCAACTCTCTAGGTTTAGCTGTTTGGCTACAAGTTTTACCGAACAGACAGACAGACAGACAGACAACAAAATGACGGTATACGGGTTTTTTGGTCATAACTACAGAACCCTAAAAAATGGTTGTCAGCGCTTATAAACGCTTGTAAACATAAACAGCAAAAAATTCATAAATGTAAAAGTTCATTCTCAGTTTGGTTAAAATTTTAGTGTTCAAATTCTCATTTAAAAATAGTCAAAAGTTCACTATTTTTAACCAAATCTCCGTGTCAATCTTCATTTATACAGATAGTGTTATTTGTATGAAATATTACTTTTTTAGTGTTAAAATTAACAATATTTTAACACTATTTATTTTCTAACACAATTTAACCAGTATGTAAGTGTAAACTTTACACTAAATTTAACCAAAAAAGAAGTGTAAATAATTAAAAGCGAAAGACTTCTTGGTACACTAAAAGTTCATTTTTAGTATACCATGAAGTCCCTTTAACACTACTTTTTTAGAGTGTACTATTATTAATTTGTTATCTAACAAAATATTTCTAAAATTCTAGTTTCACAAAATGCGTCTTCCATTTCTGTTATCTAATATTTTAAATTTAAATATTAATAATAAATATAAATGGATCCACTGTTCATATATTTTCAATAAAATAGATATTCATTTGATTTCATCATATTAACACTTTAGAAATAACTTTGTTTTAAAAATGACTATTTCTAAGCAGTCATTTATTTATTTCAGGAATTTGTGTTTTATCGGAATACATAAATCAATCTTTTTTTCTTATTGCAATTTATCTATTATGCGCAATAAAGAAGATATCCTTTTAGTTTTAAAAATTATATAGTTCAACCTATAAAAAATATACGTATATGGCTATGACTTTTCAAGTCCAATTGACTTAATAATTATAAAGTAACACCTTTACAAGCAGTTAAAAAAAATTATGTTAAAGGTGAAGCATGTTTGAGCATATCGCTCAACAGTAGTATAGCAACGACAAAGCACGAGCGTGTCCGATCATGCTGATTGACCTCCCAAACATGCTTCACCGGCCGCCGCTGGTTAAAGGTTTTTGTAGGTATTTAATAAGTGTAAGAAGTCAACATAATACTGGATGTGTAAGAATATTTGTTCGATTAATCACATCAAAATCAACAGTTTTTTGATAATAACATTTAATATATTTTTGTTATCTTTTGTAATAAATACCGACCCGCATTGCCTTCTTAAGAAAATGGTCACCCTAAGTATAGTCCGCGAGAACAGCTTCTCTAAAAACACTTAGCTGCAAGACCAACTTCTCTAAAGGCTCTGCAAAAACTAAATATCCATTTACAAAGCAAGATCGTTTATTATTAGCCCGCGAGAACAACTTCTCTAAAAAGCTTGGGTATTCCCCAATGCAGCACTAATGCCGGGTTTACATTGGTAGAGTAAAAGAGCTAGTAACTAGCGCAAGTAACTAGGAATTAGTTACTATCCCTGTGTAAACAGTTGACAATGTGACTAGTAGAGTACTAGCTTCTAGTAGTTGGGCAAGGATAGCAGCTAGCTCGTCGACGTATTTACTAGGTACTATCTTTTCCCCCACTACGCAAACTTGATTCATTTCAAATTGGCGACAAGCGGTAACCTGTCATAACAAATAGAAAAAAAAAAACATATCAGGTAAGTTACAATTTATTTACATAAATTGCGTAACATTGATTTATTAATGGATGATTTCTGAAATCATCTGTGAAATAGATACCTTTGATACACGAAAAATATGTTGTAGACTACAATAACTATTTCCTGTGGCTAGGAAATAAAGCGTTAATTCCAATTTTATTCTTGCTGGAATCGCATTCCTTATTAGTGTATCAGTTCATTGTATTAATGGATTAACTAATAAAGTAAATAGCCTATTAAAATCATCTGGTGTCATTCTTAAACACAATCTGTACTCTTTTTGATCTTCCACAGCTAATTCACAAAATAGAAGGTCTGATGCGCCATGGGTAGCTCTTCTATCAATCCATTTTTTAACCCATTTTCGTTTAGGCTTAAATTTTGTACCGATTACTTCAATAAGACAGTCAGTTATTTCCTCCACAAGAAATGATGTAATACAAAATACCATTTTTTTTAATGGCATCACGCCGGCGACTATGTATATTCATATTCATAAACTATTTTTTGCAAAAAGATAATTGCACAACAAAATCACAGTGAAGATGTCAAATGTGTTTTGACACTTACTATCCAGAAAATAAGATATTATGCCAATTGTGTATTAACACCTACTATCCCGAAAATAAGATAGTAGACTAAAGCGCGTAGTACTTGCGCTAGTTACTAGCTCTTTTACTGTACCAATGTAAACCCGGTATAAGACAGTGTTATAATATTTTGTAATTAATATGGAGTTTCAAATGGGCCAACATCGTCCACCGGTGTGGATGAAGAGAAGCGTCGTTGTATCTGCGATCGTCGGAGTTTAAACGTAGTTGGTCTAGTCCAGCGTTTCCCAAAGTGAGGGTCGCGACCCGGCACCGGGTCGCAGAAGAAATTTACCGGGTCGCGAAAAAAATTGTAAAAACAAAAAAGATTTTTTTGTACATATTATTTTTTTTTACGTCAGTTAATCACTAGAATAGTGTGTATTTGTGCTCTTTATTACTATACTATATTCTTTATTACTATACTATACTCTTTATTACTATTTACTACTCTTTATTACTATAAAGCTACCGCTTTAAAATAAAATTTGTTTTGTAAATAAATGTTTTTTTTTTCGTAGGTGGGTCGCGAAAAATTTTAAAACCTCGTACCGGGTCGCGGTCAAAAAAGTTTGGGAACCGCTGGTCTAGTCCATATGTTGGATGGGTGACCGCTTGGGGAATCAGAATAAGTGGTACACCTTACGATATTTTTCAAAAAATATCACAAAAAAATATTTTGTTTCCCCCAAACAAAATATTTTTTTATGATATATTTTTTTGTTTTATAATATATCCTGTAGCCCTTTAGGACCTCGAGATTTCAAAAATTCCAACCGCAGTGTCCCATGTTTTTGAGATACAGTCTTTGAAAATAAATATTTACAAATTTTCAAAAACTACACGGAACAAAAAGTCGCGCATGCAGATAAAATCCTAGATTTCAAAAATTAAAACCGTAGGTTTCTATCTACGATCCTCAACAGAAACATCTTGCAAAAAAATGGACTTAATATTAATTTTCCCTCCATTTTTAGGGTTTTGTAGGTATCACCACCAAAAAACCCTTATAACGTCACTCATGTGTCTGTCTGTCTGTCTGTACGGTAGAAATTGTAGCCAAACGGCTGAACATAGAAAGTTGAAATTTGGCATACTTGTACAACTTTTTGACCCAAATATAGGAAAAATACAGCATGGGATAAATATAAACAAATATGTATTAAATAAAAAAAATAATATTTTTTTAAAATTTTGAGTGGTATACGAAATGAAACCATGCGTGAATTAACAAACAAATTATTATTTTTGAAAAATCATTTTTTTTACTGGATTTTTGCCAAAAATATGTCAAAAAACTTTTGTTCCCCACCTTATTTCCCAAAGGGATTGATCTAAAATTCTAAAAAAAAATCGGGAACCGAAATACTTCAACAGGAATTTTTGATCAAATAAATTTTTCGAAAAATGTCGATTTGTGTCGTTGATAAAAAAAAATATATATTTTTTAAATTTATTGTGTGGTATCAAAAGAAAGCTCTTAAGACGCAGATTACGGAACGATGGATAGTTTTTTGAAATTCGTTCTTTTAACACGAATTTAGCCAAAAATATGTAAAAGTTTTTGTTCCGCACCCTTTTACCAAAAAGGGTAAAACTAAAAGTCCTGAAATGTGTGAAAATTCACACTTCACTTCAATTTTTATTATATATAGAATGGTTAGGGTGACCATTCGTCCCACATTTTGCGTGACAGTCCTGCATTTTTATTCAATGTCCCGCCCCATTACTTGTCACGCAAAATGTCCTGCATTTTTAATTCTAACTAATGTATGGTTTACACGTTGCCAGTCAGCATGCCAGTAGAACTTGCCAGTGACTGGCAAGTAGTTACTTGCAAGGTGTAAATACCACCTTGCCAGTAACTGGCAAGCCTGTTGTGCCGCCCACTGGCAATGCCAGTAAAACAAAATTGTTTGATTCACTGGCACGCTGGCCCTTGTCCCCACCACTTTTTTGGACTGGCAAGTCACTGCTTGCATTGTGTAAACAGGTCCATGCCAGTCTATAACCCATGCCAGCGCTAGTAAACAAAGCGCGTATTAAAATCCTTTAATCGGTGGAGATGGCATAACAAACTTCAGGAATAAAATTTGAAATTGCGGATTTTGATACACGAAAAAACGTTTGAAGCATCCTGTAATTCGTTCCAGTTCCTCCTAGAAAAGCTTATTTCTAACTCTAGCGTAGTAAAGTCTTGCGGGCAGTGCAGTACGCATCACAGTATCTTCATATGTAATAAGTGGGCTTACTAATGGCCGATTGCTAAAGTAAGAGTTATCCCTAACTCGAGTTAAAATCATTTGTTTTTGTATGCTACAACATACAAAAACAAATGATTTTAACTCGAGTTAGAGAAAACTCTTACGTTAGCAACCCGACATAAGAGTAGTAACTCATCAAATTGTTCTGGTAAAAGTCTCATAACCGATTTAAATTCCCGAGGATCCGTGGAATACAGCTCTCTTAGAATTGTTTCTGATGGCCCCATCCTTTTGTTATTCAACCAATCTCGTACCCACTTCCGTCTCCCTTTTCTTTCATTCCCTTAAAGCAACACTCCCAAAAGTTCTTCACGCACAACTTTACAAATCAAACGAACCAATCTTTGAAGAACTGATCTATAAATACAAACACACGCCATTCGTTTGC
Organism: Liopterus haemorrhoidalis; assembly: GCA_963971575.1. Lineage (NCBI taxonomy): Eukaryota > Metazoa > Arthropoda > Insecta > Coleoptera > Dytiscidae > Liopterus > Liopterus haemorrhoidalis. The sequence goes on along the minus strand of OZ020614.1, from coordinate 19,940,545 downwards.
AAAGTGTAAACGAATGCTGCCAATACATTGCCAGCTACTGGCTTTAGTCGGAAAACAACCTCAACTTGCATGCTAGTTGTTGGCAAAGTGAAAACAGCTACTGCCAGTCCTAAACAGTGCCAGCTAAAGGCATGCCAGTTGTGACGTCAGACATGCCAGTAACTGGCAACGTGTAAACCAGCCATTACTTTACATCTATTTAGCTGCCAGTGTTCTACTTTTCCTATAGTTTAATATAGTTTTAACTTTTAACCCCTAACTATGAGTCCTGTATACGCCACTGAATATGAATGTATGTATACTGTGTCAGACTATTTATTTTTTAATTTAAATGGCAACATTACATTTAAAATATTTTCAATTTACAATTATTACTCGTCACGTTTATTTATGTATATTACATATTAATTTTTTGACGTAAATTATGAGTCAGGCAGTCATGTTCTTTTAATTATCGTATTGATAATATGTATTTCAAACTTTTCAAAAATAAGGAAATAATTAATTATCACGTCATAAAAATAATACTATAAAACAAAATATTGATACAGCTTTTGAGCAGGGACCTGAAGCTAAACCCGAACCCGAACCGAAAACCTGAAATAACCTATATTTTTCGTGAACCTGAACCTGAACCGAACCATTATATTTCAAGGTCAGTGAACCAAAACCTGAACCTGAACCTTTTATGATTAACCGGTAACCATGTATTTTTAACAGGTTCAAGAAATTATTGTTTACTTATTATTTATTATGGTAGTTATTGTATACTTTACATTTTAAAATTATTATTTCATATAAGCTGTTCACTTTTGTAAGAACAAACTAAGAGGAAATTTTGATTTCAACAGTTTGCACCTTTGAAACTGTACTATGTCGTGTTGGTATTACAGAAAAATAATTTGAAAAGTCAGATTATAAATATGTCATTTAAAAAATATCATTTGTCATATTTCATTTTGAGTAGTGACATCTTAAATATTTTGTAAATATAATACTAACCTAAAATAATACAAACATAACCCAAAACTGCCAACAGCCTTTTTTACAATATAACCAAGTTAACACAGTAAAACACTATAAAAATTACCAAAATAACCAGATCTACAGTATATTCCAAACGACTAGGCGGAACTAACCGGAATATTCATTTTTGTAAGTTGTCATTAGCTATTTTTTATATATATATATTGACTTTTCTTTAACAAAATGATCAAAAGCTTCAATCAATCGGTAAAGGTAACTAGAATTGTAAATATAGTTCCGCCTAAATCAAAGGAACAGACTTTTGTAAGAACAAACTAAGAGGAAATTTTGTTTTTAATAGTTTGTACATTTGAAACTGTATGTCATGTTGGTATTAAAAAATTATAAAAAATGTCGCTTTCTTAATAATTATCAGAACCAATAAATCTAAAGTCGGTTTTACAGCGTAAGGAATATTTTTAATTTACATTTAAAGTCCGTATTACACTATAAAAGTAACCAAAATAACTAGATCTGGTTTGTCCTTACAAAAGTGAACAACTTATAGTATATTTTATTTTGTAATACGTTACAAAATCTGGTGACTTTGGTGATTGTTGTATTGTAAATGGACTTTAGGTAGAATGTCAACTTGTAAATATGGCTTTGATTTTTCTTAGGTTATATTAATTCAAAAATTACAAATGAAAGATTGTCATTAATGTCAATTAATTGTCAAATATTTTGAAAGGTGTCATTTCAGAATTACCACCCTAAGATGACATAAATATACAACATATAAAATTAAGTTTCTCTCTTAGTTATGTATTACAATGTGAAGTAGAGTATACTTATAATTTTATTTAAAATTTTCGCTGAACCCGAACCCGAACATGAAAAAATTTAGGTTCTTGAATCTAAAAAAAATTCTGTTATTGAACCTGAACCTGAAACCGAACCGAAATTACCACATTGAACCTGAATCCGAACCTGAACTTAAATAAATTCAGTTTCAGGTCCCTGCTTTTGAGTACTTCGAATTTCGTTTATGGCATGGTGCAAACTATTGAATGTATTAATTTGTTAAAAAAATGTACCATTTTTAATTGCTTTTGAATATTGTATATTTTATTTTGCAATCTATATATATATATATATAAAATCCCTGAGGTGTCTGTCAGATGTCCTTCCAGAGGTTTTTTGCGTACTTCTCGGTGACTTAGAAAGTTGAAAATTGGCATGCGGTTTCCTGGGAAGATTCTTAAGATGAGAAAAATCTTAAACATAGAAAATTCACAAAGGGGACGAGCCTGCGACCCAAAAAAGTTCCTATGTTATCTTATTGGGAAGTTTGTTCGATTGCGTTGAAATTCAATATCTGGGTATGTTCGAGACTTCTAACCACGACCCTGTTGATAGTTTTCCGAAATTTTTATTATCTACTCCGAAATCAGTACCCGAATGATAGCTTAAAATTCCAAAATCGTTTTTACCTTTGTTGGGGTGCTTTTTTTTCTGACGAACACAATCCGGTTTTAGGGTTTCGTATGCCTATCTGCCTATACCAGTGGTTTTCAACCAGGGTGTCACCGCACACTGCCGTAGATATATGAAAAGCGAACTCTGTAGAATTAATACGGATGTCATACAGAGAAATGAGGGTAGGGCGCCTTGCATTTTTGATATTTTACATTAGAGTACCGTCATCTATAAAGTTTAAGAACCACTGGTATATTATATAAAAATATGAGTGGGGTATCAAATGAATGCTATTGACACGTAGATTAACAAACAAAATTTAATTGTTGCAAGAAATTATTTTTTGCAAAATCGGTCGGAAAATGGGACAAGAAAATAAATTGAAATTCTTGATAGGCTCATGGTTAATGATCAAGTGACGGCTGCATTTGGAAGCAGTTTGACTGCCAGCGATGTCATTAACTATTCCAATACAGCCATCCTTTGCCCCAAAATGAAGATGCTACAAGCATCAACGAAGAGGTACTGAACCTTTTGAAGGGCGAGTCTGCAACATATTTCAGCCATCGATTGAATCGACTGTGAGGACGCCTCAAGAACCGAAAACTATCCAATAGAATTTTTCAATAGTCTTACCCCCTCAGGGATGTCACCTTACAAATTAAACTTAAACGTAGGAGCAATAATAATGTAGATACGAAACCTCAACACAAAAAATTGATGTGAAGTGTGAATTTTCACACATTGCAGGGTTTCTCAGGTATATAATAAGTAAAGGCGGCATGCTGAGTGTGTAGGACAAATTTTGTTCTGTAGTAATCAAGGCAAAATGAACGATATTTTTAAAATAAATTATCGTCTGTTAATCTAAGATCTTTAAAAACAAATTTTATGTTAAAATATGTTTTTGTTAATTTTAATTGGAATACCTAATACCATTATTTAGGTTTCTAAATATGTACAGTATTTTTTTATATAGCAAGGTTCATTAAGATTTTGAAAATTGCGCCTATGGCTTCCATTGGTTGTTTTAAGTCATAACTCCGCCCTTCTGATTTCGTGTATTCAATTTCAACACTGGTTATTGAATTTACGCTTTTAAAAATTAAATGCAACATTTGCCCAAATATAACTAGAGTTTTGAAGAAATAAAAATACAAAAAAAAAAAAAATACAAAAAATAAAATTGTCTCGAGACTGGAACCCTAGTTTGCAAATTAGAACGCGAGAACGCTAACCATTATACTATGTAAGCATGCTGGTTTACTGTGTTAGATAAGTTATAAATATTTTAAGTGGTCAAGCAAAAAACACAGAAAATGCGTTATTTTCAAACATAATCTGATCAAAAATTCCTGTTGTACTATTGCGGTTCACACCAATGTACATTACTTAGAATTTTTTCAGATTTTTAGTTTAAACCATCTGGGCTACAGGGTGTGGGACAAAATTCTTTTTGCACAATTTTGGCAAAAATCGCTTCAAAATAATATATTTTGCAAAAATAAAATTTTGATCATTAATCCACGTACTAAGGGCTTTCATTTGATACTTTACTCAGAACTTTAAAAAAATATATATATTTTTTCTCGATGAGCACATATGAGAAAGACAGACAGACATACAGACGACAAAATGACGGTATAAGGGTTTTTTGGTCATACCTACAAAAGCCTAAAAAGGGTCTACGTAAATGACACACGCCTGATGGTGACAAATTTAAAAAAAAATCTAATAACTGCCACTGTTATAACTGGATCTTCCTAAGGAAATCCAGCTTTCATTCCTAGGATTGATTTGCACCCACCGATCCCGACTTGACGCCTTGACGTGCGACGGACGTTAAGGTGAAGGGCATAACAAAAAATGTAGTTTTTAAAGAATTTTTGTGGTGTACTTGCCAACAAATTAACGCAACTTAATATTTTTTAAATTATTATTATCAATTTTTTCCTGTAATTATTGAATATGAATAACCTAAGTTGCTGTTTAACGTGAGCAGTAGCTCCATATTAATTTCTGTTTCTGCAATCTGTGACAAAGATGGTTTAAATATTCGCTACCCTTTATAATTGTTTACCCCGTTTAACCTTTACCCCGTCGAATGATGGGATTTTCTCGTAGTTAGACATAAAGTGCAATTGAACGCAAGGTCGTCAAACGGATTTTTTTTTAATATTTCAATTATCGGATTATGCGTTATTTTAGATAAGATTAGATCTAATTAGGTAAAAATATGATAAATTTCGTGTGGTAGGCAGTGTGATATAGCATTATTTGAAATCCTTTAAAATTGTTGTTGCTATGGTAACAATAAAGAATGGAAGAATGAGAAAATTATCAGTGATTATGAATTATAACTAGTTATGACCTGTCGGCATTTAGATAAAAGATTTGTCTTCTTATTCGTAACAATATTTGTAATTTAAGTTTTTGCTGTTAAGTCAATAATAAAGGAGTAATTTTAATTTTTAATTTTTAACCCCAAAAATTCAAAATTTAAATTACTCCATTATAATTGACAACAGCAAAAATTTAATTAATATATATTGTTAAGAATAAGAAGACAAATCTTTTATCTAAATCCATTTTTTTGTTGGATAGATATTTGGAGAGTTGGGGCGAAAAACCCCAAAAAATTTAAAACTTAAAAAATTAATATCTCTTTTATTATAAAACTTTTACTAAGGTGTTTTAAGGTTTTTCACCTTACTTTGACCTGTAATATCACCCATCAAATAAAAATTGATGTGAAGTGTGAATTTTCACACATCTCAGGGTTTCGCAGGTATTTAGTAAGTGAATGATGATTATTTGGGATGCCAAAACAAATTTTATGTTAAAATGTTTTTTTTTTTTGTTAATTGGAATTCGAATGCCTAATACCATTATTTAGGTTTCTAAATATGTGCAGATTTTTTTTTATATAGCAAGGTTGTTTAAGATTTTGAAAATTGCGCCAATAGCTTCCATTAGTTGTTATAAGTCACAAGCTCCGCCCCTCTGATTTCGTGTACATTGAAACAGAATTAAATTATAATTTCAACAATTTCCACTGGTTATTAAATTTACGCTTTTTAAAATTAAATGCAACATTTGCCAAACTATAACTAGAATTTTGAAAAAATAATTTAAACAAAATAAAAATGCAAAAAAAAACAAAAAATAATATTGTCTCCTCTCGCAGGGATCGAACTCATTTATTTTATTTTATTTTTTATTTTATTTATTAGGCCAATCCAACAGGACAAGATGTCCCAATTACAGGTTTGGCACTACATACTACTCAAAATTACAAAAACAAAAAAAATCATCTGTAGTGTAAACTTAAGGCTAGAATCTTATTAAAATTACATAAAGAATTGATGTATAATTAAATCGAATTTGAAATTTGCTTTTTAAAACTTACAAGTGACGTGCTTATGTGACGTGAATATGTCTGGAAAACCAGGAAGATCAGAGTAAAAGTTATACAAAATAGATTTTGTTGGGTAAGAAGCGAGCGCCATAACCACTACACCAGGATACACCTTCTAGTCCAGCGTGTTACATAACTATAACTTTTGTACATTATTACCCAAAAAAAAAGCCAAAAAATGCGTTTTTTTCCAAATACATAATCTGATCAAAAATTCTTGTTGTACTATTCCGATTAACACCTATGTACATTACTTTTAATTTTTTCAGATTTTTAGTTTAAACCATCTGGGCTACAGGGTGTGGAACAATTTTTTTTTTGCACAATTTTGACGAAAATCGCTTCAAAATAATTTATTTTGCAAAAATAAAAATTTGATCGTTAATCCACGTACCAAGGGCTTTCATTTGAAACCCTACTCAGACTTTAAAAAAAAAATTTTTTTTTTCGATGAGCACATAGCTTTATATATAAAAGAGAATATTTGTCCCACTTCCAGATATGCTACAGAGTTGAAATTTTGCATACAGGTAGCAAATGCTTTTATCATAACTAGAAAAATCGAAAATCTCAAAAAAGTCCCATCAGAAACGAGAAATTAATAATTTTGTTTTTAATTATATTGGACCATCGAAGTATGTATGATGCGTTCAGTGAGATCGCGGGAATTTCGTTTCAATGGTTGTTTGGACAACTATAGTAAGTTCGTGGAACATCGGCCAATATCGTTCGGCACGATTAATCATTGTTCTGCTATAGGTGATTTTATTCAGTGTATTTAGCAAAATTTATGTTTAGTGTATGCAGAGCGAGACTTAAGTCGAGCATTTATTTTCTGATTTTTTATTCTTGCGAATTTTTAAGAATTTTGTTAATTTTATTTATTTATTTTTTATCTATTATTTTATATAGATATTTAAATATAATAGTAAAATATTTTATACACATAAAACAGAAAATCTGTGTATACCGAGTTGAAATTTGGTACATACATAGGTAGGAAATGCAGTCAAAATAAGGAGGCAAATCGAAAATCAGAAGAAAAAAAAATTGTAAAACTTATGACGTAGACATAACAGAAAAATTGCTTATAAAAAGAAAATAATTTTTTTTTTAATGATTTTTTTTTTCAATTGGATTGATATTACGGGAGTTACGAAGGGACAACCTAAAACTAAACTTCTAACTAATCTCATTTACTATTAACTTACCAGCAAAAACGCACATGAGAAAATTGTTTAAAATAAAAAAAAACAAATATAATATGTTGTCCTATAAATTATTCAATTGGTTGAGAAGCTAGGATAGGGAGGAGGGGGGTGGGTGGTAAAACTAAAATACTGGAAATATCTAGCTTATTATTTACTTTACATCAACAATTTATAAAGACAATTTTTTTTTATTGAAGAACGATTATTTTCTGTTAAGTGTAGTTTTTTAATATTTAGGGGGACAGAGGGAGCGCTACTTATAAACTTGAAATACCTCTCTTATTATTGACTTAACATTAAACATGTGCATAAAAAAAGTTGATATAATATCAATAATATAAATATATAAACAAATATTTCCTTAATATATCAGACCTATAATGACATATCGATTTGTTTTTTGCTTCCAAAGGTTACCCATACACATGTACAAAAACGTATTTTGCTCTGATCAACCCATAAACGGCAAATCTAGATTCAAGGTTAGTTATAAAACGCTTCGTATGGCCTGTGTTTTATTTCTTTTTGGCACACAGACGTCTGTTTAGAATCTGTACATGTATTAAAACTCAAAAACGGCTTAACCGATTTTAGTGCTATTTGCAACAGCGTCTTGCAAATTTGTCTGGAAATATTTTAAGCTATATATCATCGCTGTATGACACCAGGCTTCCGATCAATTAAGAAATATTTAGAAAAAAGTTGGAAATTTTTTTCCGTATTATAAAGAAATATAAAAAATATACATATTCAAAATATATATTAACGAATTTTAGGGTTTAATATTGCTACAAAAATGTTCCCGACAATGTATATCACAAATTTTTTTATTTTCATTTTTGACGACAATTATAACGTTAAATTCGCTGTTGAACATTATTGTAACCCCCTAAAGCAATACGAAGAAAAAAACTTCCTTGGGTGGCAAGAATATTTACTAACGAAAAAAAGTGCTCCGACCTATATAGGTACGATTTATAAATCAGGAATAATCACGTAGTAATTATAATAAATATCATAATAATTATAATAAATAATTTCGTAAGGTGCAACATAAAATGTATCACGTGATCGCCGCTGCATTTGGCGATGAGAGATTCTCACATGGGCATTTTATGTGGCATTTTCCTGGATTAACACAACGGGATACTTATACGTGTTGTTACTAAATGTCTATGCTACCAATGTTTACAAAGAAGTTCGTACTTAAATTATTTGTATAAGAAGCACATATTAAGACAATGGTAGATTAAAACAAATAAACATATTTGAATGTAAAACGATTCGCAGCAACCAGTCTTGAACAGATTTCGAAATGGGCCCGATCTAAGCGGGTTACGACTATTTTTTTCGGTAGCGAAGCAGCGGGTATACTGCTAGTTTGTTTATATTTTTAGAGGGATATGTTTTTGGGATGTTTTAGTATTTTTCCTATGTGCGGGCCAAAGAGTTGTATAAACATGCCAAATTTCAACTCTCTAGGTTTAGCCGTTTGTCTACAATTTTTACCGAACCGACAGACAGACAGACAGACAGACGATAAAATGACGGTATAAGGGTTTTTTGGTCATACCTACAAAACCCTAAAAAGAAATAAAACGACCGTAAACACCCTGTATTTTATATATAGTTGTTTTGCCGACAGGTGGCTACACTGATTAGTGATTTCTAATTATCATTGGTGGAGATTAAACATATTTATAAAATGGGAATTTTGATTTACGTAGTCTCCGAAATTTAATGATTCGATCTAAGTCAGAGTCGAGACATTTTTACTAACTCCGATTCTGTCTATAGTAGCACCAAAATTGCTTCCGACTATGTCTTCGACTCCATATTTCTACCTTAAATACCGTGAGAATTATATGATAACTATAGTTTCTGATTAGCAAAGTATGTCATTTAAAAATCAAAAAACACTTTATTTCACCAGTACAATTAGATATTCACAATGTTTACCTAATACTTGTAAACTTATCGTGATTATTTGAAACTAATCACCCATTGTTTATCAGTTTTTTAATACGTGATTTAACTAGTATTCTCGTCACACGCGGTATTTACGAGCTTATAACACGCTTGCAAATACGACTGAAATTCTTCAATCAAAATTAAAACTGTCTGTAACACTATTGAGCCGGTTTATGTAAGCTTAGTTAACTATAACCAAATAGTTAGAAAACGGTTGCTATGGTTACTTATGTGATTGTTATATTGTGACCGTAGTTGACCATTTGCTTATAGTTTACTAAGCTTTCAGAAACCGGCCCTGTATCTGTCTAGTTTTGATTTATCGTATTTTTCGGACCATAAAACGCACCTTTTTACGCAGAACAATCGACTGAATTGGTGTGCGTCTCACGGTCCGAAGGTATAGGTACGTTGTTTAAAAAATGTGCGATGTTAGTGTGGAATCAGTTCAGAGCGCATAAAACAGAATCAACCAAGAAAATATAATAGAAATGAATACAGAATTAGCTGTCATTTCTGGAGGCCTGACAAGTCAACAACCCTTAAATGTGTCGATTGATAAACCATTTAATAATTTTATGCGGCAACAGTGGAACAAACGAATGATAAAGCCAAATCACGATGTTACAGCAACAGGACGTATGAAACGGACAATTTCAGAAGTACCTGGATAAAAAATTCATGGGAAGCTGTAAAAAGACGGTTATACAGTCTTTTAAGAAATGCGGTGTAAACCACATTTCGCAAACCGCATTGGATAGTATCGAAAATGACTTGGTTTTTGAAGAAATTGACAATAGTACAGACGAAAATAATACTAACCGTGACTTTAACGAGACGAGTGATAGTACAGAAAGTGAAGAAATACAACCGTATCAATTAAAAACGTGTTTTTTTGTGTGCTTGAAAAGCTTCAAAGATTCTTGTTTACTTATCAGCGCATGTTGCAAGCTTTTGGATCATAAAGTGCGGAACAGAATGCAACGAGATCGACGACGCGTTGACGGCGTTTGGACGGCGCTATCTGTCAGAACAAAGTTAAAATCAAGCTGTACAACGCAAGTGCACAGAATGAGCAACGTCTGAACGGCGTTCTATGCTGTTGATATTGAATGTTCGTCAACTTTCAACTTTTGACGCCGTTGTACGTTGACGTAGAACACCTAACCTCAGTTTTTACTGAATGGTAAAGTGTTTGTATGTATACATAACTTGCATACAACATAAATAACATCACACACAAGTCTTCATCATCCATTATAATTTTAATAAAAGAAAGCGCACGTATAAACACAAATATAGGTTGTCACTTGTCACTTTGACGGCGTTAAAAATGATTGCATTGTGTGCAGGCGAAAATTCAACGCCGTTCTCAACGGCGCAAATGACGGCGTGCTGACGACGCGCCGCTAGCGCGTTGTGCATTCTGTTCCAGGCTTAAGAGTTTGTACTCTTAAGCCGCATTCAGAGCTCTTAAATCAATAGCTTATAGACTGTAGCTTGTAGACTGTTTACTGTCACTAGAAGTTTGTCATATGGTAAGACGTGAAACCATTCAGATCTCTAAATTTAATACTTTGTTCGTTGTGGATTGTGGATAATTTTCTAAACTTATAACTAGTGAGATGTTTTAATGAGACAGACATATAAACACTTTGGCTATCGCATTCTATCAGTGACACCGCAGTTATCGTACGCCTTTACATAACCTAACAAAATGTCATCATTAACAAATTTTGCTCAAAATTACAAAGACGGACAATAAATATGATTAATCTAGGTCACTGGTACACCCAGGAATTTTTGTTGAGGGGGGAGGGCGGAAGACAAAATTATTTAACATTCCTAATTTCATGTGATGATCTAAAAAATTTATGTGAAGTGTGAATATTCACACATTTCAGGGTTTCGCAGGTATGTAATAAGTGAAGGCGGTATGCTGAGTGTGTAGGACAAATTTTGCTTTGTAGTAATCACGGCAAAATGAACGATATTTTTAAAATAATTTATCGTCTGTTAATCGTATAATAAGACTGGTTATTAAATTTACGCTCTTAAAAATTAAATACAACATTTGTCAAAATATAACTAGAATTTTGACAAAATAATTTCAACATAATAAAAATGCAAATAAAACAGATAAAATAAAATTCACTCCGTACTCGAACTCGAAACCCTTCGTTTTCCAGCGCATTTTAGCTTACGACACCAGTGCTCTAACCCATTACGCTATCGCACGCCTTGCATGTTAGTGTCTTACATTGGTATAACTTTTGTACTTTGTGAACCAAAAACCACAAAAAATGCGTTATTTTCCGAAAACATAATCTGATCAAAAATTCCTGTAGTACTATTTCGGTTCACACCAATATACATTACTTAGAATTTTTTTAGATTTTTAGTTTAAACCATCTGGGCTACAGGGTGTGGGACAAAAATTTTTTTTGCACAATTTTGGCTAAAATCGCATCAAAATAATTTATTTTGCAAAAATAAAAATTTGATCGTTAATCCACGTAGTAAGGGCTTTCATTTGATACCCTACTCAGAATTTAAAAAAAATATTTTTGTTTTCGATGAGCACATATTTGTTTATATTTTTAGGGGGGTATGTTTTTTAGATATTTTAGTATTTTTCCTATGTGCGGGTCAAAGAGTTGTATAAGCATGCCAAATTTCAACTGTCTAGGTTTAGCCGTTTGGCTACAATTTTTACCGAACCGACAGACAGACAGACAGACAGACAGACAGACAGACAGACAGACAGACAGACAGACAGACGACAAAATGACGGTATAAGGGTTTTTTGGTCATACCTACAAAATCCTAAAAAGAGGTTCGCTCCCTACCCCGCTGGGTGCGCCACTGATCTAGGTAATTAGGTTAGGTTTAGTTAGTTAAAATCTAAGACAACAGAATTATAAAAGTAGTTGGTTTAAAGATACACAGATGTCGGACTATTCGTAACATATTAATTTCTAACATGCTGTGAACGGTACGTACAACATTAAAACAATGCATAGAAACATAACTTACAGCGTAACAAAGAACAGTCTACAACGTGTTAATTTAAAGAGCTCTGAATGCGATTTTATGCTCCAAAGGGATTACAGAACTAAAGATGATTTCGCATTTTATAAAGGAATTTGGTCTATATCACGTGATAGGCAAGACGACCTTGCGACATTGCATAAAATTTAATCTACTGTTATCATCAATCGATATAAAACCTATATATCTATAAATAAAAAATATTTTTATAAATATTAAACAGATAATTCTAAACACGTAAATAATATATTTAGATACATGTGTGTTTTTGTGTATGGAGCGCTTCTATTGCAGCTGCGAGTAGACCGACTGAAACAAGACAATATTTCTTTCTCACCATCCAAACCAATAGCATCGCTTAATTTTTATGACTTTCTAGATTGAACCAAACCGTTTTCTGGCGGGCGTCGGTAAATTTTCCAATGAAGCTAATGATTAAACAACAATGGTGGAAACTTTGAATTAGCTTTTTAAATGATTTAATTTAGCTATTGATTATGCTTCTAAAGCTGGGATCCAGGCTCTTAAATTAGTCGACTATTGGCTTGGATGAGTTGTTCACTGTTGATTGTCACTAACAAGTTTGTCATATGGTAACGCGAGCAATCGTTCAGACCTCTAAATTTAGTACGTTATACGTTGTCGATTTTCGATAGTTTTACAAACTTATAGTTAGTGAGTTGTTTTTATGAGAGACATATAAACTAGGGTTGTACATCGAAGGCAAAACATCGATGTATCGGAAACATCGATGTTTTATTAATATTAAAAAAAGCTATTTATTTATATTATATAGGTTTTATTGAATAATGTAAAGATAAAATACGAAAAAAGTAACACATAATACACAAAAAGCATTTATTAGATTTTGAAATAGAAATATTCCTTTTTAATAGTAATTAATTTCACATTAATATTATTATACCCAATATAATAATCCAAATTTGTACCTACAGTCTATTCCAAACGATTAGGCGGAACTAACCGCAATTTTCATTTTTGTAATTTGTTATTAGATATTTTTTTATATATTGAAGTTGACTTTTACTGAACAAAATGATCAAAAGCTTCAATCAATCGGTAAAAGTGACTAGAATTTAAAATCTAGTTCCGCCTAAACCAAAGGAACAGACCTTACTATTTTTACATTTCTAAAATGAAATATTGGATTTTATTACAATACTAATATAGTAATCTTAATGTTAATTTTATATTATTTAACATGAAAATAACACTGTCATACACAATTATTTTTAAGGTGAAATAAAGTCTGTTCCTTTGGTTTAGGCGGAACTAGATTTTCAATTCTAGTTACTTTTACCGATTAATTGAAGCTTTTGATAATTTTGTTCAGGAAAAACCAACTTCAATATACAAAAAAATAGCTAATGACAACTTACAAAAATCCAGGGATTGCAGGAATAACAACTGGGAAAGTGTCAACAAGACTCAAAAAGAAAAAGTGTGTTGGCGTCGTTGGTCGTTCGCATTGTTTGCAAAAATTAAAAGTTTCTTCTTATTTTTTCGTATTCTGCTAACTGCTAAAAAGAATAAAAACTAACACTATTAGTATTGTTGTATCACAATAGATGGCGCTTATATTTTGTGTACTAATTTTAATAAAAATTAAATTTTTACGATTCCAGCGCCTCTAGCGGTAGTTTCTGAATTTCAAAGTTTAAACATCGATGTCTACTACCTATACATCGATGTTTTATCGATACTATCGCCAGCTGACCATCGATGGTAAAAACATCGATGTTTTCGATACATCGATGTTTTTTCCCATCCCTAATATAAACACACTAGCTGAAAACCCGTGCTTCGCTACGGTATATTGATGGTCTCATTGGCATAAAATCCGCAGTTTGTTTTTAAACTTGTGTATGGGTAACCTTTGTAACAAAAAATCTAATCGATATCTCATCTGTCCTAAGAGATATTGAGGAATCCGTGAAAAAACATTTTACTCCTTTTCACCAGATAGGGGTCGAACTTGAAAAAATCCTTTCTTAGTGGGTTCTTACGTCATACTGAAAAATGTACTCTCCGAATTTTTTATTTCTAGCAAAAAAATACTAATTTACCCTTTAGGAGTGAAACAAAACTGTTAAAACACATATATGCCAAAATGGAATGTTATAACTCAACAACCGCTGGAAATACAAAGGGTTCTATAATTCACCCCGAATGATTGGGGTGAATTAAAATAAAATCCTGAAATGCGGTGCATAATCTACCCCGTTTGTAGAATCACCCCTTTAGGGGTTGATTAGGACGAAATCCTGAAATAAGTTTTTCGGCATTTGTATGGATAATTTTTGTAAGCAAATACCAAGTCGATATCTTATTGGTCCTAAAAGAATTAAGGAATTACTGAAATCACATTTCACCCCTTTTCACCCTTAAGGGGTGACATTTAAAAAAAATGTCAAAATCATTTCGAGATATTAAAAAAAAACACCTATGTGCCAAAAAGTAATGTTGCAACTAAACGAACACAGGAAATACGACGGGATGTATAATTTATCCCAATTGTAGATCCACCCCTTAAGGGGTTAATTAGGACAAAATCCAAAAATTGGGTTTTCGGTATTTGCATGCGTAGTTTTTGTAAGCAAAAACCAAGTCGATATCTTATTGGTCCTAAAAAATGTTAAACAATCCTTGAAATCACATTATACCCCTTTTTACCCTTTAGGGGTTAAATTTAAATAAATTGTCAAAACCATTTCGAGATATTTTAAAAATACGCCTATGTGCCAAAAAGAAATCTAATAACTCAACAAACACAGGGAATACGACGGGATATATAATTCACCCCAATTGTAGATCCACAGTTTAGGGGTTGATTAGGACAAAATCCTGAAATATATTTTTCCGATTTTGTATGGGTAATCTTTGTAAGCAAAAAGCAAGTCGATATCTTATTGGTCCTAAGAGATATTAAGGAATCCTTGAAATCACAATTCACCCCTTTTCACCCTTTAGGGGTAAAATTTAAAAAAACTGTCAATACCATTTCGAGATATTTTAAAAAGACACCTATGTGCCAAAAATTAATGTTGCAACTAAACGAACACAGGAAATACAACAGGATGTATAATCCACCCCGATTGTAGGTTCACCCCTTTAGGGGTTGATTAGGACAAAATCCTGAAATAAATTTTTCGGTATTTATATGGGTAATCTTCGTAAGCAAAAAGCAAGTCGATATCTTATTGGTTCTAAGAGATATTAAGGAATCCTTGAAATCACAATTCAACCCTTTTCACTCTTTAGTGGGTAATTTTAAAAAAATGTCAAATCTATTTCGAGTTATTTTAAAAAGATACCTATGTGCCAAAAAGTAATGTTGCAACTAAACGAACACAGGAAATACGGCGGGATGTATAATTCACCCCAATTGTAGATCCACCCCTTAAGGGGTTGATTAGGACAAAATCAAAAAATTGGTTTTTCGGCATTTGCAAGGGTAGTTTTTGTAAGCAAAAACCAAGTCGATATCTTATTGGTGTTAAAAAATATTACACAATCCTTGAAATCACATTTCACCCCTTTTCACCCTTTAGGGGTTTAATTTAAAAAAGTTGCCAAAACCGTTTCGAGATATTTTAAAAAGACGCCTATGTGCCAAAAAGAAACCTTATATCTCAATAAACACAGGGAATACGACGGGATGTATAATTCACCCCGATTGTAGATCCATCCTTTAGGGGTTGATTAGGACAAAATCCTGAAATATATTTTTCGGTATTTGTAAGGGTAATCTTTGTAAGCAAAAAGCAAGTCAATATCTTATTGGCCGTAACAGATTTAAGGAATCCTTGAAATCACAATTCACCCCTTTTCACCCTTTAGGGGTGAAATTTTAAAAAAGTAGCAAAACATTTTCGAGACATTTTAAAAAGACGCCTATGTGCCAAAAAGAAACCTTATAACTCAACAAACACAGGAAATAAGACGGGATGTATAATTCACCCCGATTGTAGATCCACCCCTTTAGGGGTTGATTAGGACAAAAACCTGAAATATGTTTTTCGGTATTTGTATGGGTAATCTTTGTAAGCAAAAAGAAAGTCGATATGTTATTGGTTCTAAGAGATATTAAGGAATACTTGAAATCATAATTCACCCCTTTTCACCCTATAGGGGTGAAATTTTAAAAAACTACCAAAACCTTTTCGAGATATTTTAAAAAGAATTCTATGTGCTAAAAGTAATGTTGCAACTAAACGAACACAGGAAATACGATGGAATGTATAACTCACCCCGATTGTAGATCCACCCCTTTAGGGGTTGATTAGGACAAAAACCTGAAATATGTTTTTCGGTATTTGTATGGGTAATCTTTGCAAGCAATCAGTAAGTCCATATCTTATTGGTCCTAAGAGATATTAAGGAATCCTTGAAATCACAATTCACCCCTTTTCAACCCTTAGGGGTGAAATTTAAAAAAACTGTCAAACCCATTTCGAGACATTTTAAAAAGACGCCTATGTGCCAAAAAGAAACCTTATAACTCAACAAACACAGGAAATACGACGGGATGTATAATTCACCCCGATTGTAGATCCACCCCTTTAGGGGTTGATTAGGACAAAAACCTGAAATTGGTTTTTCGGTATTTGTATGGGTAATCTTTGTAAGCAAAAAGCAAGTCGATATGTTATTGGTTCTAAGAGATATTAAGGCATACTTGAAATCATAATTCACCCCTTTTCACCCTATAGGGGTGAAATTTTAAAAAACTACCAAAACCTTTTCGAGATATTTTAAAAATACTGCTATGTGCTAAAAAGTAATGTTGCAACTAAACGAACACAGGAAATACGACGGAATGTATAACTCACCCCGATTGTAGAGCCACCCCTTTAGGGGTTGATTAGGACAAAAACCTGAAATATGTTTTTCGGTATTTGTATGGGTAATCTTTGCAAGCAAACAGTAAGTCCATATCTTATTGGTCCTAAGAGATATTAAGGAATCCTTGAAATTACAATTCACCCTTTTTCAACCCTTAGGGGTGAAATTTTAAAAAACTGTCAAACCCATTTCGAGACATTTTAAAAAGACGCCTATGTGCCAAAAAGAAACCTTATAACTCAACAAACACAGGAAATACGACGGGATGTATAATTCACCCCGATTGTAGATCCACCCCTTTAGGGGTTGATTAGGACAAAAACCTGAAATATGTTTTTCGGTATTTGTATGGGTAATCTTTTTAAGCAAAAAGCAAGTCGATATGTTATTGGTTCTAAGAGATATTAAGGAATACTTGAAATCATAATTCACCCCTTTTCACCCTATAGGGGTGAAATTTTAAAAAACTACTAAAACCTTTTCGAGATATTTTAAAAAGACTCCTATGTGCTAAAAAGTAATGTTGCAACTAAACGAACACAGGAAATACGACGGAATATATAACTCACCCCGATTGTAGATCCACCCCTTTAGGGGTTGATTACGACAAATTCCTGAAATAAGTTTTTCGGTAATTGTATGGATAATCTTTGCAAGCAAATAGTAAGTCGATATCTTATTGCTCCTAAGAGATATTAAGGAATCCTTGAAATCACAATTCACCCCTTTTCAACCCTTAGGGGTGGAATTTTAAAAAATTGTCAAACCTATTTCGAGATATTTTAAAAAGACACCTATGTGCCAAAAAGTAATGTTGCAACTAAACGAACACAGGAATTAGACGGGATGTATAACTCACCCCGATTGTAGATCCACCCCTTTAGGGGTTGATTAGGACAAAATCCTGAAGTTGGTGATTCGGTATTTGCATGGGTAATCTTTGTAAGCAAAAAGCAAGTCGATATCTTATTGGTCCTAAGAGATATTAAAGAATCCTTAAAATCACAATTCACCCCTTTTCACCCTTTAGGGGTGAAATTTCAAAAAACTGTCAATACTATTTCGAGATATTTTAAAAAGACACCTATGTGCCAAAAAGTAATCTTGCAACTAAACGAACACAGGAAATACAACGGGATGTATAATCCACCCCGATTGTAGGTTCACCCATTTAGGGGTTGATTAGGGCAAAATCCCGAAATTGGTTTTTCGGCATTTGTATGGGTAATACTTGTAAGCACAAACCAAGTCGATATCCCATCGGCCCTAAGAGATATTAAGTAATTCGTGAAATCACATTTCACCCCTTTTCATCCCTTAGGAGTGGAATTTCGAAAAATCCGTTCTTAGTGGGTGCTTACGTCATGAAGGGAATATACTCTCCGAATTTCAAGTTTCTAGGCCCAGGGGTTCGGGCTGGGCGGTGATGAGTGAGTCAGTCAGTCAGTCAGTCAGTCAGTCAGTCAGGACACTGCCTTTTATATATATAGATTGGTTATCTAAGTCTACATTGAAGAGAACGTTTACATTGTATGCCTTTACGTAACCTAACAAAATGTCATCGTTCCGATTACAACAAATCTCGCCCAAAATTACAAAGATGAACAATAAATATGATCAATTTAGGTAATTAGGTTAGGTTTAATTAGTTAAAATCTAGGACAGCAGAATTAGGAAAACGATAATAGATAATAAACATTTTATGAAGCTACCGTAGTTGGTTTAAAGACGCACAGATGTCACAGTATTCGTAACGCACTGATTTCCTTAGCTGTAAACGCTGCCTTGAACGTTAAAACTATCTACTAAACTTATCCATAATGCACAGTGAACAGTCTACTAATTTAAAGAGTTCTGAACGCAGCTTTAGCCTTATGTTGTATGTAGTTGCCTAATAATTTTATATATTGTATTAGTTGTAATTTGTAGAAACTCTGAGCATTAATAATTTATTATTTAAGTCTTAATTTTCTATAAAAATAACACTATGATTAATTGTTTCATTGTTTTATTATCTATGATTGTAATATAAATTTATTGTACGTATCAAATGAAAGCTCTTAAATCGTTCGTTAAGAAACAGAATATATTTTCATTTTGATGCATGTTTAGTCCAAAATAATTCCAAAAGTATATGTCTACTACTATTTTGAACTGGTCTAAAAATCTGTATAAATTTGAAGTAATTCACCCCTGTATGTGCATTACTAAATGCAATGGAACACCACAGTGTACATTGTCACATACACCCAGGTACTTAACATGTAAAAACAGATATATGCGATTTACTGCTTCCTCGTTGGTTATATATAAAAAATTAAAAAACAAAAATTGTTCAAAATTTTATTTTGAATTTAATAAATTCATAAAAACTAAATACTCATAAAACATATAGGTACATAACAACCGAAGCATTATGAATCCATAACGCCCTCTCATTACGCCCTCAACAAATATTAGTCTCATTTACGGCCGTTATCTTATTTTTGGATTGCCATAGTCTAAAACAGGGTTTCCCACCCTTTTTTCATGGCGGACCGGCAAGTTTAGAAAGTAATGTGTATCGCAAAAGTTTTATATTTTTTATTGCACTGATTACAAACACAAAAAAATCATATATAATTAGTGAAAAAAGAAACAAATTATTACTTTTATTGTTATATACTTTATAATTATTATTTGTCTATAACCTGTTTATTGTCATAGGCTACCAGACTCATAAATAACTGTTAATTTTTACTTTTTATTTTATGTGAAGTGAAAATAAATTCTTGTATGCACCATTGGCGTTACTGGATGATTACGCCCATCGAGCGACATACATCCCTCGGGCCAGAGGCCTTCGGGCTGTATTACGTCATTCTTCGGGCGTAATCATCTTAAGGTGGGTATGGACAACAAGCTCGGAGTATTCCGAGTCACTCTGTTTAACTCCAGACTGCTCGAGGAAACGCGTTCAGGCCTTTTCTCGAACGCTCTGGAGTTAACAGAGGGACTCGGATCACTCCGAGCTTGCTTCCCGAACCCACCTTATGTAATTAGTTAGTTAGTTAGTTAAAAATTTTGGCGGACAGCAACAAAGGCTAATTGCGCCTAACGCAGCCCATTTAAATGACTACACTACATATTAAAAACAATAAATTAAACAATCAATAAATAGATAAAATCAATAAAATTACGTATACTCAATAAAAGATATCTTGCACAGACAAACACAAATAAATAAGATAAAAAGTCTGTTCGAATATTTGAACAGACTCAGGGTGATGCTAAGAGGCTGTAAAGGGGAAAATTACCATCGAATACCACAGTTTAGAAACATAACTCATTAAAATAAGGTGCAAGACTTCACAAATAAAACAGTATGTTCGATTCTCTCAGGAAGAGTGTCAGTCTGTCCATGAGTACTCTGTCGTCACCTAAAGCAACAGACAGGTCATAGCACAGGCCTAACCTCTCCCTGACATCCTCGAACTGTACACATTTAGTTAAAAAGTGTAACACAGATTTGTCTGTGTTAGACGTCTCACAGATAGGGGACTCTTCACCTCGAAGGAGGTGTCCATGGGTCCACCAACAGTAACCTTAATTCGGTTAATTGTGCAGGCAGAACCCCATGGTTTAACGTCTCCCTTAATCTTTCTCATTTTAACGTTCTGTATGCTGCTCCCCTCATGTTGCCACCTGGCTAAAACCAGATGTTTCAGATGACTCTTTGCGTCATCTGGAAATATGAAACTCACATCAATCATAAGTCTGTAGGAGGCGGCTTTTGCAGCTGCATCTGCCGCTTCATTACCTTTAATACCAACATGTTCCGGTATCCAAAACAGCTCTACCCTCATATTCTGAGCATTCAGATTGTGGAGTAGCAACCGGATCTTTAGTACAAGAGGATGCACTGGATCTGGATCTGCGATACTGTTCAGAGCGCTCAGCGAGTCCGTCAAAATAACACTTGACTGACTTTGCTCTGACGAAACAAAACACAGGGCCTTGAAAATAGCGTACAATTCAGCAGTGTACACACTCGTTATGGAGTGCAGACGGTAGTGAAACTGTTGGTGTGGATTCAAAACAACAAACGCACACCCAACCCTGGTTCCGGATTTTGATCCGTCAGTAAAAATGACAGTATCCTCGAACCTAGGGACCAGTGTTATTTGTAACTCATGTTGATATTCGATAGGCCCACCTTATGTAACACTTTTGGTGCATAAATAGCTACTAAAGTCCCCAAAATACAAATGTCCATTTTGCTCTAAAATATGATGTAAAAGCTGTACAATAAATATAAATAAAAAAATAATAATGTATATATAATCTTACCTGTTGTCAAACTAGTTGCATGCATGGATGGGACGTTATCTGATTCCAAATTAGCACTGAGTTCAGTTGAAATCAACAATGCGATATCTTTATTTGCATTTTGATTATCATCTGTCGAGTTTACTGTTTGAGTTGAATCGATTTCATCATAGTCAAATGCTGATTTGGTATCAATTTTACATTTTTCATCGATTGGTTCATCTGCTTTCTCAACAATAACAATAGGGGTCGTATTAGATGGTCTGAAACAATCATTAAAATTATTAATTTTTTTTTTTTTTTTTAAATATGTTTGGACTTGGCTACTAAGGCCATTATCCAGTAGAAGCAATTTTATTTTGAAAATGTTACAGAAATTTACAATGTACATTTTTTGGACAACACAAAATATCCATGCCATAACCGGGATTTGAACCCGAGCCCCCCATGGCCCAGAAGTTAGTAGACTGCCACGCTAACCTCTGCGCCACGGTGACCGGCATTTATTAATTAATCTCACATAATTTGGTAATTTAATTAAAATTTAATTAAAAGTAAATAAATATAATTGAATCGTATTTATTGTTACGGATTAAAAATGAACTAATGGAGGGGGAACTAAGTCAATATGGTTTAAGTACTGGCGTGTGAAGTCCATGGAAGTAAGACATGCAGTGCATCCATTGCTCGATCAGATGGAAAATCAAATACATTTAATTTGTGTTTTTCTCGATTATTTTGTGATGTAAGGCTATGACTTGTTTATATCGTTGAAATTAGATTAGAATACTCTATCGAAAAGTAAATATAAAATGTGTGTTCCTATTTAAAATAAGAAAGTTGCGCAACGTACTTTGAGAACCACTGGTCGAAATAAAAAATTGCCTCACTCATTGAATTTTTTGCGGACCGACACCGGTCCGCGGACCACGGGTTGAAGAACACTGTTCTATAATATAAAGTATCTGAACTGTATATATTAGTATATACTTATCAAAGATATATATTTTATTCTCCAAAATTGAAAATATTTATAAAATTAATGTAACAAAAGTAATGACACAGGTATTTTAAATCTGACAAAAAATTCCAAATGAAACCGTTGTTAGATGGCAGCACATGTATGTGACGTCACACTAATATGGTCTGTTACTGAATTAGTTTTCATTTTGGTCTTTGAGAATTACGCAAATAATTAATAAATACAAAAAACATCATGGAAAGTTTTAAGTATGTGTACATTATCAAAAGATGTATTGATATTGAATATAAGTTGATAATTATACTGATTAACAACATATTGGCAATATTTTTTGAACACTTATGCAGATTATTATCTAAATAACAAATTGTAGTAGTGCAGAATTATTATCTGAAATATGTAATTCTTTAATTTCATAAAGATATTATCTATAAGATATCAATCAATTTTTTATATCAAAAGAAGATATTACTTAATAAATAAAAAAAATCTTTTAAGTATTATGAAATGTAACTTAAGATTGAAATATTGGGAAAATTGCAAAAGGTTTTACTAGCATTTAAAACAAAACTTTATAACAACAGCAAAGGTTAAGTGGTGCATAGCACTCAGGTAAATTATCTTTTTATGACCACCAAAAAACCCTTATAACCTCACTCATGTATCTGTCTGTCTGTACGGCAGAAATTGTAGCCAAACGGCTTAACATAGAGAGTTGAAATTTGGCATTCTTATAGAACTCTTTGACCCGCATATATGAAAAATACTGAGAGTTCAAGAAAACACATCCCGAGATAAATATAAACAAATATGTATTTAATAAAAAAATAAATATTTTTTTAAAATAGTATTTGTTGTCTAATTTAGGTAACCTCGTAGCTCTCGAAATAGCAATGGTGAGCAATTCAAAATAAAACACTCTGTATACTAAAAGTACACAAACAATAAATTACTTTCTATAAGGGGAAGAAGAAAAGTAAAAAAAATGATGTAAAGTTTGAATTTTCACACACTTCAGGGTTTTGTAGGTATTTAATAAGTGTAAGATGCCAACATAATACTGAATGTCTACGAATATTTGTTCTATAATCTCATCAAAATCAACAGATTTTTGATAATCATTTTTATTCGATATTTGAATACTAAGAGCTTCCATTTAATTTTTTGAAAAAAGACACACGCTATCTTAGCCATAAATATAAAAAATCCATAACATTATTAGCCATGAATTAAAAAAATAATTTTGTCAAAACTGTAATATTTTTCAAAAATGCAATCGAATCAAAAATTTCTCTCGTACGTTTCCGGCTCAGATCAATGTACATTACCTATAATTTTTTCAGATTTTTAGTTTTGGGTAAAAAGAGGCGGGACAAGAACTTTTTTAGAAAATTTTTGGCTAAAATCGTGCTAAAAAAAAACGATTTTTAAAAAACTACTTTTCGTTCCCTAATCTACGTCCTACGAGCTTTATGTTGTTATCAAACAGTAATTTTTAAAAGAATTTTTTTTTATAGACTACAAAAAAATTCGATGTACTCCGAAAAAATAACCTGATCAAAAATTTCTGTTGAACTATTCCGGTTCCCATCAATGTTCATTATGGAGATTTTTTTCAGATTTTTAGATCAACCCCTCTGAGAGATAGGGTGAGGGATAAAAGTTTTTTGACATTTGGCGAAAATCCCACAAAAAAAAAAGATTATATAAAAATAAAAATTTGCTTCTCAAAATTTTAAAAAAATATTTATTTTTTTATTAAATACATATTTGTTTATATTTATCTCGGGATGTGTTTTCTTGAAATGTCAGTATTTTTCATATATGCGGGTCAAAGAGTTCTATAAGAATGCCAAATTTCAACTTTCTATGTTCAGCCGTTTGGCTACAATTTCTGCCGTACAGACAGACAGATACATGAGTGACGTTGTAAGGGTTTTTTGGTGGTCATAAAAAGATAATTTACCTGAGTGCTATGCACCACTTAACCTTTACTGCTGTTATAAAGTTATGTTTTAAATGCTAGTAAAACCTTTTGCAATTTTCCCAATATTTCAATCTTAAGTTACATTTTATAATACTTAAAAGATTTTTTTTATTTATTAAGTAATATCTTCTTTTGATATAAACAATTGATTGATATCTTATAGATAATATCTTTATGAAATTAAAGAATTACATATTTCAGATAATAATTCTGCACTACTACAATTTGTTATTTAGATAATAATCTGCATAAGTGTTCAAAAAATATTGCCAATATGTTGTTAATCAGTATAATTATCAACTTATATTCAATATCAATACAGCTTTTGATAATGTACACATACTTAAAACTTTCCATGATGTTTTTTGTATTTATTAATTATTTGCGTAATTCTCAAAGACCAAAATTAAAACTAATTCAGTAACAGACCTTATTAGTGTGACGTCACATACATGTGCTGCCATCTGACAACGGTTTCCTTTGGAATTTTTTGTCAGATTTAAAATACATGTGTCATTACTTTTGTTACATTAATTTTATAAATATTTTCAATTTTGGAGAATAAAATATATATCTTTGATAAGTATATACTAATATATACAGTTCAGATACTTTATATTATAGAACAGTGTTCTTCAACCCGTGGTCCGCGGACCGGTGTCGGTCCGCAAAAAATTCCTGTCGGTCCGCTAAATATTTCAACCGAATCATGTAGATGTACACTTCTATTCACTAGTACATAACACATTTTTTTAGTCGACGCAGAAGCTAACTTTTGTCTGACCCATGGTTTATTTAATATTTACTAACCCCAGCGCCTCTCGCGGCTATTTTTCATACTTCTGAAGAAGCTAGCTCTTTGGGATAGTCGCTTATAAGAGGAAGATGTTTCCACTTTTGGAAAAAAAAAATATTGCTGCTGATGTCAACCACAAAGTTATATTCAACATAATAAGTCAACATTTAAGAGCATTAGCTGAAAATTTTAATAATTATTTCCCTGAAAATGAGGATCCTCGTAAAGCTAACCTCTGGATTAATAATCCATTCTTAGAAGATATAAAGTCATGTTCACTTGATCCTCGTGAAAAAAAAGCTAATCGAGTTGCCTTCTGATGTCACTCTGGTGTCCAGACATAAAATGCAATCATTGTCTTAATTTTAGAAAACCGTAGAAAAAGAATATCCGTCTTTTAGTTATAAAGCTATCAAATTATTTGTCATTTTTTCGACTTCCTATTTGTGCGAAAAGATTTTTTCAGTCATGTCAATAATAAAAACCAAACAGAGAAATCGAATGGATGTTAACGCAGCGCTTCGTCTCTCAGAAATACCTCTGCAGCCACGTATATCAAATTTTCTAACAAAGAAGCAGTAGCAGATGTCGCACTAAAAATTGTAATTATATAACTCTATAACATATACCTATATAATAATAAAATACTATCTATATTGGTTTTTATTTGTGTCTTAGCTTGCAGCAGGTCCGCGAAATATTTAACCTATTTGCACCGGTCCGCGGGGGCAAAAAGGTTGAAGAACACTGTTATAGAATAATGTTTATAAACATATAAATAAGGATTCAAAGATATATTTATAAGTTACGTTTTTAAATAATATGAAAATCGAAATATCTTTAGTATTTATTTAATTAAAACTAAGTCAACATATATTTTGTTTCAGAATGCATAATGGTGTATTGTTTTGCTTCAAATTGAATCCTTCAAACTATTTAGAAATGGCAAACAGACTTATTGCTATGTTACTTGCCCATAACGATTATTAACATAATTTTTTCAAAAGTAACCTGCAAAATAATATTATTCTGCAAAAATAATGACATATTAAATTATAATGTATTAAATAAGAGTTTTAATAAATAAATATTGACTTGTAGTTTTGATGTGAAGCATTTTCTTACTTTGAAAACTTAATTTAAACTTCCAAAATACAAATTAAAAAAAAAAAAAAAACAACATACTAAATGGAACCGCGAGGCGGCAGCAATGGAATCACATTTTGTGACGTAGTTACTAATATAATCTATTGCAAAGAAGAAGTTCCAAATCAACTTAAATCTCAACCACCAAATAGTCCAGATTTTAAAGTGTTGGATCTTTTCAATTCTATACAATCCTTACAACATACAGCTTCACCGGATACAATCGACAAACTGATTGAATGGTTACAAAATGTATTTAAAGCATTAAACAAACCCTCGATAATGTTTTTCTAGCATTGCAAACTTGTCTAGAAGCAACCATGTTAGCAAAAAGAGGGAATTCCTATAAGATTCCACACATTAATAAGACACAACTTCATCGTAAGGGACGATTACAAACAACATTATCATGTTCCATACAAGCTGTGGAAACAGCCACGTCCTTGTTAAATTAAAACATTTTGTATCATTCTTTGTTTTACTAGATATTTGTAACTATTTCATAAATAAAATCATTATAATTAATTAAAATTGTAAATGTATATCATATTTTCGGATAAGAAACAAATCAAAATGAATACCATATATTCGGACTAAAGTCACTGGATTATACAAAGTAGCACAAGCCTTTGAAGAAGCCGACAGACCCCAGGGTTTGATTGGCACCATTGGTTCCCCTATTAAGCAAACTAAAGCAGCAATTTTTACGTTCTTAAGTTTGCGTCTGCGCTGTCACATCTCTCTTTCTCGCTCTAATTTAATAACCTCCTTTGTCAGCGGTTTAAATATTTAAGGTTAAGTTTCATTTAAATTTATATATTATATCCATTTTACTTAATAAAAATTAAAAAAATAATTGAAATTGTACCACAATTTTGTTATAGTGCATCTTTGATTAAAAAAATCGTGATTACAATGCTTAAAATAAAAATTTTGGTATTACTAGTTTCTTATTCTTTTACTGTTGGAATCACTGAAAATCATATGTGTTGGCGGCATTTTTAGCCCCAGTATGGCCGCCGTTGTGTTACTTTGTATAATCTAGTGACTTTAATTCGGACGGAGGGAGTAATTTGTATCAATGATTTCAAAAGATGGTAGCTAACTAACTCTAGTTCAGAAATATGCAGTCTGGTTAGCTTTCACTTGAACATACCAACAAGAGATGGCGACACGTAACATTTTCAACAACTAAATCAAATTAATATATCTTCTAAATATATAGTTAATTGAATTTATTGTTTTTAATTAATAAAGTCATTAAAGTTTTAATGACTTTAAGTAAAATGTTTTAATATGTTTATTCAAGACTTCTGTCTTGATTGGCCATTGAAGTCACTATAGACTATGTGTTTTCAATACACCTGTGTCAGACAAGTTGCCTGCCATCAGGGGTTTCACAAGTAACATTCTGTATTCTTATTTTACAATTTTCTATACAAATTAATATGCAGTATACATAAATAAAATTGGAGACTATATCTGTTTGTTTTTAATTTTTTTCATCTTCATATTTGGTTACTATACGTTTCAGGTGACTAAAAGACGATTTTCTGTCTCTCTGTTTATCTGAGATTCACACAAAAACGGCTGGATATATTTTTACGTAATTTGGTATGATGATAGGGTAAAAAAAAAATTTAAACATAGGCTAGAAGACATTTCAAAATATTTTCACCTACATTTAAACTGTAGGGTCCCGCAGATGTAAGAAGGTTGAAAACCACTGGTGTAGATTGTAGGCTATGGGCTATAGAACCCGGTCTATTCTCTTAGCAAGGCGTTAAAATTTTAACGTAAAAAATTTATGTTACTTTTTTTTACACTATTTTAAACGTAAATGTTATTCTCTAAGCATGTGTGTGTTAAAATTTTAACGTCAATAACTGACCTTAATTTTTTTAAACACCATTTCAAACGTAAATGCTATTCTCTAAGCATATTTGTCTTAAAATTTTAATGTGGAAGCGTTATTGAAAGTTAACGTTCTACAATAAGTGCCTACGAAAATGGTGCCTCTAAAAGTTACGCCGCAATGTAAATCGTGAATAAAGAAGAATCCCACTTTAACATTCCATCATTTTCCCAAATCAGAAACAATATCAACTGAAACGACATTTGGAGGTAGAGAGAAAGTGGATCATAGGTCTCTGTGGATCCAAAAACTAAAAATTGGCAAAAATCCATGCGCGTTTGTTTGTTGCATTTTACGGAAAATGATTTTTTACGTCCAAAAAAATGTACTTACCCCACCCAAAATTTGCCTAAGTTATTAGTTGATATATTAAAAGGCCCTTTCACTTTTTCAGGCCCAGATTTTTATTTTTTACTAATATATTTACCATATTTTTGTTGATATTATATTGACAGACAGTCAAAAAGAATTTAAAATACAATGAAAAACTAAAACTTATCTTGAAATTTCTTTAGAATAGTATATTATTACATATTTTGTAAATCGTAGATTAACTTTAAATAAAAAAATTTAAAAAAACACAAAAAATCGCGGAAAATAGGAAAATACAACTCGTGTTCATTTTCACCATGTAAACAAATACGCAAGTGACATTTTAATGTCACTCTCGAGTGTTCCAGCTTTGCTGCATATGGCGCTGTGATCTTAAAAAGTTTCCCCTATTGGTGGTATATTTAGTTTCGTTATTTGACAATAGGTGGATCCACTGTTTTCTATAAGTTTTCTTGTTATAGTGAGTTGTATACTATGTACTCTTTTTTCATTAAAAATAATAATAATAATAATAATAAAGCAAAAAATATACTATTGTTTTAGTTGCTAATTATTTATGAAAAGGACCACGTTTTTACTTAAATTGGAAATAATGAGTCAGATCCGACTGTTTCTGTAATGATGAACTCATATGTTTACAATATGGAATGTTAACGGACTCGTTTTGAATAAAAAGACTTGTTTTAATTTTATGAATAAATTTTTACAAAATACGACGAGTTCAACTAAATTAGATAAATTTACAAAATATAAAAACAGTATTCAAGTTGCAAAATTTATTTTAATTCTCACTCGGTCCTCTCTTCAAAACAAGACTCATTTCTAGAATCACCAAGATTGGTTTCTATCAAACCGAAGTAAACTCCATACTTGATACGAGGGTTTCCTTTTATATTTCGGGATTTGAGATCAAAAAAAAATATTTATCAACAAAAGTGACTTTATTTTTGGTGACCATATGTCCCAAATTTGCAAGGACAGTCCCGAATTTCTGCCTTGCGTCCCGAATTTTTACAGAGTTAATATTTGTGCCGAATTCGGTATTTTTGTCCCGAATTTTAGAAAAGGTACTTATTTTCAATATTAATTTTTAATATATTTCAACTAAAATTATTTTTACAAAACATGAACTAAAAAAAATCTACCGAAAGGGTATTTTCCTTGATGAACAGCTTTTGAACAAGTGGCAAGACTCAACTTGATGTAGACACATTAAAAGCAATATTACTTATTAAAGTAAATTATGAAGAAAACTGTGCGGATTTTTATAAAGTGCTTCAAAGCAAAAAAGACTGTGGGAATAAACAAAGTTGGCGTATGACACTTACATGGTAACTAATATTGACAATCATAAAATTAATAAATACAATATAAATGTAAATAATATATAGTTAATACTTATCAAAAATACCTATTGTATAATTTAATAAATTAAATCTTATTGATCCTGGAGTTGTTATTGAGCTGAACTGTATATAAAACAACAAAGACCTACTCAAAAAGATCCATAGATCGGAAAAATAAAGTTTTCTACTGAGTAATTTGAATGATTAAATTGCGAATTCATTTAAAAAATACTGTGATTTTAATAATGTTCCTTTTAATAATATAAGTTAATTATCTGTGATTGGAAATTTTTATTTATTATAAATTATAATTATTTATTGTATATAATTAGTATTAAAAAAAAATAAATTAAACAATTATAATTGAATAATGAACCCCCCCCCCCCCGTCTATGAGCTTCCGTCCCGAATTTTAAACTAAAAAATAGGGTCATCTTACTTTATTGTTTTTCAAAATATTCTCCATGAAGATCAATACACTTTTACATGCGTTTGAACCAATTTTCAAAGCACTGTCCACGGTAGGTGTGGGACAAAAGATATTTTAGCACATTTTTAGCAAATATCGTGTTAAAATAAAGACATTTTAAAACTACTTTTCGTTCTTTAATCTACGACTTAAGAGCTTTCTTTTGATATCTTTAAAAAAAAATAAATAAATCACCACAATTAAATCGAAATTTTTTGAAAAACTAACCTGATCAATAATTCCTATTGAACTATTTCGGTTCCCATCAATTTACATTATTGAGATATTTTTCAGATTTTTAGATTAACCCCTCTGGGAATTTAGGTGGGGAACAAAAGTTTTTTCACACATTTTGGCCAAATCAAAAATAATAATTTGTTGGTTATCCACGCATTAAGAGGTTTCATTTAATATCTCACTCAAAATTAAAATAATATAAATGTTTTCGTTGAATACATATTTGTTTATTTTTTTCCCACTATAGTTTTCTTGAACTCTTAATAGTTTTCTTATATGTGGGTAAAAGAGTTGTACAAGCATGCCAAATTTAATTTTCTGGGTCTAACCGTTTGGCCACAATTTCTATCGAACAGAGAGACCGACCGATAGACATCACGCTAAAAATAGTCAAAACGTTATGTAGGAACCTCAATTCGTGGAGATCCATCGAAATCTCAAAATGTCAAAAACGGTATGATCACAATACCTCCCTTATATATGTTGGCGGTCGGTAATAAATGTACTGTTTAACAAATTTCTTGTTTATGTAATCTACATCTATATAATATCTCAGTAATAAAAAATCACTGAAAAATTAACAAAAATCACAGAAAACGGACAAAAGATCATAAAATAATGAACGAAAAATAATAATTTATAAGCATTTCGCGGACCACAAAATTTTTGCTAAGAACCACCAGTGGTCCGCGCGGACTACCGGTTGAAAAACACTGATATAGACTATAATAAGACTCACCTTGATATCACTGGTTCTGTTGCTTCAAATTCTTCATCTTCTCCAATAGTAGCTAATTGTCCAGAACTACTCCATTTATAAATAAAATATTTTTCATCTTCCATATCATCATTATTAAATTCATGCATTTCATCTTTACTACATCCATCAACAGTACCTCTAAAATCAGATATTTTCTCCAGAGATACGATATCAAGACACATATAACTGTTTTCTTCTTCAGAAGAAGGAGTTTCAAATTTCTCTTCATCATTTTCAATAGTTGTTTGTAAATCTTTTTTAATAGTATCAAAATCATTTTCAATATCTTTTGTCGGTGTTTTTGGTACAAAATTTACCAACCGTGGTAATATAGGTTTTTCTAATTCAGGTTCCATTAAGATAGTTACTTCTTCTTGTTTGTCAATCTTTTTTTCTTCTATTTGTCCTTTTTTAGCGTAACATTTTCGTGGTGTTGGTTTTGGGGTTTGATTTTCTTTGTTTATTTTATTTAGTTCTTTTATTTTTAATTCGTCATTCCATTCATCTGTACGTAATATACTACGTACATCTTCATTACCATAACTTAAATGTGCGTCTTGAAAATTAGCTGGACTTTGACTTAAATCAATAGCTTTATTTTTAATTTCATAAATATCTTGGGCAGCTAATTTATTTAGTAATAAGTCATCTGTCTGGTTGTTATTGGACTCGAATTCAACTTCAAGTATTTCAAAAGGGTTAAGGACTTTAGTTAAGTCCAATTGCTTATGTATTGCATTTGGTGTGGATGGTATACTGTCAGAAGCAATACTACATTTTTCTGAATTCATATTTGAAAAATGTTTATCCATTACGGTTGATATTGTTGATCCTGTATCATCACTTTCAGATTCTGCTTTTAGACCGTAGTCTAATTCTTGGGATAATAAATCTAGATAAACTTCTGCATCTGGTGGACCTGTTGATCCATCTGATAATCTTCTGTCTCTTATTCTTGGGGGTACTAATCTCGCAGCAACTCTTGGTGAAGAAGGTAGTTTCTTTTCTGTATTTTCTTCTTCATCAGCAAATGCTCTAGGTGGAACAAAGATGGCACCTTCTTTTTTACGGGATACTTTCCTTGGAGGTACTGGGGGAGGGGGTGGTAATCTTTTTTTCTCAGCTTTAACAACATGGGGGACGTTCTGTTCGTCTTCTACTTCAGTTTGCGCGTTATGTTTCACTAGCAATTTAATAACAACGTTTGAATCTTTTAAACTACGGACGCAATCGATACGTGTCATATTTTTGACAGGCTGAGCGTCTATTTGTAGTACTTCGTCTCCTTCTATTAATGAACCCCATGTTGATTTAACTCTTGATGCAGGACTATCAGGAGCGCAGGATTGTATAAATAATCTTCGGACACACTCAGATGTTTTTGTACCACCTTCAAACTTTAAACCAAAACCTAATCTTTCCCCTGGAAGTCTGTAAACTAATACTTCTTCGACTATTTCTTTATTTTCATCTCCTATTTTAAGAACAGTGACAAAAGGTTTATCATCAATTACATTTTGTTGAATTTCATTACCAACAGTTACAACTGTGACAAAATCTTTTTGTTTTTGTAATTCATCTTGATTATCTGTGTTCTGATTGTCTACTTCCATGTTTTAGTCATTCTTTTACGTGGGTTGCCATCTAGTGTACGTTTTCTTAACCTGAAACATAACGGGAAATTTATTATTTTTACTTTTAATATAACTTACAATCTAGTACTTATTTGATAATAAAGTAGTAGAACCGTGAATAAATTGTATAATAATATACATTTTTCATTCTACTTTTAGAAATATGCAACTATTTTAAGAACAAAACTTGAAGGTGTTTATAAACAAATGTTCACATGTAGTAGAAAAATTTTGTGAATGCTGCAACATCTCAAGCAACATTTTTTAAATTATTGTCTGCATGAAATTAATTTAGCAACATGACTTATTTAAAAGATTCCTTAGAAGATAAATTCTATGCTCATGAATAAAGCACGGATCTTATGTAAATGCATATTATGAACTAAATGCGTTTTCCAAAAAATTCTTGCATATCTTTGCGAATCTAATAAAATGACATTGATACGTTTTTTATTTTGCATACTTTGCATATTTTCAACATTTTGTGCATATAATTTAATTAATTGCATATAAATGCATATTTTAACAATACATATATTTTAAATGTTTGATTTATTTATTCTTTGTATTTTTTTGCGCCAAGATTAAATATATCCATCATTTTCGGTCAGTATCCAATCTCTGTTGTAAATTTTTTGAGTCAGATTCGGAATTCACAAAGCATTGACCGTATTTAATTTGATCTGTGAAATAAAAATAAAACTAAAAAAAGCAGTAGTTCCGTATTTAATTAGTTTTATTATTAAAAAGAAGTGTATTTGCTAATACAAATAATAAAGCATTAAAAACATGTGAGACAACCTAGATACAGGCACTTATCTCCTGGCGTATCCGCGTACCATGTACTTAATAGACTTAATTATGGAAGTATCTTTCTACTTCTGTCATTGAATTTATAAAGAATTTATTACTTTGAAACACTAACCATCAGCTATTAGAATATAATAGCTGTATCCATAAGTAATCAATTATTGTGGACAGGAATAGTCATGTTAGTACTAGTTCAACAAGGATATAAAATAAACCACAACAGGTAACAGATCTACACAAAAATTCATAAGTGTAAAGGTTCATTCTCAGTTTGGTTAAAATTTTAGTGCTAAAAAGATGAATCTAGTGAAGGTCGATCAAAGTCGGTTGTGATTCAAAAAAACATCGATGCTGTGCGCAAAATGACTGACGAAGATCGGCATGTGACTTACCGTGAGATAGAGGCATCCTTTAGCATATCGCAGACTGCAATACATTCGATTTTGCATGAACAATTAGCTGTTAAAAAGATGTGTTCCCGATGGATTCCGCATTATTTGACCGAAACTCAAAAACAGGCTTGTGTTGATTGGTGTAAGGGATTGCTAAAAAAATTCAACCTAAGCACTACAAAGTCCGTATACAACATCATTACAGGTGACGAAACTTGGATTTATTCATATGAACCGGAAACTAAACAACAATCCACTGTCTGGGTCTTCCAAGATGAACCAAAACCCACAAAGTTGTTCGTTCTCGAAACACTTCCAAATAATTGATCGATTGTTTCTTCGGTTGTACTAGACATGTCGCAACCATTCCTTTAGAGCAGCGGTTCTCAAACTATGGCACGCGTGCCACTAGTGGCACGCGAAGCATCTAGTGGTGGTATGCAAGCAGACACGACCATAAAATTTAAGTTCATGAAATTAAAGTTAAATTTAGTTCATTAATAACATAACACTGTCAAATGCTTTCTGAAGCTTTTAAAATATGTTTCCAAGAAGACTATTCCGAAATGCTGTGGATAAGAAACCTATTTATTATTGGAAATATTCCACCAACTATCAGTAATAACGATAAAGAGTCGTTGATAGAACTATCTTGCAATGGAGGTTTGAAAATTGAGTATAGTGAATCAAAACTTGATGAGTTTTGGCTTAAGGCTAAAACCGAACATCCCGAATTGACCAGAAAAGCATTGTTGTTTTTTATGCCCTTTTCAACAACCTATCTCTGCGAAACCTGTTTTGCTTCCATGGTGACCATAAAAAACAAATTTCGAAATAAATTAACTATCGACTTCGATTTGCGCTTAAAATTAAGTGCAACGGAACCTAACCTCTCTTGTTTCAAGCTTGCAGATTCATCCTTCTCACTAAATTTGGTAAGTGTATTATCATGGAATATATAAAAAACAAAAATTAATTAATTTTGTTCTGTCCAGGGATTTCCAAACTGGGAGGCGCGTCGAGGATTAGTGCGCGAAGTTTAACGAAGCTTAAAAACCTTATTATTTTCTGATATGCGTATTTCTTGTAGTAATATATTTTTTACCATTTAAAAATTTGTCTGTATTACTTTATAAAATAAGGGAGGAATGCGCCAAGATTATTTGTTTTTCAAGGGAGGCGTAGTATTATGTTATTTGGTAACCCTTTGAAATGTGAATTAGTTTGTAGGTATGTATGACCAATTTATTTTTTAGAAAACATTATCAAAATGTGACTTAACGTCGATCTAGACCTGTCAATGGTACGCGACTGTTCCGTTATTCACATAAGAGGTACGCGAATAAAAAATTTTGGGAACCTCTGCTTTAGAGGATCGGAGAACAGTTAATGCTGAATGGTATACAACAATTTGTTTACCAGAAGTCATCGACAAAATCAGGAAAAATAACCAAAAACGTCGCATCATTTTTCATCATGACAATGCAACCTCCCACACAGCACATCAAACAATTGATTATTTGAAGGAGAAAAACATCGAATTAATGTCTCATTGCCCGTATTCACCTGATTTATCCCCTAACGACTTGTTCCCCAATGTCAAACAAAAAATGCGTGGACAGCGATTTTCATCACCTCAAGAAGCTGTTGAAGCCTTCGAAAACCGTGTTTTTGAGATACCAACTTCAGAATGGAAAAATGTTTCGAGAATTGGTTTGAACGCATGCAAAAGTGTATAAATCTTGAAGGCGAATATTTTGAAAAGCAATAAAACAGTTTGTTCCAAAATAAATTTTTTCTTCCTTAGGTTTTGTAAAAACTTAAAAGGTAGCCCTCGTATTATCTTTTGGTTACTCTAATTTTATGTTTGTACTAATTTGTATTTCTGTACACATGTGTTGTCATGCATCATCTCATAGACAAGTAGCTTTTTATAAGTTAATGGGTTTCCAATGTTCACAATTCTAATTAATATGTGAGAAAATACTGATGTTTTTTTTTTATAAATCGTAGGCTGTGATTCATCGATAAATTTGTTTATGCTAGTTCAGCTACAATACCCTCTTAACAACTATTTTAGCTTTTCTATGGCAATTGTTTTAATTAAAAGATATTTTTTAAATTTCTGGACATTTCCTTCCTTTCAGACAGTTAATTCTATGTGCAATTAGAAAAAAAAAAAAAATGTTGAAGGCAGCCGCGGAAAACATTCACACACCTCGAATACCGTATTTTTCTGACCATAAGGCCGGTTTCACACTGAAACCGACTACGTACGAATACCGACTATGGGCGACTTGAGCTCTCACATTGGAGCATACTGGAAAATGTTTTACGTCCAAATAATTAAATGGTAAGAGAAAGAAAAAGACAAGTAAACCCAAATTACCAGCCTTTCAAAGCATACTCGAAAAGAATCAAAACGGGAAAGTAACGATTCAAATGACTACGTCACTTGCCGCAAAACTTGGCGAACACCTTCAAGACGTCAAAATTGGATTCAGTAAGATATGGACAGACAATATAATAAAATATTTACCCTGGCTCCTTAAACAACCTGTTTTCAACCTATCCCTTACAAAATACAACAAATCTAATACCAACCCAATCCTATACAGAAATTCCTACAAATCCATAGTCGAGAAATACTCACCTTTCCATGCAGTATATACGGACGGATCAAAAGTAGAAAATAAGACTGGCGCAGGACTCGTGTTCAACGAAGAAAAATCAAAATTTCACCTACCCGATATCAAGGCAACAGAAGAAATAAAAAACAATAATGAAATCAGGGGCACATATATCGTACACTGTGACTCGCTCAGTGTAATTCAATCCGTTCAACAAGAACGTACCGCCAATCCAGTGGTTACGAAAATCAAAGAGACGATGCATGAAGCTATACACGACGGCAAGAAACTCATCCTTATGTGGATACCTTCACATATAGGAATCGAAGGTAATGAACAAGCTGACCATCTAGCTAAAGAAGCCATAAGTGAAGAAATCATGGATATACCCATTCCAAGCTATGACCTAAGGAACTACATCCGAAGAAAACTCGAAGAAAAGTGGAAAATAGCATGGCAAAATAACCAAAATAACCACTTACACCAAATAAAAGATAGTGTAGGTAAATGGTCCTCCCGAACTAACAGAAGAGAGCAAGTGATCTTGACAAGATTGAGACTTGGGCACACCATGTACACCCACGTACATATATTCCAAAAAACCGACCCGCCTTAATGCAGTACATGTAACACTCGCCTAACCGTAGAACACATCCTTCTAGACTGTCAAGAGTACCAACTACAGAGAGCAAATAATTCCCTACCAGCAACTCTAAAGGACCTGCTAGGTAATAACACCGATATAGAAGACAGAGTCATTCAATACCTTAAGGATATAAACATCAAATCAAAAATTTAACTTAAAATAATTCATTTGTACAAACATATGCATGTAAACCATTATGTAACCTGGTGGCCAATAGCCATAGTAGCTGAGGCAACCAATAATTATTTAAATAAAAAAAAAAAAAAGAAAAAGAGTCACTCAGCTTTTTGGACAATACGTATATTTTAAAAACACAACGTTTCGCTAAACCATTGTTAGCTTCCTCAGGTGCTATTATAATGTTATGTTAAACTAACATCATAAACATCATCCATCACAGAAGATAGGGCGGTTGTGACTGACCATTAGACTATAAGGGATTGACAATCTTCGAAGATAGGAAATAAGAAAACAGGAATAGTTTTAAATTGGTTATATTGGTAGTTCTTAGGTATTTTTGAAATTATGATGTTTTACACACAAAAAGGACTGATATAATTAACTGAACAACAGTGGCGTATTCAGGGGGGAGGGACACTGGGGGCACATGCCCGCCCTTAAGGTCCAAGTAAATGAAAATTTAACAAATTTAACATAATCGTACAGGAAAGTCATTTATGCATTTTACAATCTATATATATAAAATCGTAACTAAGCTACCTACTCATAATCAACGCCCAGCCCAAACCACTGAACCTACAATCATGAAATTCGGCGACTATATTCCCTCCATGACGTAAGCACCCACTAAGAACGGATTTTTCGAAACTCATTCTCTAAGTGGGTGAAAAGGGGGTTAAAAGGGGTAAAATATGGCTTCACGGTTTCCTTAATATCTCTTAGGTCCAATAAGATATCGACTTGGTTTTTGCTTACAAAGATTACTCATGCAAATATTAAAAAACTTATTTCAGGATTTTGTTCTAATTGACCCCTAAAGGGGTGAATTATAGAACCCTTCGCATCTTCTGTGTTTTTTGTGTTATAACATTCCTTTTTGGCATATAGGTATCTTTTTAGAAAATTTAGAAAGTGTTTTGACCGTTTTTTTAAATTTCACCCCTAAAGGGGTAAATTGGTATTTTTGATTCGATAGAATTTCGTCTAGATAAAGAAACATAAAATTCGGGGAGTATATTCCTTTTATGACTTAAGAACCCCCTAAGAAATAATTTTTTTGAAATTCGGCCTCTCAGGGGTTAAAAGGGGTGAAATGTGTTTTCACGGATTCCTCAGTATCTTTTAGGTCAAGAATATATCGCCTTGCTTTTGCTTACAAAGACTACCCACATAAATGTTGAAAAACTTATTTTTCAGGATTTTGTACTAATCAACCCCTAAAGGGGTGAATCTACAATCAGGGTGAATTATGGAACCCTTCGCATCTTCTGTGTTTGTTGTGTTATAACATTTCTTTTAGGCATATAGGTGTCTTTTTAAAATATTTAAGTGTATTGACCTTTTTTTTTTAATTTCACCCCTAAACGGGTAATTTGGTATTTTACATTCGATAGAATGTCGTCTAGACAGAGAAACATAAAATTCGGGGAGTATATTCTTTTTATGACTTAACAACCCCCTAAGAAATGATTTTTGGAAATTCAACCCCTAAGGGGTGAAATGGGGTA
Organism: Liopterus haemorrhoidalis; assembly: GCA_963971575.1. Lineage (NCBI taxonomy): Eukaryota > Metazoa > Arthropoda > Insecta > Coleoptera > Dytiscidae > Liopterus > Liopterus haemorrhoidalis. Next base: position 19,901,504 of record OZ020614.1, on the reverse strand, counting down.
AAATGTGTTTTCACGGATTCCTCAATATCTCACAGGTCCAATAATATATCGCCTTCATATTTGCTTCTAAATGTTATCCATATAAATGTTGAAAAACTTATTTCAGGATTTTGTCCTATTCATCCCCTAAACGGGTGAATCTACAATTAGGGAGAATTATAGAACCCGACGTATTTCCTGTGTTTGTTGAGTTATTAAATTCCTATTTGGCATATAGATGTCTTTTTAAAATATCTCGATGGTTTTGACAGTTTTTCAAAATTTCACCCCTAAAGATGTAAAAGGATATTTTTTATTTGATAGAACATCCCTTGGACATAGATACATGATGTTCGCAAAGTATATTCCCTCCATGAGGTAAGCATACACTAAGACGGGATTTTTCGAAATTCAACCCCTAAAGGGTGAAATATAATTTCAAGGATTCTTAAATATCTCTACAGACCAATAAGATATCGTCTTGGTTTTTCTTACAAAGATTACCCATATAAATATTGAAAAACTTATTTCAGGATTTTGTTCTAACCCACCCCTAAAGTGGTGAATTTCCGAACAGGGTTAATTATACAACCCATCATATTCCCTGTCTTTGTTGAGTTATAAAATTCCTTTTGGTATATAGGTGTCTTCAAAATATCTTGAAATGGTATTGACAGTTTTTAAAATTTCACCCTTAAGGGGTAAATGGGAATTTTGTATTCGATTGAACATCCCTTGGACATAGATAAATAAAATTCGTGAAGTATATTCCCTCCATGACGTAAGCAGCCACTAAGACGGGATTTTTCGAAATTCCACCCCTAAGAAGTGAAAAGGGGTGAAATGTGATTTCAAAGATTCCTCAATACCTCTTAGGACCAATAAGATATCGTCTTGGATTTTGCTTACAAAGATTACCCATACGAAAAACTTATTTCAGGATGTTGGCCGAATCAACCCCTATAGGGGTCTACAGTCGGGGTGAATTATACAACCCTTCGTATTTCCTGTGTTTATCCTTTTTTGGCATATCGGTGTCTTTTTAAAATATCTCGAAATGATTTTGACAGTTTTTAAAAATTTCACCCCTAAAGGGGTAAATGGGTATTTTTTACTCGATAAAACGTCCTCTGGACAAGATACATGAAATTCGTAAAGTATATTCCCTGTATGACGTAAGTTCCCACTAAGACGGTATTTTTCGAAATTCAACCCCTAAGGGCTGAAATGTGATATCAAGAATTCCTTAATATCGATTGACCCAATAAGACATCGACTTGGCTTCTGCTTATAAAGATTAACCATACAAATGTCGAAAATTTTATTTCTGGATTCTTTCCTAATCAACCCCTAAAGGGGTAAATCTATAATCGGGATGAATTATACAACCCGTCGTATTTCCTGTGTTTATTAAGTTATAACATTCATTTTATAACTTAAAAGTTACCCGTGCACATGTTTAGAAACATACTACGAATTTTACACAAATGAACCTCTAACGGGGTGAATCTACACCTGAGGAGAGAGTCAGCAATGTGATCTATAAAGAATCATGACTTACAATAATTGCACGATGATGGCAAACCGTCAATAAACCGTAGCGAAGCACGGGTACTCAGCTAGTTTATATATATATAAATAAAACAATGAATTTAAAAAAAATCATAAGTGGTTATAATATTTTGTCTAGGTACTGTATATATATATATATATATATATATATATATACAGTACCTAGACAAAATATTATAACCACTTATGATTTTTTTAAAATTCATTGTTTTACACAAAATCAACAAAATAGTATTACACCAATTTTATTTATTTTTTGTATTTTATTATTTCAAATTATTTTAGTACATTTATAAAATATTTTTTAATATTCTGTGTTGCCCCCCTTTGCTTTTATTACTGCCACACTTCTTCGAGGCATACTTTCAATACATGCCCTAATACAATTTTCAATTTCTGGAGAGCTATACCATACTTTTTTAATATTATCTATTAAAACTTGTTTATTAGTATTATTCAAATCATAAACAAGTCTTTTTAGGAGGTTCCAAACATTTTCCATAGGATTGATATCCGGCGAATTACCTGGCCAGGACAACATCGGTATTTTTTGTTCTTGTAAGAATTTTTTAATAGATTTAGCAGTATGACATGGCGCCCCATCCTGCATGAATATTGTACTTGACGTACTTCTATAATCATCGAAATATGGCAAGAAAACATCCTGTAGAATATGGAGATACTGCTGTTGTCGTAATGTCCCGTCGACGAAATAGAGAGGCCCTGGTCCAAAACCACTAATTACACCCCACACCATTACCGAAGGAGGGTGTTTAACAGTTTTTTGTATGCATTCGGTGTGATATCTTTCTTCAGGGCATCTTCTTACATAAATTGTTGCGTCGGATAAGCAGTGTAGGGCGGATTCATCCGAAAAAAATACCTAGAAAAAGTTTTCAATTTATTAATTAGAGCAATTAGCTGATCAAAAACACGCTAATAAAAGCATACCTTTTTCCAATCATCAACAGTAGTGAAATGGAAATACTCTTTGGCAAATTTAAGTCGATTGTTCATTCGTTTTGTCAGTCTTGGCTTTTTAGTATGTCTTGTGCATTTTATGTTTGCCTCGCTGAGACGACGTTCAATTGCCTTTTCTGATACATCCACTCCATAAGTCGACAATTTTTTTTTCACTTCTCTTAAAGGTACTCTTCTATGAGCAAAAACTATCTGAACTATTTTTCTGTCAGTTCTTGGAGTAGTTTTTCTTTTTCTTCCAGAATTAGCACGTCGTGTAGGTGTAACAGCAGAATTATCTTTAAGTTTTTTTGCCAATTGCACCACAAAACAGTGACTAACTTTCACAATTCGCGCAATTTCGCGCATGGAATATTTCCCTGTCTTCAATAAGGCACAAATATCTGCTTTTTTCTCCAATCCGATATCTGGTTTTTTACCGATTTGAGCAAATTAAAAAAATAATCTTTACTTCCACTTAAAAAACATAAAAACAACAACTGTACCAATATATATATATATATTTTTTTTCCTAAAAGTACATTAAATTAGCTTTACAATGACACCAAAAAATCATATTTTTATGTTAACCATTTCAAAATGGCGACCATTTATTTACAAAATAATAATCAACATAAGTTTTACAAAGTTGAACGTAGCAAGCTTTGAAAACAATAAAAAAAGAAACAAAATATCTCTAAAATAAACTATATATATATATGTGTGTGTATATATATATATATATATATATATATATATAAGAGAGGTATTATGATCATACCAATTTTGACCTTTCGAGATTTCGATGGATCTCTACGAATTGAGGTCCTACATAACGTTTTGACTATTTTTAGCATGATGTCTGTTTTGGTAAAAATCGGTTATAGAAATGAGAATTTACTCATGTCGGTTTTAAGAATTTTACAAATACTTAAAACTACTAATAAAATAGTTTTGTAATTTCACAACAGAGAAATATTTCGAAAAAAAATATTTAACAAAAGTTGCTATAAAAGCAAAAACTAATAACTTTTATTTGAGACATTTTTTGATAAAGCAGCATAAATTAAACAAGTACTTTGTGATCTTTGCGGTCGGTCCTTTGGTGGCCACAGCTAATTTTTAAATGAATTCACAATTTATTCATTAAAATTACTCAGTAGAAACCTTTTTATATCTTTCCGAAGTATAGATCTTTTTGAGTAGGTCTTTTTAGCTTTGAAGCATTTTATAAAAATCTGCACAGTTTTCTTCATAATTTATTTTATTTATTTATTTTTTATTTTTATATATTTTACATCGGCCTATTTCTGCAACGAGACTGAGGGACGAGCTCCTACACCTGGATGACGAGTGAATGATTGTGAAAATAGAAGTAATAGAAGTAAACATATTATTCTCGCCCGAATAATATCACCAACGGGGAATTGAACTAGCAACCTCACAATTCAGACTTTTAAGCAGTCAAAACTGCACGTTTTATCGAGCTCGGCCACTCCGTAGGCTAATTTATTTTAATCAGTAATATTGCTTTTAATGTGTCACATGTGTACATCAAGTTGAGTCTTGTCACTTGTCCAAAAGCTGTTCATCAAGGAAAATACCTTTTCGGTAGATTTTTTTTAGTTCAAGTTTTGTAAAAATAATTTTAGTTGAAATATATTAAAAATAAATATTGAAAATAAGTACCTTTTCTAAAATTCGGGACAATTCGGGACAAAAAACCCGAATTCGGGATAAATATTGCGTCTGAAAAAATTAAGGACGCAAGGCGGAATTTCGGGACTATTCCGGCAAATTCGGGACGTATGGTCACCTTATATTCACCCCATTTGGTAATGTACGACTTTTGGTTATATTTTGGGCTTAAATAAATTACAGGGTAGAAGGTTTTAGTCTGAGGAAGAGTTTGATGCTGCAATAGGGGATAGGCATGATTTTCATTTTATTTTTTATTATATTCCTTTGTTTTTGCATATACACATAAAAAACAGTTTAGCATTTTTTTTTTTGATTTAAAGGCTTAAAAAAATCATAAATGTATGTAGCGAGCGAAAACGACTCCGACTGTTTACAAAACTTGGCTGTGACGTCAAAGCCTACACAGTCTACAGCGTACAGCGTCTGTCGTGAACTTATTTGCTTGTAGAACTTTTATAGATTGTGTAAAGTTAGAGTGATTTTAATTAAAATAAAGTTATTCTACATGTTTACCGAATTAAATTATATATTAAAATTTATAAAATATGGAAGATCCAGGGCCCAGTACTTCGAAACATCGAAAATATTGTTTAGTACCGATATAAACAAATGCTTTATTTAGAACTCCACAAAAACAATTTCATTACCTAATGGTGAAAAACAAAAGAAAAGGAAGAAAAGAATCAATGTTGGGTAAACATTGTCATTCTGAGGTCTAATAAAATCTGTATCTGCCATTTTAATAATAAATGCGTGAAAAATTGTTTAAAAAACAAATCCAAAAATCTCAAACAATACACGCTAGAGTTCTAATATAATAATTAATCAAACGATAAATTGGTAAAAAATAATCGATTAATTGATTATGAAATAAAAAAAGAAACATGTTCATTCGCCGACAAAAAAATGGGACTTAATGTTGTATTTTAAAGGCTGATATAAAATCATTTGACCGTTTTATTACGAAAACATAAGTAATGGAAGGTAATACAATAGGGGAAGTATTTTAAGATCGCAGCGCTATTTCGGCAAACTTGGAACCTTCAAAATAGACATTCGTTACATATAAACAACGTGAATTTTACTTATGAAAAATGTTTACTGGTGGTTTTTGTAATTTTGCTACAATATTAATACTTGTTTTTATACAATTTTATTTTTATGCAAACATTTTTTATAAAAAAAGCGCGACACAATGTCTATTTCTGTAGTTCCTTCAATCCCACCAGATGTCATATCGCTTAGCAATTTTTCCCTATAACAGGCTGTAAAATTAAATAATGCCCGTTTGAACGAATACTATATAATATTGATATTGCATATTAAGTACGTAAATTTTAATATAAATAATTCAAATTTTTGCTTATTGAAAAGAAGAGAGCAAAGTCGTCTTACCGACCAATGTTTCAACAACACAACTAAGTAATTTCTTGAAAATAAAATAAAATGATCGATTAATAATAAATTAATCGAAACTTTATTTATTAAAAAATAAAGCAATATTTATTAAAAAATATTGTATGAGTAATCGATTAATTGAAACAAAATAATCGATTATTTCAATATTCGATTAATCGTTGCCATCTCTAATACACATGTAAAGGCTTGTGTAGGTAGTCTGGGACGTGTAGCTTCTGACGTCATGCTCAGTCGTATTTACTCGGCAACCTTCGCGCTTTGGTCGGCTTTATTTCAAATTTATAATATTTTAATTAAAAAAATTCGCTGAAATATGAATTAAAATGTGATTTTTGTTTTGTTAGGTGACATAACTAATATTAACATATCAAACAAAATGTACTTTTAAGAAAATATAAATTTACGCATAAAATTTATTATTATTTTCATTATTATTTTGAAGGTATTCCGTAAGAAGATTGGTTGGGAGCTTTTAAGAAGTGGAAGGAAAGAATGGCCAAGTATTTAAAATAAAATCATAAAAAATATGAACCTGGTGTCTTATTCACAATGATTCTAGTTTGAGCCTCGTATGTGATTCTGTATGTGTTTTCATAGAGATGCTCTATGATTGCACTTTAGTTGTTCTAATCTAAATCAGGCTTTAGACCCGTGGCCTTCACAAGTAAACGATACTGTAATATTATATTCTACTACATACCTGTTTTATTCTGTACGGTACTTCGAATAACGACACACCCCGTTTTTTTTTTTTTTTTTTTTTTTCTAAATAAAAGGATGATTGGTATTTCAAATATAAATGCCAAATATTAAATTTAATTATTAGTTTTTAAATGTGTCGTATATGGAATGCAAAGTTTGAATTTAAATATGCTATTTGAACTTTCAAAATGTGACTAATATGGTGAGAACAAAACCTTGTAAAATTATATTCATTTCTTGATCAAAAATTTGTGACATCATAAATTGTTTTAAAAAGGTGATCGCCTTATAATGCAAGGTGCAGGCACGGTTATAGGTACCGTATTTTTCGAACCATAAGACGAACTTTTTTACGCAGAAAAATCGATTTAAAATTGTGGTGCGTCTTATTTTTCTTCGATAAATACATATTTGTTTATATTTTCCGCGGGACATATTTTTGAAGTCTCAATATTTCTAGTAATTAAGTTCAGTTCTCGAAACCAGCTGCTTGGCCACAATTTCTACCGTACGAGCACACTCATGTGACGGAATAAGGTTTTCTTGATTATACCTACGAAAACCTAAAAATAACATATAAATATGCATTTCCTGTTAATTTCAACACTAATCATAATAAAATATAGTTATATACTAGCTGAGTACCCGTGCTTCGCTACGGTTTATTGACGGTTTGCCATCATCGTGCAATTATTGTAAGTCATGATTCTTTATAGATCACATTGCTGACTCTCTCCTCAGGTGTAGATTCACCCCGTTAGAGGTTCATTTGTGTAAAATTCGTAGTATGTTTCTAAACATGTGCACGGGTAACTTTTAAGTTATAAAATGAATGTTATAACTTAATAAACACAGGAAATACGACGGGTTGTATAATTCATCCCGATTATAGATTTACCCCTTTAGGGGTTGATTAGGAAAGAATCCAGAAATAAAATTTTCGACATTTGTATGGTTAATCTTTATAAGCAGAAGCCAAGTCGATGTCTTATTGGGTCAATCGATATTAAGGAATTCTTGATATCACATTTCAGCCCTTAGGGGTTGAATTTCGAAAAATACCGTCTTAGTGGGAACTTACGTCATACAGGGAATATACTTTACGAATTTCATGTATCTTGTCCAGAGGACGTTTTATCGAGTAAAAAATACCCATTTACCCCTTTAGGGGTGAAATTTTTAAAAACTGTCAAAATCATTTCGAGATATTTTAAAAAGACACCGATATGCCAAAAAAGGATAAACACAGGAAATACGAAGGGTTGTATAATTCACCCCGACTGTAGACCCCTATAGGGGTTGATTCGGCCAACATCCTGAAATAAGTTTTTCGTATGGGTAATCTTTGTAAGCAAAATCCAAGACGATATCTTATTGGTCCTAAGAGGTATTGAGGAATCTTTGAAATCACATTTCACCCCTTTTCACTTCTTAGGGGTGGAATTTCGAAAAATCCCGTCTTAGTGGCTGCTTACGTCATGGAGGGAATATACTTCACGAATTTTATTTATCTATGTCCAAGGGATGTTCAATCGAATACAAAATTCCCATTTACCCCTTAAGGGTGAAATTTTAAAAACTGTCAATACCATTTCAAGATATTTTGAAGACACCTATATACCAAAAGGAATTTTATAACTCAACAAAGACAGGGAATATGATGGGTTGTATAATTAACCCTGTTCGGAAATTCACCACTTTAGGGGTGGGTTAGAACAAAATCCTGAAATAAGTTTTTCAATATTTATATGGGTAATCTTTGTAAGAAAAACCAAGACGATATCTTATTGGTCTGTAGAGATATTTAAGAATCCTTGAAATTATATTTCACCCTTTAGGGGTTGAATTTCGAAAAATCCCGTCTTAGTGTATGCTTACCTCATGGAGGGAATATACTTTGCGAACATCATGTATCTATGTCCAAGGGATGTTCTATCAAATAAAAAATATCCTTTTACATCTTTAGGGGTGAAATTTTGAAAAACTGTCAAAACCATCGTGATATTTTAAAAAGACATCTATATGCCAAATAGGAATTTAATAACTCAACAAACACAGGAAATACGTCGGGTTCTATAATTCTCCCTAATTGTAGATTCACCCGTTTAGGGGATGAATAGGACAAAATCCTGAAATAAGTTTTTCAACATTTATATGGATAACATTTAGAAGCAAATATGAAGGCGATATATTATTGGACCTGTGAGATATTGAGGAATCCGTGAAAACACATTTTACCCCATTTCACCCCTTAGGGGTTGAATTTCCAAAAATCATTTCTTAGGGGGTTGTTAAGTCATAAAAAGAATATACTCCCCGAATTTTATGTTTCTCTGTCTAGACGACATTCTATCGAATGTAAAATACCAAATTACCCGTTTAGGGGTGAAATTAAAAAAAAAAGGTCAATACACTTAAATATTTTAAAAAGACACCTATATGCCTAAAAGAAATGTTATAACACAACAAACACAGAAGATGCGAAGGGTTCCATAATTCACCCTGATTGTAGATTCACCCCTTTAGGGGTTGATTAGTACAAAATCCTGAAAAATAAGTTTTTCAACATTTATGTGGGTAGTCTTTGTAAGCAAAAGCAAGGCGATATATTCTTGACCTAAAAGATACTGAGGAATCCGTGAAAACACATTTCACCCCTTTTAACCCCTGAGAGGCCGAATTTCAAAAAATTATTTCTTAGGGGGTTCTTAAGTCATAAAAGGAATATACTCCCCGAATTTTATGTTTCTTTATCTAGACGAAATTCTATCGAATCAAAAATACCAATTTACCCCTTTAGGGGTGAAATTTAAAAAAACGGTCAAAACACTTTCTAAATTTTCTAAAAAGATACCTATATGCCAAAAAGGAATGTTATAACACAAAAAACACAGAAGATGCGAAGGGTTCTATAATTCACCCTGATTGTAGATTCACCCCTTTAGGGGTCAATTAGAACAAAATCCTGAAATAAGTTTTTTAATATTTACATGAGTAATCTTTGTAAGCAAAAACCAAGTCGATATCTTATTGGACCTAAGAGATATTAAGGAAACCGTGAAGCCATATTTTACCCCTTTTAACCCCCTTTTCACCCACTTAGAGAATGAGTTTCGAAAAATCCGTTCTTAGTGGGTGCTTACGTCATGGAGGGAATATACTCGCTGAACTTCATGATTGTAGGTTCAGTGGTTTGGGCTGGGCGTTGATTATGAGTAGGTAGCTTAGTTACGATTTTATATATATAGATAATAAATTTTTTTAATAATGTTCCTCTTAATAATATAAGTTAATTATCTGTGATTGGATATTTTTATTTATTATAAATCATAATTATTTATTGTATATACCTTGTATTAAAAAAAAAATTAATTAAACAATTATATTTGAATTATCAACTCCGTCTATGAGCTCCCGTCCCGAATTTTGAACTAAAAAATATGGCCACCTTAGTGAATATGGCGGATGTTCTGTTACTTTTATATTTTTTCCGTCAAAAACTGGATAGTTGAAGCTGCCCTATAGGAATGCGCATTATCGTGATGTAATATAATTCCTTAATACGTGGATAAACAAACAAATTTTTATTTTTGGAAAAGCTTTTTTTTATTGGATTTACACCAAAAGTTTTGTCGTCGAAAAAACTAATTACAGTTGATATCGCTTATAACGACGGTTTTTTTATAATATCGGTTTTTGCGACGAAATTTCCAAGTCTCGGCCAGAAACATCTTTTTATACGGGAGACTCATCGCTTATAACGACATCGGATATTATGACGAAATTAATATAGCGACGAAAAATGGCTTGAAATTTGGGTCAAATTATCTTTTATAACGACGGATCACCACTGCCTAACGTGAAATCGCCGGGAAAGTACTAAATTGGCTAGGAGAATTACCGAGTTATGAAAAATCAAGGCGAAACGTGACAAATAAACATATTTATTCAGTGGTTAACTACGAGTTGAAGGTACGTCATATGGCGAAACGAAAAGCATTAATGTAATTTTTTCAAATATTGATGAAGAACTCGAAACGGCGGAGGATATGACGGAAGATGGAATTTTAGCTGGGTCAGAACCGAATTTTGTGTCAGAAATAAACAACGACGAAGTGGAAATGGAAGAAATAACCGAGTTCCAAACACCTATAAAGGATGCATTTTCAGCAGTTGAAACAATTCAGCATTTTTTCACGTTTAAACAAAATTTTAAACATGCTAAAACAGATTTTGCATTGCTACATTTGGAAAAAATTATTGAAAAAAAACTTTTTAGAAAACCAAAAATCACAAAAAAAAAAAACAAAATGACAGATTTTTTTGTTAAAATTGAAATATGTATACATACATACGTACGTATGTAAAACTAGCTGAGTACCCGTGCTTCGCTACGGTTTATTGACGATTTGCCATCATCGTGCAATTATAATAAGTCATTGTTCTTTATAGATCACATTGCTGAATCTCTCCTCAGGTGTAGTTCACCCCGTTAGAGGTTCATACTAATTACAAATAAAATTCGTAGTTTGTTTCTAAACTTGTGCACGGGTAACTTTTATAAGCAAAAACCTAGTTGATATCTCATCTGTCCTAAGAGATACTGAGGAATCCGTGAAAAAAAAAATTGACTCCTTTTCACCTCATATGGGTCGAAAAATCCTTTCTTAGTGCGTTCTTACGTTATATCGAGAAATGTACTCTTGGAATTTCTTATTTCTAATAAAAAATTCTTTAGGAATGAAATTTAAAAAACTGTTAGAACACTATCGAAAGATTTTAAAAAGTCACTATATGCCAGAAAGGAATGTTATAACTCAAGAAGCACAGGAGATATAAAGGGTTCGATGCTTACGTTATGGAAGGAATATGTTCCCCGAATTTCAATTGTCTCCTAAAAAATACCAATGTACCAATGAAATTTAGGGAAATTATTGGACCTGTGAGATATTGAGGAATCCGTGAAAACACATTTTACCCCATTTCACCCCTTAGGGGTCGAATTTCCAAAAATCATTTCTTAGGGGGTTGTTGAGTCATAAAAGGGATATACTCCCCGAATTTTATGTTTCTCTGTCTAGACGACATTCTACCGAATATAAAATACCAAGTTACCCCTTTAGGGGTAAAACTAAAAAAAAAAAACCAATACACTTTTTAAGTATTTTAAAAAGACACCTATATGCCTAAAAGAAATGTTATAACACAACAAACACAGAAGATGCGAAGGGTTCCATAATTCACCCTGATTGTAGATTCACCCCTTTAGGGGTTGATTAGTACAAAATCCTGAAAATGTTCCCCACATAAATGTTGAAAAACGGTTTTTCAACATTTATGTGGGTAGTCTTTGTAAGCAAAAGCAAGGCGATATATTCTTGACCTAAAATATACTGAGGAATCCGTGAAAACACATTTCACCCCTTTTCACCCCTGAGAGGTCGAATTTCGAAAAATTATTTCTTAGGGGGTTCTTAAGTCATAAAAGGAATATACTCCCCGAATTTTGTTTCTTTGTCTAGACGAAATTCCATTGAATAAAAAATACCAATTTACCCCTTTAGGGGTGAAATTTAAAAAAACGGTCAAAACACTTTCTGAATATTTTAAAAAGACACCTATATGCCAAAAATGAATGTTATAACACAATAAACACAGAAGATGCGAAGGGTTCTATAATTCACCCTGATTGTAGATTCACCCCTTTAGAGGTCGATTAGAACAAAATCCTGAAATATGTTTTTTAATATTTACATGAGTAATCTTTGTAAGCTAAAACCAAGTCGATATCTTATTGGACCTAAGATATATTAAGGAAACCGTGAAGCCACATTTTACCCCTTTTAACCCCCTTTTCACCCACTTAGAGGATGAGTTTCGAAAAATCCGTTCTTAGTGGGTGTTTACGTTATGGAGGGAATATAGTCGCCGAATTTCATGATTGTAGGTTCAGTGGTTTGGGCTGGGCGTTGATTATGAGTAGGTAGCTTAGTTACGATTTTATATATATAGATTAAAAGTTGTTTGTAAAATAAGTTGCATTGTTTTTTTATGTTTTTCTTTTTATTTTTAAGTTCTTGAATATTGTTTTTGTTGCTTAAGCTTCTTGCACTCATGTAAATGTATTCTTTTCTAACATAAATAAAATGTACATATTTTTCAACATTGTATTTATAGTGTTTGGATATAGTGACCTACGGTTATAACGACCGAATTTCATTGGTCCCTTCAACGTTGTTATAAACGATATATGATATTATAAACACTGTATGTTCAAAGTAGTTCCCTTCAACAATAATGCACTTGGCCATTCTTTCCTTCCACTTCTTAAAAACTTCCAACCAATCTTCTTTCGGAATAATCATGAACAAGAGTTTGATGCTGTAATCAAACTCTTCCTTAGGCGAAAACCTTCTACACGTATTTTCTTTTTTTTTATCAAAAAAATAGCCAAAAGTAGCACATTGCCAAGTCAGGTAAGTGTTCTATTACTTTTATATTTTTCCTGACAAAAACTGGAGAGTTGAAGCTGCCCTATGGGAAGACGCATTATCATGATGTAACATAATTTTTTAATGCGAGGATGAATAAGCAAATTTTTATTTTGGAAAATTTATCTATTTTTATTGAATTTACACCAAAAATATGTCAAAAAACTTTTGTCTCCCACCCTATTACTCAGAGGGGTTGATCTCAAAATCTGAAAAAAAATCTCATAATATACATTGATGCGCTCTAAAAAAAAGCAGTATTAAAGGGACTTCATGGTACACTAAAAAAATGAACTTTTAGTGTATATGAAGTCCCTCGCTTTTCGTGTTAATTATTTACACTTCTTTTTAGGGTTTTGTAGGTATGAACAAAAAACCCATATACCGTCATTTTGTCGTCTGCCTGTCTGTCTGTCTGTTCGGTAAAAATTGTAGCCAAGCGGCTAAACTTAGAGAGTTGAAATATTTTTTTTTTAAATTCTGAGTAAGGTATCAAATGAAAGCTTAGTACGTGGATTAACGATCAAAATTTTATTTTTGCAAAATAAATTATTTTGACGCGATTTTTGCCAAAATTGTGCAAAAAAAATATTTTTATGTAATGTACATGTGTGAACCGGAATAGTACAGCAGGAATTTTTGATCAGATTATGTTTTCGGAAAATAACGCATTTTTTGTGTTTTTGGTTTGACCATGTAAAATATTTATTAACTTATGTAACAAGGTAAACCAGCATGATTTCATGTTGTAATGGTTAGCGCTCTCGCGTTCTAATTTGCAAACTAGGGTTCCGGTCTCGAGACAATTTTATTATTGTTTTTTTTTGCATTTTTATTTTGTTTATATTATTTTTAAAATTCTAGTTATATTTGGGCAAATGTTGCATTTAATTTTTAAAAGCATAAATTTAATAACCAGTGGAAATTGTTGAAATTGGATACACGAAATCAGAGGGGTGGAGTTATGACTTAAAACAACCAATGAAAGCCATAGACACAATTTTCATTATCTTAATGAACCTTGCTATATAAAAAAATACTGCACATATTTAGAAACCTAAATAATGGTATTAGGCATTCGAATTAAAATTAACAAAAAAAAAAAAAACATAAAATTTGTTTTGCATCGCAAATAATCATCATTCACTTACTAAATACCTGCGAAACCCTGAAATGTGTGAAAATTCACACTTCACATGAATTTTTTGGTTAAGTTTAGTGTAAAGTTTACACTTACATACTGGTTAAATTATAGTGTTAGAAAATAAATAGTATTAAAGTAGTGTTGATTTTAACACTGAAAAAGTAATATCTCATAAAAATAACACTATTTTAATATATGAAGATAAACACGGTGATTTGGTTAAAAATAGTGAACTTTTTATTTTATTTTTTTTTTAAATGAAAATTTGAAATGTAAAATTTTAACCAAACTGAGAATGAAAAATTACACTCATAAATTTTTTGCTGTGTAGTGTCCGCATTACTATTCGACCATTGGAAAATAAAGTCAAAGATATTATTCTAAACAAGATATGTTACGTGCTACGGCGGTGTTAAACAAGGTCAGTTTATGTTACATCTGTGTAAGAATTTTCAGGATAAGTGTATAATAGTGGCTTTACTTAGAAAATATCTTTCAACCTGCAATAGAAAGTCACTTATATTATAAATTGTGCATTGCCAATGGCATTCCACTTCTTTAGCATTTTAAATATGCCACGAAAATTGAACATATTTGGACAATTATATTATAGTTTCTCTTTAATTTATTTTGTTTCATTTTTTATAGATAAAAAAAGTACCGGTGTATTCTGTTACAATGTATTCCACGCTGGCGATTTCACCTGCAAATTATATGTGATTTGACCTTAATGTAACGTAACTAGTAATAATATTTCACGCCATTTTCTTATTGTCAATACGAGGGCTACCTCTTAAGTAAGTTTTTACAAAAACTAAGAAAGAAAAATTTTGGGACAAACTGTTTTTCAAAATATTCGCCTTTAAGATTTATACACTTTTGCATGCGTTCAAACCAATTCTCAAAATATTTTTTCCACTCTGAAGTTGGTATCTCAAAAACATGGTTTTCGAAGGCTTCAACAATTTCTTGAGGTGATGAAAATCGCTGTCCACGCATTTTTTGTTTGACATTAGAGAACAATAAAAAGTCGTTAGGGGATAAATCAGATGAATACGGGCAATGTAACATTAATTCGATGTTTTGCTCCTTCAAATAATCAATTGTTTGACTTGCTGTGTGGGAGCTTGCATTGTCATGATGAAGAATGTTGCGACGTTTTTGGTTGTTTTTCCTGATATTGTCGATGTCTTCTGGCAAACAAATTGTTATATACCATTCAGCATTAACTGTTCTCCGATCCTCTAAATGAACCAAAAATGAACAAAATATCATAAAAAAATTAACAAAAAATCTCAAAAATAATAATTTACAAGCCTTTCACGGACCACTAAAATTTTGCTAAGAACCACCAGTAGTCCGCGGACCACCGGTTGAGAAACACTGATATAAGTAAAGATAAATCAATTTCTGTATGTATGTCTATTTGTCTGTCCGAGTTTCACTCAAAAATGGCTGGACATATTTTAACGAAATTTGGTATGATGATAGAATAGAACCAGGATTCGAACATTGGCTATATGGCACCTCAAAATTTTCATTCTAAGGGAGGTATTTTGGGGTTTCTTAAATATTAACAAAACTTAAAATATCTCGCTTATTATTTGCTTAATAGAAAAGTCGTTATGAAATAAATCAGGTGAATACGAGCAATGAGACATTAATTCGATGTTTTTCTCCTTCAAATAATCAATTGTTTGACGTGCTGTGTGGGAACTTGCATTGTCATGATGAAGAATGATGCGACGTTTTTGGTTGTTTTTCCTGATTTTGACGATGACTTCTGGCAAACAAATTGTTGTATACCATTCAGCATTAACTGTTCTCCGATCATCTAAAGAAATGGTTGCGACATGTCCAGTACAACCGAAGAAACAAGCGACCATTTTCTTGGAAGTGCTTCGTGAACGAACAACTTTTGTGGGTGTTGAAGACCCAAACAGTGAATTGCTGCTTAGTTTCCGGTTCATATGAATAAATCCAAGTTTCGTGACCTGTAACGATGTTGTATACGGATTTTGCAGTGCCTAGGTTGAATTTTTTTA
This sequence comes from Liopterus haemorrhoidalis, assembly GCA_963971575.1. Taxonomy (NCBI): domain Eukaryota; kingdom Metazoa; phylum Arthropoda; class Insecta; order Coleoptera; family Dytiscidae; genus Liopterus; species Liopterus haemorrhoidalis. The sequence goes on along the minus strand of OZ020614.1, from coordinate 19,885,491 downwards.
GCGTTCCCTTACACCAAGCAACACGAGCCTTTTCTGGAGCTTCGGTCATATCCATCGGGAACAGGTCTTTTTCACAACTAAATGTTCATGCAAAATCGAATGCAGTCTGTGATATGCCAAAGGATGCCTCTATCTCACGGTAAGTCACATGCCGATCTTCTTCAATCATTTTGCGCACAGTATCGATGTTTTCTTGAACTGATGGACGCACAACCATGACGAAATTCTGCAAAGCAATTGTAAACAGTCTCTTCTGATGGTGCTTCATTACCAAAAGTTGAAAGAAGCGAATCTATGCATTGTTGTTGAGTTAAGCCTTTATTAAAATCGTAAAAAATCATCCAACGAAAACCTTCACGAGTAATATCAATTTTTTCTAAAAAAAAAAATTTTTAAACGCTCACTGTCAACAAACTACTCGATCAATTTATAAGGTGCCACTGATTTCACAATAACAAATGTCAAATTTTACGAATATAGTAATGACACATTTCAATATCTAGTGGTCGTTTGTAAAAACATAAAAGGAAACCCTCGTATGAGGCCGTAAAAAACAGATATAACCTCCAGTTTTATTAATATAGATATTAAAACTCAATTTAATAATTTTGTATAAGATAAAGATCTCAAAAATGAAATTACAACAAGTGATAACAAGTAAAATTTTTGCGGTAAGTGAATTAAAAATGTTGTCTTGAATGTGTGTCAATCAGGATAAAATAGGTAACCTTTTAACCAGCATTTATGATTACATCAGAATCCACAGCGTTCGCGTTCTTTCGAACTTATCTTACTTTCAAATTTGAATTCTTGAGATTCGCTGCATTAGAATAAGATGTTTCTAATATACTGTTAATTTATCGAGTAGGAAAGTTTATGAAAGTTCTTTCTTTACGCGAATTAAATATTCTTTTTAAGTTGGCGCTGACAACTTAAACATTTAGTCAACAGAATGTTATTTATAAAATCTGAAAGTTAATAACAAATCGAAAATAAATTTTAATTTGCCTCGAACTGTTTTATTTAATACTAAATAGGTTGCTTTCAAAATTATTTTAAATGAACAATTATTCTGTCTAGAAATATTTGTAGAGTAACAGCTAGATTACAGCAATTAGAGCAATTTGTGAAATTTTGTTAACTAGTTTCTTAGCTGAGAGTACAGCTAATGGCAATTTTATCAAAACCAGTAGTCCAAATGGAAAACAAAGTGGGCTAGAACAGTGTTTCTCAACCGGTGGTCAGCGGACTACTGGTGGCCTTTAGCAAAAAATTTGTGGACCGCGAAAAGCTTATAAATTATTATTTTTGAGATATTTTGTAAATTTTTTAAGATTTTTTGTTCTTTTTCTGAGATTAATGTTCATTTTTCAGTATTTTTTTTTACTGAAATATTATATAGATGTAGACTACATATACAATAAATTTGTTTAATAGTACATTTATTTTTTGTGGTCCGCGGTAGATAATTAAATATGTTACTGATCCGTGGCATCAGGGCCGCCCCTAGCATTTGCGGGGCCTGGGGCAAAACTTGAGTTGCGGGGCCCCAAAATTGGAGTTGCGGGGCCCCATCTATGTATATATATATATATATATATATATATATATATGTATATATATATTGAATATCGATATTTTTTTAAATATTATTAACTATTAACAAAGTACACATACTTATATTCAATAAAAATATAATTTTTTTCCAACTATTTACAAAACTTGGAATAATATTTTTAATGTATTTTATTATTTTATTACTTGAAGGTCGAAGCGCGGGGCCCTTACAGGCGCGGGGCCTGGGGCACGTGCCCCACTTGCCACAGCATAGGGGCGGCCCTGCGTGGCATGTATATTCGGTTGAAAAATGCTGGTATAGAACCTATAACAAACTGGTGTACTCGGGCTTCGCTACGGCATTTAACTACTTTAAATCAAAAAAAGTAGAACATAACGTTCACAACGTTAAAGTTATGCATCCACGAACTTTATAATACAAAAACTATTATGTTTTTGAAAAACAGAAAATTGCCCAATACACGATATCGGTGCATGATAGGTTTATGCTATCGCAAACTTTTTATTAGATCTAGTTAAGATCTACATTTTTTGTCTACATTATATCGATATATCTCTTAAGGTTTACCATAACGCCCCCTAGGAGGACACGGACAAAGTTGGAACCCTCACTACAACCTTTCTACGATTATTTTACCCCCCTGTACTAAATTTGTGAAAATTGGTCTATTTGTTTGGCTTTGCATAAGGAACAGACAGACAGGCAGGTAGACAAATAGAAATTGATTTTTATACATAAGATTGAGGTACGATTTAAATGCTATTTATATTAATAAAATTGAAGGATGCATCTGTTTTTTAGGGTTTTGTAGGTATGACCAAAAACCCCTTATACCGTTATTTTGTCGTCTGTCTGTCTGTTCGGTAAAAATTGTAGCCAAACGGCTAAACCTAGAGAGTTGAAATTTGGCATGCTTATACAACCCGCACATAGAAAAAAATCTAAAGCATCTAAAAAACATATCCCCCTAAAAATATAAACAAATATCTGCTCATCGAAAAAAAAATATATATTTTTTAAAAATTCTGATTAAGGTATCAAATGAAAGCCCTTAGTACGTGGATTTACGATCAAAATTTTATTTTTGCAAAATAAATTATTTAGACGCGATTTTGCCAAAATTGTGCAGCGTTCTTAACCTTTTTATACTCGGGACCCCCCAACTAGCCTAAAGTATGTTCTGGACACCCCAAGAAATTATTTGAAATAATATATTATTTAAGGAATATAAATGCATTTTATAATATAATCCAGTGGTTCCCAAACTTTTCGTTCCCCGACGCCCTTAATGTATTAGATTTTTTTGCGCGCCCCAAGTCAAAACATTGGTCTAAATAACGCAATTGAGAAGTGACATTACCGTTAGCGACGCTGTAATACAAGGCAATATGGAACAGGTTAATTTAAGCACAGTACATTTTTATTTTATGAAAATCTATCTATCGACATTCTAACAAAAAATCAACACTAGAAAATATGTAATAATTTTAAACAGTATTACAGTCGCGTAGTACAATATTTGACCACCAGACTGCGTATCCGAGCGTGTCAGTTCTCAATTGGAAAAATATTGGAATATTTCCGTGGCGCACAGTTTGGGAATTGCTGATATAGATAAGAAGTAAGTATTAGTTTATTAAGATAGTTAAAAAAGGGCGCAGGCTAACATTTCATCGACTGTGAGCCTTATTGTTTATGTTTTTATTTTTTTTTTTTTTTGCTGCATATGTCATAATTTTAGACTTTAACTCAAAAGTGACCATATATTTGTGATCTAAAGCTAAAAATATACAAGTATACCAATTTACCAACAAAATTTAAAAAAAAAACTAATAAAATTTTGAAATTTTGGTCAAAATCTTTTTGACTTCAATTTTAGCCAAAATATCGTTTTAAACTAATTTTGGGGTGAGGATTATGAAAGAAATATTTAAAAAATTCATGCTTTCCTAGTTTTTGAGTTAGAGCCGATTTGGATCAGTTTTTCGCCAATAATTCCAAAATTTTTGCCCAAACTTCAAACTGGAGCAAATTTTGTTAATCTATGACCAAAAATACATATTTATACCAATTTTCAATAAAATCGGAGACAAAAATGTTTTGCTTAAAATTCACGATTTTTTTTAAAGTTTACCTTTTACGATTTTTTCGATTTTGGACCATTTTCAAGGGTTTTACCCTTACAAAACTTAATAATCGGTTTATTAATGCCCAATTTTTTTTTGACTTAACAATCTAGAAGAATTTAAAAGATTCAAACCACATATTTCTATCCCTAACCATTTTATAGTTAGGATTTATAAAAAAATTTAAAAAAAAAATAAAAAAATTAATAATTTAAAATAATTTAGTTTGTTTCAAAATATGGCTAAGTCAATTAGGACCTCAAGATTTTAAAAATTTCAAGCGCAGGTTTTTATCGCATTTCGTTTTGAGATACGTCCATGCGAAGATGAAAATTTTTATTATCACGCCATATTAAAAATTGTAATAATTTTAAAATACGCTGAACGAATTAAGCCTCAAATATTTTCTAGTCTAAATAAACTACGAGGAATTCTAACCTCTGGTCATTTTCTCTAACCGTTATTTGAGTTTTGTTTATTTTTTAAGCCCCAAAACAGACTAAATAAATTACGGAGAATCCAAAAATTTCAACCGCTGATCACTATCTCAAACTGTTTTTGAGTTCTGCTTTTTTCAATTCACAATTTTCACAAATAATGTAAATTATACCTTTAAAAAATATGTCGTAATCACAAAACGCGTTAAATGATTAAAGCCCCAAATTTTTTCTATACTAAATAAACTACGGAGATCTTTAGATGCCTATAACCCAGTGGTGCCCAAACTTTTTCGGTTCTCGGCGCCCTTAATGTATTAGAATTTTTTCGCGGTGCCCCAAGTAAAAACTGATTAACTAAGGCATTTGGAGGAATATTGTAATATTTTCGCGGCGCCCCTGTAACACATCTGCCCCAGGGTGCCGCGGCGCACAGTTTAGGAATCGCCATAATTAGGGTGACCAGATTTCAGTGAAGGGAAACCGGGACACAGGGAAAAAAAAGAAGGTCTTTGTTTCCTCCCAAATCCAAGTGAAGAGCAAAAAAAAAAGATCCTCACCTCCCCAAATTTAAAGTGAAGAGCAAAAAAAAAAAAAAGGTCCTCAACTCCCCCAAATTCAAAGTGAATAGTCCTCACCCCAAAAACCGGGACAATCAGGCGTCCCGAGAACATTTTTCGGGACAATCAGGCGTCCCGAGAACATTTTTCGGGACACCGGGACAATTGACCTAAAACCGGGACGGATGGTCACCCTAGCCATAATCCATATAACTTACCAACTATGAATTTCTATTTATTCTATTTTCTTTTAATTTCGGGACCCCCTAAGGTCTTTTCGAGAACCCCCCGGGGGTTGGGAGCGTCCAGTGAAGAACCGATGATCTAGAGCAGTGGTACTCAACCTAGTCCCTACCGCCCACTAGTGGTAGGAATATTTTGGTGGGCGGTAGGAATATTGTGGTGGGCGGTAAGGGTTTTGTCCAATGCTGGCTACTTTCCGTTTTTTTTTTTTTTTTAATGTAATTGACGTTCTAAAATTGAACCAGATATCCAATATTTAGTTTCGCAGCATCAGCCTCAAGGATCTCATTAATAATTTAATTAACTAAATGTAATTTCAATAGAATTCATACTTCTATGTATGCAAAGTATATATAAAAAGATAAATTTAACTATACTCTATCTCCGAAAGGCTGCTAGTAATAAAATTTATTATTTGTAAAAAGTTATTGTTTTATCACACAGAAGCGGCAAAACAAAAGCGACAAAATATGAATAGTTCGAAACGAAATATTGTTAAAAACAACCGAATGTGCCGCACATATTATATGGGAATACGAACTAGGGTTAAACACAACAGACCATAAAAATTTGACCCTAAAATTTTGAGGAGAAATATGGTCACAGGGGTGTGTTTAATGATATGATAAATAAGGTCACAGGCGTGCGTTTAATAAAATGATAAATAGTAATATAGAAATACACAAAACCAATTTAAACGTGTTTAAAATGTGCACGCCACTGGTAACTGCCTGACCAAATGATTTATTACTATCAGCCTTTCTAAGATAGAATATACATGTTTTCATTAAACCTTTACTCAAAAATTACGGGTAAGGGAAGTGTGGGTACTGTGTTACACAGGGTACTTTGTGACATCCAACGTTGCCACGTTTTAGTGCATGTATATTTGTTGTGTTTAATAATAAGAGATGATGCAGTAAGTTGTTTTATAAAGATTTTTGCAGCTAAATTTTTCGAAAGTATTTGGTAGGTTATTATTATTATACAACAGGTGGGCGGTATGAAATTTTTTATACCAATAGAGATGCTAAAGTGGGCGGTAGGTATGAAAAGGCTGAGTACCCCTGATCTAGAGTATTAATAACGATAAAATGGTGCCCTCCTCAAATATCCCCCCCCCCCCTGAATTTAAAACTTACCGCCGTCACTGCTTCCTATACTTATATTTTAGTTTTTGAAACAAAACAATAAATCTACCGAAAATTTGGATAGTAATTATTTAACAAATTAATTGTTCATTGCAGTTAAGAATATTTTATTGAATATAATCTCACACCTAAAGAAAGCTGTTTTATAGGTATTAGCTGTCTGTGTACTTGTACGCTCTACGCTAATAATAAAAGTACGTCATGGCAATGAATTTAACAGCCGTAAATAAACTGTAAATACATTACTATTGTATAATTATTCACTTACATAATAATATTTATTTAAAGTAACGGATTTTTTAATTATTATTTTTTGTCACGAAATAAAAATTTTCTTGGGCTGTGAATTTCAACGGTTAAAATCATACCAGGAAATATAAGTATTGTATAACAGAAAACGGTTAGAAAAATTGATGTAAGGGTATTTTTCACACAACTCAGGGTTTCGTTGATAACGTGTGACGTAAAAAAAAAATACATTAGGGAAGTTGTGTACTGAAGAGAAAGACAGCAATATGGGACATGTTAGAGATAATCAAACAAAAACTGTTTATACCTGTAATTTTTAATTAACAATTTAGCAGGTTTAAATAATTTGTGTCTAATCATTTAGATCAATTAACAGTTTTCAAAAACACCCTGTATATTCAATTAATCTGCATATATAACTAACACAAAAAATACAGTTTGTGAAAGAAACAAAAACCTTAGTAGGTGTAGGGCGCTGTTTTCGTTTTGCAAGTACACTCAACTTCATAAACAAGATCCATGCCGGTTTCAGGTTATAACTTAAAAATTGTTCGAGATAGTGACCTGCGGTTGAAATTTTTGGATTATCCGTAGTTTATTTAGTCTTGAACTAATTTGGGCCTTTAATCATTTAACGCCTTTTGAGGGTACGTCAGTTTTTTTTTTAATGACATAATTTACATTATTTGTGAAAATTGTGTACTAAATAAAGCACAACACAAAAACGGTTGGAGATAGCGACCTGTAGTTAAAATTTTTAGATTCTTCGTAGCTTATTTAGTCGAGAAAAAAATTGGGGCATTAATCGTTTAACGCCTTTTGCGATTACAATTTTTTTAATGACATAATTTACATAATTTGTGAAAATTGTGAATTAAAAAAGCACTACTCAAAAACGGTTTGAGATAGCGACCTGCGGTTAGAATTTTTGAATTCCTCGTAATTTATTTAGTCTAGAAAAAATTTGAGGCCTTATTCGTTTTGCGTATTTTAAAATTATGACAAATTTTACTATGGCGTGATTTATAGAATTTTTTATTTTCGCATGACATATCTTATAAACGAAATGTGATAAAGACCTGCGGCTGAAATTTTTGAAATCTTAAGGTCCTAATTAAACTTGTAAGCATTATATGAAACAAAAAAAAATTGTAAATTTTTAATTTTTTTTTTTACTTGCCCTAAAATTTTTAAATTTTGATCAAAAAGTTTTTAACTCCGATTTTAACTAAAATAGTTTTAAATTAATTTTGGGGTGAGGATTCTGAAAAGAATATTTAAAAAATGAATGTTTTTCTAGTTTTTGAGTTAGAGCCTATTTGGGTCAGTTTTTTTGCCTTTAATTCCAAAACTTTTGCCCAAACTTCAAAATGGACAAAATGTTGTCGATCTATGACTAAAAATACATATTTGTACCAATTTTTAATAAAATCGGAGACAAAAATTTTTGCTCAAAAATCATAATTTTTTTAAGGTGTACCCCTTTTGGCCATTTTCAAGGGTTTTGGATTACTACCCTTACAAAACTTAATAAATGGTTTATTAAAGCCCATTTTTTTTTAGACTAAACAATGTACGAGATTTTAAAAAATCAAACCGCAGATTTCTATCCCTAACCATTTTTAGGGTTTTGTAGGTATGACCAAAAAGTCCTATACCTAGGGTGACCATCCGTCCCGGTTTTCGGTCAATTTTCCCGGTGTCCCGAAGACTGTCCTCGGTTTTTGAATCTCTTTGCTCTTCACTTTGAATTTGGGGAGGTGAAGACCTTTTTTTTTTGCTCCTCACTTGGTTCTGGGAGGAAACAAAGACCTTCTTTTTTTTCCTGTGTCCCGGTTTCCCTTCACTGAAATCTGGTCACCCTACCTAGACCGTCATTTTCTCGTCTGTCTGTCTATCTGTCTGTTCGGTAAAAATTGTAGCCAAACGGTTAAACCTAGAGAGTTGAAATTTGGCATGCTTATACAACTCTTTGACCTGCGCATAGGAAAAGTACTAAAGCATCTAAAAAACATATCCCCCTGAAAATATAAAGAAATATGTGCTCATCGAAAAAGAAAATATTTTTTAAAATTCTGAGTAGGGTATCAAATGAAAATTCTGAGTAGGGTATCAAATAAAAATTCTGAGTAGGGTATCAAATGAAAGCCCTTTGTACGTGGATTAACGATCAAAATTTTATTTTTGCAAAATAAATTATTGTAACGCGATTTTTGCCAAAATACAATCATCAAAAACTTATGTAAGACAGTAAACCAATATGCTTTCATGGTGTAACGGTTAACGTACTCGCTTTCTAAGTTGCAAGCTAGTGTTCGCTTCCCGTCAGTTTTATTTTTTCTGTTTTTTTTGCATTTTTATTTTGTTTAAATTATTTTTTCAAAATTCTAGTTATATTTTGGCAAATGTTGCATTTAATTTTTAAAAGCGTAAATATAATAACCAGTGGAAATTGTTGAAATTATAATTTAATTCTATGTTTGAATGTATACGAAATCAGAGGGGTGGAGCTTATGACTAAAAACAACCAATGGAAGCCATTGGCGCAATTTTCAAAATCTTAATGAACCTTGCTATATAAAAAAAATTACTGCACATATTTAGAAACCTAAATAATGGTATTAGGCACTAATGGCATTTTGTCCTACACACTCAGCATGCCGCATTCACTTATTATATACCTGCGAAACCATGCAATGTGTGAAAATTCAGACTTCACATACATTTTTTATCAAAATTCAAAATATTATAAAAAAAAAGAAAAATTTTCAAAAATTTAGTTTGCTTCAAAATATGGTTACAAGTCAGTTCGGACCTCAAGATTTCAAAAATTTTCATCGCAGGTCTTTATCGCATTTCGTTTTTGAGATACGTCCATGTGAAGATGAAAATTTCTATAAATCACGCCATGTTAAAATTTGTCATAATTTTAAAATACGCAAAATGAATAAGGCCTGTAATTTTTTCTGGACTAAATAAACTACGAGGAATCCAAAAATTCTAACCGTAGTTAGCTATGTCTAACCGTTTTTTGAGCTGCGCTTTTTTTTAGTTCACAATTTTCACAAATAATGTAAATTATGGCATTAAATAAATTGTTGAAATCTCAAAACGCGTAAAACGATTAATACCCCATTTTTTTTTTTTTTTTTTAGACTATATAAACTATGAGGAATCCAAAAAATTTAATCGCAGTAAACTATGTCTAACCGTTTTTGAGTTATGCTTTTTTTTATTTCACAATTTTCACAAATAATGTAAATTATGGCATTAAACAAATTGTCGTAATCTCAAAACGCATTAAACGATTAAAGCCCCAAATTTTTTCTAGACTAAATAAACTACGGAAAATTCAAAAATTACAAATAATGTTTAATTTCCAAAGACTGTCTCAGGTCAGAAACCCCAACTCGTATGTATATTATCGGTCATGTAAACTTTGTTATATTTACACTAAAAAGTCTCGTTATTATCGACAAAACAATAACTATTCTTTATTTATCTTAAAGAGTGACCTAACGATAATTCTTTAGTACCTATCCATTCTAGTTGGACAGTAATTGTGTGCTACTGCACAAAGTGAAAGGTTTTATAATTCATTTCATAATATCTAATATTTTATAGAAAATTCTATAATTAAAAATATACGGTAAAAATATTTACAATTTAGAGTAAATATGTTTAAATTTGGCATGAATATACAATTCTAAAACGTGTAGAAACCAAATAACAGACCGAAAAAAATTGATAGATATTCTAATTACCCATAAAAACCTAAAATGTGTGAAAATTCACACTTCACATTAATTTTTTTGTGTAATAGAGTGAGAAAAATTTGCAATTCTCTCTTTGTCTCTCTTGGTACATGAGTTCATAATTTAAAATGTAGGTCAGTTAAGTTTTGTACATAAAAGGCATACATATGTTCAAAAGTCACACAGACTATCAGTATTTCACATCTATATTAATATTCCAACAAAATGCAAGTGTCCTTACTCCCATTGGAATATAAGGCGCCGCAATTCTGTTCGCAATTTTAAATATTAAGGTTGTTAGTCGTCAACATTCTCTCACTATAACAGGTCCGTATCATTCAATATACACCTTCATTTAAACATTGGTAACTGCCGAAGTTAACATCAAAGCTTGTGACATCAAATCTCATGATTTAATAATAATAATAACTTCATGAAACAGTATCGCACACAGGGGAGTCCAGAACGGATCCGGGTTCCGATAAAACAATAATTCTGCCCCACCCCCAGAAAAACGATAATTACAGACCCGATGACTTTTGGGTCCCGAAAACTGGACATGGGCAGAAATTGTTCTTTATTAGGGTTTTGTAGGTATGACCAAAAAACCCTTATACTGTCATTTTGTCTGTCTGTCTGTCTGTTCGGTAAAAATTGTAGCCAAACGGCTAAACCTAGAGAGTTGAAATTTGGCATGCTTATATAACTCTTTGACCCGCACATAGAAAAAATACTAAAACATCTAAAAAACATATCCCTCTAAAAATATAAACAAATATGTGCTCATCGAAAAAAAAAAAAAATTTTTTTAAATTCTGAGTAGTGTGTCAAATGAAAGCACTTGGTACGTGGATTAACGATCAAACTTTAAATTTTGCAAAATAAATTATTTTGAAGCGATTTTTGCCAAAATTGTGCAAAAAAAATTTTGTCCCACACCCAGATGGTTTAAACTAAAAATCTGAAAAAATTCTAAGTAATGTACATTGGTGTGAACCGGAATAGTACAACAGGAATTTTTGATCAGATTATGTTTTGGGAAAAAAAAGCATTTTTTGTGTTTTTTTGCTAATAATGTTGAAAACTTATAGTAATATAACACGCTAAACAGTAACCTGTATCTTGGTCGAGTGGCTAAGATACTGGCATTCTGCCCAAGAAAATGAGTTCGAATCCTACGAGAGGAGACAATATTATTTTTTATTTTTTTTTCGCATTTTTATATTGTTTAAATTATTTTTTCAAAATTCTAGTTATATTTTGGCAATTGTTGCATTTAATTTTTAAAAGCGTAAATTTAATAACCAGTGGAAATTGTTGAAATTATAATTTAATTCTATATTTGAATGTACACGAAATCAAAGGGGAGGAGCTATGACTAAAAACAATCAATGGAAGCCATAGGCGCAATTTTCAAAATCTTAATGAACCTTGATATATAAAAAAAAAATACTGCACATCTTTAGTAACTTAAATAATGGTAATAGGCATTGGAATTAAAATTCATAAAAAAATATTTGACATAAAATTTGTTTTGGCATCTCAAATAATCATTCACTTGCTAAATACCTGCAAAACCCTGAAATGTGTGAAAATTCACACTTCACATCAATTTTTTTTTCTGTAATATAATAGATAGGAGAAACTTCCTAAGCGCCCTGACATCTGGTGGCAGTTTTCTAAAGATACGAGATTGACATTGTTTTGTTTTGTTCAATGGAGAAATACATGCTTTTTTGTTGTTTGTGTTTTATTTTTGTGAATCATGGCAAAAAACAGTTCATTTTGTTGTGTGTCGCTATATAAATCGTGGATAAAGAAGAATCCCACTTTAATATTCCATCATTTTCCTAAATCGGAAACAGTATCAATTGAAACGACATTTAGAGATTGAGAGAAAGTAGATCGTAAGTCTCTATAGATCCAAAAACTAAAAATGGGCAAAAATCCAAGGCCCATGCATGCACGTTTGCTCGTTGCATTTTATGGAAAGTGATTTTTTACGTCCAAGAAAGACTTAAAAAAGGCACTTACACTACCCAAAATTTGTCTTAATTATCAATTGATATATTAAAAGGCCCTTCCACGTTTTCAGGCAGAGATTTTTATTTTTTACTAATATATTTACCATATTTTTGTTTTGAAAACGCTATATTCCTATATTCGATAGTTTAGATATACCGTGTAGCATTATTTGTGTCGTTGAAAACGATAATTATTTTTTTAAATTTATTGTGTAGTATCAAAAGAAATCTCTGAAGACGATCCTACAATATCACTGTATTTGTAAATATAGTTGGTATCGTTTATAACGACGTTGAAGGGACCAATGAAATTTGGTCTTTGTAACCATAGGTCGCTATATCCAAACACTATAAACACAATGTTGAAAAATATGTGCATTTTATTTTTGTTCGAAAAGAGTACATTTACATGAGTGCAAGAAGTTTAAGTAACAAAAACAATATTCAAGTGTTACAAAACATTAAAAAAAAACAATCCATCTTATTTTAAAAACAACTTAACACTTATAATTTTACATAAGTACGTATGTATGTATACATATTTCAATTTTAACAAAAAAAAATCTGTCATTTTGGTTTGTTTTTTGTGATTTTTAGTTATCTAAAAAGTTTTTTTCAATAATATTTTCCAAATGTAGCAATGCAAAATCTGTTTTAGCCTCTTTTAAATTTTGTTTAAACGTGAAAAAATGCTGAATTGTTTCAACTGCTGAAAATGCATCCTTTATAGGTGTTTGAAACTCGGTTGTTTCTTCCATTTCCACTTCGTCATTGTTTATTTCTGATTCCAAATTCGGATCTGACTCAGCTAAAATTCCATCTTCCGTCATATGCTCCTCCGTTTATAGTTCTTCATCAATATTTGAAAAATTTACATTAATGCTTTTCGTTTCACCATATCGACGTTGATGACGTTACTACAACTTGTAGCTAACCACTGAATAAATATGTTTATTTGTCAAGTTTCGCTTTGCCTTCTCATAACTCGGTAATTTCCCTAGCCAATTCGGTACTTCCTTGATGTTTTCGCGTTAGGCAGTGATACGTCGTTATAAACCGGGTCTTTTAAATTTCGTCGCAAAAACCAATATGTCGGTAAATCATATATGTCGTTATAAATGATATCCACTGTATTTGTGTAATGTATGATTACATAAGATGGAAGACACTTGTATCAGATAGGTTCATACATAGAACTTGGTACACACTTGTGTAATAACGCATTGTAATGTCGGAGTTCATGGAATAAAGACGGTTTTTAAAATACATAAAATATTATTTAATAAACTGAAAACCTAAAACCTCACAATTTGAAATTTATTTTAACACCAAAAAAGGTGCTAAACAAACCTTGTTCCACTTAATTCCATAAAAATATATAACGAACAAGCTAGAAATTCGTTCGCAAATGGAGAACAATTATTTAACATAACTGACTGTAATATTGTAGCTACTGTTATCGGTTAGAAATTTTAATATTGTTATTTAGCACCTTTAACTCTTCTTCCATTTAAGTGTTACGTAAAATTACAAAATCACACCAGTATAAATGCAAAATGGACGAATCCGACCCATTTTATCAAGTAACTGTGCCGTTATAACCGTACAAAGTGACCACAATTTTATCTACACTGCAATTTAAAATTTTCGAATAACTGCAACAATCATGAGAAACACAGGCTTAGAATCAAATATCTGGTATCTCTATAATTTATATATTTATTATTTCTAAAGTATAATTTCGATACTTATAAAAACAAACTTGTAAATATTTCCTTCTGAGGTAGAAACCACTTAACAGGTTAACATGTAAACTCTGTATAAAATTCGTTAGATTTATACGAGGGTTGTCCGTAAAATAAGGTCTTCAAGGCGCTGGCGTCTAGCTTGATTCCCCGGCTACAAATCCCCACCACTCCGAGCTATCTGCGACGCTTAATCTTAGTTTGGTGGCTGTCCGCGATGAAGCCTCCACTCACCGCTACCGCCAGGTGTGAGTTACGTTCTGTGATTCGTTTTTAGGGTTTTGTAGGTATGACCAAAAAACCATTATACCGTCATTTTGTCGTCTGTCTGTCTGTCGTTCGGTAAAAATTGTAGCCAAACGGCTAAACTTAGAAAGTTGAAATTTGGCATGCTTATACAACTCTTTGAACCACACATACTGCACATTATTTGTTCATCCGTTCTCCAGTACTCATTTTCTCTTTCCTCATTTCCGCACCTAAATCTAGCTATTACCTTATTTGTTAATCCATTACTTTGCCTTTTGAGGTACTCGGGTGCTTGGATCGTGCAAGTTTTTTTGTATTTGCTGTTATACCTTGAATTTTTTAACCTCTCACTTCTTTCTTGTCCTTGGATGTCCCTCATTCTATCTATTATTTCTAGTGTCACATCTTGTCCTTCCGACTTCTTTCTTGATATTTGCTTAGTTGAGTAGCCATTATGTTCAAATCTTGTCCTTCTTTTTGCTTCCCATCTGGATTACATCTTTCCTTGTATCTCTTTTCTCTCTATTTCTGTCCAGCACTGATACAGCAAGCTTTTTCTGGGTGTCTTATTATCCTCTCTTTGAATACTGGCTCTTATTGCTCTTTGGCTCTAATGGTTCTTTGAATAATGGCTCCGGTGTGCATTTGTCTAGGCCCAACATCCATTTGATGTATTTATTTTGTAACACTTTTTTCCTGGTCTTCCATATTTCAACGCCATACATCATTATGCTCTTGACTATGGAGTTGAACATAAGCATCCTTATTTTGATGTCTCCTTAAATTTCCTGTCACCTATTCTCCTCACTTGTGGCAAGGCTAACATTGCTTTCCTTGTTAGAGTCCGAATATGTTCTTTTGGGCCCCCGCTGCCTTTATACACATATCCCATATTTATATGTACCGTTAATACTAAATTTCGACCAAGAATACGATTTTTCCAAAAACACAAAAATGCTATTTACGAAATGGTTACTGAAGTTTGATAGATGGATTACTAATCAAAACAACCAAGTTCTAATCCTGGTTTTTCTCGGTGTTTTACTCCCTTCTACTTTTTCATGGCGCGAAATTGTCCTCTGTTCAAATAATCCATGATAAATTCATCATCATCACTTTCAACTGACGGTGAATCAGTTAAAAATATCTCGTATAATAAATATTGTTGGTATTTACATACACTTTAAAAAAAGTAGTGTTAAAGGAACTTCATGGTACACTAAAAAATGAACTTTTGCTGTGAACGGTCGCTTGCGTTGCCGTACTACAAACTGTGAGTGACAATCAACAGTGAACAACTCATAGCGTATAGTCTATTAATTTTAAAGCTGTGAATGTAGCTTTACTCTCAGAACTGTAATGGAGGTTATACGGCGATATCCGGCGCATTAACTTATAGGGGAAACTTCATAAGCGCCCTGACATCTGGTGGCGATTTGCGGAAGATACGAGAGTGATATTGTTTTGTTTTGTTCAATGGAGAAATACGTGTTTTTTTTGTTGTTTGTGTTTTATTTTTGTGAATCATGGCAAAAAAAAAAATAATTCATTTTGTTGTGTGCCGTAATCGTGAATAAAGAAGAATTCCACTTTAACATTCCATCATTTTCCTAAATCAGAAACAATATCAATTGAACCGACATTTGGAGGTAGAGAGAAAGTGGATCGTAGGTCTCTATGGATCCAAAAACTAAAAATGGGCAAAAGTCCAAGCTCATACATGCGTGTAGCATTTTATGGAAATACTTTATTACGTCCAAGAAAAGACTAATATACCCCACCCAAATTTTCTTAAAATTTCCGTTGATATATTATATGACTCTTCTACTTTTTCAGGCAGAGATTTTTATTTTTTACTAATATATTTACCATATTTTTGTTGATATTATATTGACAGACAGTCAAAAAGAATTAAAAATATAATGAAAAACTAAAAATTTCTTGGAAATTTCTTTAAAATAGTATATTATTATATATCTTGTAAATCGTAGATTACCTTTAAATAAAAAAAATTTATGTGAAGTGTGAATTTTCACACATTTCAGGGTTTTGCAGGTATTTAGTAACTGAATGATGATTATTTGGGATGCCAAAACAAATTTTATGTCAAAATATTTTTTTATGAATTTTAATTCGAATGCCTAATACCATTATTTAAGTTTCTAAATATGTGCAGTATTTTTTTTACATAGCAAGGTTCATTAAGATTTTGAAAATTGCGCCTATCGCTTCTATTGGTTGCTTAAATCATTAGCCCCGCCCTCTGATTTCGTATACATTCAAACATAGAATTGTATTATAATTTCAACACTTGGTTTTTAAATTTACGCTTTTAAAAATTAAATGCAGCATTTACCAAAATATAACTAGAATTTTGACAAAATAATTTAAACAAAAGAAAACTGCAAACATATTTTGGTTAAAAACACAAAAAATGCGTTATTTTCCGAAAATTCCTGTTGTACTATTCCGGTTCACACCAATGTATATTACTTAGAATTTTTTCAGATTTTTAGTTTAAACCATCTGGGCTACAGGGTGTGGGACAAAAATTTTTTTGCACAATTTTGGAAAAAATCGCGTCAAAATAATTTATTTTGCAAAAATAAAATTTTGATCGTTAATCCACGTACTAAGGGCTTTCATTTGATACCCTACTCAGAATTTAAAAAAAATATTTTTTTTTTCGATGAGCACATATTTGTTTATATTTTTAGGGGGATATGTTTTTTAGATGTTTTAGTATTTTTCCTATGTGCGGGTCAAAAAGTTGTACAAGCATGCCAAATTTCAACTCTCTAGGTTTAGCCGTTTGGCTACAATTTTTACCGAACAGACAGACAGACAGACAGACAGACAGACAGACAGACAGACAGACGACAAAATGACGGTAAAAGGGTTTTTTGGTGATACCTACAAAACCCTAAAAAGCACAAAAAAGCTCGGAAAATAGGAAGATTCAACTCGTGTTCATTTTCACCATGCAAATAAATACTGAAGTGACAGTTTAATGTCACTCTCGGGTGTTACAGCTTTTGCCGAATATGTCGCTGGGATCTTAAAAAGTTTCCACTGTAACATCCATGAACTGTATCCCTTATGTCCACGGATGTCATGCTATTGGTATTTTGATATTCGTTAAAAGTATCTATAAGCGTACGCAACATTTTTGCTTCATGATGTACGTTGGAAACTTGAATAGATGATGCGACATGCATCTTTATAGAATTTTCTAATTCCATCAGTGACATTTCAGAATTTTTCAAATCGTTGTTCGAGAACTGTGAGCTCTCCCTAGTTCTACGTTCAACGTTCAGTTGTCCCCATTCAACTTTGGTTTCGCAATTATTCTTTAACGTTTTACCGTTACGTTTTATAACAGAACACAAGTATTTGTATATTTGTATATAGATGTATGTGTGAATATATGGCTATATCTCTATATATGTGTGTGTGTGTTTTGTTAATCTGACCATGACCACATATATTTAACATAATATTTTAAATGATTTCTTTTTGTAATGCTTTTTAATAGATTTCCCGTTAGTTTATAAATATCGTACATTGTTACTGTTTTTTTCTCTCATTAATTATATAAACTAGACGAAATAAATTGACTATTTTAGAAAGGATGACTTTGACTAACCGAAAATTCAACAATTGGACATGCGATTAGTAGGGGAAGGTTGCCAATATTGCACCGGTTCCTAAATCGCAAAATCCATATTTTATTAGAAACTATACGTGTTAGTTCTGCCATTTACTAACCAATATCAATAAAATTGAAGGTTGTATTTGTTTCTTTATTTTGTCGGCCTCATATTTGGTTTCTACACATTTCAGATGATTAAGGGAAGATGGGTAAATGGCGGCCACCTAAGAGAAAACTGCAATAATAATTACAATTCCCATACAATAGTATATTGTGCAACTAGCGCGGAATACCATATATTGCACACGAGAATGAAGTTTGCAAACGAGCCGCAGGCGAGTGAAGTAAATCATTCGAGTGTGGAATATGCATTCTGCGCGTGTTGCTCACTATGCTTTTCCTCCGATTACCATTTTTCAATAGATAAATAATCCAGAAAATACAATATAAATATGGTTAACAGCCATTAATGCGCGCACAGCCGGTAAGGAAATGAAAATTCTCGAAAACTGCACATGCGCATTACTGCGAATTTATTCTTTCCCGCACACAGCACATGCGCACTGGGGCGCAATTATCATTCCCGCATCGCCTGCGCGCGCATAAGGGTAACATGCGAAATTAAGCTAATTTCCTGTCAACTAATTGTATCGAAATGAGATAGTTCTTCCATAGTACTAGTAGGAAAAATATTTTATTAAAGCGGTAACATTTAACTACTTCAATAGAGAATCAATTGTAAAAGTTAAATTTCTCTTAAAGTTTATGCTAATTAAATAATGTATATATTTTTTAAAACATGTAAATGAGCGGTATTGTCCACCTAGGTGGGTAATAACGGTCAATATGGTGGGATATTTTGGTCACATTTAAGAGCTTCATTTTCAGTACAATTTATAAAAAACAAAAAGAAACTTAGAAGTTCCTGAATATATAATAACTGGAGAGAGGATCTTTTAAGATTTTAAACTGCCTCTAAGCTGCACAAATGTCAGAAACATAACTCTCTGTAGATTATTTACCAGAACACTCAGCATGGGCCTAAAGTCTACAGATCGTGCATCGATACCATAATTCGTCATTTTTGCCGAATTCCTTATATATCAGACATTTATTTTCATCTATCTCGATATCGTCACTGCTGTCATCATATATGTTTTTCACACATTCCTCGTCTTCTAAATAACTCAGTTTGCGTTTATATTTATTAAAACCAGACATCTGATTGTTATTTAGTCTTCTTTTAGCAACCAGTCTTCTAAATGACTGTTTTTGTATATTTTCTTTTTAAACTAATTTCAATGGCGTCTCTGTAAGTACAGTAGTATGTTGTTTCTCCCTTGATCATTTTCTTCCTTGACTTGAAGGTCCAGGGAACGGAACTACGTCAGTGAATGTGCTCATGTTTAAATTAGGGTCAGTTTGCTTTTCATTGGACAAATTTTCGATAATCTTAGTGAAAGATTAAGCATCTGTTCCTACAATTTCTTCTTGAGCTATCAAACTTCATCTGAATGTCATTACTCCAAAGCGTATTAATGTGAAAAAAATACAAATTTCTGGGAAAATAGAAATAATTAAAATAAAATATAGACGTAGATAAATAGTTTAGAATTAAAAGAAGAAGTAAGTATAGTATCCAAAAGAAAATTTATTGAGAATAAGTACTTATCTTTAAAAAACAAAAAAATAAAAATTAGATCGAAGCGTCGAAAAAACAATTTACATACAATTGTTCCTAGCGCTTAACTCAAACTGACTAGACACGCTGTAGCATATGTCTATCATCTATCCTCTTCCCTCAGTTCTGTAAACAGTTACGCATTGTGTGTAGTTTCTGAGTTATTTGGGTGACCGGCATTACCGCCTGATCGGTATTAGCCAATCTTTCCCTGTAAGACGATATCTGTAAAAAGTCAATCTCTGTTTGTCCGAAATTCACGCAAAACCGGCTGAACATATTTCAACAAGATTTGGTATAGGCTAGTCAGCCAGTCAATGTAGTTACGTCACTTTAAACGTCAATATTTTTATGACGTCATATTAGATACGTTTACATGGCATCCAAAATAGAAATAAGTTGAATTTTATGTAAAAAACTATGCACTACACACAATGTCTAAAATATAAATCTATAAGATGCTATAAAGATATTCTGTCTTTTAATGATTCTAAATCTGGATATTTCTTATCAATGTAAATTTTTGATTTTAAATATCCCCATAAAAAAAAAAATCATTTGGCGCTAGATCCAATCCATGTATCGGGAAATACTTCGTCAAGATGTTGTCTGACCATTTTATTATGAGCAGGACAGTCGTCTACTACAGCGGTTCTTAAACTGTGCTCCGCGGACCACTGGGGGTCCGCGAAACAATTTTAACATTAACTTTACATCCTCCAACTTTTCGCTCTTATTCAAATAACTCATTTAATAAAAATCCTACATGGTCAAGACTTTTTGTATTTGTTGTTATCTGAATAATTATTGACATAACTAAACAATAATTAGTAAAAATTGAATTATTTTTATTCAACTGCAAATTATTTACAGAAAATATATTATAATAAGATCTATTTTGACCAATATTTGACCAAGAAATGTTTGTATGAATTTAACGTATTATAATTTGTAACTTTTTTAATTCTTTTTACTACTATTTTTATTAATTTTATGTATTTTATTCTATATGCTAATAAAAAAGTTCCTCTATAAATGCACAAGACCGTTTATTAAAATAACCAGCGGTACATTTTTACCAATATTTATTACAACGTAGTGCCTATGAGATTATTGAGCCAGAAATTAAGTCTCAAGAACGACGTAAAATGCCTAGGGTTGGGATAGGGTCCCAAAAAAAATTTTGTTCAAGAGGGGGTCCTCAGACTACACAAGTTTAAGAACCCCTGGTCCACTACATTACTATTTTGTTTTATGTTTTATTTCCACGGCTATCTGAATTTTGACGAAAACGTCATATTTTATTTTCCAAATATCTAGTGTTACAGACATTCTATGGCATCAAATTTAGACTTTTTGAAAATAAAAACTAATTTTAAACACTTTTTTATTCTTGTATTTTTGCTCTAAAATGTACAGGAGAGCCAATTTTCGCACTTGGGTATCTAAAATCCCATGTTAAACTGCTATGTTCCGCTATGTAAAAATCGTATATTATTTGTTGAATCTGTTGTATTATTTTTTGGAAATTATCTACAAATACAATGATTTCCTTGCGTGTACAGTGTAGGATCCTCCAAGGAGTGTGATATTGGCAACCTTTTCCTGCTGTTAACCATACTGTGCAAGATATTGCTGTATTTTAGAAATGTTCTTTATTAGTTATTAGCAATTTTTTGAAGCAAGTGTAAACCAGTTTGGTAATGTTCTCATGATATATTTGGTAATACAAACTAAATTAAAATACCAAGTAACTATTAATTAGTAAGTTACTTTCAAGTTAATTGTTTATTCAAAACGAGTAGTATTGTTTAAATGTCCTATAGCTCTGACTGGAATTAATAATAATGGTATTAAATAACTACCAGCAACCTGTTATAATGACACTATTATATTGCGTAACGAAAGAGTTTTGTTTCTATAAATAATATGTGGGCCCACAACAAATTAATTATTTTCAACAAAACATTCATCTTATTCCTAATTCACGCGTGGTTGCGTAAGAGTACGAACATGTACACTCTAAAAAAAGTAGTGTTAAAGGGCCATTATGGTACACTAAAAAATAAACTTTTAGTGTATCATGAAGTCCCTCGCTTTTCGTATTAATTATTTACACTTCTTTTTTGGTTAAATTTAGTGTAAAGTTTACACCTACATACTGGTTAAATTATAGTGTTAGAAAATAAATAATGTTAAAGTACTGTTAATTTTAACACTGATAAACTAATATTTCATAAAAATAAGGCTATCTTAATAAATGAAGATTTACACGGTGATTTGGTTAAAAATAGTGAACTATGTACTTTTTTTAAATGAAAATTTTAACACTAGAATTTTAACCAAACTGACAATGAACTTTTAAGTACCATTCATAGCTCATGTTTTAATAGATAGTACTTAAGTCAAAGAGTTAATGCTAACGCGTAAGAATGTTTGTTCTACACAAATCCGTATAACCAATCATAGCTCCAATTTAGTGCATAAGCGTGAGAAACTATTTAACGCATAATGTTAAAAGTTTGTATATTTCAAACTTCTAACATTAACATTAACATTAAAACACTGAAAACTGTCAAAATGAAGGAATATATTATACTTGAAATTCGAATAAGACTTGTGGATGCAGCTTGTGATATAATTATTAGTAAAATGTTGAAACTAATATTGAAAAATAGATGTGAAGTGAGAATTTTTACACAGTTCTGGGTTTCGCAGGTATACAGTGATTTCAACATAGACGAATATATTATACAGGAAATTCTAAAAAGACTTGTGGCTGCAGTTTATGATGTACTAATTAGTAAATGTGTTGAAACTATTAAAAAATTGATGTGAAATGTGAATTTTCACATATTTCAATGTTTCTCAGGTATCTAGTACCCAAGTTAAAGCAGCATGCTATATGTGTAGAATTTTTTTTTTTTGCGGTAATCAAGTCAAAATGAGCAATATTTTCAAAATAATTTATTGTTTGTTATTCTGTGTACTAAGAGCTTTTATTTAAAACTAGATTAGCCCTTTGCCAATAGTGTTGGCAACAAATAGTATTATACAATATACTATGAATATGAATCGCAACAAATGCATTTCTAAGAAAAGTTAATGTTTCAAAAAGCTTATTCTAGTTGCCGTCTTGGAAAAATTGGATAAAATAATATGAATATCTGATAGGTAGCTTAGAAAATTTTCTAGCAGTGTCAGTAGTTATTTTTTCCTTAATACTCTGTAGAAAAGAAATAGTATTTTAAAAATCCATTCGAGTATTTTTTTGACTCTTGTGTTGCGATTAATTTTCACATTACCTAATTTATTTCCTCGAGTTTGTGTAAACATGTCAATTAAAAACTATTATTATTTTCCGGTTTGTTTAAAAAAAACCATGGCGTGTTATATGTCAATATACACTTCGGTAAGCTTCGGAATATTTCGTTACATTTCGGAATCTCGCTTCAAATTTGTATTAGACGACAGCATTGACGTCATATAATAATACTACCTCATTGGACGACAGGCACGCACGCACCTAGCCACCCAGGGACACACGTTGGCGTATTATATTATAGATTAGATTCGTAGATTCTAAGAGAATAAATCATCAAAATATTGTTCATATCGGTCAAAGCATATAGGAGTATCTAGAGTTTTTTGTTTATGCCTACGAAACCCTAGACATTTCTATATGTAATTTTATCCCCAGTTTCTTAGAGAATAATTCTGCATAATATTGTTCATATCGGTCAAAGCATATATGAGTGTCTAGAGTTTCTTGTTTATGCCTACGAAACCCTAGACATTTCTATGTTATTTTATTAAATTTATTAAATACCAGCCGCTGAAAAATACCAAAATGTTTTTAGTCAAGTTATAGCTGATGACACTTCGGTAAGCTTCGGAATATTTCGTTATATTTCGGAATCTCGATTCAAATTTGTTTTGACGTCATGGCACGCACCCAGCCACCCAGCCACCTTGGGACACACGTTGGCGTGTTATATTATAGATACTACATGAACTTTTAAAATAAAATATCTATTTTTTCAACAATAAAAAAAATTAATCTGACAAAAATTCCTTCTGAACTATTTTGGTTTCCATCAATGTACATTATTGAGATTTTTTTTCAGATTTTTAGACCCACACTTCTTGGCAATAGGTTGGAAACAAAAGTTAACTTCTTTTTGTGAAATCAAAAAAAGGTTAGAGTGAGTAGCTTCAGGAACATTATACCTATTTTATTTAATAATTAACTTATTAAATATTATTTTGGTTCTCTTTAGAAGTACATTAATAAAAAAACAATAGCTATATTTAATAACAAGACATTTTTATTATAAATTGTTTAGTAATTTATATAGCGTATAGATGGCAGCTAGATCGATTTATCTATTAAATATGTAGCAGAAAATGGTACGTTTGTGTTGTGCTTATCCACTAACATTTTGCATTAACATTATGCACTATGAATTATGCGTTATCTATTAAAACATGAGCTATGAATGAGGCTTTACACTTATGAATTTTTTGCTGTGTAGGGAAATATTTGAAATTCTAGGGAAATATTTGAGATACTAGGGAAATATTTGAAATACTACGAAAATATTTTAAATACTAGGGATATATTTGAAATTCTAGGGACATATTTGAAATACTAGGGAAATATTTGAAATACTACGAAAATATTTGAAATACTAGGGAAATATTTGAAATACTAGGGAAATATTTGAAATACTACGAAAATATTTGAAATACTAGGGAAATATTGGAAATACTAGGGAAATATTTGAAATTCTAGGAAACTATTTGAAATACTTCTAAAGTATTAGGGGGACCGAAAAGAAATCCATTATTTTATATTACAAAATATTTTTTTTTCCAGAAATTTTTATTGTGTATAATTACAAAATATAATTTCTATCATTATTTATAACGGTTTCCCAACGTTGTACTAATTTTTCGATACCCTCTCTATAGAAGTTTTTAATTTTGATTTAAAATAACTGATCAGGTGATTTTCTACATCGGTGACATTTCGAAATTTTTTATCTGAGTGTATGCTCCATAGACCTAAATAGGTGAAAATTGGAAGGCGCAAGATCGGGTGAATACGGTGGATGTGGAATAATTTCCCTGTTTAACTCCTGAATTTTTTCGCGGGTTATTTTTGCTGAGTGGGGACATGCATTGTCATGATGCTCAAGCATGTGCCCCCCCATATTAAAAAACAGTTTTTAAGAGACGCATTATTTTTGTAATTGAACATGAGCCACCCCAAGAAAAAATTCTAGGTGCGCGAATGGTTTTTGTTATCTGCTAACAATAGGTACAATAACCTGGGCGATATCTTACTGTATTTTTTAAATGTAGGTTATATTGCATTGAGATGTTAGGTTCGGTTAGGTCAAGAATATTTAATCAAAAAATATTTTGCAAAAATTTCCATTTGTAAAATTTCTTTTCTATTTTATTTTATGTAAATTTTGGCACTGTAAATATTAACCAGTTATTAAGTGAAATAATATATGAAATATTTTAAGTGGTATTCGTTTTATTTTTCTTATTTTAACTTTCTTTACTTATACTACTTTTTAAATGATGCAAATCTTTCTTTGATGTTTTTTGATATAAATATATTAATAAACGTAATTATAAATTGTACAAGACAGTCTCTCTATAATTCTATAAAGGTTAATTTAAAGGTTATCGGGATAGTCATGCCGTTAACGCGTTTTACTTTTTCAGTGGCGTACTTTCTACGCATAAAAATCCTTTATAGACAAAAATACGAAGGCTACATTTTAAGTACTTACAAAAACTAAGAAAGAAAAATTTTTTTTTTGAACAAACTGTTTTTTTGTTTTTCAAAATATTCGCCTTTAATATTTATACACTTTTGCATGGGTTCAAACCAATTCTCGAAACATTTTTTCCACTCTAAAGTTGGTATCTCAAAAACATGGTTTTCGAAGGCTTCAACAGTTTCTTGAGGTGACGAAAATCGCTGTCTACGCATTTTTTGTTTGACATTGGAGAACAAAAGTCAGGAGATAAATCAGCTGAATACGGGCAATGAGATATTAACTCGAAGTGTTCTTCAAATAATCAATAGTTTGACGTGCTCTGTGGGAGCTTGCATTGTCATGATGAAGAATGATACGACATTTTTGATTGTTTTTCATGATTTTGTCGGTGACTTCTGGCAAACAAATTGTTGTATACCATTCAGCATTAACTGTTCTCCGATAGTCTAAAGGAATAGTTGCGACATGTCCAGTACAACCGAAGAAACAAGGGATCATTTTCTTGGAAGTACTTCGTGAACGAACAACTTGTGTGGGTTTCGATTTATCTTGGATTGTTGCTTAGTTTCCGGTTCATGTGAATAAATCCAAGTTTCGTCATCTGTAACGATGTTGTATACGGATTTTGCAGTGCCTAGGTTGAATTTTTTTAGCATTCCCTTACACCAAGCAACACGATCATTTTTTTGAGCTTCGATCAAATTATGCAGAATCCATCGGGAACAGATCTTTTTCACAGCTAAATGTTCATCCAAATTCGAATGTATTGCAGTCTGCGATATACCAAAGGATGCCTCTATCTCACGGTAAGTCACATGCCGATCTTCTTCAATCATTTTGCGCACAGCATCGACGTTTTCTTGAATTACAACCGATTTTGGTCGACCTTCATGAGAATCATCACTGTCTGACGCACGACCACGACGAAATTTTGCAAACTAATTGCAAACAGTCTTTGCTGATGTTGCTTCATTACCAAGAGTTGAACGAAGCGAATCTATGCATTGTTGTTAAGTTAGGTCTTTACAGGGCCAGGGTTCAGCGCGTTCCCAGAACCCGGCCCCGCGCATGGAGATGAGGACCTTTTTTTTTTTTGCTCCTCACTGGGATCTGAACAGCAGACCCCGCGGTCAACAACAAGCCCCGCGCATGGAGATGAGGACCTTTTTTTTTACTCCTCACTTGGATCTGAACAGCACGCCCCGCGCATGGAGATGAGGACCTTTTTTTTTGCTCCTCACTTGGATCTGAACAGCAGGCCCCACGGTTCAACAATAGGCCAGCGCATGGAGATGAGGACCTTTTTTTTTTGCTCCTCACTTGGATCTGAACAGCAGGCACCGTGGCTCTTCTCGCACATGGCCTCGCAAATCCTAGCGCCGGCCCTGGGTCTTTACTAAAATCGTAGAAAATCATCCAACGAAAACTTTCACGAGTAATATCAATTTTCACAAACTTGTTTTTTTAAACGCTCACTGTGAACAAACTACTCGGTGAATTTATAAGCTGCCACTGATTTCACAATAACAAATGTCAAATTTTACGAATATAGTAATGACACATTTCTATATTGCCATCTAGTGGTCATTTCTAAAAACATAAAAGGTTACCCTCGTATAAGGCTTTATTTATATCTGGTTTAAACTCATGCGAACTGTTCTGGACCTTTCATTTCCATGTAAAAAATGTACTTAATTTTTGAGGACATTAATAATTAAATTTTAAATTAATTAAAGTTATCGAACCAATTAAATTATTAAAGGAAGCCTTTTCGGAATCATCATTATTTAAATTTGGTACCAATTTCTTCTTGTTTGTTTCTATATATGTAACGGTATCTCGACTACCGGTGCATTGATTTTTACTTTTGCTAATTTAAATAACATATTAGGTTCAAAACTACGTATCTGTTAAGGTAATTTTTCCTGTAAACTACTTTTTCTGATAAATAAATCTGTTTTCTTTTTTAAACAACCTAATTTCTGCTGTGCTGGTTTAGATAAAATTCATTAACTCTTGGTTGAAAATTGGTTTAAAATGAAGAAACGATTCTTTTCTGTTTAATGCAGTTTTTAATAAGATTGATATTTGGGGAGCCATGGGAAGCGCTACCTATACACTTGAAATATCTCACTTATCATAAGCACTTACCAACAAAAATGTATTTAACAAAAACCGTACGAAGTACGGGTACGTCAGCTGGTAAAATAATAAATACAAACTGTTTTTCTATTTTTATGAACCTTTTCCAGACTTGTTCTTTATTTTTTTCCAAAAAAATATGGTCACCATAAGTATAGATCAACATAGAACTACTTCCTCCGTCCGAAAATATGGTATACCTTACTTAAAAAATTGATGTGAAGTGTGAATTTTCACACATTTCAGTGTTTCGCAGGTATTTAGTAAGTGAATGATGATTATTTTGAATGCCAAAACAAATTTTGTGTTAAAATGTTTTTTTGTTAATTTTAATTCGAGTGTCTAATACCATTATTTAGGTTTCTAAATAAGTGTAGTATTTTTTTTATATAGCATGGTTCATTACGATTTTGAAAATGGCGCCTATGGCTTCCATTGGTTGTTTTAACTCATTAGCTCCGCCCCTCTGTTAGTTAAAATTTTTGGCGCACAGCAATAAAGGCTATTTGCCAGCTCCACCCCTCTGATTCCGTATACATTGAAACATAGAATTAAATTATAATTTCAACAATTGTCACTGATTAAATTTACGCTTTTAAAATTTAAATGCAAAATTTGCTAATATATAACTAGAATTTTGAAATAATTTAAACAAAATAAAAATGCAAAAAAAACAGAAGAAATAAAATTGTCTCCGATTGGAAGCGAACTCTAGTTTTCAATTTAGAAAGAGAGAATGCTAACCATTACACCCTGAACGCGTATTGGTTTACTGTTTTACATAACATATATACATCTTCAACAAAAAACACAAAAAATGCGTTATTTCCCGAAAACATAATCTGATTAAAAATTCCTGTTGTACTATTCCGGTTCACACCAATGTACATTACTGAGAATTTTTTCAGATTTTTTTTTTGCACAATTTTGACAAAAATCGCCTTAAAATAATTTATTTTGCAAAAGTAAAATTTTGATCGTTAATCCACGTACTAAGGGCTTTCATTTGATACCCTACACAGAATTTTAAAAAATATTTTTTTTTCTTTCGATGAGCACATATTTGTTTATATTTTTAGGGGGATATGTTTTTTAGATGCTTTAGTCTTTTTCCTATGTGCGGGTCACGCATGCCAAAGCGAGTTGTATAAGCATGCCAAATTTCAACTCTCTAGGTTTAGCCGTTCGGCTACAATTTTTACAGAACAGACAGACAGACGACAAAATTACGGTATAAGGGTTTTTTGGTCATACCTACAAAACCCTAAAAATGTGGGATTAACGAAAGTAATATAATTTTGATCTCTTTTTGTTTTTACTTCTAAATAAGTGGTTGCTAGGCAAGTAGTAAACAAATGGCGCACAAATTATTTACATACATATGTCAAAAGTAATTCACAGAAAAAAACTGCGTATTTCACACAAATTAAAGTGGCACTCGCTGTTCTAACAAAATGGCGAATTTTGATCAAAATTGTGTTGAATTGCAAGGAAGAAGATCCAAATTGTCTTAAATCACAACCGCCAAATAGTCCAGATTTTAATGATTATTAATCCTTACAACATATAGCTTCACCGAATACAACAGACGAACTGACTGAATGCGTACAAAGTGCATTTAAAACATTAAACACAAACCCTTGGTAAAGTTTTCAAACATTGCAAACTTGTCTAGAAGCAACCATGTTAGCAAAAGGAGGGAATTCCTATAAGATTCCGCACATTAATAAGGCAAAACTTCATCCTGAGGGCGATTACAAATATTACCATGTTCCATACAAGCTGTGGAGACAGCCACGTCCTTGTTAAATTAAAACTTTTTGTATTATTCTTGGTTTTACTAGATATTTGTAACTATTTCATAAATAAAATCATTCTAATTAATTAAAATTGTAAATATATATCATATTTACGGTCGGAGGGAGTAATATATTTGTAGTGAATGAGCACATCGTAAAACTATAAATGTATTTGTAAGGCAGGTAGTCAGTAACCAGTTCCTTATCAGCTACAATTATTTACACTTCTTTGGACACAATGTATTGAAATTTGATACTTTTCCTCCCTCAGGTAGTTATGGTCACTTCGCACATCATAAACTAATTATAATAAAAGGATTACATTTATTGTAGTATAACTACTTGTTTCTTATCGGAATACAAATGGCCAAATAAAGATACCCAGACAAATACTGTTCCATTTTATATTCTATGTAAACAAATAAAATTTCAGGTAATAATAAATGAGATATTAAGTGTATAGTTGACACTGTGACATAACAACTGTTGTGTAGAAAAACATTTGAAAAATTATATATTTTATTGAATGAAAAATTTGATAATACAAATTTGGTTTTTTGTATCCTTGTTAGGATGTCATTTAGGAAAAAAAAATATTGTTTACATAAATTTTACAAAAAGTTATACAATGTTTTAAAAACATAATGGATCAAAAGTAGAGAAACAAATAAATATTATTAAAAAATATAACAAAAATATAATAAATTTTGCAAAATAGTAATAAGTGGAGTATCCTTTAATCTTTATTACTTCCGCGCATCTATTCTTCATAGATAGTAATAATATATCTATTTTGTCATGCCCCTTAGTTTTTTACACTTAAGCCTGGTTTATAATAGATATGTTATGGAACATAAGCATAAAAATTACACTACTCTCTTTGTTCTGTTTATTACAAACAGATGTTTTGAAGGGTCAAATCTATTGTTTAATGCATATGCAGTTATGCTATGGGCTTATTATAAACCAGGCTTTATTTTTATATGAACTTCATCCCAGAGGTTCTTTATGGGATTTAAATCGGGGCTGTGAGCTGGCCACTTCAACACATTAATTTTATTGACTCTTAACCAATCTTTGACAACTAAGAGGTGTGTTTCGGGTTGTTGTCATGCTGGAAAATCCACTTTGGGACATCCACTGGGACATGTTTTCTTCGGCAAATGGTAACATATCACATTCCAATATATTTTTATAGTAAAATTTGTCAATTATGCAACTGGTTTTAATTAATGAGCCCATACTGAAACTCGAGAAACATCCCCAGACAGTCACACTCTTCCACTTGTTGTTTGTTGATACGTCGAACCCATTTTAGGACCTGAACAAATTAAATTTGCTCTCATCGGAAAAAAGGACTGTTTTCCATTTTTAGGGTTTTGTAGGTATGACCAAAAAACCCTTATACCGTCATTTTGTCGTCTGTCTGTCTGTCTGTCTGTCTGTCTGTCTGTCTGTCTGTCTGTCTGTTCGGTAAAAATTGTAGCCAAACGGGTAAACCTAGAGAGTTGAAATTTGGCATGCTTATACAACTCTTTGACCCGCACATAGGAAAAATACTAAAACATCTAAAAAACATATCCCCCTAAAAATATAAACAAATATGTGCTCATCGAAAAAAAAAATATTTTTTTTTAATTCTGAGTAGGGTATCAAATGAAAGCCCTTGGTACGTGGATTAACGATCAAATTTTTATTTTTGCAAAATAAATTATTTTGAAGCGATTTTTGCCAATATTGTGCGAAAAAAATTTTGTCCCACACCCTGTAGCCCAGATGGTTTAAACTAAAAATCTGAAAAAATTCTAAGTAATGTACATTGGTGTGAACCGGAATAGTTCAACAGGAATTTTTGATCAGATTATGTTTTTGGAAAAAAAAGCATTTTTTGTGTTTTTTTGCTAATAATGTTGACAACTTATAGTTATATAATACGCTAAACAGTAACGTGTTTCTTGGTGCTGTGGCTAAGATACTAGGGTTCTGCCCAAGAATTCATATTCGGACTCATGTTCGAGTCCTACGTGAGGAGACAATATTATTTTTTATTTTTATTTTTGCATTTTTATATTGTTTAAATTATTTTTTCAAAATTTTAATTATATTTTGGCAATTGTTGCATTTAATTTTTAATAGCGTAAATTTAATAACCAGTGGAAATTGTTGAAATTATAATTTAATTATATATTTGAATGTACACGAAATCAAAGGGGAGGAGCTATGACTAAAAACAACCAATGGAAGCCATAGGCGCAATTTTCAAAATCTTAATGAACCTTGATATATTAAAAAAAAAATACTGCACATCTTTAAAAACTTAAATAATGGTAATAGGCATTTGATTTAAAATTCATAAAAAAATATTTTGATATAAAATTTGTTTTGGCATCCCAAATAATCATCATTCACTTACTAAATACGTGCAAAACCCTGAAATGTGTGAAAATTCACACTTCACATCAATTTTTTTAACTGACTAGTTTATAAGCTTTTTTGCAAATTCTAATATAGCCTTTCGATTCTTGGCAGATATTAATGGTTTCTGGGCAGACCTGCATCCCCGTAAGCCGGGCTTCTCTAAGACGACGTTTGATTGTAGTTAAAGAAATGTTTGGTCCATTTTCTTCGTCTAATAATTTTTTTATATCCGAAGACACAAAAGGGTTCTTTATCGACAACATTTTTATCAACAATTGAGTCAGTTTTTCTAGGTCTACCTGGTTTTGGTAGTGCTATTACACTATTTCTTTCATTAAAATTATGAATAGTTTTACTTACTACTGAACGGTACACATTTAATTGTATAGCAATCAAAATTTGTTTTTCATCGTCATTATATTTTATTATTATTAATTTTTTGTTATCATTACTTAAATATACACCCCATGGCATTTTTAATCTTCAAAATTATTACCCAGAACACAAAAAAATCAACTATTATAACAAACTTCCCAAGTCATACTGTATAAAAATAATGTTTCTCTATTTATGGCCTAACAGGTTTCAATAAGTTTCAATAAGAGCAGGTTCTAATTTATAATTTGTTGTTGCTATACCAGGAATATAATTCAATAACATTTGTTTTATTCAAATCGGGATTTATGAAAATAATTTAAAAAATAGTTTTGTTTCTCTACTTATGGCCAATAGTATATATGCACTATATCGCGTCTCTCTTCAAGTTTACAATCCTAAGATTGGTTGGCAGCAGCTCGCCATTCCTTCCTGACTTCTGCTTTTCTCTTTAGATCAACATATTTCTGCCAGTTAAGCTGCTCCTTCAACTGACTCATATAGTTTAAACGGGGTCTTCCTTTAGAGTTTGTTCTTTCGACCATACCTTCCATGATTGTTTTCAACAAACCCTCATGTCGCAAAATATGCCCCATCAAGCTAGCTCGTCTTTTATTTATATTTTGAAGCAGAACTCTCTTTGCTTCAGCTCTTTGAAACACCTCTTTGTTAGAGACTTTGTCAACCCATTTCACTTTTAATATGCATCGATAACACCAGGTCTTGAAGGCTTCCAATCTTCTCTTCTCTGTAGTTGCTATTTTCCACGTTTCACACCCATAGAGTGCTATGCTCCATACATATGTTTTTAGAAGCTTCTTCCTCAGTGTTATTGCGATGTTATTCGAGTGAATGGATTTCGTTTCTGGTTAAAAGCGAGCTTAGCCTGAGCAATTCTACTTGTGATGTCCCTCTTTGATCTGTTATCATTCGTGATAACAGATCCTAGGTATCTGAATTCTTTGACTTGTGATAACGTCTGGGCGTCTATTTTAATTGAAGTTGTTACATCACCGATATTTCTGTTACACACCATTATTTTGGTTTTGGCTGTATTCAGTCTCATAAAGAATTCATCATTTAGGGTTGACGACATTAGTTTCAAAGCTGATTGCAGTTCTTCTGCACTATTTGCCAGCATAGCGATATCGTCAGCATACCTCAACATGTCGATGTTATGTCAATGTATTTTGATGCCTACGTTTATTTTTTCCCTGACAGTATTTATGGCTTCCTGAATGTAAGCGCAGCCCTGTATTACACCTTTCCGGATCCCAGCTTCTTCTGTTATGTTGCCGATCTTAATAACACCAATTTCGTTTTTATACAGATTCCAGATCAAATTCCTATCCTTATGATCAATTACAGCTTTTTTGAGGATCTTGAACATAATGTTCCAGTTGACATTATCAAATGCTTTTTCTAAATCTATAAAGGCGATAAAAGTATTTTGATTTTTCTTGATCCTCTTCATCATCTATAACTAATCTCATAGCTAGAATTGCTTCTCTTGTTCCGGACCCTTTTCTGAATCCGAATTGATCTTCCGATAATAATGCATCTAGTTTTGGCTCTTTTATGCAAAATATTTATAAGAATTTTTTTGATGCATGTGAAACGATGCCTATCACGTGGAAATTTACACACTTTTCCGCACCTGCTTTTTTTGGAATTGGAACAATCTGGCATTTATAGAAGTCTGATGGCATTTCTCCTTTTTCATATATTGCATTCATTAGTTTATAAATTGTTTCTTGCATTATTGGCCCCGCATTTTATATTAATTCTGCTGGGATTCCATCTATACCTGGTGTTTTATTCTTGTTCAACTTTTTCACAGCGCGATCATACTCGTCTCTGAGTATGCTGCAGCCGAAGTTGTCTTGATCTATCTCCTCTTTATTTTCTAACGTGTTTGGTTCTAATTCGTCGCCACAATATAACTTTTCTAGATATTCTTTCCATATGCTTGCCATTTGTTCTTCGTCGTCAATTAAATTTCCATCTTTGTCTCGTAAGCTACTGTTCTTGGCCTTCCGTTCAGAGAAAAAGTTTTTTATCACTTTATAAGCTGTATCTATCCTATCAGTTATTATACAATCATCTACTTCTTTGCATCTATCTTGAATGAATTTTTCTTTGGCTTTAATACATTCTCTATTAATTTTATTACATAGTGCCCGGTATTTTTGATGCATTTGAGGGTTTTATCGAGGGTTTTATTTAGGTTATATCGCGTAAGTGACAAATAATACTGCAAATAATGATAAAAACTATGTAAATAAAATTTATTTATAATCAACCGGTAAACCTACATTTCTTAATACGTTATTTCAAAATGTTTGAGGAAAACGGAAATTTCACACAAGGTTAAAAAAGCAACAAAACTGTTAGTTATGTAACACTTAAATCATGACACATTTGTTCATGAATCATGTAAAAAATACCTCAACATTTATCTTCTTCAGACATTCATATCTATTTATTTATATAATAATTTTTATCTTAGTAAACAAATTTTTTAAATTAATTTGAGGAATATTTTGGCAGTGAACGAGGGCTACCTTTTAAGTTTTTACAAAAACTAAGAAAGTAAAATTTTTTTTTTGGAAAAAACCGTTTTATTGCTTTTCAAAATATTCGCCTTCAATATTTATTACACTTTTGCATGCGTTCAAAACAATTCTCGAAACATTTTTTCTACTCTGAAGTTGGTATCCCAAAAATATAGTTTTCGAAGGCTTCAACAGTTCATGAGGTGATGAAAATCGTTTGACATTTTTTGTTTGACATTGGGGAACAAAAAAAAGTCGTTAGGGGATAAATCAGGTGAATACGGGCAATGAGACATTAATTCGATGTATTTCTCCTTCAAATAATCAATTGTTTGACGTGCTGTGTGGGAGCTTGCATTGTCATAATGAAGAATGATGCGACGTTTTTATTTGTTTTTCCTGATTTTTTCGATGACTTCTGGCAAACAAATTGTTTTATACCATTCAGCATTAACTGTTCTCCGTTCCTTTAAAGGAATGGTTGCGACATGTCTAGTACAACCGAAGAAACAATCGATCATTTTATTGGAAGTGCTTCGTGAAAGAACAAATTTAGTGGGTTTCGGTTCATCTTGGAAGACCCAAACAGTGGATTGTTGCTTAGTTTCCGGTTCAATGAATAGACAAGTTTCGTCACCTGTAACGATGTTGTATATGGATTTTGCAGTGCCTAGGTTGAATTTTTTTTAGCATTCCCTTATACCAATCAACACGAGCCTTTTTTTGAGCTTCGGTCAAATTATGCGGAATCCATCGGGAACAGATCTTTTCCACAGCTAAATGTTCATGCAAAATCGAATGTATTGCAGTCTGCGATATGCCAAAGGATGCCTCTATCTCAAGGTAAGTCACATACCGATCTTCTTCAATTATTTTGAGCACAGCATCGATGTTTTTTTGAATCACAACTGATTTTGGTCGACCTTCACGAGATTCATCACTGACGGACGGACGACCACGACGAAATTCTGCAAACCAATTGTAAACAGTCTTTTCTGATGGTGCTTCATTACCAAAAGTTGAACGAAGCGAATCTATGCATTGTTGTTGAGTTAGGCCTTTATTAAAATCGTAAAAAATCATCCAACGAAAACCTTTACGAGTAATATCCATTTTTGCACAAACTTTTTTACATGCTCACTGTCAACAAACTGCTCGGTCAATTTATAGCTGCCACTGATTTCACAATAACGGATGTCAAATTTTACGAATATAGTAATGACACATTTCAATATTGCCATCTAGTGGTCGTTTGTAAAAACATAAAAGGTAACCCTTATATTTTTTTTAGCACCTCATTCTAATAACCAGTGATCACAATAAACGGCATTTACTGTATATCTGTTTTTATAACAAAAATATTAAATAAAAACTACCAAAAGTATAAATCAAGGTTTGCCACTTTAGAGCTGGTATATAAATTTCAGTTATTCGTGACCGATATTCGGGTCACAGGAAATATTTTCAGAGTAATTATCTTCAGAAGACCGTTCATTTAACCAAGAAGTTTTGTACACCAAAATAACATTTTTCAAAGGAACATATCTTAAAAAATTATATAATTTCAAAATTTAATGCTAATATCATAGAGGAATAAATCATTTATAGTAGAGAAATATTTATAAATCAAATAACACATTGTTAATAGTGAGAAATACGTTTATAAAATTGAAAAAAATAAGCCTTTTATCAATATATTTCTTATCAAACGCATATTTGTTGCTTTGGTTTCCAATAAACTTAGAATATCAAGTCAAAACTCTCTTTGTTAATCTCTTTGTAAAAGAAGTTTCTTAAAAAGTGTAAATTAACCGGTATTTACTAAATAGTTTGACGACGATTTAGCAATACTAGCAATTTTTATTGTTATTGTAATGCTAATTGAGGGGGTTAGAAGTAAAATGATTCAAGTGCATTTTTTTCTAAATTTAAGCTAAGTACATATTTCGTCAGTTAAACATTATTATTATTAGATAGTAAAACGATTTCAACAGAATTCGCTTTACTAACACCCTCTGTCGAAGTAAAAAACTTGAAAAAATAAATTGCTATTTTAGTTATTGGTAAAACGATTTAAGTACGCTTAAATCATTTTACTGCAAGATCCTAAGAACAATACTGAAGGATACCCCTTAAGATGGAGAGAGATTCACTGTTTAACTTATCTTAAAACTAAAAAATTCTCCTAGAGCAATTAACTCTGAAGCTAATTTTCTCGAAACTTTAAATTATGTGCTTAAATCCTTTTACTTCTAGCCCCCCTCAATTATTCGCAAAGAACGTCGTAAACACAGAATATCTAAAGCACGATGGGAGTTTAGACCAATTTTGCAACCAGAGCCGCCCGTGTGTAAACATACATAAGACCGGCCTTTCTAGTATCGAACCCAAATGTAGCCCGTTCGCAAGCTTCTTCGTCGGTCATAAGACCGCCCTCTACTAGTAAGATTCTATAGAATCGACCCCAAATTCTGCCCATTTGTTGCGTCGCCCGTACACACGGTGAATTCAAGCAAGCACCGGCCCTGTAACGACGGAGTTTCCACATTAAGTACGAATTTTCTTCCCAAATTCATTATTAAACAATAATCTAATCTAACCACGGTAATTAATTATTTCCCTTATTTCAATACCTTGAACTCAACAAATGTTGACAGGTTTTATCCATCTACATACGTTATATTGAATATGTTTTGTCTTTTTCTATCATTATTTCTTATTGACCAGACGTCAAAACGTAGATGTGAAATAAAAGAATATCAATA
This sequence comes from Liopterus haemorrhoidalis, assembly GCA_963971575.1. Lineage (NCBI taxonomy): Eukaryota > Metazoa > Arthropoda > Insecta > Coleoptera > Dytiscidae > Liopterus > Liopterus haemorrhoidalis. Next base: position 19,848,185 of record OZ020614.1, on the reverse strand, counting down.
TTCTACGTGAACGTTTCTATGTCTATGTCCATCTACGTCTGATTGGAACCGTAGCATGCATTTTCTTATTACTTATATTTTCACGTAGACGTAGGATTCTACGTCCTCCTCCGTTTCGAGTTCTTCATCAATATTTGCAAAATTTACTTTAATGCTTTTCGTTTCGCCATATCGACGTCGATGACGTACTTTCAACTCGTAGTTAACCACTGAATGAATATGTTTATCAATAGCGTTTCGCCTTGCCTTTTAATAACTTGGTAATTCCCCTAGCCAGTTCGATACTTCCTCGGCGTTTTCGCGTTAGGCAGTAGTGATCCGTCGTTATAAAAGATAATTTGACCCAAATTTCAAGCCATTTTTTGTCGTTATATTAATTTCGTCGTAATATCCGTCGTTATAAGCGATAAGTTTCACGTATAAAAAGATACGTTTCTGGCCAAAACCGATATGTCGTTATATCAGATGTTATAAAGGATATCCACTGTAATTTTAATTTATTATTACTATTTTTGTTAAATATCCACGGCCACATCATTCACTATATTTTAGCCAAATATTTTTATATTGCCAACAATAATTTACTTAAGCGGCGCCCCTCTCTTTGGCGTCTTTGAGCGGCGCCCTTGCTAAACATCCAGCATTCTGTTGGCTTCTTCCATTTATTAAATACCTACAAAACACTGAAATGTGTGAAAATAAACATTTCACATTCATTTTTAAGTTAACAGTAATATATTAAATTTATTTAATTCCTTTTGAATATTTCCTTTGTAATTGTTCCAATTCGCTAATTGCGCTCTTTGACTTGTTTAATATTTAATCATGTCAAGTGGTTCTTACCTCATAAGTGAGATTATAAAATAATACTCTATAAAAACATTTGGTGTAAACTTGTTATTTGTCAAATTACAACATATTCTTAAAGTAACTGTTTTATTTGTAACACAGTTGAAAAACAACAATTTATGCGGAAAATTATAAAGGTCAATACAAGCTACATTTCTAGTGTTGGCATTTTTTTCTTGAACCCGCAGTGATTTAAGAATATAAACACTAGTTGACTAGCCTGTACGTCACGAAAACGAGTTCAAAATCAATTATAATAATTATAACTTAGATATAATAGGTTCTGTACATTCAAAATATCAAATAATATACCTAAATATTATAATATACATGAAACAAAATGTTAATAGAACAGAAAACAACGTAAAAATATACTTACAATTATTTATTAAATATTTCAAAATATTCCAATAGCACAAATATAAAAATCACAATTTTTTTGACACTAATTTGAAATTTTCCACCACTATTTTAAATTCTGTATGAAACACACTTTGAAAATATTAAATATTAAGTGTTGATATATTTGTTGATACACAGTTTCACATGTCACGTGGATATTTTGATGTTCTTTGAGGTTAGTACTATTTCTTGGTAAAGAGAATTGAAGTCCAGCCGTTCACAAACCGACGTACAAAATACAACTTCGAGTCTGTTTGGAATTGAACGCCAGCGAGTAAAGTGAGTATCCCTTCTCAGTATCATTCATAGAGGTAAGAGTACAAAGAGTCTCAACAGTTTAATAAACTTGTTATATAAGAGAGGTGAACATTCGTTGCATAAGTTAGATCAGGAATTCCCAATGGGGTCGATGTCGACCCACTGGAGGTCAGTCGGCTTGAAGCTGGGGTCGATATGTACAAAGGGGTCGATTGGAGGTTGACAGTACTTTTACAATAATTTTAGAGACGCAACGAGTACTTTTGGCATCTATGGTGAGTAAAAAAAATTAATATTTAAATAAATTACAATTAAAATTAAGATACACTTAATTTATAGGACAAGTTTTATTTTTCATAATATTAACAATTCAGTCAATCAATTTTTACTTACGGTTTAATGAATTTGGAACCATTTATACTTAGAAAATGTGCATTTATGTTCTTTTTAATGATATTTTTTATTTTGACCGTCGTCCCACGCAGGTGCGTATTTACCCACTCGGAGGTCTGAGGCGCAACTTCTCTGAGAGGGCCCTGGTAGGCCCCCAGCATGCGCCTAGTGAGAAATACGCCCCTGGTCCCACGACTTTTCCTATCTAAAACTGTTTTTCCATGTTACTTTGCTATGGACACATTTGGCACCAGTGCGTGATGGCGGTACGTGACAATATTGAGTGGTAGGGCAAATCTCGGGCCAATCCTCTATCCCCCCATTTTACCTAAAGTTTTGAATCAGCTCAGCTAGCAGTAATTTATTACCTCGTTTATTACCAATTAAAAAAATTGATGTGAAGTGTGAATTTTCACACATTTCAGGGTTCCGCAGGTATTTAATTAGTGAATGATGATTATTTGGGATGCCTATAAAAATTTTATTTTAAAATATTTTTTTTTGTTAATTTTAATTCGAATGCCTTATACCATTATTTAGATTTCTAAATATGTGCAGTATTTTTTTTTTTTATATAGCAAGGTTCATTAAGATTTTGAAAAATGCGCCTATGGCTTCCATTGGTTGTTTTAAGTCATAACTCCTCCTCTCTGATTTCGTGTATTCAATTTCAACAATTTCCACTGGTTATTAAATTTACGCTTTTAAAAATTAAATGCAACATTTGCCCAAATATAACTAGAATTTTGAGAAATAATTTAAACAAAACAAAAATGCAGACGGGCCCTAGCCCACTAAGGAAAAGGGCGCTGACGGGCTTGCTAAGGGGCGCCATTGCGAAGATGAGGACTTTTTTTTTTTGTTTTGCTCGTCACTTGGATTTTGGGAGGTGAGAACCTTTTTTTTTTTTGCTCATCACTTAAATTTTGAGAGCTAAGAACCTTGTTTTTATTTACCAAGGGCGCCAAAACACGGCTCTGCCCCTAGCGCAAATTTTCCTTACTGCGGCTCTGTGTTGAATAATCGATTACAATTTATGATTATGTTTAAAACATACCTTTTTTTTGATTTTGTCAATTCTTTCGTTGTGTTCTACTACTGCTTTTCTATAGGCTGAGTTCAACAGGGTTAAAATATTTGACTTGCCAAGCACAGAAAAATTAAAAACATTGTTTATATGTACCTTCGATTTCTTATGCGTTTTAATTTTTTCCTAGATGTGCACTAAATACGTAATACTATTCTTCGTCCATGTTAATTCTCTCCCAAATAAAACGCAAGGAAAACAAAAAACAGCTAGCTTTTCGTTGCATCCGCAAATCCTTGTTCTTTAATTAAATGTGTCTATTAAATTTTCTTGCGCCCACGGAAATAAAAATATATTAGCTCTAATAAATGATTATACATCAGACATACCTCAGTTCACAAAAATGTTACAAGCCTTGTATCCAAGGCTCAATGATACAATTCTCAGAGCTAAATTTACACGAATTATTAATAAATTAACTAATAACTAATAATATAAACTAAAATATGACAACAATTTCGTGGAATATAAACGGTGTACTGTCACATATACCAGAACTACAAATACTATTGTCAAAACATCAAACAGACTATATATGCCTCCAAGAAACGCACCTTCAACCTAACAAAATGCTCAGCATTAAAGGATATAATATTTACCGCACAGACAGGGTACAAAATACGTATGGTGGAGTGGCCATATTAGTCAACCAAAAAAACCATTCAACAGAAGTAACCCTCCAAACTAACCTGGAAGCAGTAGCAGTTAGAGTACAGTTTCCTGAAACTTGCACCATATGCTCCATATATATCCCGCCCGACAATACACCGACACCAGCAGAATTAGAAGATTTAATCAAACAGCTTCAGTCACCGTTTATCCTAACAGGAGATTTCAACGCTCACAACACCTTGTGGAACGGCAACTACAGAAACAGTCGAGGAAAAGTGGTTGAAGAGTTTTTAGACAACACCCTGCTTACCCTTCTAAACAATGACTCCCCAACCCATTTCTGCTCACGTACTGGTAGCTTCTCAACAATAGACCTTGCAATATGTGACCCAAAAGTCGCGCCTAACTTACTATTTGAGGTTCTCCCGTCTGTATGTGGAAGTGGTCACTTCCCTGTCCGGCTAGAAAACATTCTCAAAGAAGATCAGACATTTACCATAACAAATAAATGGAACTTTAAAAATGCTAATTGGGACCTCTTCACGGCGCACCTGTAAATGCAGGGCCTCACACTAACTGAAGAAAACGACATAAATAAGATAGTACATACATTTACCAGGCAAATACAAGAAGCAGCGGAAAATTCTATAGAATACAAGAAACCCGCAAAATGCAAAAGACCCGTCCCGTGGTGGAATAAAGCCTGCGAAGAAGCTATAAAAAAATGTAAAAAAGCACTCAATATTTACAAAAAATGTAAAACCATAGACAACCTAATTGAATTTAAGAAAAGAAAAGCAATAGCAAGACGTACAATTAAAGACAGTAAATCCCAATCGTGGCAGCAGTACACTACAACAATTAACCCAGACACACCTATAAAAGATATATGGCAAAAATTAATAAAATTAAAGGCAAAAACACCTCACACCACATAACTACAATAGTAAAAAATAATAGCACAATAACCAAACCGCAGGAAATAGCTGATACATTTGCAGAAACATTTGAGGAATGCTCAAGTGATCACCACTACAATGCACAGTTTTTGGCGTATAAAATGGAGACTGAAAAAACAGAACTTCAAATTGAACCCGATAACCACCCATTAAATCTCCCTTTCACCAAATGGGAAATCAGTTCTGCTATAGCTGATCTAAAGGACGCGAAGAGCCCCGGTCCAGACAACATCCCGTCCGAAATGATAAAACACTTTCCGGAAAAAACCAGACAAGCACTACTACAAATATACAATCAAATTTGGACCACACACGTTTTCCCGGACAAGTGGAGAGAAGTTTTTGTTATTCCTATCCTTAAACCCTGTAAAAATCCCACTCTAACAACAAATTATAGACCTATATCCTTATCAAATGTCCTTTGTAAACTACTGGAAACAATGGTTAATAGAAGACTTATGTGGTTCTTGGAAACAGAACACTTACTTACAGACATCCAGTGTGGATTCAGGAGAGGAAGATCAACAACAGACCATCTTATGTCATTATGTACCGAAATACAAAATGCGTTTGTCAATAAGCAATACTTAGTAGCCGTAAGCTTCGACTTAGAAAAAGCTTACGATATGACATGGCGGTATAACATCCTAAAAAATTTAAAAGAATATAATATACCTGAAAATATGATCCACTTCGCAAAAAATTTTCTTATAAATAGACGTTTTCAAGTAAAAACACATGGATGTATCTCAAAAACAAAAATTCAGCAAAATGGCGTACCGCAGGGCTCACCACTTAGTGTATCATTATTCCTAATCGCAATAAATACAATATCTGTAAAAATAAAATTCCCTGTCAAAGCACTACTCTTCGCCGACGATCTAGTAATATTTTGTAAGGGTATAAATATTCACACCATACAACAACATCTGCAGACAGCAATAAACGAATTAGAGACCTGGACAACTCGAACTGGATTCAACTTCTCGGTATCTAAAACAAAAGCCATACAATTTTGCAGGCTTCGAGGTACACAGATTAAACCAAAACTCCAACTAAAAAACTTGGATATTGAATTGGTAGATAAAATAAGATTTCTAGGCCTTCTCTTGGATCAAAAACTTTCATGGAAACCATACATTAAAGAAATAAAAACAGAATGTTTCAGAAGACTAAATATCTTAAAAAGCCTATCACATCACGAATGGGGAGCCCACACAGATACGATGCTGATAATATATAAAACACTAATACGATCAAAAATAGATTACGGATGCATTATGTACAGCAATGCAAGTAAAACACTATTAAAATCAATGGAAACAATACGGAACACTGCCATCAGACTTGCAACTGGAGCATATCGCACAAGCCCAATTTCCAGTCTTCTGAACATAACTGGAGAGTATCCTCTCAGTATCCGTAGAAAACAGGTTTTATTAAAGTATGTCACAAACCTATCATGTAAAGAAAACCATCCTACTTTCCCACGCATATTTACTACCCGCAACAACATCCATCAAATCCAACACCCATCAGTCAACCCAGTCCACATCCAAATAACAAATAATTTCAACGACCTTAATATTTCCATTTCCCAGAAGATCCAGGGTGAAAATATTATCAAAACCCCGCCGTGGTTGATCAGTAAACCAAACTGCAATATACAACTCAGCAAGCTACCGAAAAGTGTCACCATCCCAGAAATCTATCTGCAAGAATTCCGCCAGATTAGCCACCAATACAAAGATTTTACGCCAATATACACCGATGCCTCAATTATTGACAACAACTGTGGAACAGCTGTAGTAGAGAACGATCGAATACACCAGTATCGCCTACCAAGTCCTTCTAGTATATATACAGCAGAAGCAATAGGGATATTAAAAAGCTTGGAGATAATAAAAGAAAAGAACAAAACAAAATTCGCAATATTCACGGATTCTTTGAGCGTACTGACAAGCATCGAACAGATTTACTCAAAAAATGCATTAGTACAATCACTCCAAGAAAAGCTTCACTATCTTAAAACTCGGGGAATAGAAGTACACTTTATCTGGATCCCGTCACACGTTGGTATCCAAGGCAATGAGAAAGCCGACGTTGCTGCTAAAGAGGCCACCCAAAAGGAACCACCCTTGAACATAAACATTCAAGCAACTGACCTTAAAAATGAAATTACTAAAAGGCTAATACAAAAAGAAGAAAGAAAATGGCAAGACCTAAGAGACAACAAACTACGGCGAATAAAAGAAGAAACCAAAAAATGGAAATTCGAAGGGACAAGAAGACAGCAAATAGCAACGACCAGACTAAGAATTGGACATTCCAGACTGACAGACCAATACAGACTTGAAAAAAAAGACGCACCAAACTGTGACGAGTGTAATACAAGACTGACAATCGAACATATTATACTAGACTGCACAAAATACGAGACGATACGACAACGACACCATATACCTGACAACTTACAAGAAGCCCTCAGTGACAAGGCGGAAAACCTGGCAAATCTCCACAAATTTTTACTTGACACAAATTTATACTCTGTATTATAATAATAATTCATGTAATAATATAAACACAAAATATAATGTAAATTAATAATGTACGGGCACTAATCACCATAGCAGTGGATGTGCCTCTGTTTTTGTTTGTTAAATAAAAAAAAAAAAAAAAATTTCTTGCCCGAGTTTTAGAAGCAGAGGCAGAAACATTCTGAGTTTTTGAAATGTCCAAATTCGATAGCGGTCTTCCCAGTTATTTTATTTCGAGTTTTACCTAGAGGGAATACGAAGAAAATGTTTTCTTCAAAAAGTTACTGATACTATTCATTTCTAATAGTAACACAAAACAACACACACACACACGACTCAGTGAAAAAACACACTATAATACGTAGTGTTTACTATATGCAAGCGGAACTCAAATTAACGAGCCAAGATACAGCTGGCTCCGCTGTAATGTAATTCTAGGTAACTCTAGATAAATTTGTATTGAAAGACGGGATGACATTTATTCAGCACAGAAAGTATCACACAACCTTATCTGTCAGATAGTTACCTAGAGATATACCTGAAGGTGGAAAGACTGGACCTTAATAAAACAATATATAGATAAATAAAATATTATTCACTGACTCTTTTTTTTTTTTTGTAGCACTAGAAGAGAACGACCACAATGTTTTAGTGCTGGCACCAAACTTTGGATAGGTGTCCTCTCTGATCTGCAGACGAAGACCCTTCGGTGGTAACCAAAAACTTCAAACTTGGATTCGTCACTCCATAGTAGAGCCCTGCGCGGATACGTTTTTCAGTATCCTCATCCGATCCGCATCCGCAAAAATATCCGCACAATCCGCACAAGATTTGCTGTCTGTTTGGAAATATCTAACATGTTTCGCCTTATTTGGCATATCGCTGTTTTAAAACGGTACTAAAATTTATTTAATTTTATCACATTAATATTACTTGTTCCAGAAATATGTTTTCTATCTAACGTCGTACTGAGATTATATAGATTAAAAAATAAAGATATAAATTACAATTATTCGACTCTTAAACCAAGTTTATATAAAATGTAAAACTTTAAACAGTAATATCTAAAAAACTTAGTTTTTTAAGATATCTCACTATTATTTTAGAGCAGCGAATTTAGTGATAATTAACAGATTAATTTATCACATTTATGACCAATATAAATAACAAGGAAAGTCCTATAAGATCAGCAAATTTAAAAAAAAGTTTTTATAATAAAACTAAATTCTTAAATTCATCCTATTATTAAAAGATGAAAGTTACATGACGATTTCAAGAATTTTAAAATATTTTTATTTTTTTAAATTTGATATGAGCTTTTGTTTTTAAATGTGGCAAATTACCATGGTTAATTTTTACTAATATTTCCAAAAATGCAAAGTAAAGCGATACATAGTTATTTTTAAATTAATAAACACAATAAATCCTAAAAAACTGTTGTATCTTCGACTGTTATATAAACTTTGCTATATTTAAATTAAAATTTACTATTTAAGTAAGCGTAAAAAAAGTAAAAAGTGCCGTATCATATCATTATTTCACTCTTGCCATAAGCACAATACAAATGCCAGCGATATATTTTTGGGGTGCTAAACGCGTCTTCCGTAGGAAGAGGCGTCCAACCGAAGATTTTATGTTTACGCGGATATTGCGGATAAGCGGATATGATATATAATCCACATCCGATCCGCATCCGCACGATTTAAATGATAATTTATCCGCATACTCCACTCCATAGGATTGTCTTCTAATCTTCAAGTGTCCAATTTTTATATTCTTTGGCCCATTGAAATTTCTTCTGTGTATTGACGGTGCATAACAAGGTTTTCTTTACAGCTACCCTGCTATGAAGGTCTCGTTGCAGTCTTCGTTTCATAGTTGATGGACTTACTTCTTTCATTATCTCCAGATTTAACTGCGCTGCTATTTCTGGTGCAGTAAGACATCAATTACACTTGTTGGTTATTACAATCTTCCTGTCTTCAGAAGAAGTCGTGATTCTGGGTTATCTATTACATATTTTGTTGTATACACTCTCATTGGTATGAATGTCGGCCTTGGTAGCGTAGAGGTAACGCTCTTGCTTCACGAACCAAAGGTCCCTGGTTCGATAATTTGAACTTAGGATCTGTTCTGTGGTTTTAAAACAGCAAAAACAAAATGCTTCACGTTGTAGTCGACTGTTCTCGGTATTTTTAATAGAATAGAAATTTGGTGGTTACTTTTGCCACTTTTATGATAGGCAAATATTAATGAGCGCATTTCAATCGAATTTCTTTCGATTTCATCATATTGATAATCACAAATACTCGTAAAGGCGCGTCACAGGAATGGCAAAATTTCAATTATGTTTTCTCCGCAAAAACAAAAAGAAAACTAAAAATATGATTCATTCATATTTAAAACGTAATGTCATTAACTTAAAGAAATAGAAAAAGGGCGGCTTTAGCCACTTGTTTCGGGATAATCCACCGAAAGTGGTGGTATGGGAAAAAAAGAGCTTTACTCATTTTATCGTAATTTCTGGAAAATTTCGTAAAATTTAATACTGCCCCTATAGTATGTATATATACAGGCTTGGTATAAGAATCACATAAAAATAAATAAGTGGTGCGTACTAGTCTATAAATCAAAAAAAAAAAAAATTAAAAAATATGAGTGGGGAAATACGAGCGTTAGTGTATGTACTTTCTACTAATCAAAGAATTATTTTGTTGTTGGTCTCCAAGTGTATTTATAATCTATTTTAAACAAACAATAAGTAAATGGTTGGACAAATTGTAAAATAACATGGGTGATTTATTGTCCAGTAACCACATCCTAAATGTAACTTAATACAAAAGTGTATTATTGTTTATAGTAACTGACTTATAAGCCAGAGACTTTACAAACTAAAACCTATCGACTAGATCTAGTAGCGAATATCTTTTTAATAATAATAATAATAATTAGCATTTATTTGTTTTGAGTTAATCCCTTATACAAAGAGAGGAGAGATACATATATCATTACAAATAGCATTTACATTATCATTTGAAGTATCATTTTAAAGATATCACTAAAATTTCATTTTATACAAGAGAAAATTATAAAAGGAAAAAAAAATATATAATGGTTAAAAGCGATACAGGATTCGGGAGACACAGCCTTGGGAATTTTTGCTGATTTGAGTAAGGCGTTTGATTGCATTGATCACAATATCCTATTAAATAACATGGAACGTTACGGCATTAGAGGACAAACTTTGGACTGGTTTAAATCCTATTTGAGAGATAGAACTCAGTACACAATTGTCAATAGCAATAATACCACTCACCGCTCTAAAAATAAACCCATGAAAATGGGCGTGCCACAAGGTTCTGTTCTTGGTCCCACATTATTTATTCTATATTCCAATGACCTTCTCAATTATTTTAAAAACATTCCGAATTTAACTATGACTGCTTTTGCCGACGATATGAACTTCCTGACGAAATGCAAAACTGTTCTTGATACGAAAACATCCTTTGCTTCCGTTATGACTGAAATTCATAGTTGGACAAATAAAAATAAATTAACTTTGAATATAGACAAAACAACTTGCATTACCTTTAAAACATCACATAACAAAACAATATCAAGTAATTTTCTAACATACGACGGTGAAAATATAAATCTCTCCAAAGATACAAAATTACTTGGACTCTACATAGACTCAAACATAAAGTGGACTACTCACATAGATAATCTCAGCCAAAGGTTATGCTCCTGTTTACATGCATTAAAATCTCTAAAAATGCAGGGCAGCAAAAGAGTCTTAAAAAATCTATATTTCTCGTGTTTCCATTCGTATCTCAAATATGGCATTATTCATTGGGGTCTATCAGCTGGATGGAATAGAGTTTTCGTGTTGCAAAAATCTGCAATACAAATGCTAGATTCACTAAATTTCAGAGACTCTTGTAAATAATCTTTCAAAAATATGAACATATTGACAGTCCCTGCAGAATATATCCTCTCCCTTGTCATTCTAGTGCATAAAAATAGAAATTTATTCCCGTTAAGCGACAATCATTCTCACGATACAAGAAACAGAAATCTATTTGTTCCACAGGTTCATAATACATACATCTGGTTACCAAAAAGGAGCATACTTTAACTGCTGTAAATACTTTAATTCGCTTCCTGAGAACCTTAAAAAGGTCGAAAACATACAAAGTTTCAAATTTTAAGTAAAACGCCACCTATTACAAAATACCATCTATAATGTTGCTGTGTAGTATTTTTTATATTTTTTTTTTTAATTTTGTGCCTCTTGTAATATTGTATAATATGATTAATGTTTTATGATTTATAAATTAAATTTGTGTATGACATGATTTTCATATATAGTGTGGCACTATTGTATATTGTACTCTATTGTAATGTCTGTATATGGAAAATACAAATATAAACTAAACTAAACTAAAGCAAAATAAGATATACATATGTAGGTATATAGAATAAAAAAGTTTATAATACAAAAATATGAATTTAAAATTAAGATAGAGCAAAGTGTAATAGAATTAGAGTGAAATAACAAAGTATTCATAGTACAATTAAAAATAAGTTTAGAATGAAAAAAATACTGAAAGAAAAGTTTTAATTAGAAATATAAAAATAAAAACACTAGGTTAAGTTTCACAAATTCTTTAATACTCGATACGTATTTCGGCTATGATGCCATTTTCAAGAGTTTCTTACAAACTGAAAAGTTTTAAATTTATGTCTTTTGAAACGGCATTACAGTGTCACTCATTCAGACAAAAACTTCTTGTTTTTAGTGCAGAAACGGTATATGCGTGAATATTGTTTAACTGCTCCATATCCTCTGCAGCCATGTTATGGAAGTTATATGCATTGGTGTCCTGGTTCATGTACTGTTGTAAGTATGACTTCCTAATAGCTTCGTAAATTGGGCATTCAGTTAAAAAATGGTATAGTGTTTCGTAAGCATCCAGCTGACAAATAAGACATTTATTTATATAGCATCCAGTTTGTAGCATATATTTCCAATAATTACTCGTATTTCTCTTTTATATGACATTCTAAGCTGGACCAGTGTCCTAGTCTTGATTATTGGTACTGCCAAACTTAGGTATAAGGAATTTCTGAGGTTCTTATAAAAGACATTGTATCTAGAGTTTTTCAAAGCTTGTATATCAGTTTCTTGAAGTGTTTTAGTATATGTGTCAAGAAATAGGTTTATGTCAATGGTTCCTGTTGTCCACATGCTTTCTTGACCATTTTCAGCTAGAAAATTGTGAACTCTTGTGCACCAATTAAAACATTCCTTGTTTAGAGGAGAACTGTCAAGGTCGACTAGTCTTTTATAGAGGAACTTGGGGTAAGTATTATTATCTTGGCGAAGAATTTTTTGCCACCACTTTAGAACACGTTTCCAAATACTTACAGAAATATGTGTCATACCTGTTCGTGTCGAAACAGGTAGCATACTGTTAGAAGTCGATTTTTGGCATTGGAGAATATTTTTTAAAAAGCGGGTTTGAATGACTTCTAATTCTGTTGGATTAAAAATTGCCCAAGATTCCGAGCCGTATAAGGCAGTAGCTTTTACAATGGCTTCAAATAATTTACTTTTTTCCTCCCAGGTTTGAGATTTTCTTTAGCTAGGATAGCCTTGACGTTGTTGATGGCGATTCAGGACTTTTGAATGGAATTCTTTGTAGCTTCAACGAATTTACCCGATGAGGCGAAAGTAACTCCCAAGTAGGTGAATTTGTTAACAATGTCTATGTTATTGTCCTCGTACGTAAATGTGAGACCTTTAGTTCTTGAATCACCTGACTGAAATTTAATTATTTTAGTTTTTCGGCAATTTACGGAGTAGGTTTTCATCGCAGTAGTTCTTTAGTAAATTAAATTTCTTTTGTACGTCAATGGGCGATTTAGCAAACAAAACGATATCGTCGGCATATGCTAGCATTAGAATGTCGTTTATTCCATCGATGTTGAGACCGGATACACCATGGCTCCTAAAATAATCCTCCATGTCGTTGATAAATAACGCGAACAGTAAGGGAGATAGTACCTCACCTTGTAATACACCTTCTTTCACATCAATACTGTTACTTATAAGGTTGTTATTCTTGATGAAAATGTGTGAGTTTTTGTACAAACTTTGTATTACTCTTATCATTTTCGAGCTCACCTTATTCTCGTATAATTGCCATAGTTTTAAGTGATTTATTTTGTCAAAAGCTTTTGTGAAGTCAATGAAAATAGCAAATACAGTTTTTTCAGTCTTATCTGTAAATGTACGCATGTCATTAAGGAAAATATGTTGTCAATGGTGCCTTTGATTTTTCTGAATCCCATTTGGTTTTCTTTAATAGTATTATTAGATTATATCCAGGTATTAAGTCTCTTATTCAGTATCTGTGTGAATAATTTTGAAATGCAGTTGGTCAGTGCAATTCCACGATAGTTGGATGGGTTGTTTTTCTGCCCTGTCTTATAAATGGGTTTGATCAAAATAGACGATCAAGACGATGGGATGTTTTCGTTTGTACAGATAACATTAAACATATTAAGTAAATAATGTTCCCAGTTTGGTGGCAAATTTCTATAAAACTCATTTGTAATGTAGTCAGTGCCCGGCGATTTTCCCGTCTTAGCTGCCGCAATGCTAGCTTGCAGTTTTGAGAGGGTGATATCTTGATCTAGTGCTTCTGAGAAAGCACCAAGATACAACATCTTTTTAACCACCTAACATCTTCACTCCTATCCAAGAGTGATATCGGGGCGATTTTCCAACCTACTGATGTATTTACTGCCATATCGTGAAATTTCCTTTGTTACCTTTGGCATAAAGAGGTCATTGTGTATAATATCGTTTGATACAAACCAGGTATCAAAGAAATGTAATACAAAAAACCAATTGAGACCTGACTTCCAAAAATAAGTTTTTTAAGCATTTATCAGTGAACCATTTAGAGCGAAATGTATTTGGGACAACACAAACATCGATGTCTGGACCAGGGTTCGCAACCTGAATTTTCCGGACGGAAATTAAAATGCTACCGTCAGCATCACAACAGTAACAAATATGTGGTCATCAGTAATTATCTAACCTTGATCTTCAGAACTAATTAATTTGTGACTCATTGTTTAGTCTTTGAATGAGGACACCCAAGATTTATTAATGTATATTATGAATATTTATTCTTTTTTTTTAATGTTATTCTGAATTTATTTACTTTTCTCATTATCAGTTCAAGAAATCCGGAAATTTCGCTGGACCAGTGTTGGAAAAATAAAAAGTATTATACTTATAATTTAGTGCCCATTTGGCGCTACTAGCTGCCGTATATTATAAATTTAGTGCTTTATTTGTTCAAAGGTTTCTAACAAAAAACAGAAGTTAAAAAGTTTTTAGGGAAATATTTCTCACTTCTACAAAACCCTAAATTACTCTGGAGTTTCTTGATTATTTTGTGATGTAAGGCTATGACTTGTTTATATCATTGAAATCAGAATAGAATACTCTATCCAATAAGAAAAATAAAATGTGTGTTCCTATTTAAAAAAAGCAAGTTGCAAAACGTACTTTGAGACCCACTGGTCGAAATAAAAAATTGCTTCACTCATTGATATTTTCCTGTAAAATAGTATTTGTTGTCTAATTTAAGCAACTTCGTAGCTCTTATAGTTCTCGAGATAGCAATGGTGAGCAATTTAAAATGAACATCCTGTATATGGAATAAAATAATCATCTTAAATAAAATCGTTTATTTTTGAGGATCTTTATTTTATTTTATGAAAAAAAAAAAAAAAATAGAAAATATTTATTTTGCATGATAAATATTTAAAACTTTGTGTATACATATATAAAAGTAAACATTCCATATCAAATTCTTCATTAAATAGTACTTAATCAATAAGGGCAACCATATTATTTTTGCACCTGAGCGGCGAACAATCCAGGAACGACTCTGCTATCCTTTATAATAAAGGACGTATGGTTCAGGGACCTGAAGCTGAACCCGAACCCGAACCGAAAATCCGAAAAAACCTATATTTTTCGTGAACCTGAACCGAACCATTATATTTCAAGGTCAGTGAACCAAAACCTGAACCCGAACCTTTTGTGATTAACCGATAACCATGAATTTTTTAAAAGGTTCAGGAAATTATTGTTTACTTATTATTTATTATGGTAATTATTGTATACATTTTAAAATTATTATTTCGTATAAGCTGTTCACTTTTGTAAGAACAAACTAAGAGGAAATTTTGTTTTCAACAGTTTGTATCTTTGAAACTGTATGTGACAACATCACAATAATATAACAGTATAACAGAAGAATAATTTGAAAAGTCAGATTATCAATACGTCATTTACAGAAATGTCATTTGTCATATTTCATTTTGAATAGTGACATCTTAAATATTTTGTAAATATAATATTAACCTAAAATAATACAAACATAACCCAAAACTGTTAAGCCAATATTGTAAAGTTTTTTACAATATAACCATATAAAGGAACAGCTTATATAAGCTGTTCACTTTTGTAAAAACAAACTAAGAGGAAAATTTGTTTTCAATAGTTTGCACCTTTGAAAATGTATGTCATGTTGGTATTAAAAAATTATAAAAAATGTCACTTTCTTAATAATTATCAGAACCAATAAATCTAAAGTCGGTTTTACAGCGTAATGAATATTTTTAATTGACATTGTAAGTCTGTATTACACTATAAAAGTAACCAAAACAACTAAATCTAGTTTGTCCTTACAAAAGTGAACAGCTTATAGTATATTTTATTTTGAAATGCGTTACAAAATCTGGTGATTTTGGTGATTGTTGTGTTGTAAATGGACTTTAGGAAGAATGTTAACTTGTAAATATGGCTTTGATTTTTACTAGGTTATATTCATTCAAAAATTACAAATGAAAGATTTAATGTCAATTAATTGTCAAATATTTTCAAAGGTGTCATCTCAGAATTACCACCCTAAGATGATATAATTATACAACATAAAAAATTAAGTTTCCCTCTTAGTTATGTATTATAAAGTGAAATAGAGTATACTTATAAATTTATTTAAAATTTTCATTGAAACCGAACTCGAACAAAAAAATCTGTTATTGAACCTGAACTTGAAACCGAACCGAAATTACCACATTGAACCTGAATCCGAACCTGAACCTAAATAAATTCAGCTTCAGGTCCCTGATATGGTCACCATAACCATAGTGAATGGATATTTAACGGGGTACAAAACCGAGCGCGTATTGAGTATCCATATTTCACATTAATTTATTTATTTAAAATTTGTTTTATTGTCGTTAATAAAATATATTACATCTTGTGTTGAACATGTACAATATGGATAGCTTATGCTTCTAGTATTTACCTTATACTATTTACATAAATATTGTTTTTAAATTTAACAATATTTAATTTTTTACAATAAATGTTGGCTTTTACAGGAAAAATAAATTGTAAAATAAAAAGCCTATACTGATTTGATTAAAGTGGGGGAAAAAAAATGCTTAATTTTAACATTATATTTGACATTAATACTTCCAATAGCTTTATATTTACTTCCATATTTTTTAAATTAAAAAACTACTTGTTTCTATTATATCTATTTAACCTCTAAGGTTTTGGTAATGAAAATACATAATTAATATTTTGAATTATATAGTTGTTAATTTTGTAATATTCAACCTTGCGTGAACTATTTACCGAATCGTATAGCGTGAAGGTAGCCTGTTTACCTTATATTAAATAGATTTTTGAAATGGAACTATTTAGTTTTTCGTTATAATTTCGTGTTTCTAAATTAAATAAATTTGATATTTTGGACTACACTATTAAATATTTGATAAACCAGTGTCTACAGAAAGGACGCTCCAAGTGTTATCGGACCTATCGGGCCCCCCATTCATTTCACATTACAATTTAGTAAAGCACGCACAAAATAAATTAACAAGAAATTGTACAATTGCATTAAATTTGCATTAAATTAACAATTTTGCAAATTTAATGCAAATTTGCAAAAAGAATATCCCTATGCACAAAGGAGTGTTTCAGTGAAATTTCGCATAAAATCTTGGAATATAAACATATATAAAAAATTGATGTGAAGTGTGAATTTTCACACATTTCAGGGTTTCGCATTACATTACTTAGAATTTTTTCAGATTTTTAGTTTAACCATCTGGGCTACAGGATGTGGAACAATTTTGTTTGCACAATTTTGGCAAAAATCGCGTCAAAATAATTTATTTTGCAAAAATAAAATTTTGATCGTTAATCCACGTACTAAGGGCTAGTAAAAATGAATCGTTTTCACATCTTAAAAAGTTAGTACTAAGTAAAAAGGCGTACTAAGGGATACTCAGAATTTTTAAAAAATATGTTTTTTTTCGATGAGCAGATATTTGTTTATATTTTTAGGGGGATATGTTTTAGTATTTTTCCTATGTGCGGATCAAAGAGTTGTATAAGCATGCCAAATTTCAAGTCTCTAGGTTTAGCCCTTTGGCTACAAATTTTACCGAACAGACAGACAGACAGACAGACAGACAGACAGACAGACAGACAGACAGACAGGCAGACAGACAGGCAGCCAGACAGACAGACAGACAGACAGACAGACTACAAAATGACGGTATAAGGGTTTTTTGGTCATACCTACAAAACCCTAAAAATGGTGAGTAGATACTTTTATTGGGGGAGAGGGAAATACCAAAATACCACTGCACGGCTTTGTCTTTTATACAGAATAAAATGCACAATATTAAATTTGAATCTGTGATATTTAATAGCTCTGAAGCGGCGATCGAAGCCTTCGACAATCTCGTTTCTGAGATGGTCCTAGTGCTTTCAGGATTGGTTTCACTAGATGGAAAAGTGCATTAAATATGAAGAAAATACGAATATTTTGAAAAACAATAAAAATATTTAAATAAACAAATTTTGTTGTTTTACTCGTTATACGCAAAACTTGAGTAGCAACCCTCATAGTATTTGATGTGAACCGGTACTCAATTATGAAGTTGCCCTAGTAATAAGTAGGTAGCCCTTTCATATTACCAAGCTGCAGGTATAGTGAGTGTGTGTTGGTGTGTATGTACATGTGTGTGTGTGTATTCTGTTAATGTGTGTCTCGATGGAAGAGGAATGTACATCGCGCTGCAGCTAACACGAGGTCAGGTGTAACCAACAGAATGAGATGGATGGATCCATAGATAGAAATGGGAATATACTCTTACTATGGAGATATCATAGTTACGAGTAACGCGATTCTGATAGTTTAAGTATGTTAACAGCTGCTTAAAGAGATCGGCTACATTGAGAACACAAATACAAAATGCTATCGCTGTAATTCATAACATACACATATTACTTTCCATTTACGAGCTTAGGGAAGTATTGTAATTAGTCTACATTTCGAGATCTTAATAGAACTTCATGTTTTATGGTAACATAAATATGTTAATACCGATCTTATACGAGGGGAGGTCAAAAATTTCATGGAATAGATGGGAAGAAGGATAAAAAAAAAACATATTAGGTGTACAACTTTGTTTCCGCCGTTTTCCTATAGATGGCTTTAGCGGTAAGTAGTGGTCGAAATAAATAGATCATAGACGGCATGCAATAAACTTGGGCATCTGTCAACATAACCCCATAAAAGCATTAGTCGATTTGTGTCTGCATCATAAAGTTATTCTCGATTGAAAATGTCAGTTTACAAGCCAAATTCTCGTCATTTGCGGGAGGTTTTAATTTTTTGCTTCAATATGAAGAAATCTGCGGCTTAGGCTCATCGAATATTTTCAAATACTTATGGTGAGGCCGCTATTAGTGAAAGAACGTGTCGTGAGTGGTTTCAACGCTTCAAGAACGGTGATTTTCACGTCGAAGACCGGCAAAGCGGTGGAAGAAAGAAGGTTTTCGAAGATGCAGAATTGGAGACATTTCTTGATGAAGACTCGTGTCAAAGTCAAGAAAAATTGGCACGATCACAATACTTTGAATCAAAAATGTATAACCAGTTTTTTACAATAAAGCCTCGAATTTCGGAAAAAACGGCGGAAGCAAAGTTGTACACCTAATAATATTATTTTTCCTTTCCAATATACTCCCCTTTAACCGTAACACATTTGTCCGATCTTTCAATTAATTTATTTATAACCTCGAAAAAAAATGTTTTTCTTTGTCCTCAAAATAGGTTGAAACGGCATGTTTAACTTGTTCGTCGCTCGTAAATTTCTTCCCTCGAAGCTCTTTTTTCAGTTTCGGGAACAAATAATAGTTTGACGGAGGTCTGGACTATAGGGAGGTGGTTTAAAGTTTGAAAGCCATAGTCGTAAATAGCAGTCATCGCAACATTGCTCTTGTGCACGGGTGCAATGTCTTGCAAAATCAACGCTCCTTTGGTCCATTTCCTCGTCTTTTCTCCATCACAGCTTCTTTTAACTGTTTCAGCAGATCAGCATAGTACTGTCCAGTTATTGTAACACCCTTATTTTTATAGTCGATCAGTAGGATACCCTCCGTATCCCAAAAAAAAGTCATAATTTTCCTTGCTGACTGTGAAGTCTTGAACTTTTTGGGGGGTGTTGTGCCCTTTTTTAATCTCCGGCGTTGACTCTTGCTTCGACTCAGGTTCATAATGATGAACCCAAATTTCATCTCCAGTAATAATCCGGTTCAAATTTTCATCTTTGTTTTCTCTACAGAGGTTTAAAATCTCGAGAACACTCGACGCCCTGTCGTTTCTGAATCGGCGTGAGCATTCTCGGCACCCATCTTTTGACATCCCTACTTGCTGATGGAAGATATTAAATCACTGATGGGCGTGAAAAAGGTGTTAAGTCTTATTTTCTTACGTATGACTTATCTCCCTTTTCGCCCCCATCACCGAAATAGAGTTGTATATGATACTCCAACCATTTCTGCAAACTGCGGTTTCTTCAAACGGGCATCTTCCAATACATGCTTTTCAACTTTTTCAATAATTTTTGAAGAAGTGGCCTCATCGGGCCGTCCGGAGCGAGGATCGTCTTCAGTCGACTCTGTCTTGCTTAAAAATGCTATATAAACCCAAGATTATTAAAGTAAAGAATCAGATCAATTCTGTAAAAAGTTACTGTGTAATAACGTTACTACAACATAAAATATTATAAAAAGTATAATGCTTTTCATTCATGATAGTAACTGGCCTTGCTCATAGTGACGAATTTAGTTACAATTATCATAGTAACAGAGTTACAGAATTGGTCTGATTGTCTCGTAACTTGTAGTGCTGGGGGTAAATAGCGAAACTATACGTCATCTCTATGCCAACGGGACGTCAGCCTTTCTTTATCGTATATGTTATATACACGTGAAGTTTGAATTTTGTCAATAAATATAAAAATATCGTTTAATTTTTAATTTTTTACTAGTTTTAATTTCTTTTTAGTGTGTTGTAATATTTTAAGTTATATATTATTAGTGTTTATTTATTAGTGTTAAGTTATTAGTGCTAAAATGACTGGAATAAAATGTAGTGTTGCTTTGCAAGTAGCAACACTACATTTTATTCCTAGTCTAACTCTGTAAAAGCGAAAAAAGTGGAGAACAAATATCTTTTTTCGCGTTTCTAAGGGATAGAAAAATTAGAAATGAATGGATACGAAGATGCCACAGAAAGGACCGTTTTGACCCAGAAAAATAGGGGATTTGTATTAAACATTTTACACATGATGAACAAATAAGATTTGTTTTCTTATAAACAATTTTTATTGTATAGTTTTTTCTGTTAAGATAGTTGGTAATAAATGAAATATTTTAAGTTTTTTAGCACCAGTTTTAACACAGAAACACTCCCTAAGTAAGAAAATTTTGAGATATCATGCCTATATTTTAAAACTAGATATAACCTCCAATTTTATTAATCACTATATTATTATAGCAATTTGTTTTTCTATTTTTATTTAAATACTAGGTTGTTACCCGTCAACAATGATAGATTTATAATATAAAAATTTCAATTGTTTGTATGTGGTTTTATTTTATTTGGTTTTATTTTATACGTATCTTAATTTCATCGCCGGTCAGCGAATCACGGGACAGGATATCACCCGTTAGCCAATCACGGGAGAGGGTGTCACCTGTCAGCCAATCAAGAAACAGGGTGTCCCCAGTTAGCCAATCATGAGAACCTTAGGAAAAATTGACGTCATAATGTTACCGACACTACATACAGACACTTGCTAATTATATAGTTAGATTTTTTTTTATATATAAAACGATTCATTCTTACTCAGTACATTACATTTATATTGTTAAAACTAAAAATAATTTGAAACGTTAATTTATGCCTATAGTGTGTTATGCCATATTTGTAGATTCTTAGAGAATAAATCTGCAGAATAAATATTCATATCGATCAAAGGATATAAGAGTGTCTAAAGATTCTTTTTTATGCCTACGAAATCTAAGATATTTCTATATATAATTATATTCGTAGATTCTTAGAGAATAAATCTGCAAAATATTGTTCATATCGGTTAAAGGATATAGGCGTGTCTAGAGTTTCTCTTTTAGGCCTACGAAATCCTAAACTTTTCTATATATAATTATATTCGTAGATTCTTAGAGAATAAATCTGCAAAATATTGTTCATATCAGTCAAAGAATGTAGGAGTGTCTAGAGTGTAAAAAAAAATAAATAAAAACAAAAATAATTAAATTAAAATATAATATTAAAAAGAGCGTTAAAGACAAAAAAATGTTTCCTTTTTGTCCCTTTTATCCGCAAGTGTAAAAAATTTTAGACCGTAACTCAAAACTGACCATAAATTTGTGATCTAGGGCCACAACTGTATAAGTAATTTTCCAACAACATTAAAAAAAAAAATCCCATAAAATTTTGAAATTTTGATCAAAAAATTTTTAACTCTGATTTTAGTCAAAAAATAGTTTTAAGCTAATTTTGAGGTGAGGATTATGAAAAATATATTTAATAAATTCATGCTTTCCTAGTTTTTGAGTTGGAACCGATTTGGGTCAGTTTTTTGACTATAATTCCAAAACTTTTGCCCAAACTTCAAAATGGACCAAATTTTGTTGATCTTTTTCCAAAAATACATATTTGTACCATTTTTCAATAAAATCGGAGACAAACATTTTTACGATTTTTTCGATTTTTTGCCATTTTCAAGGGTTTTGGATTACTCCCCATACAAAACTTAATAATTGGTTTACTAAAGCCCAATTTTTTGTTAGACTAAACAATGGAGAAGAATTTTAAAAATTCAAACCGCAGATTACTATTCCTAATCAATTTTTAGGGTTTTGTAGGTATGACCAAAAAACCCTTATACCGTCATTTTGTCGTCTGTCTGTCTGTCTGTCTGTCTGTCTGTCTGTCTGTCTGTCTGTCTGTCTGTCTGTTCGGTAAAAATTGTAGCCAAACGGCTAAACCTAGAGAGTTGAAATTTGGCATGCTTATACAACTCTTTGACCCGCACATAGGAAAAATACTAAAACATCTAAAAAACATACCACCCTAAAAATATAAACAAATATGTGCTCATCGAAAACAAAAATATTTTTTTTAAATTTTGGGTAGGGTATCAAATGAAAGCCCTTAGTACGTGGATTAACGATCAAATTTTTATTTTTGCAAAATAAATTATTATGAAGCGATTTTTGCCAAAATTGTGCAAAAAGAATTTGTCCCACACCCTGTAGCCCAGATGGTTTAAACTAAAAATCTAAAAAAAATCTAAGTAATGTATATTGGTGTGAACCGAAATAGTACAACAGGAATTTTTGATCAGAGTCTTAATAACCAGTCTTATTATATGATTAACAGACGATAAATTATTTTAAAAATATCGTTCATTTTGCCGTGATTACTACAAAGTAAAATTTGTCCTACACACTCAGCATACCGCCTTCACTTATTATATACCTGCGAAACCCTGAAATGTGTGAATATTCACACTTCACATAAATTTTTTAGTTAAAATTTATCAAAATTATCAAAAAAAATTTTAAAAATGAAAAATTTTCAAAAATTCTTTTTGTTTCAAAATATGGTTACAAGTCAATTAGAGCCTCAGGATTTTAAAAATTTCAACCGCAGGTCTTTATCGCATTTCGTTTTTGAGATACGTCCCTGCGAAGATGAAAATTTCAATAAATTATGCAATACTAAAATTTGTCATAATTTTAAAAAACGCAAAACGAATAAGGCCTCAAATTTTTTCTAGACTAAATAAACTACGAGAAATCCTGCAGGTAGGTATCTCTAACCGTTTTTGATTTGTGATTTTTTTATTTCACAATTTTCACAAATAATGTAAACTTTCATTGTCGTAATCTCAAAACGCGTCAAACGATTAAAGCCCCAATTTTTTTCTAAACTAAACAAACTACGGAGAATCCAAAAATTTTAACCGCAGTTCGTTACCTCTAACCGTTTTTAATTTGCGATTTTTTTTATTTCACAATTTTCACAAATAATGTAAATTTTTATTTAAAAAAAATGTCGTAATCTCAAAACGCGTTAAACGATTAAAGCCCCAATTTTTTTCTAGACTAAATAACTAAGGAGAATCCAAAAATTTTAACCGCAGTTCGCTATCTCTAACCGTTTTTGATTTGTGATTTTTTTTATTTCACAATTTTCACAAATAATGTAAATTTTTCATTATAAAAAATGTCGTAATCTCAAAACGCGTTAAACGATTAAAGCCCCAATTTTTTTCTAGACTAAATAACTATGGAGAATCCAAAAATTTTACCGCAGTTCGCTATCTCTAACCGTTTTTGATTTGTGATTTTTTTTATTTCACAATTTTCACAAATAATGTAAATTTTTCATTATAAAAAATGTCGTAATCTCAAAACGCGTTAAACGATTAAAGCCCCAATTTTTTTCTAGACTAAATAAACTACGGAGAATCCAAAAATTTTAACCGCAGTTCGCTATCTCTAACCGTTTTTGATTTGTGATTTTTTTATTTCATAATTAATGTAAATTTTCATTAAAAAAAAAATTGTCGTAACCTCAAAACGCGTTAAACGATTAAAGCTCCAAATTTATTTTAGACTAAATAAATTACGGAGAATTCAAATATTCTAACCGCAGGTCGCTATCTTTAACCGTTTTTGAGTTCTGATTTTTATTAATTCGCAACTTTTACATATAATGCAAATTACGCCATTAAAAAAATTGTCATAATCTCAAAACGCGTTAAACGATTAAAGCTATACTTTGTCTATATATGGGCCAAAGAGTTTTACAAGCATGCCAAATTTCAACTTTCTAGGTCCAGTCTTTTGTTCACAATTTCTATCGATCAGACAGACCGACAAACATGTGAACGACGTTATACGTTTTTTTTTTTTTGATCATATCTTCAAAACCCTAAAAATGATTTTCTAGCACGTGAGCACATCCTACCTTCTGGAGATGTAAGGCCGTCAATTATTTGACATATTTTCTGACCATTACTTGCCATTGTTCTTTTCAACCAAATCTTGACTTATACTTTAACGACTTCAGTTATGAATATTATAATTCTCTTACTTTTAACTGTTTTGCAAGATGAAAGATTACAGATGTGTGGCAATGATAACAATAAGTACATAGTTGCTTCAGAGTGGAAGGAAATATTACATAAAAATTTTATTACAATATAATATAGTTACAATGCTTAAGCACCACAGTGGTCATTTCCAAACATATGTTGTATATAGTTCACAAGACTTTCAAGTCGATTGATTGACAGAGAACCTATAAAAAGATATTGTCACAATTATGACTGGTGGTGAATTGACCTGTCGGCCATAGCGATTTAACATATAAAATACTACCTCCGTTCAAAAATGATTGTCTCATTTGACATTTGTTGTTAACTTAACAATATAAGATGACAATATGTCATCTGTGTATGAACAATAGAATCATAAAATCATAAAATAATTTTTGGTAAGTAAACGTTCAGTTTATAATAGTTTCATAAATAACTAGCAATTTGTAATTTTTGGCTGTGTACCAAAATAACCCGCTGCTATTTTCTTTGCAGTCCAAATAACCTTAAATCATGGAAATCCAACGTTCAATGTTAGCTGGAGGGGGCAATAATTATCAACTAGCACATATTAGGAAAGAAGCATTGCAAAGAAAGAATCAACTTCCAGAAACATTAACATGCAATTTGGAAGCAATTGAAACTGCTCGCAATGTATAACGAGATATATAAAATAATATAAGTAGTTTGTAATAAAATATTTATTTCATAAATAAAAAAGTTGTCTAAAGCGAAATTGAAGTTAATATATTGTTATAAAACTAACGAGACAATCATTTTTGAACGGAGGTAGTAATAAATATGCTATTTCCTGCTTCCGTAATTCTTTTACAGAAAAAGTGCAAGAGATAAAACTTATTTAGAATTAAAAACTCTACATGTTTTATAAACATGCTTTATAAACAAATCCACAGCATAACTTTTTGTAATCCGTCAAGCAAAGGCGGATCAAGCTAAATGGGTTCCTGGTTGAAAATTTTGCCGTGGCCCTTGAATCAAGCTGATTTTTGTTAATCAGTGAAAAAGGACCATATTCTAGTCATATATACGTAGTTGGTACGCGAATATAATAAACAGAATACAATTTGATGATATAGATCAATGTTTCTCAATATTTTTGGCAGCATGGATCTCCTGTAATGTTTTTTAAAGTTGGCTAACCTATCTACGGTCAAAATATACATTCAAATGTAATATACGAAGTGTGTAAATTAAGAAACCGGAGTGATTTAAAAAAAAAAAAAAAAAAATTATTCGAATAGAATTACAATTCAGTATTGTCTCCCTCAAAATAACTTCCTTGGAAAGCCACACAGCGCTGGAGACGGTTCTTCCAATCCTCATAGCAGTGCTGGAACTCGGATACTGGAATATCTTTCAGCTGGTCGGTTACGGACGTTTGAATGTTTTCGAGTGTCCCAAAATGACGTCCCTTGAGGTGATTTTTCAATCTTGGGATGAGGAAAAAGTCATAAGGACTCAAGTCAGGCGAAGAAGGAGGCTGAGGAGCCACAAGAATGTTTTTACTGGCCAAAAACTTGTTTATTGAAATTGCAGATGTTTCTCATCCTCAATTCATTGGTCAAAATCTGATGAACGGTAGTGTGAGTCAAATTCAGCTCTTCCCCGATCATTTTGACTGTCAACTGACGATCTGCACGCACAAGATCCCGGATTCTGTCGACATTTTCATCGGTTCTTGAAGATGAAGGCCTTCCGCTGCGTGATTCATCTTCAATCAATTCTCTTCCTTCTGAAAATGCCTTAAACCACCAAAAAACCTGGGTCCTTGACAAAACACTGTCTCCGTAGGCCT
Organism: Liopterus haemorrhoidalis; assembly: GCA_963971575.1. Classification (NCBI taxonomy): domain Eukaryota; kingdom Metazoa; phylum Arthropoda; class Insecta; order Coleoptera; family Dytiscidae; genus Liopterus; species Liopterus haemorrhoidalis. The sequence goes on along the minus strand of OZ020614.1, from coordinate 19,821,680 downwards.
GCTGAAGTTTTGCAAAAGTTTGCCCAAGTCTGAAGCAAAACCTGATAGCACATCGTTGCTCGAAATGAATGTCACTCATTTTTAGAACGCACTAGATAAAACTATTTTTTTTATCGCTGATATAGATGCGGACATCAGTGCTGAGGTGTTGAAGCTGCAGATTATGAAGTGCAGAGAGGACCTGGGGAAGGACGAGGTCAAGGTCATCTCACTGAGACCGATGGCGAGCGGAAACCAGGCTGCAACGGTAGCAGTGAGAAAAGACGTGGCGACCGACCTTGATGCGAAGGGCCGCATCAGAATGGGGTGGGTCGCTTGCCGGGTGAGGAAGAGGATAGAGGTGCACAGGTGCTACCGGTGCCTACAGTTCGGGCACCGGACAGCTGAGTGCAAGGAGCAGAACAGGTCCATCCTCTGCTTCAACTGCGGTGGAAAAGACCACAAGGCCAAGGACTGTAAGAACCCTTCTCGCTGCATAACGTGCGACGAAATTGGGCACAGGTCTGATCAGACAAAGTGCCCCGTTTTCAGAACGTTAGTCTACGGCAAGCGCGCATGCGTAAGCCGTAGAGCAGCGAGGACCCCATCCAAAACCAACAATGGGGATTAAGGTTCTGCAGTGCAACCTTGGAAGAGCACGGGCGGCGCATGACGTCACCTATGCGGCCGCTATGCAGGCGAGGATCGACCTCTTGGTGGTGGGCGAGCCGAACAAGACGCTCACAAAGGGAGGTAGATGGCTCAGGGACACGCGGTGCGACGTGGCAGTTCTGTTCCTGAACAGGAAGATAGGAGTAAGCGGGGTCCATTGCGGTGATGGCTACCTATGTATAGACTTCGGGAAGTGCCTTGTCCTCTGCTGCTACATCTCCCCCAACATCGGTATGGAAACATACCAGGATGCTGTGGATGAGATGATGCAAACAGCAGGACGGGGCGGGAAGGAGTTTATTATCATGGGAGACATCAACGCGAAATCCACACAGTGGGGATCCCCGATTACCGACAGAAGAGGTGAGTACTTCACCGAGTGGCTGGCGGCTATGAACCTGGTGGTGATCAACACCGGCAACGAGCCCACCTTTGTCAGAGGTGCTTCCGAGTCTCATATAGATGTTACGTGCTCCACTAGCAGGGTTTCCAGAACAATAGCGAACTGGCAAGTTCTGCTATCTGAAAACCTCAGCTACCACAGAAACATCTACTTTGAGATATCGGACATCACGGCAACACGCAAGGGCCGATCCCAAGGTAAGCCGTGGCTCGACTCCGCTGTGTTTAGGGACATCTTAAACACAAGAGTCGACCTCGAACCTGATGATGACGGCACATTTCATACATGTGCCAGAATCATCAGGGAAACCTACAGGGACAGCATCACCAGGGGAAACGCGCAGGGCACAGGCATGCCGTACTGGTGGAACTCTGAAATAGAGCGAGCCAGGACCAACTGCGCTAAGCTGCGAAGGGCCACTACAAGGCTCAACCGCAGGAGAACTGCCACGGACGAGGAGAGGGAAGCAGCACGGGTAAGGTTTAAAGCAGGAAGGAAACTCCTGCAAAACCTAATAAACCGATCAAAAAGAGACCTGTGGAGAGAGGTGTGTGAGAAGGTGAACGAGGATGTCTGGGGCGACGGTTACCGTATCGCAACGAGGCACCTCGGAGGGCTGACTCCATACGACATATCCACAAGCAGGAAGACGGAAATAGCGAGGGCCCTGTTCCCGGCTGCGAACGAAGCCCTCGACAGATGGACGGTGGCGGAAACGGTGGATGTTTTCAGCCTGGAGGAGCTTAAAAGTGCTGCAAAAGCACTGAAAAGCGGAAGAGCTCCAGGCCTGGATGGAATCCCCATCGAAGCCATCAAGGAGGTGGTAGCGAACCAACCATTTTGGCTGTTGAAGATGCTTAACCAGCTCCTGAGCACACAGTGTTTCCCAAAAGAGTGGAAAACGGCAAGACTGGTCCTCATCCCGAAAGGGGGAAAGCCTCCGGAACTGCCGTCATCGCACCGGCCGCTCTGCTTGCTGAACTCAGCTAGTAAGCTCTACGAGGCGATGGTGAAGGCAAGGCTCGAGATCGAAATCGAGAGTAGTGGAGGACTGCACGAGCACCAGTATGGCTTCCGCAGGGGCAGATCCACCATACAAGCCCTACAAGCCGTAAAGGATTGGGTCGGGCGCAACAAGAGCACATGGTGCGTGCTTGTAACGCTAGATGTAAAGAACGCCTTTAACTCTGCCTGCCACAACCTGATCTTACAGGAGCTACGGAGACGCAACATCTCCGAATACTTAGTGGCACTGGTCTCCAGTTATCTGGAGGACAGATCTATTCAGGTAGACAAAGGCGTGTCTTTGAGGACCGACGCAGGAGTTCCCCAGGGTTCGGTTCTAGGACCCACCCTGTGGAACATCCTGTACGACGAGGTCTTGGCGCTGCACACGCACGAGGACGCCACCCTGATCGGCTTTGCGGACGACCTGGCCATGCTGGTGGAGGCGGAGGACCAGCGATCGCTTAAAAGGACGGTCAATTGGTGCCTCGAGCTGATTAACGACTGGATGACATCCCACAAGCTAGAGCTTGCGCCGGGCAAAACGGAGGCCATCATCCTGAAGGGGAAGAGGGATAGGAACGGTATCAGCTTCTCGCTGGGGAACACCGTAATCCCTACCTCCAAAACCCTTAAATACCTCGGTGTCACGTTTGACGAGAGGATGTCCTTCACGAAACACGTGCTCGCTTCCGTCAGGAAAGCCGAAGTGAGGACATCTATGCTCGGCAGACTGATGCCGAATGTTGGAGGCCCCTCGAGTGGAAAAAGGGCGGTGCTTTGCGGAGTGGTGCACTCGATACTCCTATACGGAGCCTCTATTTGGCACGAGGTGTGCAAATATGCAAAATATAGGGATATCCTTATAGGTGCACAGCGGAAGGCACTGCTCAGGTGCGCGTCGGCCTACTGTACCGTGTCGAGCGTTGCCCTGCAGGTGATCACGGGAACCGTTCCGATTTTCCTCCTGGTCGAGGAAAGGAGGACGGTGACCGAGAGTGCCAGTTGCGGCGAGACCACCAGACGGAATGCCAGGGAGCAGAGCATCGTTAAATGGCAGGACGAATGGAATAGGAACACCACCAAAGGCCAGTGGACGAAACGTCTGATACCAGACGTAAGGACCTGGCTTGAATGCCCTCACCGTAAGCTAGACTACTGGCTGACCCAAGCGTTGACAGGTCACGGTTCTTTTCGTACGTATACGAAGAGAATCGGCAAGGACCTGGAGGATACGTGCGTGTACTGCGGAATGGTGGACTCTGTGGAGCACACCATCTTTCAGTGCATGCGTTGGGACGCGACGAAAGTGGAGGTGGGGGCCCTATGCCCAGCGGCATTAACACCTGACGCCCTGGTTGCAGAAATGATGCAATCCAGGAGGAAGTGGGATGCCATCCACAAGATGATTAAAGCCATCATGGAAAGGAAGGAGACAGAAGAAAGGAGCAGACAGCAGGAGTCGAATAGAGGGGAGCCTGAATAGACTACCAGGGGGCATCTGACGCTGATATCCTAACGGATGGTTCCGGATGCCTCAAGCGTGGCGAAGAAGGGGAGTTTTAGCAGGTAGAAATCCTGCACTACCTGCACGCATGGGCATGCAAGTGTCTTTGCGAAGATTTCTCCTCTTAAAAAAAAAAAAAAAAGATAAAACTATTTCACGAAAAAAATCGCTACGAACACCAAAATTACTCTAGCGAGTTCAAACTCGTACTGAAGGCGTATCACATGTTCACCTGCCGCCCCTCCAAGGCTGCGTCCCAAATGTTGCCAGATCGAACGCTATGTTGCCAGTCCGGTTACTTAATTTACACACCTCGTATGTGGGACAAACAGTTATATACATGTCATATTTCAATTCTATAGATCCAGCAAATTTGCCACAATTTCTACCGATAGACAGACTCATTTATAGACATTTAGTCATTTAGTCATTTCTTGGACAGACAATTTCTACCGACAGATAGACAGACTTATGAGTGATAGTATAAGAATTTCTTAATTAAACCTCCGAAAACAAAAAATCACAGAGAACCAAAGCCGTAGCAATGTTTTTCGCGCCCTTGGCAAATAAAGTAAATTTACTTAAAATAGCGCCCTCATTCCGCAATAATGAGCAAAAAAAAGGTCCGCACCTCCCAAATACAAGTAATGAGCAAAAAAAAGGTCCCCACCTCTCAGATACAAGTGATAAGCAAAAAAAATCACTTTCCAATGTTTTTAATAACTAAATATATACACGCTAGCGACCCTCATCAAGTCTTGCTCCCCTCATCAAACCTCGAGCCCCGGGCAAGTGCCCCGATGGCAGGCCGTTCCTACGGCTCTGCATAAAACATAAGAATATTCATTTTATATTAATTTCAATACTGATCTTAATAAAAAATAGTCTATATGTTGTACAACGTCATGCTTTTACAATACGAATATTTTTAATTTTTTAATTTTTCATTTCACTGGCCTTTAGAGGGGGGGGGGGAGTGCCCCCAGTGCCTCCCCATGAATACGCCAGTGTGACAGGTAAGTCTATATGTATAAAACTAAATATTGGTGGGTATGTCCGGAAATTCTAACCCACTTCCAGATATGTCACCGAGTTGAAATTTTGCATACAGGTAGGAAATGTCTTCATCATAACTAGAAAAATCTCAAAAAGTCCCACCAGAAACGAGAAATTAATAATTTTGTTTTTAATTATATTGGACCATTGGAATATCTATTAAATATGCAGTGAGGGGATAGGAATTTTCGTTCAATACTTGATTGGATGACTTTATTCAGATAGTGGCTCTTCGGGCAGCATCGGAAACATTCGGCTCAAATATTGTCAGTAAACAGCACTGATCTATATTCAGTTATTTAGCAAAACTATGATTAGTCTATGTAGAACGAGACAACATCTATATTATATTTTCTTATTTTTGCCTATATTTATGAACTTTATTATTCTGGTTTATTTATTTTTGCTTTTGACGTATCTTTTTTAAAAGCAGTTTGACATATTTTAACCAAATTTAGTATGACAATAGAGTAAAACCAGGATTCGAACAGAGGCCATATAGCATCTCAAAATTCTCATTCTAAGGGAGTGTTCCGGGATTAAAACTGTTAACTTAAAAACTTAAAATATCTTTTTAACATATTTTTTTAATTGCACCTCGAAAGGAGTAAGTTGCTATTTTTTATTTTATAAAACGTCCCTTGGTCATGAAATTCGGAAAGCATATTCTCTCCATGATGTAGGCACCCACAAACAAGAGATATTTTTAAATTCGACCCCTAGGGGGTTAAAAGGGGTGAAATATGATTTCAAGGATTCGTCAATATATCTTGGAACCAATAAGATATCGACTTAGTTTTTGCTTATGAAGGTTACAAATATTTATGAACGAAATTCAGGATTTTGTCCTAAACAACCCTTAAGTCTACATTCGGGGTCAATTATCCAACTCTGCGCATTTCCTATGTTTATTGAGATAACATTCCGTTTTGACATATAAGTGTCTTTTTAAAATCTTTAGAAACTTATTGATTTTTTTTAAAACTAATTTCACCCCTAAAAAATGCTTTTTCACTGTTTCCTCAATATCTCTTAGGCCCAATGAGAGATATAGACTTGGTTTTTGCTGATAGAGGTTACCCATACACATGTACAAAAATGTAATTTAGACTTTATCACATTAAAATGCTATGGCGGTGAAACTATAAAAGATATACATATTCAATATATATTATATGAAGGACTTTTAGGGTTTAATATTGCTACAAAAATGTTCTCGAGGATATATATCCCAGATTTTTTATTTTCATTTTTCGACGACAATTATAACACTAAATTTGCTGTTGAACATTTTCGTAGCCGCTAAAACTACGGATAAAATTTTCTTTGGTAGCAAGAGCATTTATTAACGGTAAAAAAGTGCTCTGACCTATATAGGTACGATTTATAGATCAGGAGTAATCATGGAATAATTATAATAAATATCATAACATATAACTTCATAAGGTACAAGATAAAATGCTTCACGTGACCAGCGCCGCCTTGGGCGATGAGTGATTCTCACATGGGCAACTGTTTGTGGCATTTTTCTGGGTTAGCACACGTGTTACCAAGTGACTGTACTATCAATGTTTACAAAGAAGCCCTTACTTACATTATTTGTGTATGAAGCACATACCAATACAATAGTATTTTTTTTTTAATTTGAAGTAATATGTCGGGTGCCTTAGTGACTTAGACTATTGGCACCCCGGTACATTAGTTTTACAAGGTTTATATACAAATTTACAGATATGTTACATACGGTGAGGTTACATTATGTTTGTATTACATGTTTATATTATATTATGTATTTGACTTATATTAGTTGGTATATATTAATATCTTTTAGGAATTGTATTACTTTTGCTTCCGTCTCGTAATTATTCGCTAGGGTGTCCTTTGCCGTAATTGGCAGGTTGTTGCTTCTTCTTTGGGTGTTGTATTGGGAACATTCCTGGAGAAGATGTGGGACCGTGATTCTCGTGTTGCATGTAGTGCACATGGGTGGTTCTGCACGCTCAAATATATATTTGTGCGTATACATGGTATGACCTATTCTCATTCTTGGTAACACTATCTATTCGCGTCTGTTTCTGTTTCTCAACCATTTTACTGTACTGTTTTTAATGCATCGTAGGTGGTTCGAGGTGGTTTCCCATTTTTGCCTCCAATTGTCTGCTATTTTCCTTTTTATTTCAGCTTTGATATCTCTTGCTGGTATATCAAAATGTATGGCTTGTTCTTGCGTTGCTTCCTTAGCTAGACGGTCTGCTTCTTCGTTTCCATGTATGCCAACATGGGATGGTATCCACATAATGGTGATTTCTTTACCAGAGGTAAAGGCTTCGTGGACGTTCTCTTGAATTTTTATTATGGTTGGATCCTTCGGGTAAATGTCTTGTATGCTTTGGATCGTGCTAAGTGAGTCTGTATATATTATGAATTTGTTTTCGCTTCTAGTGTCTGCCTTGATTAGTTCTGTTGCTTTTTGGATACAAAATGCTCCGGCGGTGTAAATACTCGTATATTTCGGTAGATGAAATTTATAGTGTTCTTGATTTGTACACGAGTCCTGCACCGATTTCGTTATTAATTTTTGATCCGTCCGTATAGATAGCAAGGAATTGTTGGTATTTCGCAATATATTGAAGGAATGAAGTTTTAAAGGTGTTAGGGTATGTTGTGGATTTGTCGTATTTAGTTAGTGAGAGATTCAATACAAGTTTTTTTATGGACCAAGGCGGATGTTTTAAGAAATATTTTTGAAAAATGGATGGAAATTCAATATTAAGTTCTTCTAGGTTTTTTTGACAATAGTTCGTGCAGAGGGCATATATTTTTGAGGGAAGGGCTGTTTGTTATTGTGGTTGTGAAATGTTTGTTCATGAAAGGGCGACTTTTGCATACTAGCTAGTTTATTGATACAAATATTATCAGCATTTAAGGGTGTCCTTATTCTTGCTAATTCTTGAAAATCTTCCCATTTAGCATTCCTTAGCTTCCATCTTTTCCTTACTGTACGCATGGGAGTAGTACTTGTAAACGTGATTTTTATTGGGAAGTGGTGGCTACTCCATAGGAGACGTAAAACTTCCCAGTTTAAGTCAGGCGCTAGGGATGCTTCAGAAATTGATAGATCTATGGATGAGAAGTTCCCAGTGTTAGCGCAAAAATGTGTGGGTGTGCCATTATTTAAAAGTATACGGCTGTCGTTTATGATTTTTTCTACTTTTCGACCTCGATGATCAGAATGGTTGAGCCCCACATTACGTTGTGACTATTAAAGTGTCCTACGATCAGAAATGGCCGGGGTAATTCTTGTATTAATGCCCCGATTTGCTGTTGAGTAAAATTAAAGTTCGGTAGTAGACATAAATTACAGATTGTGATTCTGAATAGGTTAGGCACTATTGTGGATATTGAAACTGCTTCTAAACTTGACGTTAGGTTTATTTGCTCTGCGTAAACGGAGTTATCTACTAGTATGGCGACTCCTCCACTAGCTATGGATGCAGTTGTTCTATCTTTTCGGAAGTCTGTGTAGTTCTTCAACTTGATGATTTGGTGACAATGGGTGCGTTTTGTTGATGGCTTGGTAGAAGTACTAGAATTGATGCGCAAGAAAACGACAATTTTCATCGTGAAGTAAACATGGAATGACATTTGCTTGGAGGTTAAGTCATATGGTTGTAGAACAAATTACGAACATATTTCACCTAAAAGGATAATCTAAATAATAAATGCAGAATAAGAAAACTTTATATTAGAAGCAAATATTCTAGAACGTAATGTTTTACAAGGAATAATTGAATTGTACATGCATTTTAAGTTTAGATTTAACAATACTATAATCATATACGCATATATTTATTTTAGGACACAAAATGAGAAAATACCTAAACGTAAAAATTATTTTGAAGCAGTAATACCAAGATTTAATTCTAATACATTTAAAAACGAAATAAAAACAAATGCATTAAAATATTACTTTTCATCCCCACCAAGTTATTCATTCCAGTCGTTCGACCTCGAGTCATCGAATGAGTAGAATGAATAGAATGAGAATATAGTCGTAACAAAACGCGTATTCTGATTAAACCGAAACCAGAATTGGCACAACAAAACGCACCCTATGTAAGCGGGTTTCTTGAATACATATGTAATGTGTTTTTGATTGCGACATGATTTGTTGAAGTTCCGGTAAGTGTGCGTATAATCCATTCATATTCCACTGTAAAAGACCCATGACAGGTTTTGTGTGTGTGTTTTTTTATGCATTATTTGCTTTTTTGTTCATATCTTCCCTAATTTTATTTATTAGTTTGGTTAGCCTATGTTTTGTGGGGCGGTCGGTTGATGAATTCGTGTGTATATCTTTAAGTAAGACTATTAACTGATAAATGTCTTTTGTAAATTTTCTTGATATTTCTAATGGGGTGGGGGAAGTTTGAGCTTGTTCGATGAATCTGCATATATTTTCATAGGTTATGTTATAAATTTTAGGATTTGCATTCATTTCAAGTTTGTATGGTTGCAATGTTTTCTTTATTGTGCTCAGTTTTAATACTTCGCTTCCTGGGCTGTACGATCTTCTTCTTTTCCGTTCTTTTTTATTTTTATTTGATGGTGCGTTATTTATTTTTTCGGTTGATTGGCTGTTGGTTTCATCTGAGGATTCATCAAATTCTTCGTCTAGACTACTAATTGAGAGAGCTGTACGTTTACCATTACTGGGTTGCTTCGATGATTTCCTGTACTACAATGGCTTCCTCTTTGTTAGTTGGTTTAGCTATCATTGGTTCAGCCGTGTTATCTGATTATTTGCTACATCCCTGTGTGTTTTCTGTTACTGTAGGATTTATGCTGGGTGATGCTGTATCACTTGTATTCGTTGGGTTCTTCAATTGTTTATTTGGACACTTCATGGCCACATGACCCTTTTGTTTACAAGAGAAACAGGTTATGTCTGTATTAATGTATATTTTGTATTCTAGGTTTTCGTGCTGTATTAGTAGACTTTCGGGTATTTCTGTAGTTGCAAGGTCGTCTTCGTTTATTGCGATATATACGTGGCGTCGGAAGCTTAGGATATGTTCATATCCTTCGCACAACAGTAGATTAAAACAAATAAATATATTTGAATTTTCCAAAAACAATTCGCACCAAGCCAGTCTTAAACCGATTCTGCCATGGGTCCGGTCTAAGCCGGCTACGACTACACTTTCGGTAGCGAAGCAGCGGGTATACTGCTAGTTACTGCATAAAATGATGCAATTTTTGTATTCCACAGCCCACTTGATTTTCTTATTCTCAATAATCCTTGCGTGACCCTGTTGTATTTAAATCAGTAATTGTTGAATAGGTAATTGATGAGAAATGACTATAGTTAATTAATTAATTTTATTCCTTTACACCATTACGTTATCTATTAAGTATTGTTAATGGTGAAACTGAAAATTAAAATTAATTACATTATTTGTGTATAATATTTGAGTTTGCATACACGTAGGTAATATAAGCAATACCGTTATTTTAGTTAAAACGTCTTTGCTTGGACTGAGACCGTATATAGGTAATCTCCGGTCATTACCTTCTAGTCTAAACAAAAACTAGTGGCCTGATGTCTGATGTGGCCACAACATCACATCGCATACATCACTCTATCACAAATCACTTCATCTATGCCGTACACTTCATTACCCCTCCCCACCTACACACTCCATATTATTAAATTGTCCATGTTTATTTCAAACAATTTACCATCATTCATTTCACAAATAACTAGGAGAAAAGGGTATAAGTAAACACCAAATTAAAAAGAAACTCTCGGTACAATATTATAACAGTGGTGGCGTTTATTGATAACTCATATTACCTAGCTTTCTTTCTAAATATAATAAATTCTCAAATAAAAGCCCAGTTAGGCAAAGGACATAAACTGATTTAAAAAAGAAACTATTAACGTCAGGCCCGCGCCTTGCTGTTTTGCGCCCTTGTGTAATATTTTATATGGCGCCCCCCATTTTTTATAACAAATTGTATGGCTGATATAGTATATAGAAATATGGGTGAAGGAAAATGTAAAGTATTATCCACTATTGAAAATAATTTTGCGCCATAGTTGATCTCAAATAATTTTTTATTATTTTGAATTTTGTAAATGAATGCTCTGCGATCGCGACAGAAACCGGCATTGTTAATAAAATACAAAGTATTATGCTTGTGTTAGGAAACGAATTCATTAAGTTGTTAATTGTTATATAGGTAATTTAAAGTTTCTTCTGGAGACTTAATAATTTCTTCATCTAAATTTAGTCAAAATTGCACAGCAATAATATCTCGCTATTTGAGATATTCATCGTTTAATATATTTTCGACATTTTGGCATAATACTAATTGTTCTTATTCAGAATAATTTTTAAATTTATCAATATTTCACAAGAACTCGAAACTGATGGAATAAGAAGAAAGAGTTTGGGATCGTTCATCTACTGATGTGATAATTACATCTAGAGAATGAAAAAAAAAGACAATCAACTTGAATTTTTATGTTCCGTTGTACATTGGTTCATCATCACATTCATAATCAAACTGTCTTTTTATTTTGCAACAGGGCTTCGAACCGTTATTTTTTCGTTTCGATTTTTGTTCCGGTTCAATTAAAAAAATATATCAGTTCGGTTCCGGAAAAAATAACGGTTTTTATCGGTTTTCGGTTCAGTTCCGAGTGATAAATTTTTAAATGCTTTTATTTATATTAGAAATTTATTTTCTACTATAATTTAGAAGAACTATTTATTTCTTATTTTGTAATAATCATACCAAGGCCGCTGCCAAGGGGGGTCTGGGAGTTGACCCCCCTCACCGACATAATAGAAACGGATTTTTTTTTTACTTATCAGTTTAAAAAATAATCTTAAATAAAATATATTTTATATTTTGGTTCACTCTCATAAACATTATTTGAACCGAAATAAACCGATATGTTATTTCGGTTCAGCTCCAGTTTTCGTTCCGATAAAAATAAGGGTTTTTTTCGGTTTTCGGTTCAGTTCCGGTTCGAAGCCCTGTTTTACACGATATTATGCCCCTTTGTTTTGTGAATTTGGTTCTGTGTCTAAGTTGGATGCTATTTCTTTCGCATAAACCAATAAATCTTCTTTTCTTATACACAGAACGCCGATATTCTATACTACGTACTACTACGCGGCTACTGAATCGACGAAAGTACGAAAATAAAAATCATTCAAAACTGTAAAACATAAAAACAGAGCGACCAAAGAAACAATATATAAATTGGGACTTCCCCGACTTGGCTTGGGTAGAGGTGTCACGTTATTCTAAGTCTATCATAAACATATACACATGGAGATTCCCCGTAACCTTAGATATACCGTATCATTATAAGGAAAGATTTTTTTTTGTTTATAATTGAGAAAGCATATTATTTATTTTTGTCTTGCAGTTTTGACGCCTCTGGTGCCTCGGTGCCGTTGTGCACCGCACAACCTTGCACTTATGTACGGCGCGGGCCTGATTAACGTCTGTAAAACAATTATAAAGGGTAGCGAATATTTCAGTCATCTTAGTCACAGATTGCAGAAAAAAAAAATAATATGGAGCTACTGCTCAAGTTAAATTAGCATCAGCAACTTAGGTTATTCATATTTAATAATTACAGAGAAAAAATGATAATAATAATTTAAATAAAATTAAATTTGTTGGCAAGCACACCACAAACTTCTTTAAAAACTAATTTTTTTGTAAAAAAAGACTGCTCTAGGAGTTTCCCATTAGTTATACACTTCACCTTAACGTCGCGTCAAGTCGGGATCGGTGGGAGCTAAATCAATTTTAGGAATGAAAGCTGGATTTCCTTGAGAAGATGCAGTTATAACAATGTCTGTTTTTAGATTATTAAACAATTTTGTCACCACCAGGCGTGTGCGATTACATAGACCCAGTGGCGCAGCCAAGGGGGGGGCGAGGGGCCTGCCCCCTCCCTATGAAGAGGAAAATCTTTTTTATGTAAATATATGTTTGGTTTTATATTTAAAAATAGGAGATGAGGATCTTTTTTTAGGTCATCACTTGCATTTTAGAAGTGATGACCTTTTTTTTAGGTCATAACTTGTATTTAAGAAGTGAAGATCTGTTTTTTTTTTAGGTCATCACTTTTATTTTAGAAGTGAGGATCTGTTTTTTTTTTAGGTCATCACTTGTATTTCAAAATCGAGGACTTTTTTTTACGTCGTCACTTGTATTTCAAAAGTGAGAACATTATTCATAAATTAAATAATTATGTCTTCCGGGCCCCCTCCTTGGCTGCACCACTGCATAGACCATTTTTGTGTTGAGGTTTCGTAATTATTGTCCCTGCATAATATCAACATAATTATTATCCCTACTTTTAAGGTTTATTTGTGACGTGACAACCCTGAGGGGGTAAGACTATTAAAAAATTATGATAGTTTTCTGTTCTTGAGGCGTCCTCCCAGTTGATTGAATCGAGGCTAAGATATGTTGCAGACTCGCCCTTCAAAAGGTTCAGTACCTCTTCGTTAATGCTTGTAGCATCTTCATTTCGGGGGCAAAGGATGGCTGTATTGGAATAGTTAAGGACATCGTTGGCAGTCAAACTGCTTCCAAATGCAGCCGTCACTATTGAATTATTGATGATGAGCTTATCTAGAATTTCAATGATATCCTAACCTAGACACGTGGGGCTCATAGGCGGCTGCCTACTCTTCCTATTAGGTAATCTGGCACAGGTGAAAAACCACTGGTACTGGAAAACATGCATGCGACACCCTAAAAACCGAATAGTGTTCAGCAGTAATAAACCGGTAGACAATAAAAATTTCGGAAAACTGAACAAAGTCGTGTCTAGAATACACACAAATTAAATGTAATAAAATGTTAGTTAGTTAAAATTTTTGGCGCACAGCAACAAAGGCTATTTGCGCCTAACGCAGCCCATCTAAATGAGAACACTACATATTAAAATCAATAAATAAAACAATAAATAAATAAATAAAATCAATAAAAATACGCTTACTCAATAAAAGAAATCTTGTACCGACAAACACAAATAAATAGGATAAAAGGTCTGTTCGAAAAATTGAACAGACTCGGGTGATGGTAAGAGGCTGTAAAGGGACCAATTACCATCGAATACCACAGTCTAATAATAAAACACATTAAAAAAGGTGCAAGACCTCAAACATAAAACAGTAAGTTCGATTCTCTCAGGAAGAGTATCAGTCTGTCCATGAGTACTCTGTCGTCACCTAAAGCAACTGACTGGTTATAGCACAGGCCTAGCCTCTCCCTGACATCCTCAAACTGTACGCATTCAGTTGAAATGTGTAACACAGACAAATCTGTTTTACACGTCTCACAGATAGGGGCTCTTCACCTTGGAGGAGGAGCCCATGGGTCCACCAACAGTGGCCTATACGGAGGCGTGTGATGGCGGTTTCCTCCCTGCGGTTACTCCTGCAGGAAGAACCCCATGGTTTAACGTCTCCCTTAATCTATCTCAGCTTAACATTCTGTATGTTGCTCCACTCATGTTGCAACATAGCTAAAACAAGATGTTTCAGATGACTTTTTGCGTCATCTGGAAATATGAAACTTACATCAACCATAGGTCTGTGGAAGGCGGCTTTTGCAGCTTCATCAGCCGCTTCGTTGCCTTTAATACCAACATGTTCCGGTATCCAAAACAGCTCTACCCTCACATTCTGAGCATTCAGATTGTAGAGTAGCAACCGGATCTTTAGTACAAGAGGATGCACTAGATCTGGATCTTGGATACTGTTCAGAGCGCTCAGCGAGTCCGTCAAGATAACACTTGACCGACTTTGCTCTGACGAAACAAAACACAGGGCCTTGAAAATAGCGAACAGCTAAGTAGTGTACGCACTCGTTATGGAGTGTAGACGGTACTGAAACTGTTGGCGTGGATTCAAAGCAACGAACGCACACCCAACCCTGGTTCCGGATTTTGATCCGTCAGTAAAAATGACAGTATCCTCGAGCCTAGGGACCAGTGTTCTTTGTAACTCATGTTGGAAACGTAATCAAACAAACTTTATATTTTTGTCCCATTTTCCGACCCTTCTGGGAAATAAAGTGTGGGACAAAAGTTGCGGTGAATTACTGGCACCCTCGGGCTGCTGTGGCCCAGCTTATTATTATTATTATTATTATTATTATTATTATTATTAGATATTATTTTCTATTATTTTATTTATTTTACATCGGCGTATTTCTGCAACGAGGCTAATCGTAGATGCCACGGGGCGAGCTCCTAAACCTGGATGGGGGGTGAATGATTGTGACAATAGGAGTAATATATTTAGTAATGTAACAGACTGTTTTTACCAGTCAGAATTGCGTGATTTAACGAGCTTGACCTCTCCGTTGGCCCAGATTATTTTTCTATACACTTTGTATATATCACATTTTTGTGAATTCTTTAAAATGTACGTTTAGTGTGATTTTCTAAATTTCTATTTTATTTTAAGAGAATTTATGTAGATCTTTTTTAAATTCTAATTTTGGACGAATTATAAAAATCTAGTTGGAGTATTTTTGGATTTCCATGAATAATAAATAAATTTTTAAATAAATTTGTCAATATAACAATCTGTGTAATGTGGGTCAACATCACTTTCTATAAAGATGTTTACATGTTTATAATTATTTTATGTTTACGAATATTAGTCATATCCGTTAATATATTATCATTAAATTGACTGATTTCACCTTTTTGAATTTTATTTTCTAATTACAAATTAAAATATAAATAATTTTTGGTAGCGTTAAAAACTCTCTTGAAAAAAACGCCTGAGCTACTGAAAACAGCTTTCGGAGAAGTTGCTCTGATTCGAACTGCGTGTTTTAAGTGATTTGGGCGTCTTAGAGATGCTAGAAATTCAATCCAAAAGGATAAAAGATTGGGGAGGCTTTCAATTTTAACACCAACGAAAATGTTAACCGGGTTAACGGATCCCTGGGGTCCCGTGGAACGTTTTCAGGGGTTCTGCAACTTTAATTAAATGGTATTATTTTGTTTTTACCGACCGCCAACATATATAAGGGAGGTATTGTGATCATACTGATTTTGACATTTCGAGATTTCGATGGATCTCCCCGAATTGAGGTCCCTACATAACGTTTTGACTATTTTTAGCATGATGTCTGTCTGTCTGTCTGTCTGTCTGTCTGTCTGTCTGTCTATCTGTCTGTCTGTTTGTCTGTCTGTTGGTCCGCGTACTCGTGCAGAGCAAATTCGGCTAAAAGGATTTTTATGAAACTTCATATTTAAGCTTTTGACATCAATGACACAAAATGATCAACTTTTGGTAAAAATAGGTTAACTAGAAATGAGAGTTTACTCGTGTCGATTTTAAGATTTTTGCGAATATTTCACAACAGAGAAATATTTCGAAAAAATTTATTTAACAAAAGTTGCTATAAAAGCAATAACTAACAACGTTTATGTGAGAATTTTTTTGATAAAGCAGCATAAATTAAACAAGTACTTTGTGATGGAGGTCGGTCCTGTGGTGGCCACAGCTGATTTTTTTTTTAATGACACTTTTCTTGTGTACAAATAAATAATTGAAAATTGAATAACTTTAAATCTGAGGGTGCTACAAAATTTGTAAAAACCATTTTCGTCATCAATAGCTCATATTTATTCCAAAACAACTAATTTCACTCGATAAAAAGTTCAAATTTGTTGAGTAGTGATTATTATTTACTTCTTATATCACCTACTGTTTAAATATTTACTTTGTACTGTATTATTGGATTTTATGTTTATAAATTACTATATTACTTTGCTTTTATGTTTATAATGATTGCTTATAAATGTTTATAATAATTAAATAAGTAGGATTCAAAACAGCATATCGCTAATTATTCGATTCAAATTTTTATCAGGGCTTCGAACCGTTATTTTTTTCGTTTCGGTTTTCGTTCCGGTTCAATTAAAAAAATATATCAGTTCGGTTCCGGTTTTCGTTCCGGCAAAAATAACGGTTTTTTTTCGGTTTTCGGTTCAGTTCCGAGTGATAAATTTTTAAATGCTTTTATTTGTATTAGAAATTTATTTTCTACTATAATTTAGAAGAACACTTTATTCCTTATTTTGTGATAATCATACCAAGGTAGCTGCCAGGGGGGTTCTGGACGTTCAAATCCCCCCAACCCCCGAAATAATAGAAGCGCAATTTTTTTTACTTATCCGTTAAAAAAATTACGAATTACGATTTTTTTCTGCTCATCAGTTTAAAAAATAATCTTAAATAAAATGTATTTTATATTCACTCACATAAACATTATCTGAACCGAAATAAACCGATATTTTTTTTCGGTTCAGTTCCGGTTTTCGTTTCGACAAAAATAACGATTTTTTGGTTTTCGGTTTTCGGTTCAGTTCCGGTTCGAAGCCCTGATTTTTATTTATAACTTGCATTAAAAATTATATTAGGTAGGTATTGCATTATTTAAAAAGTAAAATAGTATATAATACCTACATTTAATAAAAATAGAAATACGAGGTGTGTAAATTAAGTAACCGGACTGATTTTAAAATTTTTTTTATTCGAATATAATTACAATTAAGTATTGTCTCCTTCAAAATAACTTCCTTGGAAAGCCACACTGCACTGGAGACGGTTCTTCCAATCCTCATAGCAGTGCTGGAACTGGGATACTGGAATAGCTTTCAGCTGGTCGGTTACGGACGTTTGAATGTTTTCGAGTGTCCCAAAATGACGTCCCTTGAGGTGATTTTTCAATCTTGGGATGAAGAAAAAGTCATAAGAACTCAAGTCAGGCGAATAAGGAGGCTGAGGAGCCACAGGAATATTTCTACTGGCAAATTTTTATCATCTCCAATTCATTGGTCAAAATCTGATGAACGGTAGTGTGAGTCAAATTCAATTCTTCCCCGATCATTCTGACCGTCAACCGACGATCTGAACGCACAAGATCCCGGATTCAGTCGACATTTTCATCGGTTCTTGAAGATGAAGGCCTTCCGCTGCGTGATTCATCTTCAATCAACTCGCTTCCTTCTGAAAATGCCTTCAACCACCAAAAACCTTGCTCCTTGACAAAACACTGTCTCCGTAGATTTGCTGAAGTTTTGCAAAAGTTTTCGTTGCACCAAGTGTGAAGCAAAACCTGATAGCACACCATTACTCGAAATTAATGTCCCTCATTTTTAGAACGAACTAGAAAAAACTGTTTCACGAAAAAAATCGCTACGGACAACAAAATTACTCTCGTGAGTTCAAACTCGTACAGAACACGTATCACATGTTAACCTGCTGCTCCTCCAAGTCTCGCGTCCCAAATGTTGCCAGATCAAACGCTATGTTGCCAGTCCGGTTACTTAATTTACACACCTCGTATAGTCAACTATAAAATATTAATTCTGATCAGGACTAAATTCAATAGTAAACATCTAATTAATTTAAAACGTTTAATGGCGTATGCAGGGGGGATTATGGGGAAAAATCCCCCCACGAAATTTCGAAAAGAACTAAAATTACAATTACCGCATTTCAAAATTGCTCGCCTTTTCAATACGTATAACTCCGATGTTGTGAAATATCCCCCACGAAAAAATTTTCTGCGTACGCCACTGATCTGGACACAGCTTTAACTATACAATGTGTTAGCTGATAATTTTCTTGTTTTCAGTTAATATTCTTATACGGATATTAAAGATTTTATAAGTATGAAGGCGATAATAATTGTCCTCATTTTAATGTATGTATTGCTGATAAAGAACTTGGAGTATGCATTAGCGCTCTGTGCATAAACTAGATCGTTCCCATATACAGTCACTTATGAAGGTGCATATGTAAAAAAAAAATATGTCAATAACAGTGAATAATTTATCAACGATATTTACCAATTTTTATAATTAGAGAATAATTTAATATAGTATTAGGTCATCGGTTTTTATATTGTGAGCTTACTAAGGGTCCCGTACTTAAAAGATTTTTTCTTATATACATTTTTGCTGTTAAGTAAATAATGTACGGTTGAAATTTCGAGATCCTAAAGGACCTCAGGACACATAAAACAACTCCCAGACAATTTTTCTTTTGTGAAATTTTTCAATTTTATTTCTTGAAATTTAAAAAAATCCTATATAAGAGTAATAATACGAGGGTTACCTTTTATGTTTTTACAAACGACCACTAGATGGCAATATTATAGGGGTACAAATAAGTTTCCGCCGTTTTCTATCAAAAATTATATTGTCCATCACTAGCCACTACTTTTTCCCATCTTTCTGGCAGCATTCGGATACCACGTCGGAAGAACTCTTCATCTTTTGAGGCTATCCACGAATCGACCCAATTTTTGGTATCTTCATATGATGTAAAGCGCTGCTCAGACAGACCATGTGCCATCAACCGGTAAAAGTGATAAAGGAAGGAGCAATAACTGGTGAATACGGCGGGTGGAGTAGGGCTTCCCAATTAAGTGTTGCCAAATAGGTTTTGACCGGCGCCGCAACATGCGGACGAGCATTATCATGTAGGAGAATAATTTTGTCGTGTCTGGAGTAGTAATGGGCGCGTTTTTCCTTGAGTGCTCGTGTCAATCTCATGAATTGTGTTCGGTAGAGAGCTCCAGTAATGGTTTGAGCAACTCATAATACACGACACCAAGCTGATCCCACCAAATACACAGCATGAGTTTTTTTCCATGAATATTCGGTTTGGCAGTCAATGTTGAAGCATGGCCAGGTGGTCCCCATGATTTTCTCTTCTTTGGGTTATCGTAGTGGATCCATTTTTCATCACCAGTGACTATACGATGCAAAAAAAACTTTCTTTTATGCCTGGCAAGCAGCACTTCACACGTGCGAAATCGGCGTTCAACGTCTCTCTGTTTTAGTTCATATGGAACCCAATTTCCTTGTTTTTGACTCATTCCCAACGATTTTAAACGATGTGAAATTGCTTGTTAAGTCACTTCTAATGTAAGTGCAAGTTCTTCTTGCGTTTGACGCGAATCTTCCTCCAATAATACTTTACAACCAATTCCGTGTCTTTGTACACTTTCGGCCTTCCACTACGTTCTTTGTCTTCCACGTCAAACTCACCATTTTTAAACTTTTGAAACCACTCACGACAATTTCTCTCACTTAAAGCAGCCTCACCATATGCTTCTACAAGCAATCGATGCGCCTCAGCTGCAGATTTCTTCAAATTAAAGAAGTAAATCAAAAGTTCCCGCAAATGACGCTTATTCGGCACAAAACTTGACATTTTCGCACGAAAAAAATTATGTGATGCTGATACGGAGTCACTTCAAGGTTATGTTGTTACCACATGTCCAAACTAACGATATTACGTTTAACATCTGACAATTTCAACATCACCTTTTGGTGGGGTCATCTTTTGTCAAACGGCGGAAAAATATTTGTACTCCGATAAAATGTGTCATTACTATATTCGTAAAATTTGACATTTGTTATTGTGAAATCAGTGAAATTGTAATATAAATTGACGAGTATTTTGTTGACAGTGAGCGTTAAAAAAACAAGTTTGTGAAAAAATGGATTTTACTCGTGAAGGTTTTCGTTGGATGATTTTTTACGATTTTAGTAAAGGCAAACTCAAAAACAATGCATAGATTCGCTTCGTTCAACTTTTGGTTATGAAGCACCATCAGAAAAGACTGTGTGATTCAAAAAACATCGATGCTGTGAGCAAAATGATTGAAGAAGATCGGCATGTGGCTTACCGTGAGATAGAGGCATCCTTTGGCATCTCGCAGACAGCAATACATTCGATTTTGCATGAACATTTAGCTGTGAAAAATATCTGTTCCCGATGGATTCCGCATAATTTGACCGAAGCTCAAAAAAAGGCTCGTGTTGATTGGTGTAAGGCAATGCTAAAAAAAAAAACCAAGGCACTGCAAAATCCGTATACAACATTACAGGTGACGAAACTTGGATTTATTCATATGAACCGGAAACTAAGCAACAATACACTGTTTGGGTCTTCCAAGATGAACCGAAACCCACAAAAGTTGTTCGTTCACGAAGCACTTCCATGAAAATGATCGATTGTTTCTTCGGTTGTACTGGACATGTCGCAACCATTCCTTTACAGTAGGGATGGGCAAGACGCCGACCGTGGTCGACCGGTCGACCGCAAGGCCTCTGGAAGTCGCCCGCGAAGCTGACTTGAACATTGACAAATCATAGTGATAAATTCAGAGCGTACTTAGATAAAAAAATAATAATAATAAATTAAAAAAAGTAAAAGTTCAAAATTATTCTCTGCAATTAGTATTTTTTAAAAAAATATTCAATAGCAACTTATTTCTGCAGAAAACACAGCTAAAAAGAATTATTAAAGTTATATTATTATATTAAAGTTATATTAAATGCGATGTACATTTAAAATCAATGGCTTCAAATGTGAGCTTCTGGAAATTAATAAGCAGGGAAAAATATCCAAATATTTGGAGAGTTTGGCATATTTCAATGCCTTTTTCGGTTCAACATATTTATGCGAATCAGCATTTTCCTGCATGAATGCGGCAAAAACTAAAGAGATCACAATTATCGGATCTACATTTGTAATCGTGTTTAAGAATTAGTTTAAGTTCATACGAGCCAAATTTTGTCGAAACTATGCAATATCAAATGTCATTAAATTAAAAAAAAATCCATTGTTTTTTTTTTTGAAAAATTAGCTCCTTATTTATTTTAATAAAATTGTAAAACAATAAATATATGAGAAGGAAAATGTATTCAGATTTAATAAAATAGGAGCTTAGAAATGTTTATAAGTGACTAAAACCTGATGATACCGTTTTATGCTTTTTGTTTTTCACCAAAAGAATAGGTGTTTTACCAACCCAGTTTTCCGGACCCCCCCCCCTAAAAAATATCCGTGTGCAGGTTATACCATGAGTTCAATAAGAAATTACATGAGGCTTGGCGATGGAAAATATAAACTGTTGTCACTGTTGTTGTTGTCATAAGTTTATATTGAAAATTCAGTTAAGCTACAATTATAATGGTTTTTATAATAGATTACGGAAAATTTATGACTGAATCATATTTTCAAAATGGTGTTCGAGAGAACGGCGAATGGATTTACAGTGCGGTGTCATGTTTAGAGGAATTTCGGCTACAATTTCCAGATATTGCTTTCCTTGAATGACATTTTTACAGCGCACTTAGATGTGTTGATTTATTTCGAGATACAGGGAGCATTACTCATAGAGATAGAACTGGATACAGTTGATGATGTTCGTCAACGTATGAACGAGCAACCACTACATCACTACGTACCCGAAGGGGGGGGGGGGTGGTCCTGGGCTTATAAAAAAAAAATACATCACTTTCCAAATATGCTCCAACGAATTATATGAAGGGGAGCGTTGATCCTTTTTCCTCCTGACACATCGACTAAAATATTCGCCCAGTAAAATGATAAAACTGTTTTAAACAACTAATCCCTCGATTCAGATAAGATAAAGTGGAAATCTGACTTCGGTATAACCTTCAGAATGTAATTTTAGTAATGACACCTCAAACGTGAGATAGAGTAAAAATAGTAGAAATATAATAAAGAGAGTAGTTTTGGAGACAATCGCGCTCTTAAAATCGGTATTTGGTTTTATTTTGTAGATAAATGTGAATATCAATAGGTATCTTCTTAGGTATTGAAATTATGATGTTTTACACACAAAAAGGACTGATATAAGTTGTACTGAACAACAGTGGCGTATTCAGAGGGGGGGGGGGCACAAGCCCCCTCTGAAGGTCCAATAAAATGAAAATTTAACAAATTTATCATAATCGTACAGCAAAATCTACTATTATATTGTACAAGTGTTGGTATGTATGTTCTATTCAACTTCTGGTGTATCTTAATTTTCGCGGAGAGAGGAGAATGACCCGCCGTCTTATCCGGGTGATATTTTTTTAGTGCTTAGGCTTAATTTTATTTCGACAGGGGGTACTGACTAATTTTTTTTGGATAAAAATCATGCATGTTTTCCTCGAAACCGTGGCGTTGATCGTCACCATTGCTCAGCACGGACAGGTTGTACCAGACGATAAAAGATGTTGCTTCATATTTCTACTATTTAGGAGACGATTTCAGACCAAAACTGAATTGAAAAACCTACAGTTGAAGGTAATTTATTAATAAAATTGATGAAATGTGTAAAAAATACATAAGAGTTGATAAAGATAATGCTGTTTTTTAAGGTTTTAACACATTTTCATAAATTTTGAAAATTTTTGCTGACGATAAAATTGCCTTCAGTTAAAAATACTATTAAACGGAAAAGAAAGTAAGAATTAAGAAAGTAAGAATCAGTTTTGAGTTATCAAAATATATTTTAAGGGTCGTTCGAACGTTTTAAATGTTAAACCTATCTGTAGAATACGTTCAAATAAGTTTTCAGGGTGAGGATAGATCTGTTAAGCAGTTTTGGTATTTTAATTCTGAAAACTGTATGTTATTAACTATTTTACTAACTATATTAACGAAAGTATAAAGTACAATGTATTAGGAGGATAGATAAGACCGAATAATATTCGATATTTAGTAATCGCGTAATTTTAATTGTGTTAAATCTTGAAGTATTAAATACCCAGATGTCATTTTAATATACTATTTATTTATATAAGTGATTATTATAGGATAAAAGTGTGTTTTTATCATCATGAAGGTCTTCCGCTGTTTTTTTTTTTTGCACTAATTTTAAGACGTATTTCAAAAAAACTTAAAAATTATGATAAAAGTATTCATCAGCGCCTCTCTCGAACAACGAAACAACTACCGCAGTTCAAATTTAGCAGGCAATTCCTTCGTATTACTGAATTATAACAAGTATAGGTGAAATTTTATTGATTATATAAATTAAAAACGGCTATAATATATTTACAAAAAAACTTAAAATTATAAATACATTTTTAAATAGTTAAACAAAATACTAAATTTAATAACGTAAAATATTACTACAACGAATATATAATTACAACGAAAATTTCACATCTATAAGTGTTACTCAAAAGTTTTTCTAAATTTCCAAGTGACATAAATAATAGTGAATCCTATGCAATAATATTTAACTATTTTATTAATTTTTCTCTATTTTATTCAGAATCCATGTATTCTTCATAGTGAAATAAAATATTATTGTTACGTTTAAATGGTACAAACGTTAATTAATTAACCGATTTGGATAATCCTTTGAACATTTTCTGTTACTATTAGAAAAACTTGACAATATCGGAATAAGGGAAATATGCCTAGATATATTTAAAAGCTATCTCTCTGAGATACAACAGATAGTTGTATTGGACCACTTTCAAAGTTCTAAAAAAACTGTAACATGTGTGATACCCCAAGGGACGGTTCTCGGTCCCATCTTATTTTTGTTCTATATTAATGATTTATTATTAATATCTAATTTACAAGGACGAATACTGTCTTTCGCGGATGATACTCTTCATTCAAGGGCGAAAGTGGGAAAATGTGGAATATAAAGCTGTCCAGGATTTAAATATTATTAAAAACTGGCTGGACATAAATAAATTATCCATAAATTATAAAAAAACCGTTTTTATAAATTTCAGCATTTTTGAAAATTTTCAAAATATAAATAAAATTTTAATACACTCATGTAACAATAGTAACCGTTGTCTATGTGATACCTACATAAACGCAGTAGATTCTACAAAATATCTTGGTGTAGTAATTGATAAACATCTTAGATGGGATCGTCACATACAAATCCTCTGTAACCGACTTCGTACAAACATTTTTTTCTTCCGGAAACTGCGAGAGATTTTTAGTATAAAATCACTTCATACATTTTATTACGGTTTTGCACAGTCTGTAGTGTCATATGGTATCATATGATGGGGAAGCGCATCTGATGTTTACATAAATAAACTGGAAGTAATATTAAAAAGAATAATTAAGATTATTTTAAGAAAACCAATTTTATACTCCACTTCAAAATTGTATGAAGGGGCGACGATACTCAATTTATCCCAGTTATATACATTCTCAATTCTTCAATACATTAATAAAAATTCAAATAATTTAACAATGTTTACGCATGAATATAATACAAGAAATAAATCCAATGCAGTAGTAACCAAAACTAATAAGTCAATAGGTCAAAGATGCTTCACTTATCATGCACCTTTTATTTATAACGCCTTTATGAAATATACACAAAAATATAATATAATAATTAATAAAAACAATTATAAATCACATGCAAAAAAATTTTGTTGAACATTAAAATAGAGAACAAAATATAGAGAAACTACTTTAAATTATAATCAGTTTAAATTCTAGCAATGTAACTTTTTTATAATAGTACTGTCGACTTACCAAATATTTATAATATTTTTTAGTGGTGTTCTTTATGTTTATTTTATAATATTAATTTTGTTAAATTTATAGTCTAATTTGTACTAAAAAAATAAATGAAATGAAATTGTATGTATAGATTAAAACTTCCGGAGTGTTATTGGCTATATTAGTGTTTCTCAACCGGGTTGCCACGACACTCTCACCGGGGTGCCACCAATTTGAAAAATTATTTCAACGCTAAATTGCTCAGAACTTCCTGTTTGTTATAGGCTAATGATAATAATAATAATAATAATTTTTGCTGACGTTTCGTGGACGTTTGGCGGGCGCGTCCGAGGTGCGTCACTTCGATAACCACGTGACAAGCAAAAAACGAGTCGAGTTTTATAATCGATAAATGCGGCAAAATGCCTTCATATTAAAACGAGTCGCGAAGCGACGAGTTTTGTCAACGTAGGGGGAGAAGCCCGGCGTAGGCCCCTAGTAACTTATATACTTTACAATAATAATAAGCTATATTTTATTATGATTAGTGTTGAAATTAACAGAAAATGCATATTTACATGTTATTTTTAGGTTTTCGTAGGTATAATCAAGAAATCCTTATTCCATCACATAAGTCTATTCGTTCGGGACAAATTGTGGCCAAGCGGCTGATTAGATTAGAGAACTGAACATAAGTAAGAGAAATATTGAGACTTCAAAAATATATCCCGCGAAAAATATAATTAAATATGTATTTATCGAAGAAAAAATCAAGTGAAAGTTTTTGATACATGGATTAACAATTACATTTTGTTATCAACAAATAATGGAATTATTATTTGACATAAACATCAATATCCAACAGCAGGGGTGTCGAACTGATTTGGGTCGCAGTCTATTTTACATACAAAATGATAAGCAGTGACGGAACTTTAAATATCCCGAAGGGTTTCTTGACATTTTTTTATAAACAGAAAAGCGGAAGAGAGTATATTTTACATTAAATATATTTTCCCCTAAATAAGCTCAAGTAATTTTGATTACCGCTTCAGGGGCCACAAAAAATGAGGTTGAGAGCCGTATGCGGCCCGCGTGTCCTCGAAATTTGATTCGGCCCTCCCCAAGACAAAATCCTGGCTGCGCCACTGCTACGTACACTTTCGCAAGAGACTGGTTTATCATTAAGAACTTGCCATACTATTGTCAAAAAAGATTTAAAGCTATTCGCATCTTGCTTTACAGGAGTATTGCCACTGGTTCCAACAAAATTTAATTAATAATGACAATTTGTTAAATTTAACGTTTTTTTCTGACGAGGTCTGGTTCACTCTTTCGGGGTTTATAAATTCGCAAAATATGAGGTTGTGAAGTGCTCAAAATCCTCATATTTTTCGCGAAATTCCCCTTGACCCGTTAAAAGTTGGTGTTTGGATTGCTGTGTCTCGAAGACGTAAAATCGGACCCATATTTTTCCATGAAACTGTTACTTTCAAAGATACCGGAATATTGTACGTGAATTTATTAATCAGCTTCATGAGGATGAGCTCCAGCAAGGTTACTTCCAACAGGATGGCATGACTGCCCACATCGCTCAAGAGACCATCAATTACCGTGAATTTTTTGACGATCGAATAATTAGTATACGTTCAAATCCAGAAGTTCCACCTAGATCACGAGATTTGACTATTTTAGATTACTTTATATTCCCTTATCTGAAAAATAATGTATACAAGACCCCTATTAACAATATCGAGGAACTACAAAACTGAATTACCGAGCAGTGTGCCAATATACCTAACTCCTCAAATTCTTATAAATGCTTTTAATAATATAAAAAGACGAGTAAATTTGTGTCTACAGGAAAACGGTGGTCATTTTGAACAGGTTCTTTAGTTTTTTATGTTTATTTTTCTGTATCTATGAAATCAAAAAAATTATAATTTCCAATTTTAATGATTACAAAGGCTGTGCCTAAACGTTAGTCAGTTTTTATATAGAGCTTACAGTAGACATTATTTTATTTTTCCATAGCCAACCCTTATGTAAATTCTTTTTGAACTCATGGTATATCCTGCTATGTAATTTAAGTAGGGGCTTCGTAAATTTGCGCGGTCCTATCTCAAAAAATCTCTAATAAATTCTAATTTGAAGTATATAGAATTGTGTTGCAAAGTGAATGATTGAAATCTGTGAATATTTCAAACGAAGTGATCGTCTGTTGTCGGTTTTGCAACGAACGTTTGACACACATCACAGCCTTTTAATGCATGGGAATTCTCAAGTTGATTCCAGTTAACGGAACTATTGCCTTGGGCTACGTTCCAAATTTCAGAATTATTTTTATGGTAGCTTAGTAGACGGTTATTCAAAATATAAAAGAATTTATTGTATAAAATCCAACCTAAAGAAGGGATGAGAACACTAAATAAAAACTTAATTTCGGGTTTGACGTGCAATACGAATAGTTGGTCCAAAAATTCACGGGATAGACGTCCAATATAAATGTTAGATTTATTGTAATTAATATTCAATGAAGGTTATTACTCCATCCGTCCGAAAATATGGTATACATTACTTAAATAGTTATGGGATTAACGAAAGTAATATTATCTTGACCTTTTTTTGTTTTTATTTCTAGATAAGTGGTTGCTAGGCAACTAATATATAAATGACGCGCAAATAGTTTTGTATATGTCAAAAGTTACTCACACAAAAAACCATGTATTTTAGACAAATTAAAGTGACACCCGCAAAATAGCGAATTTTGATCAAAATTGCGTTAAATTGTAAGGAAGAAGTTCCAAATCACAACCGCCAAATAGTCCAGATTTTAATCTGAATCTTGGCTTTTTCAATTCTATACAATCCTCAGGGCCGTCTTAAGAAATTCAGCGCCCGTAGGCTACTAAAAATAATGCGCCCCTCTTCGTAAGAAAATTCACAGAATAGCAAACGGGGAAATGTGTTAGGGCGAAATGTGAAGCCCTGTGGTTAGGGCGGCCCTGACAATCCTTACAACATCCAGCTTCACCGAATACAATCGACGAACTGATTGAATGCGTACAAAATGCATTTAATGCATTAAACATATAAACCCTGGATAATGTTTTTCTAACATTGCAAACTTGTTTAGAAACAACCATGTTAGCAAAAGGAGGGAATTCCTATAAGATTCCGCACATTAATAAGGCAAAACTTCATCGTAAGGGATGATTAGAAACAACATTATCATGTTCCATACAAGCTGTGGAGACAGCCACGTCCTTGTCAAATTAAAACCTTTTGTATTATTCTTTATTTTACTAGATATTTGTAACTATTTCATAAATAAAATATTTCTAACTAATTAAAATTGTAAATGTATATTATATTTTCGGACAAGAAAAAAATCAAAATGTATACTATAATATCTTATTATACAGGCAAAAATTACAGTTTTTATTTTCCTTTTTTTATTTAAATTTTAAATATGTAGCTCTATTTCAGCAGAACGCCTAAGGGCCCCCTAGTGCAAATTTTTCTCAACCAGGGGGCCGCGGCAGTCATACAAGATCAAAGCATGAAAATATATATTTTTTTATTATGCTCCGAGCTACAGATAACTGAAGTTATGGATACGAGAGTGTTTAAATCAAAATTTGAACACTTGTTGGAAGGCCCTTTGAACACTTGTAAATAAAAATACTTTATTTTCAAGTCATTATAGAGAATACAATGTTTCGTCAACCGAAAGATATTAATAAATCAGTAAAAGTTTCTTTTTAAAAGCTCTATCCAAAGATATCCAACATGACATAACATTTAAAACTAAAAGTTGTCCTTGATATCCTTCACTTCCGGTTTATTTGGGAAAATTTCAGTATTATTATTCAATTCTTTGGATAAACTTTAGTAATCAAAATTTTTCCCCAGCTTGTTAACACGTCGCCTTTTCTAGTACAATCGTGTCCCTCTATCTTGATATACACAATATATATCGTCCCCTGAATACTACAACTGGGTAACTCGAATGTTAGGTATTTTGAGCTATTTGCACCTACCTATCCAATTATTTATTATCTTTGTAGTGCTAAATCTAAATAAGTGCTGCTAAATGCAGTGATGCACTAAGGAAAATCGGGGCCCTAGGCAAGGTTCTCATTGCGGGCCTTACTAGTTAAAAAAATCATAAAATAATAGAAAAAATGTATAATAAAACCGTATTGCGGGCCCAAAAAAAAAAGGGCCCTAGGCAGTTGCCTAGTTTGCCTAGGCCAAAGTCTGCCCCTGGCTAAATGTCTTAAGTACAAAAACCCAGTAAAACAAACAAATAAGTCCATTGCTGTTTATTGCTCTTCAAAACTTAAAATTGATTTTCAGTTGTTGTAGTATTAAGTGGACGATATACAGGGGGCCGCAGACAATATGTACATAATTTCAGGGGTCCCATACCAGAAAAGGTTGAAAAACACTGCCCTAGACCATCGGGCCCCTATGCGACGGCATAACTTGCATAACCCTATTTACACCACTGTCAGCGCAAGCCCATAGGGGCCCCCCACGACACTAACGTTGCCGTGTTTTTGATATTCTTTCGTATTTGGGAGATATTTATGGTGGATCCTTTTTAAATGGATATCCCGTATATTTTATGTAATGGTCTATATTTTATGTATTTTATTTACTTAATTTAGAGGGCTAGTGGGTTTTTAAAAATATTTTTAACCCATTTATGCATTCGGTCGTTATCAATCTACTCGAAAAAATATTCTTTTTCTTATATATGTTTAGTCTAGGATTTTTTTTTTATTACACACTGTAAGCATACCTCTTATCGACTTAGAACAATGATAGCTGGTCATTATATTTCTAGTGCTCGTGCAGTGCAATTGTAATACAAGATTTCTTCAATTTGTCATTGCTTCTTTGAATTGATGGTAAGTATATTATTTTCTTTTTAATTTTGGAAAAACTGTCATAATGCAACAAAAAAATATTATACTTTTTCTAATATTATGTTTTTTTTAACAAAATTAAAAATATTTTAAGTAAAAAGTAAATAAAACAAAATTATATATATAATAAATAAATGTATGCCTTTAATTTTGTTATTAATTACATCTCCATTTTAGCCCATTGGGTTAAAAGTTCCCAGTTCATATTTTGGTAACTATACTCTGTTCAAAATCAAGAAGTAGTAATCATCCAAAGTTCACGTGTTAATTTTGTCGCAACTCTCGCAACAGGGTAGCGACTTCAATCTTCCACGTGATTTTATTACTATTTCTGCATTTCGAACAGGGTATATTGACTGCAATTTTTTTTAAATAATTTTTTCTGTATATTTGTAAATTTTTGAAGATATAAATGAGTTAATACGTCTCTGCAAAAATTCGTATTGCGCAGGCGCTAAACGGCGCACATGTGCAAACTATTATGATACTACGCATAAGGGTTGGTGACATTTAAATTTTGTTGTTAATGTCTAACAACTCGGAATATAATAACTGACATTCACCAGTATAATATACAATAATATCTAAAGACAACCATCAAAAATTAAATCTTAAGTAATTCAATTCATAATGGTGAAATGTTGGGAAGAAACCAGTATGTATATTATTGTTTACTTTTATTTGTAACTTGTAATATGAAACTACATTATCTTATCTTAATGTTTTCAGCTGAAACCTACCAGAAAGAAATCCAATTTCAAGTCAGAGACTCGATAATAGACCCAGAGAGTATTGTTTATAAGAAAAGCAAATCAACATTACGAAAAACTTATAACAATAATACAGTAACGGAGGACTTTAAATGGTCTGCAAAAGTGAAGTTATTTGATTCTGGTGAATCTGGTCCGAGAGAATTAAATTATAATCATTCGTCGGTTTTAAATAGTGAAATTCCAGAGGAGAATGAAACAGATGAAAGATTAATAAATCGAACAGAACTTCATAGAAAACCAGGTATGACCAAAGATTGTTTAAAGTGAATTACTAACTGTTCATAAATTTTATGAACTACGGCAGAGTTCGAAGAATTCCTATTATACCTTAAAACCGCTGCAGAATTAGTATCATTTTTGTCGTAATTAGTCTTAAATGATTACTTAATTCGTATTCGATTGGGCAAGGTAATCGCACTGAGAGTGCACTGCATGCACTTTTTCTTGCTCTGGCTAAAGAGTCATAGCAGCGTCGAGCAATATGGTATGATATTGCTAGTATGTTTATTAGAACTAATTGAATCTTTATAAAGTAGTGATGTATCTTTTTGTATAATAAATCAAATTAGGAAATAAAAAGACATAACAAAAAAGTAACATTTTGCGGATATAAATATACAGAAAACAAATATATTATTGCAATCACAAAAATAAAATAATAAAAATTATTCATAAAGTATTATCCTGCACTGTTTATGCAAGGAAGTCACTGTATTTTTAAATAATTAATAATAACAATAATAAAAACGTATTCGCTTGGGAGTTGCTCTGGCGCGCTCGCTAGTAAAACTCGGATAGAGCATGACGTCATTTGCTCGCTCACTGAGCAATTCTAGAGTGGTCCAATCGAATATGCCATTAGATTGTGTAAAACAAGTCTATTGCTAAGAAATTTTTTCACGTAATTAAAAATTCTGATTAATAAATGATTAAGACCTTTGCAACTGCTATTTAATATTCCTCTATTATCTTTTTATCATACATTTTGTCCTTATTTTGGAAAGACGACAACTGATATTAATTATTGTGTTTGTTATAGATAATAACAGGTGTAGAACTAGGAACACAAAGAAAAAGTTAGAGGCAATGGAGGAGATAATGCCAAGTGTTCCGCATGATGAGTTCTTGAGCAAACGTGTGAAACAGAAGAGAGAATCTGCGAGGCGTGCCGCAGAAAAAAGGAACTCGTCTAAGCTCCTCGCTGGACAGAAGGATAAACCTGCGACAAAGCAAAGTCAGTCAAGTCAGGAAGAGTCTACTACGCCCTCTAATTTACCGAGAAAAAGAGGTATGTATTTATTTGTTCGACTATGTCAGTTTATTCTAATTTACGATGTTTTAATTTAAATAAAGTAGTTAATATTCTGTATTTGTACCTTTGCGGTTTTAAAATAAACATGCTTATATAACCTGTTTCGTTGGTTTAAGCGGAACTATACTCTGTTCATAATCAATAAGTAGTAATCATGCAATGTTCACGTGATAATTTTGTCAAACTCTTGTTGTTCGTTGGCTGTTAAGCCGTTAATTTTATGCAACATCCAATATGGTAGCGACTTCAATCTTTCACGTGATTTTATTACTATTTCTGAATTTCAAACAGGGTATAGATTTTCAATTTTCAAGCCTCCTTTTTTTGCCGGCGCCTCTAGGCAGCTGCCACTAGATATAAGTTAATATGATTTATTAGAGAAAAAAAAAATGTTTTATTTTTATAGAAGCCAGCACTGCTGTTCGATCTAAAAAATCACCATTGAAGACAGTTCCAGAGCCACGTCCTAGTAGTTCAAAGGATAATCTTCCTGCAACACGTTCTGGTGGACGTAGTACACCTGCATCAAAACCTAACGAGTCTTCCTCCAAATCTGTGAGCCCTCGTAAGCAAACCAAACGTCCTGCGACTAGAGGCTCACGATCAGCTAGATTACCCCGAAGACGTCCGATTGCATCATCCAAATTACATGTTTTTGTACAACGGTACAAAGCAAGCCGTCGTAAGAATCATACATCAGATTGTGGCGAGGTTTGTATAATTTTTTATCAAATTAAACAGCGTGATCCAAGAAATTTGATACAAATGGATACCTTTTTTATTATCAATTTTACGAATAAAAGTTACTCTTCAAAAAAATTCCTTATGGAATCCAGAATTATTGATGGATTAAACCAGGCGCGCACACATGTCGGGGCTCAGGGGCTTGCACCCCCTCCCATGCACTCAAAAAATTAATTTTTAATGGACACGTTTTTCTTGTAATTGAACGTGAGCACACCCAGGAAAAAATGTTGGATTCAGAACACCCCTTAAAAAATTTTTTTGGCTTTAAAGTGCGAGCCTGGATTGTACACGTGTAAAAAATATTTACATTTAAAAAACTAATATAGTTCTTATTTATTGTTACATATTATTATTAAATGTCACATAAAAAAATGACTATAATGTAAACAAAAGGAAATAAAACAATAAAATATATTTAATTGTCGACAATAAAACTAAAATAAATTATTTTTTAAAATAAAAACATATAAGATTAATAATTTAATTAAACATATATATTTTTACACGGAGATATTTTTTAAAAATAATTCATCATTGCAATTTCTTCATAAAATTCTTTATAAAAATTACCAAAATTGTTCTTCCTCTTTTTTTTCATTCGGGTTGAATTTTGGCTTCACTCACAAACAATAAAATAAGTCTTCCATCTTGATTTGTTAATTGTCAGCTAGAACTCGATATACGCCGCAGTTTCGTTGCTAGGAGAACCGGCGTAAAATGAACCTAACTTATTCGCGACTGCAAATAACAGTGAGACATCTGGTGGTGACTGGCTAAATTAAACAGAAGCGTATATTTGGATAATATTTGTAGCGTGTTGTGCTGCAGTTTATGTGAATTAAAAAGTATTTTAAAATATAGTGACTTAAATACAGTGCTTTTTTGCCGAAATATTGTCCGAACAGATAAATATTAAGAAAAAACTTCTGACATATACGCTTCTCGGCCGCCATCAGCTGTTGTACGCAGCGCCGCCAACGTTAGTTTCAGTCGCGAATAGTGAGGGTATAGGGTTAGGTTCCAGGTAAATAAACAATAGTCATAAAGGGTATCTATAACGCTATTTTATTTGACTTAGTACTCGTTGACTCGCACTTAGCGTTTACTTCTGTAGTTTGCTGAGCAGATTGTTTGATTTTATCTGCATTTTTCATAATGGTAGTAACAGTTGGAGCCCGACACCAGTGATGGTAAAAGGGCTCAACGATTAAGTAAGTAAGTAAGTAAGTAACAGTTGAAGGCCGTAAATTCATTATCCTGCAGACATCGGGACGTTTTCCCCAACTTCCATCGTCTTCTGAAGGGAGTTAGAAATTCTAGCCCTTTTAGGTCTATCTTGAGTTAACATTACCTTTCTCCTCTTCTCAGATATAGTATTTGTTTTACTGTACCCTTTTGTATACGCATCTGCAAAAAAAAACACCTATTTTATAGAAACAAATAAACTAATTTAGTTACGAATAACTAAACTAGATATTCGCTAGATGTGTAGGACACTTATACGCGGTGATACTGGAGCGCCGTCCAGTCCAGTTGTCACGGTACTTTCCCAATCAGATCGGGGAATCCCTGGCGTAATTAATTCAGCGCAGGCTTAAAAGTTAATCGCTGTATATCGAGTTCTACCTGTATTTTGTGCAGTAGTAATTTTTCATCAACATATAGCTCTACAAGTTTTGTATTAGTAAGTTTCACAGGTTTTAAAATACGGAACAGACATAATAAAATCGCAGACGTTCCGGCTGTATTATATAATTACCTTGTATATTATCCGTTCTGAACACGATATTGCTGAATTAAAATAATGCGTATCATTATTTTCTATTAATTATTTAATTCATATCGATTTTTCTTTGTAATGGATACACAAATAAGTACATATTATCAAAATGTGCGGGGGATTAAAACAAAACTTATTAATGTATACAATGAGTTATCTCAGTGTAATAACGAAATAATATTTTTTACTGAAACGTGGCTTAATGATTCTGTGCTTGACGGTGAGATATGTGACTTAAATAAATATTTATTATTTCGTCGTGACCGTAATATGCCTAACATGAGTCAAGGTGAAGATGTTTTAATACTGGTTTCTAAAAAGTTTCACACTAAAGTTGAACATTCTTGGAGCTCTTCTGCTGAAGACTTATGGGTAACTCTGCATACACAAAAAAATCAAAGAATTCATCTCTGCTGTGTCTACATACCTCCGGTTTCTGATAAAAATATTTATGTAAGTCATTTTAACAAATTATCTGAACTCTCAACTAAGTTTGCGAATGACGATTTTCTTATTATCGGAGATTATAATTTGCCGGAAATAGATTGGATTGCGAAAGACAATTTTTATTTTCCCAGGTCTCAAAACAGATTTGACACTCATACTGAATTGTCAAATATGTTATCTTACTGTAATTTACTTCAATTTAACGGTGTTAA
Organism: Liopterus haemorrhoidalis; assembly: GCA_963971575.1. Taxonomy (NCBI): domain Eukaryota; kingdom Metazoa; phylum Arthropoda; class Insecta; order Coleoptera; family Dytiscidae; genus Liopterus; species Liopterus haemorrhoidalis. Next base: position 19,786,478 of record OZ020614.1, on the reverse strand, counting down.
GAATAAATTAAACAAAATATTGGATTTGGTTTTAAGCTCATTTGATCTAAATATTAGTTCATGTCAGTTTCCAGTTAGTAAGATTGATACGCATCATCCTCCACTTGAAATAAGTTTTTCTCTTAATCATTATAAGAATTTACCATGTCTTGATAAATGTCTTGATAACCCAACTTATAATTTTTATCAATGTGATTATGAAACCCTTATATACAAATTGTCTTCTGTTCGATGGGATGAAATATTAAATAACTCAAATATTAATGAAAATGTAAATCATTTTTACAAAATTCTACATATGTAATTTGCTTGATACATATGCTCCTAAAAGAGTACATGTAACCAACAAATATCCAAAATGGTATTCTTCGTCTTTAATAAAAATTATCAAAGAAAAAAACAAATTTCATAGAAAATGGAAATGTTATGGCAACATTGATGATTATAATTAATTTTCCTAATTGCGTAAAAGAGTTAAAATTTTGAACAGATTTTGACTTTAAAAAGCATATTCATTTCATTTAGTCCAGAATAAAGTCTGATGTAAAACATTTTTGGAATTATACTAAAACTTTAAAGAAAAATAACAACATACCTAATGTTATGTATCACGAAAATAAACAAGCTGCAAATGGTTCTGATATATGTGATCTATTTGCGTGTCATTTTGAATCTGTGTATACTTCTTCTCTTATTAATCCATCAAATAACCTACTTAGTGATAGGAATGTCAACTTTGGGCTCTATTAGTTTAACGCAAGACGAAATTCTCACCAAATTAACCTCTTTAGATACAAAGAAAGGTTGAGGTCCAGATGGAATACATCCTTTGTTCATAAGGAATTGTGCCTATTACCTTGTTCTTCCTCTTTTTATAATTTTCAACAAATCTTTAAATTCTGGTATCGTTCCTGATTTTTGGAAAAAACCATATGTTACATCGATTTTTAAATCAGGCGATAAAAGTAACGTTTCAAATTATAGACCTATTTCTATATTACCAATATTTGCGAAAATATTTGAATCTTTAGTAGTAGATAAAATCAAAAATCAATTAATAATTCCTCAACAGAACGGATTTTGCTCTGGTAAATCAGTATTAAACAACTTAATCCCTTTTACTGAATTTGTTAGCAGTAATATGGATCTCAAGAAACAAATTGATACAATTTACACGGACTTTTGCAAAGCATTTGATAAAGTTAACCATCACATTCTTTTACTCAAATTGAGACACTATGGAATACATGGGTCGTTACTGCGCTGGATTGAAAGTTATATTCGTAACAGATCGAAATTTGTTGTGTGCAATGGTTACATATCTCGAGGAATTTTAGTGCCTTCGAGAGTACCCCAGGGCTCTCATTTGGGACCTATTTTATTTAACTTATATATAAATTCTATTTCGTCTTCCTTCAAATATTGTAATTTCTTACTATTTGCTGACGATTTAAAATTCTATAAAACTGTTGAAACTCTCATCAACTGCTACAAAATCCAAGATGACCTGATTAGATTGAACAAATGGTGTGTAGAAAATGATATGTTTCTAAATTTAAATAAATGCTTTGTTGTCAACTATGCAAGAAAAAGGAGTATAATTAATTTTAACTATAATTTAATTGGCGTTAATCTATAAATAAAAAACACTGTACAGGATCTTGGAGTTACTTTTGACTCCAAGTTACTTTTTAATAATCATATCGACACCATTACTAGCAAGGCTTACAAACTTTTAGGATTTGTTATAAGAATTAGTAAACCTTTTCACAGCAAAGAATCATTAACTACACTTTGTACCTCAATTGTCAAATCACAACTGGAGTATTGTTCAATAATATGGAATCCAATGTATGCCAAAAATATAAACTTACTGGAATCTATACAGAGAAAATTCACTTTTGTAGTATGCAATAGGCTTAATATTGTAAATTCAGATTATTTAAAAACATTACAATTATTAAAATTATGTCCACTTGAACAGAGACGAATGAATGCTGATATGATATTCCTATATAAGGTGTTCAGTAACTTGATTGATTCACAAATTTTTATACATAATTTTAATCTATTAGCTCCCCTTAAAACAACTAGATCTAAACAACTGTTTCAGTTAACTAAATTTAATTCTTTTAGCTATAAAAACTCTCCCTTAAACAGACTCATGTCAACTTACAATAATAATTGTATTCATTTAGATATATTTAACTTGCCTTTACAAAAATTTAAACTTTGTCTTCGAATGTAATAAATTAATTTAAACTTGTTCTTGTATATCGATATTAAATTATGTATTTTTTTTTTTTTTTTTTTGTTATACAGTATCTATGTAAACTATTTTTGTAATCTGTGGAAGCCAGTCATTGGTTTTTACTGTTGGCTTTCCTTAATGAAAAAAAATATATATATATATATATATATATATATATATATATAATAATAATAATAATAATAAAATAAATAAATATTGTTTACAGGTCTTGGTTGTGAGCTCTCCTAACGAGAGAATGGGTAGAGACGATACTTCAAGCTCTGAGGATCTTCAGAAACCAAAAAGAAAACGCCGTAGATACGACAAGGCTCGTTACAACTCGTGTACATCTAGTAGCTCCTCTTCAGATGAAGATTATTGTCCAACTTCTAAACGCCCGAAAAAAAGATAAGTCAATTTATTAGACAAAACTGTTTTAGTTTATATATCTTGATACACTTCTCCCATTTCTTTCTTTCAATATAATTTGTTTTTAAATAGGGTATATGAGAAGCAGTGTTATGTTTCAGAACAATCATATAGTATACTAGAAAATGGTAATGTTTACAAAATATGATTTCACTGGTAAATAATTTAGAATATTTAAAAAATATATATATATATATATTACGAATTTATAAACTTTGTGTTACAATTAACTAATCATATTTATTCTCCACCAGATGAAACCAATTTATTATTTTTTTAAAATAACTTAATGTAAGTTAAACTGAAGCTATTTTTTTTAGGTTCAGGTTCAATATGTTAATTTCGTTTTGGTTTCAGTTTCAATAACATTTTGTTACAACAACCTAATTTTTTCAGGTTTGGGTTCAATAATTCAAGTACAAAATTATACTTCAATATTATTTATTTAATAATCACAGAAAACACGTTACTTTTTAAATTCTTTCTGCCAACATGAAACATGAAATAACCTGAGAAAGCTCGGTTCTCGTGACGATTTAGAAAAACGAATCTTCCGTTTAATTGCGCTTAAACCAATGAAATAGACTTTATCTAACATATTAAATAAAATATAAATAACAAAAGTTAATGACCATATAATAAATTTAAGCTTTGATTTTTTTTTGTCTTCGTTAAAATATAAAGTATACAACGATTTCTTGAACCTACATACATTGGTTAGTAATAAAAGGTTCATGTTTTGGTTCATTGACCTTGAAACATAATGGTTTGATTCAGGTTCATGAAGAAGACAGTTTTTTTCGGGTTTTCATTTCGGGTTCGGGTTCAGCTTCAAGTCTCTGGTAAAACTTTTTTTTCCTTTTTTCTATTTTAAAATTATAGTCACTATCATTTTAAACTATAATCTACTATTTCCCTATACAAGTTTAATTTTTTATAATTTGTAAAATATGTTTTGTCAGCACTGAAAGAATAATTCGGCTGTGCAGACTTTGTAATAAGAAAAGTGATATTTTATAGAATTCAGGTATCAAAGTCGATCAGTGCTGAAAATGTATTTTTACAAAGGTATCAATGTATGTAGACTAAAACATTATATATTAACTCGTAAGTATTACGGCGTTTAACACCTGGATGTAGGTATTCACTAGGTCTGAGTTTTATTTTCAAATATGTATACCAGTTTGTCAAATTTTAAATCTGATTGTTTTCAAAATGTCAAATGTTAAGTGGGTTTTATGCAGTTCAATTTATTGAGCAATAAACCACTTTAACTTCAATTTATTGGTGTGTGTAAAGTGTACAAAATTCTACTTGTTCATTTTTAAAATAAATTAAATAAATAAAAATAAATCCGTAGTTATAGGCCGTTCATTTTCGAAACAACACAATTAATCATCAATCAAATCGTAGGGAACTTCAGCTATTTTACCAGTGGCGGTCCGAAACACAAACTAGGTACCAAACAAAAAGCTGACTAATAAAATAACAAGTCATACACCACGCCACTGCTTTGCGTGCGCGCAGACGCAGTAAGCTCTCAGTCAGAAACTCGTTTCTGCGCAATGTGTTGTCGATAATGTACGGCCTATAGAATAAAGTATGTCGGGTTTATTGTCAAAGCTCTCTGTCAGGCCTATTCTGTATCTTTTGCAGTTAAAAAGATTTGGTTAAAAATTATTGTTAAAAAGTTTTATTCTGTATCTCAGGTTATAACCCAAGCGTTAAGTTCTAACTTTTTAACATGGTTAAATGTATGTTGTGAAATTATCCTCAAGTGAACGTATTTTGCTGGTGTAAGTGTGGTTTTAATGTAAACAAGGGCTATGGTTGAATTGTGAATCAACAACGTTCAAATATAATACATCTATATTGCGGAAATGTATAATATTTATATACAGGATGTAATAACGAAACTGACCACCGCCAAAATTAAATTATTTTAGTTACAATAAAATAATATAGAACAAAGTTATAGGAGACCAAAGGGGACATCTGTTTAAAGAAGAAAATATTTTTTAAACCAGTGATTCTCGTTACAGTACTAAGTTATATTTTTTTCAAATGGGATTATACATATTTTTTTACCTATTCAATAGCGTATTTTTTTTCTGAATTCAACCATGTGTTAGTTTAATATCTTTACATAAAAAGTATAGAAAAAAATGCGATTGAAATTTAAATAATTTTTAATATTAATGTGCAGTAAGCTATGGAATCCAACCCGCATCCTAGAGATAGCATATCTACCCGCATCTGTAGGATGCGGGTTCGATTCCCGGTGATGTTGTATTTTTGATATCAAATTTTCATTATCTTTAAATATTTACTTGCAATATATCGAGAAATCTTTTGGTTCTTCTCGGATTTTCAAAAAAACATTTGTAAAACAAGATATTCCGTAGAAGTTTCAGACAAATGAAAATATTTTAAAATGTTTCTTCAGGTAAATTAAAAGGGTCACTCATATCACGCAGTTGCCTTTGTTTAGTTCGAACTGATCTAAAAAGCATTTGCATATATTTTTTATTCACCTTTATTAATTTTTCACTTATAAACCTCTTTTTGTTCATTTTTTTTTAGTAATAATTGGTTTAATATAAACCGACTTGTCATAATTCATTCTAAAAATGTTTTCTTTTTGGCCATTTGATATTTAGAGGTTAGAATTACAGCTGGTTAAAAAGTTACCATGTATTTGGAGTTAAATTCCAAATATAACCTACTGAGTTAACCACATCTAGGTTAAAATTTTAACGCCATAGAATGATAGAATAACAAAATATTGTAAAGCGTGGTTAAAATTTTAACTTTATTAAAAAATAAAAAATAAACTTGCTATACTTAATTATAAAAATGTTTTTTTTTTTCTGGAAATTTGACGTTTATAGATTATAATTACGGCTGGTTAAAATTTTAACGCCATAGAAGTATAGAATATTGTAAAGCGTGGTTAAAATTGTTTTAATTTCGACTTTGAGGATAATTATTAACTTTTTAAGATACAGAATAGACCCGATGATGTGTTAAATAGTTATGTTTAGTTCAGTATAAAACCAAAACTTAAAACTAGGAAATATTTTGATGAGTTACATTTTATTATAAAATTAAATATATATATTTAGACACTGAGAAATTCATTATTTATGGAAGATCTTTATAGATCCGTTTATGATTTACTTTTTTATACTTCTGAACACATTCGAATAAAATAAGACCTGACCTATGTTGAATACAATTTGAATGAAATGTAATTGGAATACATTAGTAACGAATATGATTGAAAGTTTGTACTAAGAGTACAAATAGACTTATGCAAAGACTATATAATGATATAAGGTATTTTTGAAGAGAGACTTTTACTAATAATTAGTGTTTAAACTTCATAACTAACATTTAAGTTCAAAATCATTTATCGTTACTAATTGATAGTAATTTTGTAGTTTTAGATAGACTAACCATACTTATAATTATCATTAACTTTAGTTAAGAGTTAAGAAATGCCAAATTAATTTTATTTGTTTACTAACTATAACTTTTCTGTCAAGTGATACATATATACAAAAAGCCTTTGGAGGCTCTATTTTTCAGCAATTTCAAGAATCATTGTAAATGAATTTTCTCAGTTTTACTAGTCATTTGTAGTTCGTAGCTATTTGTAGATACAAATTAAAAAAATTCCAATATCTAAAATTTAATTTTTATAAAAATCAATTAAAAGTACGCTTATATTTTTGAAAACTACAATTAGCTAATATAAAATGTAATTTAAGTAACAGATATTGTAGATATAAGAGTGTCCTTCAATAGTATTACATTATATTCAAGATATCTTCGGAGTGATTATAAGATTTGTTTTAATTCAGAACACCGTCATTATGCGTTTACGTTTAGTCAGATAGATTAATCCCAGCGATCAAAGTGCTCCCGATGCGTTCGTTAAGTCGGATCGTACATAAAGTGCGTTTGGCATAAACTAATCTACACATTCTGCATAATGTACACAAGAAACGTACGTAAGGTTTCTGTGTGCTCTGTGCCGCACGAAGATCGTTCGGCAAATATCGTGCAATGCAGTTTGTGCTGCACGTCCCAAGTTTAAAACGTGTGGCAATTTATGCAATAGTGTTTTTCGCGGTAAAAATAGAAATTATTTTTTCTACAAAACAAAATGAGTGAAAACAATCAAGATATCATTGTTTTGCCTGCAGTATTTGCAACATAAATAGTATAGACATCATGATCATTAATTCCTTTTCTAACTCTAAATGAACTGGTTCTTGTCCTTTTAGTTTAAAAGCGTGCATTTTTTGAAAAAAAAAATAAATAAAAAAAAATCTGGATACAAGCGGAAATGTACTTTAAATTGATTTGTAATCAGGTTTGGGACAGTACTCTCTTCATATTCAAACACTTTTGCCAAATTATTTTCTTGTTCTTCATCTGAATTGTTTTCCTCATCAATTTTTTTTTTTTATATATTAACGGTATCCCAAACACAAGTAGCAGGAAACAGACTTCATGTAATTAAACACATAATTCATTTGTTTACAAAAAAGATTAGGTAAGAACAGTGTTTCTCAACCAATAGTCCGCGGACTACTGATGGTCCTTAGCAAAATTTTAGTGGTCCGCGAAAGGCTTATAAATTATTTTTTTAAAGATTTTTTGTTCATTTTCTGTGATTTTTGTTCATTTTTCAGTGATTTTTTTTATTACTGAGATATTATACTACATATACAATAAATTTATTTAATAGTACATTTACTTTTCGTGGTCCGCGGTAGAAAATTAAATATTTTACTGGTCCGTGGCACTTTTTCGGTTAAGAAACGCTGGGTTAGAATAACGAGAATAACTGCACAATTTTAACAAAACGTTCGTCTGACTTTCTTGCAGTGTACACAATGGTCACGTGACAAAATGATTATTACTATTATTGGTAGTAAACTCATATTATAGGTAAACGCGGTAGTAGTGGCAATCAACGATAGACATTTTAGAGTTTCATGTTTGGGAATTAAATATTTTCAAACATGTATTTGCAGATTTATGCATACTATCGAAGGACACTCTACAGTTCAAATAATAGAACTATAAATTTTCATTTACAATTTAAAGTATACATGTACTATATAATTTAAATAACTAACAAATTATTTGTTTAAAATTTCAAAGTCATTATTGACTTTTAATATATATTTCTCCATGGAGACGCTTATTAGGTTTAAAAATATACCAAACCTACTAGTTATTAGGAATTAACCCTTTTAATATGCAAAATGTCTCTCAGTATTATTTCAAAATCTTATTCAATTATCTATCAGGCCCTAAATATTTAATTTAATTTCATATACGATTAATAAGATTTAAAATTCTTGTTCTCAGTAAGGAAGATTTGTTTTTATTATTTTTAATCTTCTACGTTTTTTATATTATAGCCTAGGGCTGTACCGATATGCAAATTAGTCTATTACGGATTACTTATTAATCGGCCGATACCGATTAATCATTCGCCGATTATTTATAATGCACAGTGGATATCGTTTATAAAGATGTTGAAGAGACCAAACACTATAAATACAATGTTGAAAAATATGTACATTTTATTTATGTTAGAAAAGAGTACATTTACATGAGTGCAAGAAGCGTAAACAACCAAAACAATATTCAAATGTTACAAAACATAAAAAAAAAACAATCCAGCTTATTTTACAAACAACTTAACACATAATTTTACATACGTATGTATGTGTATATACATATTTTAATTTTAACAAAAAGATCTGTCATTTTGGTTTTTGTGATTTTTGGTTTTCTAAAAATTTTTTTCATTCATTTTTTTCAAATGTAGAAATGCAAAATCTGTTTTAGCCTCTTTTAAATTTTGATCAAACGTGAAAAAATGCTGAATTGTTTCAACTGCTGAAAATGAATTTTTTTTATGGATATATACTCATGGTATTTAATAGGTGTCTGGAACTCGGTTGTTTCTTCCATTTCCACTTCGTCGTTGTTTATTTCTGACACCAAATTTGGATCCGACCCAGCTAAAATTTCATCTTCCGTCATATGCTCCTTCGTTTTAAGTTCTTCATCAATATTTGAGAAATTTACATTAATGCTTTTTGTTTCGCCATATCGATGTCGATGACGTACCTTCAACTCGTAGTTAACCACTGAATGAATATGTTTATCTGTCGCGTTTCGCCTTACCTTTTCATAACTCGGTAATTCCCCTAGCTAATTCGGTACTTCTCAGGCGTTAGGCAGTGGTGATATGTCGTTATAAAAGATAATTTGACCCAAATTTCAGCCTATTCAAGCCATTTTTCGTCGTTATATTAATTTTATCGTAATAGTCGATGTCGTTATAAGCGATAAGTCTTAGGTATAAAAAGTTATGTTTCTGGCCTAGGGTTGCCAACTTTCTTACAGAGCTGGGCCGGAGATATTCTGGGAGGGGTGCTCATAGATTTTTGTTGGAAAACCTGGATGCGTTTTTTTTTCTCTTTGGTAATTTGTACCTCTTAAGTTTGTTTGTATTTTGTAAATTTGTATCCCCCTCCCCGAACCAATTGATTGAAAAATATTATTATCATCAGGAGCATGCGCAGAGTGAATTTTAGCATTTTTAGTTTGACCCCTTCAAGCCTGCAGGCGCCACTTACACGTGTTTCTCTTTTCCCCTGTCCATTGAAACACCCCTGGATCACACATAACATTCGAGAACGAAAACAAACGAATCGGGTCGAGAGCGCTCCCGCGAACATCGCGCTCACGTAAAGCACGTTTAATTGCATGCCTTAGCATTGCACGGTGCATTTTTTTGAAACTCACACTTTTATAAGAAGTTTGCAGCGCAATATACGTTTTTATATCCAAAATATTATTTTAAATATTTTATTATATGGGCCGGAGCTCGGAGAAATGTTAGTTGGGTCGGAGTACGGGAAATGTTAGTTGGGCCGGAATCTCCGGCCCAAAAGGACACGGTTGGCAACCCTACTCTGGCCGGGATTTCGAAATTTCATCGCAGAAACCGATATGTCGTTATAAACGATATCCACTGTATATGGAATCTGCCGGCTAGCTTTTTTTTTTTTTTTTAGTTAAAAAATCTCATTTTGTATTTTACATTTTTATGTTTTATGAAAAACTAACATTTCAGGACTATTTTTGGTTATGAAATGTGTTACTTTTAGGCGTAAAAATGACAGATGTAAACACAAAAAATTATTATACACCATAATTTAAATACAGTTTTTATTTGTTATAAATGTTTAATCAACATTCGTCATCTGTGTAATAATGGATCAGGGCCGGATCTAGAGTGTGGCGAGTGAGGCATTCGCTTCAGGCGCAAAAATCATTCCGGCACCCATTTTTTGGGCATAATTTCGATCCGTCATCCTTTTTTATTTGGTTATGACCAAGATTGGGGGCGCAATACTGGTTCTTTGCCTCAGACGCAGAAAACCCTTTGTCCAGCTCTGTAAAGTATCTATTATTCTGTTATAAATGTTGCAATATTATTTTGTACTTTAAAATGTTTATAATACTAAAATTCAGAATACTTCTTTAATTATATGTTAAATCGGCCTAATTTGCATTATTTATTTTAAATTAAAAAAGGTTAATATCCTATTTAGTATGTTTTCTGATTGTAAAGGCGACATTAAATATTAAATGTACGAGTTAAAATGGGAGAATCTCTCATAAAAATACTCTTTAGTTTGATAGCTATATTTTTTTGAATTTGTTGTATTGATGTATAATTTAAATGTTTAATCTAATTTACTCCCACGTCTAGCTCTTTCAATAAATTTATAAATATTTTTCTCGTATTAATGTCGCTATTAAAAACAATGTTCTGTTATATATGTGTTTAAATGTAAGAAAACCGTTCAGTATTTTTTTTTTTTCAATTATTTATAATGTTATGTTTGTTTAATTTTATTATTTCAGAGAAATTTAGAAATCGAACCATTTAAATTGCAGTTAACACTACAGATATACAGGATAATATACAGAATGTCAGAATTTAAATACAAATGTAATGTTATATAATTTCAAGGAACGAATTTAGTTCCGTTATGTTGATTTTTCAGTTCAATAAATTTTTTTCAATTATTTTTCTTTTTTATTTTAGTGTTTTTATACCATGAGTTCTAAAAGAAATTACATAAGGGTTGGCTATGAAAACATAAAATAATGTCTACTTCAAGCTTTATACAACAATATAAACTTTTGACGACAACAACAACAGTGTTGACAGTTAATTAATTCTAAAACTTGCTATTGACACTACTTTTATTTTCCATAGCTCACCCTTATGTAATTTGTTTTAGAACTAATGGTATTTCAGCCCTATAAAAATATAATATTTGTAAAAAACATAGATCTGTAATAGCTCTTTATGCACCAAGGGTGTTACGAAGATGATTACGTCCGGAGAGCGACGTAATACAGCCCGAGGGATGGATGTCGCTCGATGGGCGTACTCATCCAGTAACGCCAATGGTGCATACAAGATTTTATTTTTCACTTCACATAAAATAAAAAGTAAAAATTAACAGATATACCTATCTGGTAGCCTATGACAATAAACAGTTTATAGACAAAAAACAAATGATTTTGTTTAATCATTTAATTGTCAGAATTAATTTTACAATCACAAAGAATATGCAAGAATTGCCCGAATATATCGAGAAAAATGCACAAAAAGCAACAGAAAGTTACCACTTAAATCTAAACAGAAATATGAAGAAAAAAAAAATACGAAATCTTTAGACTATGGCAATAAAAAGATAAGGTACCGGCTGTAAATGATACTAATATTGGTTGAGGGCGTAATGAGAAGGCGTTATGGATTCATAATGCTTCAGTTGTTATGCATACGTTTAAATATCTCCTAGGCATTATGACCAAATAACAGCGAAGTGAAAAATAAAATTTTTTAATAGGAAAAGTTCGGTACATTTAAATTAAAAACTTCATTTTCATAATTGTGCAATGTGCTCGGTTTTACATAAAAAACATCCAAAAAATATCCAAAAACAAACTCTGTATGTTTTTTCTCAAAGAAGCTCAAGACTGTCCAAACATCAAACTAAAAATGTTTAATGGTAACTGTTCCGTCGCTTGGAATGTGCATAAGTGGTTCACTGAATTTCCTTGTGGTCGTACGAGCACGAATTAACTGAAGAGATCAATAAAATTCATGATATCGAGTTGGACGACTCCTAAGTGACGATACGCAAGATATCCTGCATGAACATTTGGGCATGAAAAAGCTATCGGCAAGATGGGTGCCGCGTCTGCTTACAGTGGATCAAAAACAGAATCGTGTGACCTTTACGAAGCAATGTTTGGATATGTACAAGCGCAATACAAGCAAGTTTTGCGGCGTTTCATGCCATGCGTTTTATGTCGATGAAACATGAATCCATCACTACACACCAGAAATGGAAGAACAGTCAAACAGTGGATTTCTCCTGGCGTGGGTGCTCCAAAGAAGGCAAAAAGGGTTCCCTCTGCCGGAAAGGTCCTCGCTAAGCTAAGGTCCTAGATAAGCTTTTCTGTATCCGCATCCTCAGCTTTTGTAAATAATAAATCCGCATCCACAAAAATACCCGCACAACAGGTTTTGCTGTTAGTTTGGAAAGAACTAACATGTTTCGACTGATTAGGTAATCGCTGCTCTAAAACACTACTGAAAATTTTTGGATTTACCAGTTTATATATTACTAACATAGCCTAAGGGACGCCAAAAGTTTTGGGTCCTAGATGCGCTAATAACTTATTTAAATCTAGAGAGAGTCAACAATTTTGTGGGGCCTAAGTGTCCTTTTTCGTAGGGAGCAGGTGGCATCAAGTATCATATTAGTCTCAACTAACATCTCACGTCAGTTTTACCTTTTACAAGGTGAGGAAGCAGTAATGCAACGTGGCTAAATTTTTTTTAAATTTGAATTTAAAAAAAAAAGTAACTTGATAGAAGGTGCTTCATATTTTTGTGACCTAGTAATTCTCTTACGCCATTTCGCGCATGCGTTAGGTAATGCAATTTTTCAAATAGCAACGTGTAATTTTTCCAATTTTTTTATTCAGCAAGACTTTTTACTTCGGGTAGTATAAAAAATTGGCAGGTTACATAATAAAATTTTCGAGAAATTATGTAATTAGGTCAATTTTGGTATTTAAATAAAACTTACTAATCAGTTTTATTTAAAAAAACGTTTATTAGATTTAAAAGACAGAATTAGAGCAGAGGCAGGAAGAATTACATCGAAAGTGTACCAGGCAACTTTTGCCCAAAACATTATATTCTATATTCGATAATAAAAAGAAAGTCAAGTTGATTGTCTCAACTCAATCTCGATCATGGACAACTGCCTTAATAACAATAACATACCTACATTAAAAATATTATTCCAAGTTTTATAAATTGTTGGAAAAAATGAATATTTTCATTGAATATAAGTATGTGTATTTTGTGAATAGTTAATAATATTAAGAAAATATAGAATGAGATAGAATGCTACAAAATATCACAAATGCTACAAGACAACCGAGGACTGCGTAGTCAGAACTTAATTGCATGTTTCTCCGAAACTAACCGAAGATTTAATGTTCACGCGGATATTGCGGATATGAAATTTTATCCGCATCCGCAGAAAAGTTGCGCTCTAGTCATAACCACGATTTTCTGGGATTCGCAAGACATAATCTTCATCAACAATCTGGAAAAGGGAAAAACGATCACAGGACAATATTATGCTGCTTTATTGGATGGATTACACGCTGCACTGATGAAAGAGCGGTCCTATTTTGCGAAGAAAAAAGTTCTGTTCTGCAATGGCAATGCATCAGGTCACTCGTCCGCAAATTACAACGGTCAAATCGGTCGAATTGTGGTACGAACTGCTTCCTCATCCACTCTATTCTCCAGATTTGCCCCCCTGCGACTTCTTCTTTTCTTTCCAAACATAAAGATATGGGTCGCTGGAAAAAGATCGAACGAGAAGATCATCGTTGAAACACAAGTCTATTTTGCAGAATTCAAGATTAGACGTACTTTTTGGAAGGCTTAAAGAAGTTTGAATATCGCTGGAAAAAATGTATCGAGCTAAAAGGTGACCATAAATATGTATTACTTAGGTACCAAGGTGCTAAGAACCTCAGTAGTTGAGGCACCTGTAAAATATTTTCAATAAAAAAAAGTGAGCATGTTGAAAAATAAAACGCATTTTGGTAAAAAAATATATTTGACTGACTTATCGAACACCCGTAGTACTTAAATTTTTAAAAGTTGTCCATTAAAGACCACATGAAATAATAATTAACGTACTGATGTGTTTCTATTTCACTCAATCTGGTTTTGTTAAAGAATTACAAATGCGTAGTTTGTCTATCAGCTTTATTCATTGTTTAAGTATAGCTACGAAAAATGTGTCTTTGTGTTCCTTTTATTTGAATTAAGCATGTTGTTTTTTTTTATTTATTTTTTTTTATTGCATTTGTGAAGTATAAATTAAGTTATCAAAGTAAGAAAATGCTTCACATCAAAACTACAAGTCAATATTTATTATTTAAAATTCTTATTTTATACAGTATAATTTAGTCATTATTTGTGTGGAACAATGTTATTTTGCAGGTTAATTTTGAACAATTTACGTTAATAATCGTTATTATGGCAGGCAACATAGCAATAAGTCTATTTGCCATTTATAAATAGTAAATGAACAGTATGTTGTTCATATTTTATCCATTATTGTTTTTCATGTTCATCTGTCACAGTGGCGTAGCGTGGGTTTCAGCCGCCCGGGGCGGATGCCAATTTCGCCGCCTCCTTATTTAGGTATTTAAATCTAAAAGGCTCAAAAATTTACAGAATTTGCCGCCCCAAAAAAGAGCCGCCGCCACCGCCTCCGCTATGCTACACCACTGAGATTACATACAATTTTTCGAGTTTCGAGAATGTTCAATAATTTAACAATCACAACACGCACTTAAAGAAAATAATGAATTGTAGCAAGTTAATTTGTCCATGTGAATTGGACGACTGATGTTGCAGGTGTTATTAGACAATATTGAACTCTATTCTTTCTATGAAAGAATCGATTCTCGCTGAATATTCGTTGTGAACAATCCGAGTACAAAATAAAACGCGGGGAATTACCGCAAGGTAACCATGTCAGACATATATGTCTGACATGGCGCATGTAGAACTTCTTAGTGTCAGACACATATGGCCGACGTGGCGATTAACGTGTTAAAGAAAGGCTATTCCCCGGTTCCGTCACATTTAAATAATAAAAAATTCTGTGCTCATTTTAATCGGTCCGAATTGTACGTGCGACGAAAATATTAAAAGAAATGGTTAAAATTTTTAGTTCAGATTACAAGATATTATTTATTGAGGATTTTTGCCGCCCCAAAAAAATGCCGCCCGGGGCGGACCGCACCCCCCGCCCCCACGTCGCTACGCCACTGATCTGTCAAAAAAACGAAAAAATTTGCAATTAATAATGTGGCTGTAATGGTTCCAATTTGAAGCAAAATAATTCACCATTATGTATTCTGCAACAAAATATTAATGATTACCCGAAGACCACTCACTTGTATGCGCGCCTGTTTGGACTTAAGAATAAAAACGAGCACATTGCATTTACACTTTTTGAAAATTTTGTAAAAAGATATTTTAAAATTTATGATATACATATTTTTTTAAAACAAAAAATCAGTCTAAGAAATATTGTTCATATTTTTGATAAAAAAATTTATTTTCTACTATTTTAGAAAATTCAGACTCCATTAAAAAGCTAGAAAATAATTAGAAACAATTACAATTTAAACAAGTTATGAATCATTTAAAAAAACCTAAATGTCAATATGTAAAAATTTTATTTTTATTTTTTTTTGCATTCGTATGTAATATGTTTTTTCAAATAATATAATTATTTAATAAATGTGAATTGTGTCGATTTTCTAACAAAATTTGTGAAATTATTATTCTTAATGGCGACTGAAAATTAAATAGTTCTTAAAAATATTATAAAAGTTGGAAAATCGACCAAATATTGCGTATAATAAGCAGGGCCGCCCCTAAGCGGGGGCAAGTGGGGCATCCGCCCCAGGCCCCGCGCCTGTATGGGCCCCGCGCTTGGACCGTCAAGTAATAAAATAATAAAATACCTACATTAAAAATATTATTCCAAGTTTTATAAATTGTTGGAAAAAATTTATATTTTCATTGAATATAAGTATGTGTATTTTGTGAATAGTTAATAATATTAAAGAAAATATATAGATGGGGCCCCGCATATCCAGTTTTGGGGCACCGCAATTCCAGTTTTGCCCAGGCCCCGCAAATGCTAGGGGCAACCCTGATAAAAAGACTTACGACAATATATCGATAGCTTCTTTGCAGGATAACAATAATTGAACGGAAGATAGTAAACTTTTTATATTATTTCTTCTATGCAACTATTTATAGTCTATCTTTGATGTCCAAAGTATATATGCATACTATTTTATTGTAATGATTCTCTATCAATAAATGTGTAAATTTTGTTTATTATTTACTTACAAACTTAAATTTTTTACGTTTTAACCAAGGCATATTTCTTTTAGGTTGGTACTTTATTTTGTTTGTTTGAACTTGTTAAGTTTTCCAGGGCTTTTTTGGTCCAGCCGTTGACCGCTAGAAAGGGTATAGACATGGGATCAAATCCTGACTATGCCAAATAGTTTTATGCAAAATATTTATACAAATTACAGGTTCTGCTTAGCCGCTCGCAACCGGCTATAAACTGTAGGTGCCTTTCTGGGTACGCTAAAAAATGGACGTAATAATGGTCAGTATTACGTCCTAAACAGTGGCGGCTCGTGACAATATTGAGTGTTAGGGCCAATCCCCTACTCTCCCCCATTTTACGCAAAGTTTTGAATCAGCTCAGTTTGCAGTAATTTATTACCAAGTAAAAAACACCGACACAAATTTTAAAGTAGACAAATTGAGAAGTCATTTAAAAATGCATTAAGTACTTATCGTGGGTACTTATCTACCTAAATATGGATACTTAAATTAAATAGAAGTGACTTACCAAAACCTCAGGTAGCAGATTGTCTTGTAAATCAAATACAATTTATGATTATGTTTAAAACATACCTGTTTTTGTCAACTCTTTCGTTGTGTTCTACTACTGCGTTTCTGTAGGCTGAGTTCAACTGGGTTAAAATATTTGATTTGCTAAGCATAGAAAAACTAAAAACATTGTTCATATGTACCTTTGATTACTCATGCATTTTAATTTTTTCCCAGATGTGTACTAAATCCGAAATACCGTTCTGGTCCATGTAAAAAACAGCTTGTTTTTCGTGGCATCCGCAATTCAAATTGTTCTTTAAGTAAATGTTTCTATTAAATATTCTTGTCCGCGTTTTAGAAGCAGAGACAGAAACATTCTGAGTTTTTGAAATGTCCAAATCTGGTAGCGGTCTTCCCATTTGTTTTATTTCGAGATTTTCCTTGAGGGAATACTAAGCAAATGTTTTTTCAAAAGATTACTGATACTGTTCATTTCTAATAGTAACATAAAACTTCATCCCACTTCTTGCAGAATCTGCTTTCCGTTAATCTAATTAATATATATTGGCTTTGTTTACACTTACCTTACATTTGTTCTTCATTCATTTTTTATTCTCCTTTATAATTAATGTTAAATAACATAAACAATAAATAATTAATGCAATAATGTGATACAGCACGATGCTATAGATCAGTGTTTCTCAACAGGTGGTCCGCGGACCACCAGTGGTCCCCAGAAAAATTTTAGTGGTCCGCGAAAGTTTTTATATATGTTTTTTGCAGTTTTATTTTTTATGCACATTTTTTATGTAAATAATTTATATTTTATTTATTTTCTGTAAACTTTCTGTTTTTCTACAAATAAAAAAAAATGTATTTAGTAGCATATTAAATATATTTGTTTTCTTGCAAAAAATGAACCAGCAATTATTATTAGTGGTCCGCGTTAGAAAATTATATATTATACTGGTCCGCGGTGCGTTTTTGGTTGAGAAACACTGCTATAGATCACTTCACATGTGGCGTATTCAACAAGAGTTTGACAACTGTCAGTGTTGCCAGAATGCAATAGTGGTGTAACCCACATACACCACTATTGCTTTGAAAAAAATTGAGAAATGATGAAAGTAAACACAATGTATCGATGCCATCTATTAAAAAAATTTAATAATGTTAGTTACATCATTTCTATTTTGAAGATATTACTAAGACGGTACTGTTTTACTAAAAAAAGCGATTATGAAAATTTGAGGGTTATACCACTCTTGCACTCATGGCCTAATTTATCGGTATTTTTAAAGAAAATAAAAGCTTTAGAATGATTAATTTATGATGGTGTTGCCATAATTTTGCATAGCTCATTGGCTCTTCATGAGGAGCCGCCACTAGACCATATTACTCCTGAATGTACATAGATTGAAAATATGGTCATGAAACTTGGAAACAGGAGACCTAGGCTCACTTCGAACTGCCAATGGTGATGATGATTTGTTGCTTTATTTTTAATTCTTTGTTAATGTGTTTAACCATCATTTATATATATGTGTCACAGATTTCACATAATAGGTAAGTAGAAGAATGCTAATAATTATTATGTTTTGTCGACCATAGTTAGTGCGTTGTTTTAATGAGACAGACATATAAACACATTAGCTATCTCACTTTACATAACCTAAAAAATACTCTCGCACATATTTCAGCAAATTTCGGAAATCGTGAAACGAAAAAGAATTGTTGTAGTTGCGGCTATAATTTTGTTATTAAAATTTAGTAACAAATCACGATCTCGCTGATGGCTGGTTCGTAAAAATTCACAAATGCTATTATTCCAACGTAATTATTATTATTACTACAATAAGAGCTGAAGCCAAATGGCTTGTTAAACTCAAAATATATATAAAACAAAATACAAAGTATACAGTGTAAAGTATAAATATTACAGAGACAAACAAACAAAAAAGAAAAACAAAATATAAACATTGCAGAGTGAAAATATATTAGGTACTATAAAGTTTTTATTCGAATATTGGCGAAATCTTGGCCTTGAAAGAATTTATAGCCGGAGCCGAAATAGTATCTTCAGAGAGAGAGTTCTATAATTCAAAGACACGGTTGGACAGTAAGTTTTCCCTATTTTGCTTCTTGTAGATCTCGTGTTTTAGTTTCAGTCTGTGTCCACGCGTTGCGCTGTTGAGACTGAGTAAATATAGTGTGGAAATATCTGTTGAGAATTTGCCAATGGTGATGCGATACATCTGGATAAGGTCTCCACGAGATCTGCGCTGGGTAAGGGTCGGCAAGTTCAAAACTTCAAGGCTTTCTTCATAGCGAAGATGTTGAAGTTCTGAAGGCATACGCGTAGCTCGTTGTTGAACTCCTTCAAGAAGATGTACGTCATGCTGCAAATACGGCGACCAAACAACAAAAGCATATTCCAAGTGTGAGCGAATATATGTGGTACTGATTTTACGAAAAAGAACAGGAGAAAATTTGGAGAAGGATTAGCTTTCTTCACTATTTTTGTAATGTGCGGAGACCACTCAAGATTACTGTTTACAGTAACACCCAGATCAATAACTTCGTTGACTTGCTGTATCACTGCGTTGCCAACAAAGTATGATAACCGTGGATTGTCCTTTCCTATATGAAGTCTGCAGAATTTGGTTGTGTTCAGAGGTAGGAGCCAGTCTTCACACCAGGCAACGATTTCGTTAAGGTCTTGTTGAATTGAAGAATGCCTGTTGATTTCTCCATATATCTTAAGGTCGTCGGCGTACATTTGGTGATTGCTTTGTAAATTGGTGGTTAAATCAGCAACGTAAATTAAAAATAGAATCGAACCAATTACTATTCCTTGGGGGACAGGAAGTGACGTTGAAAGTTCAGATTCTACTCTAACTCTGAACGTACTGTTATTCAAAAACGCCCTGATCCAGCTAAGTAGGCTACCGCTTATGCCAATTGGCATAAGCGGTTTATAAGAGTTTAAGAAAAAGTCTATTATGTGGAACCTTATCAAACGCCTTGGAGAAGTCTAAGTATATTATGTCTGTTGGGATTGAAATGTCAAGTTGTTTTGACCAGTAGTTTGTAGCAAGTAATAAATTGGAGACAACAGATTTACCAGGTATAAAACCATGTTGAGTTTCAGGAACAATCTTGTGACGCAAAAGAAATGGCATAAGCTGGTCAACTATAATGCGCTCGAGTATCTTGGCTGGAATTGATGTAAGACTAACTGGACGATAATTTTCCGCCTGCAATTTGTTACCCTTCTTAAATATCGGAATAACAGTTGATGTTAGTCAATCTTTAGGAATTAAGCATGAGTCGAATGAGTTCTTCATAATTATGACGAGGACTTTAGCAATTTCTTCGCTACATTGTTTCAATGTCAACGGATGGATGCAATCTGGTCCTGGCGCTGAGGAGGTAGATATTGCGTTGAGCTTTTCTAGAACTATTTCCTTGTTTATAACGACGTGTTGGAGTTCTTCATAAAATCTTTGCATTAATTTGCGGTTTAAATTTGAATTTTCTGTTGTAAAGTTGGACGCAAATTTATTAGCAAAAATATCAGCCACTTCGTCGTAGTCGGTACAGGGAACATTGTTGTTGTTCAGGATCATGGGGATAGAAGAAGCGTTCGAAAATTTGTTTCTAGTGTATGCGTAGAAAGATTTTTGTCCTCTTGAAAGTATTTTAATTTCATATACTTCTTTAGCTTTCCTTGCCAACGAACTCACAACGCTAGAAAGTCTTCTGTGAGCCAGGAAATGTTCATCGTAACCATAGCGCTTGAAACGTCTCCAAACATTGTTCTTCCTGTTGAACAGGCAAATGATGTCTTCAGTAATCCAGGGATTACGGCCACACCTCTTTTTACGAGAGATAGGTGTATTTTGCAGCACACATTTGTCTAAAGTATCAGTAAAAGAATTCCATTGTTCATCAATGTTTTGATTGACAAGAAGAGAAGACCAATTAATGCTAGATAAATCTGAACGTATAGCGTCGAAATTTGCTTTCCATATGTTCGGTTTCGGAGAATATTTATTTGAAATAACAACCACTTGGATGGTTGTTAATAAGCAAACGTGGTCAGAGATGCCAGTTGGTGGTAAATAGTCAACAGACGATAATTAGTTAGATAAAATATAGATGTCACAACATTCGTTACGTATTAATTTTCAGAGCTGTAATGCTTTCGTTAAACGTTAAAACTATCTACGATATAGTCTATAGTCGACTAATTTAAGAGCTGTGAATGAAGCTTTACAGGAAATTATAGAATAAGTGGGGTTTTATCAAAATTAAATCAACAAATAATGTTTTAGTATAATTCCTTTATTAATATTTGGTGTATAAAACCAAGCTTTGGGAAGTTACGTATATTGAGCCTATAAGTTAGACCTACAATTAGGTTTTGAGCTATTATATAGTGTACATAGATATAAAAAACATTTGAGCAAGTTAAAACAAATTATGTGACCTAGCAAACAAAATAATTCTATATAAATATTATATTAAGTTCAAAATCAAATTTTATTTGTATATATAGAGAGAATATTATATTAATCAAAAACAATAGAATTTTTATCTGTTAGATTCATAAATAATGTCTTTTAAGAAATTAAAGATTTAAAATAAAAAATTAACACAGGTGAACAAACAATTATACAGCGGGCTTATATCAAAAGTGCGCTGCTGATGATTCTTATCGCAAAACTAATGAACTATCAGACTAATAACTGAAAAACAAATAAATACTTCAGAAAACAGAATCAATTATATAATATCCCAGTGAAATAAATCATTTTTCTTAACACATTGTCGGGTCTATTCTGTATATTTTCTGGTTAAACAGATTTGGTTCAAAATGATGGTTAAAGAGTAACCTTTTAACTAGGCGTTAAAATTTTCATCTTGTTTCTTAGTCTGTATCTCAGGTTAACTTTTTAACCTTATGGTTAAAAGTATGTTGTGAAAATATCTACATGGAAACATATTTTGCTGGTGTAAGTGTGGATTTAACAACGTTCAAATACAATAAATTTATATTGCGGAAATGTACAATATTTATATATAAATAAAGATGGCTGCAGAAAGAAAATAATATAAAAACCATAACATGCAAATGTATCAATATTTTTTCTTTCTTTTCTTTCTTCTATATTAAGATATTTTTATTTGTAGGTTATATTTACCTTATTTTTAAACAAACGGGTAAATCTAAATTTATAAATGTATCACAATTTTAATGGTTTTAAATATTTACTTGCAATATATCGGGTTCTTCTCGAATTTTCAAAAAACAACATTGGTAAAACGAGATATTCCGTAGAAGCTTTAGACCAATGAAAATATTTTAAAATATTTCTTCAGGTAAATTAAAAGGGTCACTCATATCACGCAGTTGCCTTTGTTTAATTCGAACTGATCTCCTAAAAAGCATTTGTATATGTTTTTTATTCAGCTATATTAATTTTTCAGTTATTAACCTCTTTTTGTTCAATTTGTTCTAATAATAATTGGTTTAAAATAAACAGACTTGCTATGCTTAATTATAAAAATGTTTTTTTTTTCTGGAAATTTGACGTTTAGAGGTTAGAATTACGGCTGGTTAAAATTTTAACGCTATAGAATTATAGAATATTGTAAAGCGTGGTTAAAATTTTTTTAACTTCGACCTTGATGATAATTTTTAACTTTTTAATATACAGAATAGACCCGATGATGTGTTAAATAGTTATGTTTAGCTCAGTATAAAACCAAAACTTAAAACTAGAAAATATCTTAATGAGTTACATTTTATTATAAAATTAAATATATATATTTAAACATTGAGAAATTCATTATTTATGGAAGATCTTTATATTTGTAAATATAGCTGCCCTTTATTATATTTCTTTCTTACTATAAACTTTGGCACAATTTTTGGGGAACTGTTTATATACCCAGCATACCGCCAGTTTAAATTTTACGAACATTATATGATTATTATGATAAAATATTGCCTTAAAATATAAATTGCTAGACAGTATTTTTCCCACATATTTTACGATATGTTTAGAGTTATTGAAATTCTAGCCAAACACATACATTTTCCGTAGAACAAAATGGAATGTACAGAAACACTAGGCCTTTGATTTTAGCCAATAGGAAAGGATATCTTTGGTATAACTCGATGAATAGACCATATTAGTAACTACGTCTCAAAATGGGCTTCCGTGCTGCCGTCTAGCCGTTGGTTTCCTTTTATTTATTTATTTATTTATTGACATAAACCATAATTGCTGACTAAAACATTGTTTTAGTCAGCAATACAA
This sequence comes from Liopterus haemorrhoidalis, assembly GCA_963971575.1. Taxonomy (NCBI): domain Eukaryota; kingdom Metazoa; phylum Arthropoda; class Insecta; order Coleoptera; family Dytiscidae; genus Liopterus; species Liopterus haemorrhoidalis. The sequence continues at coordinate 19,763,374 of OZ020614.1, read as the reverse complement.
TACAAAATACAAATACATGTTAATATGGAGCAAAATAAAAGGCAATAATTATTAGGGTAGTACAATAATATATGGATATAAATAAATTTAAAATTTAACATTCAGAAATTCATCAGTCGAGTAAAATGGGTTTCTAATTAAAAATTCTTTTATAGTTTTCTTGAAATCTACAAAACGCAGGACTTGATATTTGAATCATTGCGTGATTTAGTTAAACGTAAAAAGTTTCGATATATATGGTTTTTATTTCTAGTAGCATGAGAGTGCATTCTGTCGCCCGTTGGCCATACATTTCTATTTTTATAGGCATACAATACACACTGATAAATATAGAGGGAAGGTAATGTCATTATTTCTAATTCTTTAAATGCATTCTGACAATCAGCTCTATAGTTAATTCTTGCTAAACTTCGAATAGCATGTCGTTGAAGGGAACAATTCTATTATCTGAAGCAGAATGTCCCCAAGCTAGAAGGGCATAAGAAATGTGTGATTGAAATAGGGCATAATATGATATTAACATTATTTCTTTTCAGACAGTATTAACCAGATTGCGAAAAAGAAATATAGTTTTGCATATTTTTGGCAAGAATCTCTACGTGCTGATCCCACTTAAGTGCAGGGTCAACATAAACACCCAAAAAAGCAACAGAAGAATGGATTTGAAAAATTATATTTTTTACAACTAATTAAAAGGTTTTGAGTTTTCGAATTATTGAGGGATAATTCGTTCGAAAGAAACCAGTCATTTGCTTTTTCAATGATTATATTATTTTCATTTATTAAATTTAATGATAGTGAGTGAGAGATTATAGTGTTATCATCTGCATATAAAATAGAATAATTTTCAATGCAATTTGAGAAATCGTTAACGTAGATTAGAAATAGAAGTGGTCCTAAAATGGATCCTTTTTTTATTAAAAATAACAAATTGTTTCCGATTGCTTAGATATGATTTGATAAGTGAACAGCTACATGGATCAAAGCTATATACCAGGGGTCGGCAGACTATGGCTCGAGAGCCGCATACGGCTCTTTGTGGACATTCGTGTGGCTCTTCAAATTAAGTTGATAAGGAATAAAATTTAGAAAATATTCAAAAAGTCATGTATTAAAACAAAATTATGGCTCTTTAAAATGTTTCTAGATGCCGTAAAGGCTGAATTTGGCTCTTTAGCCCCTGAAGTTTGCCGACCTTTGTTATATACTTTTAGTTTTTCTATTAGTATGCTATGCCAGCTTCAAGACTTTCTGTAACTTTATTTATATATGATAAAATAGCATCAACAGTAGATCTCTGAGAGCGAAATCCGAATTGAGATTTTTTTGAAGAGTAAATTTGTTGCAAAATATGCCATTATTTGGTTAAAAAGTACCTTTATTTGAACCTTAAAAGTACCTTAAAAAGTACATTTTACTTGAATTAAGCAGGTTGGTTTTTTAAAATTGTATTTTAGAAGTATAAATTAAGTTTTGAAAGTAAGAAACTGCTTCACATCAAATCTACAAGTCAATATTTATTTCTTAAAATTCTTATTTTATATATTATAATTTAATATGTCATTATTTTTGCAGAACAATATCGGTTATTTTGAAAAATTTACGTTAATAATTGTTATTATGGCAAGTAACATAGTAATAAGTCTGTTTGCCATTTCTAAATAGTTTGAAGGAACAATATGTTGTTCTTATATTATGCATAGGGGAAACTTCCTAAGCGCCTGACATCTGGTGGCAAATTGCGGAAGATACGAGAATGACAGTTTTATTTTATTTAATGGAGAAATACGTGTGTTTTTGTTGTCTGTGTTTTATTTTTGTGAAAAAAAAAGACTGAAAAAAACCACTTACTCCACCCAAAATTTGCCTAAATCATCAGTTGATATATTAAAAGGCTCTTCCACTTTTTCAGGCAGAGATTTTATTTTTTACTAATATATTTACCATATTTTTGTTGATTATATATTGACAGACAGTCAAAAAGAATTAAAAATACAATGAAAAACTAAAAATTACGTATATTATTATATCATCAATTAGTATATCTTGTAAATCGTAGATAACCTTAAAAAAAAAAAAACAAAAAAGCTTGGAAAAAACAGGAAAAATACAACTCATGTTCATTTTCACAATGTAAACAAATACACAAGTGACAGTTTAATGTCACTTTCGAGTATTCCAGCTTTTCCGCATATGGCCCTGCGATCTTAAAAAGTCTCCTCTATTTTTGTTCATTTTCATCTGTCAAAAATTTGCAATTAAGAACGTGGTTGTAATGGTTCCAATTTGGAGCAAACCAATACACCATTATGCATTCTGAAACAAAATATTAATGTTTACTTAGTTTTAATTAAATATATACTAAAGATATTTCGATTTTCATATTATTTAAAAACGTAACCTATAAATATATCTTCGAATCCTTATTTAAATGTTTATAAAAACATTATTCTATAATATAAAGTATCTGAACTGAATATATTAGTGTATACTTATCAAAGATATATATTTTTTGCTCCAAAATCGAAAATATTCATAAAATTAAGGTAACAAAAGTAATGACACATGTATTTTAAATCTGCAAAAACTTCCAAAGGAAACTGTTGCCAGATGGCAGCACATGTATGTGACGTCACACTAATATGGTCTATTCAGGAAATAACTAGAATATTGCTTTAAATCTGACATCTTCAACGAACAAGAAATACATGAATAGTTAAAAACAACGTACAATTTAACTGACAACGTTTCGGTTTCTGACGACAAGTAGGCCGTCTTTAGATGGGCCTGTCAAGTGTTAAAATCAGGGATGGAGAATCGACAGAAAAATTACCGACTCTCAACTCCGGAATCGGTATTTTAGAAAACCGTCTCTGACTCCGACTCCCGACTCCTTTCAATCGTAAATTTTTAAGTCTATTCCAAATGTTTAGGCGGAACTAAATGGAATTTTTATTTACTTAAGTTATCACGAGTTCACTTTTTAACGATCAAAGTGAGCTTTTGTTAAACAAAGTGATACAAAGCCTCATTCAGTCCTTAAAAGTTAGTATATTTCGATATCTAATTCGGCTTAAACCAAAGAAACAGACTATACTTACATTAAATATCTTGGGTTGGGGTGAGCTGTTTTTATAAAATGTTATTTATGTACATTTCATCTTGACTATTGAGTCATTTTTATTACAATTTTTCGAATATATTAGTTTAAAAAAAAATTGTTTTGTATTTCAATACGTTATTTTTCATAATATGTCACTTTTTTCTTTTGACATTTAGATTTTAGCTGCCAACATGAAATATGAAATAATCACAAAGCACGTTACAACTTAAAAATAAAAATCCAGTTTAGTTTAAACATAATAAACAAAGTATACAGAAAAAGAAAAATTAGATATGATTATAAACAATTTTTTTTATCCTACATCATTAATCTGTTAATACTAATAATATTAATTAAATTTTTAACTAAAAATCATGAAGGAAACTATGTAAAATCGGTATTGAATATTTTTAATTTTATTTTCGTTCATGAACAGAGAACAAAATGTAGTTCCTGTTTCCGTGCTTTAAACAATTCTGGTAGTATGGTATTTTGCTTTCATTTCGGATTGTTCTCATCCTTGATAAAAATTTAATCAAAGAGTCGGGAGTCGATAACTTTTCCGACTCCCGACTCCCCATCCCTGCTTAACATACTATTTTTATAAACTGTAACACTAAACACATCGTAAATAATACTATAGTACAATACAGGTAAGTTACCAATTTTTTATCCTAGATACGTTAAGCGTAACCAACAGACACGTTGTACGATACGGTATATGGATGTATTCAATGTATACAAAGTATTTTTGGGAACTGTTTAAGCATTGCTAACTTTTTATCATAAGATTTACGAAGAAGATTAAATTAAGAAAGATTGAGTGTCACTATGAAACTAAGAATATTAAGTTGGAAAAACAATTTAACATCACATAAATGAGTTATTTAAAAAGATTTTTGGGCGAACATATCAAATACAGTTTTTTTTTTTTTTTTATCATGTAATACTAGGTTTCGGTCTAGGCCGATTTAGGTAATTACTTTTCAAACCGCTAGATGCTAACGCCATCTGTGTACCATTTCTTAAGTTACACGGAATCATAGTAGTTGTGAATAGGGAAAAATTGCTAAGCGATATGACATCTGGTGGGATTTTAGGAACTACAGAAATTGACATTCTATCGCGCTTTTTTTATAAAAAATGTTTGCATAAAAATATAATTGCATAAAAACAAGTATTAATATTGTAGCAAAATTACAAAAACCACCAGTAAACATTAAAATTCACGTTGTTTATATGTAACGAATGTCTATATTGAAGGTTCCAAGTATGCCACAATAGCGCTGCGATCTTAAAATACTTCCCCTATAACCTAAATTGACTGTAAATTGTTTACATTTTTAACTATTGAAATTGCTCTAATTTAAAAAAGAATACTCAATAAAATAAATATCTATGAAACACTGGTATTATAATCTGTTTTTCTTGTGATTTACTGGTTTTTAATCAATTCTTAGTAACTTTTTTCTACTTCTGTTAAAAAAACTGTACTATATTTCACTTGTTTTGGTGCAATGCCTGTTTATGGTGAATGTTAAAAAAAGTAAAAAAGAGTGAAAAAAGTGCCATTACGTGTCATTTATTCACTCGTCATAAGAACAATACAAAATAATGGGCTTTACACAAATACTCCCACGGCTACAAGCAAGCCCGTCATGGATATCATATACACTTTAGCATTCAATGTTTTGAAGCACCACGTGGAGACGAAAGAAATATTTGCCACTGAGAGTATAGCAAGCCTAATTTACATTTATTTTTTGCAATTCTTGTCAACAAACTATTGAAGTAATAATAATTCGTCTTATAGCAGTCAACTTCGTCTCTGGAGGTGTTGTTGGCTTCACAACAAGGCGTATGCTCTCAGTCTGTGTTATATGACTTCATTGTAATCGGTACAGTCCGAAGAAAAATCAGAGAGTGTTTTGAAAACAATTCAAATCAATTTGCAATCATCTTAAATATTGCGAAATATATAAATATGGAATTACAAGAAGATTCAGATATTGAAGTATGTACTTCAGAAGATATATTCGCAACGCAATGCAGAGCAAAACGTGCCTCAAAAATCTAACGATGTTTATTTAAAAGAATATAACTTGTTCATGGAAAGGCGTAATCAAAAGAAAATAAATTCCTAAACAGAACGAGTAATATTAGCTTATTTCGAGGAAAAATCAAGAAATTTTAAAACATCCACATTTATGGTTTACTTACTCGAAATTGAAAGCCACATTAATAATGAATAATAATGTAGATATTAGTAAATATTCCAAACTTATAGCTATCTTAAACGACAATCAGTTGGGTATAATGCAAAAAAAAAAAATCCCAAATATATTCTAGTGAAGAAATAAATAAGTTTAATATTACTATTATGATAGAAAGTTTATAAATTTGTTATTTTTTAAAATTGTTACAAAATAAAATTCCAAAAAAAATAGTCCCATTAAAAAACTTTTTATTTATTTTTTTTAATAACTCAATATTAACTCCATTTAATTTAACTTTCTTAGTTTCAGAGTAGAATAATCCACTTTGTCTAATTTGACCGCCTTCGTAACCTCGTAAACTTTGTAATCACATGTGATGTACAAGACGGACAAAGGGTGAAGAAACTTCATCCGCGACTGAAGCTAATAATTAATTTGTAGATTTTATATTTTACGTTTAAACAATAGTTTATATTACTTCTTAAGTTAATTCTTAATGTTGCCGTCAGGACGTTATGCTATTTTTATTAATGCAAGAAAAAACCTGCCTATCACCAAAAACTTAAATTTACATTAACCGTGCTAACTGTTTACGTCTACTATTTATTATATTATATATTTAAAGGCAGTATTTATGAATCTTTTGTCAGTATTAAATATTTTTTTTTGTATTATAGAAAATATACACAGCATTATCTTTGGAATATCATTGCAAAAGTATTGTTATGCCATAAAATTGCTTTTAGGCATGCAATATATGTAAGCCATTTTATATAACGGGTATCAGTAGATGCTCCCTCCTTTTCTTAGGGACTCTTCTACCAATGTGTAATATTACTTGTCCGAGCCGGATTTGTTTAAACATGGTTATAGCTTCCTGGTGTGATGCTCCATGTAGAGGCTTTCCATTTACTGCCAAAATTTCGTCACCTAGAAAAAAATATAATGAAAAAATATTTTCGACTGTTTCATTCCAATACCTATACCCAGTTCAAAATGCTGAAATAGTAATAAAATCACGTGAAAGATTGAAGTCGCTACTCTATTAGCTGTCAAGATTATTATAGTATAAGGTTGTCTCGTAACTTGTAGTGGTGGGGGTAAATAGAGAGGCTACGCGTCATCCATATGCTAACGGGACATCAGTCTTTATTTATCGTATATGCGTGAAGTTTGATTTTTGAATATAAAAATATCGTTTAATTTGTTTATTTTCTACTTGTTTTAATTTCTTTTTTCTTCGAAAGGAATGTTTCTTCGTCCTAAATAAATTTTCTTACATTCATTTTTGATGTGAAGAGAATAAGTGAAATATTTCAATATTTTAGTTTTAGGGTGTCCCCCCGTAGCTACCCTAATATTCATTAAATTGAAAAAATGCATAGAACAAATAAGATTTGTTTTCTTATAAACAATTTTTATTGTATAGTTTTTTTCTGTTAAAATAGTTCTGTTTATAAAGGAAATATTTTAAGTTTTTTAGTACCAGTTTTAACCCCGAAACACCCCCTAAGAAAGAAAATTTTGAGATACCATGCTTATATTTGAATCCTGGTTCTACTCTATTGTACCAAATTTCGTTAAAATACGTCCAGCCGTTTTTAAAAACAGATATAACCTCCAATTTTATTAATTACTATATTATTATAGCAATTTGTTTTTCTATTTTTATTTAAATATACCAAAAATTATATTTGTATTCGATTTTATTGTTATTTATTAACAATAATACAAATACACATCACTTTAAATTTTATATAAATCAGTATAAAATTTCCTTAGGTTTTTATTTATAATTTATTCAGTAGAACTGTCTTGAAATAAATATCTATTAAGAAAATTGTCAATAAAAATATTTAAAAACGTGCAACATCTATATTAATTCTGTATGCTAGTTTGAAGTACGCATACATGTAACGTATTCCCTCTCACGCTCTGATTTGTCAGAAGTTACGTGACAACCTTTACTTTAATAATCTTGATTGGCTGTCACATAAATGTAAGTGCTCAACAGCCAACGAACGACGAGAGTTCCACAAAATTATCACGTGAAAATTGCATGATTACTACTTCTTGATTTCGAACAGAGTATACTTAACTAAAATTGTATTAGGTAGTTAATCGGAAAGGCGTTATGTTAACGCATTCATTTTTTACCACCAACAAACCTCTTATAACGTCACTCATGTGTCTATAAGGTAGAAATTGTAGCCAAATTGCTGAACATTAGGGTTACCAAATGTCTCTCGTGACAGAGTAGGATATTTCAACTAAAAATAGTAGTTTAGTAGGACACAGTAGGACAGTTTTTTTTTTTTTTTTTAATTTTTATTATGCTACGAAATATATAGGTACCTAATTAATTTCAAATCCCATAACAAGGCCTTTTTTTCATAGTAAGGTATTTTTTCATAATGAGGCATTTTTTTAAATTTGTTTAATAATACTATAAAAACATTTTTTATAGATTATATATTATTAAACAAATTTTCAAAAAGGCCTCATTATGAAAAAAGGCCTTATTATGGGATCCAACATAACATATAATTAACAAGAAACAGTCAATAAATAATAAGTAATACTACCAATATGAAAATTAAGTTATATGTTTATTGGTTCACATCTTTCTTTATATTTAACAAAATCACATTTTAGAAATAAAAATATAAAATAAATCATAAGAATTTTTTTTAAATTTTCTTTGTATATAATTAATAAGAAACAACCAATAAATAATTAACAATCAAGTTTAAATATATATGGTAATAAAAAATATAATTAGATATCTTTATTGGTTGACGTTCACATTTTCTTTCTTTTTTTTTTTTTTTTTTTAATAAAATCATATTTTTTTGATGTACCTGCTTTTTTTAATAAAGCTTTATCCTTAATGACATCATAAAAATTTAGTCAAAACGTTATGCCTCGATCGTGTTCATCGTCAAACGTCGACTCAGCGGTAAAGGCGTCTTCAAAAGTAAAAATACTATAAAGTAGGACATTTCCGATATTTTTTAACAGTAGGTAGGACGAAGGACAAGGAGGTAAATTGTAGGACATGTCCTACTAAAGTAGGACGGTTGGTAACCCTACTGAACATAGAAAGTTAAAATTTGGCATGCTTATACAACTCTTTGATCCACATTTAAGAAATATATATAAAATTCAAAACACATCCTGAGACGAATATAAACAAATATGTATTTAATGAATAAAATATTTTTTTAAATTTTGAGTGAATTTGGTATTAAATGAAACCTCTTAATGCTCGAATAAATAAGCAGAGTTTAAATTTAAAAAAAATAATATTTTGCTACCTTAGAAGCAAAAAACTAAACTGCCTGATTCAAATAATAGATTTAATCATGACGTATAATAATAGGTGAAGCTTACACACATGAACTCGATTCTCTGCAGTTGAAAATTTGTAATTATATTTTTAATTTAAAATAGGCACACACTGTCTTAACCAAAAATATCCATAACATTATAAGTAGAGCCCTGCAAATCCACGGATATCCGCGGATTACCCGCGGATAACCGCCATTTTATGCAGATGCAGATTATATATCATACCCGCCAGAGCCGGCGCGAGGGTCTGCGGCGCCCGTAGGCAAGATTTAATTGAGCGCCCCTAAGTAGGGCGCAATTAGCTTTTTTCGAGATCCTCCCTTCTAAATTTGAAGTGAAGATCTAAAACAAAAAAGGTTCTCACTTCTAAATTTCAGGTGAAGACCTAAAAAAAAATTCACTTCTAAAATTACATTTCACTACCTTACTTTTATATTTTTTTCATTTGGCCATTTAGCGCCCTTTCGAATCTCACGTCAGCGCCCCCCTGGCAGTGGCGCCCGCATGTACCGCATGCCTTGCATTCCCGTCAGCGCCGGCTCTGATATCCGCAATATCCGCGTGAACATAAAATCTTCAGTTGTACGCCTCTTCCTACGGAAGACGCGTTTAGAACCTCAAAAATGTATCGCTGGCATTGGTATTGTGCTTATGGCAAGAGTGCAGGGGCGCACACAAGGGGGGTCCAAGGGGTCCGGACCCCCCGTACTGTGAGAAGTAAGGACTTTTTTTTACTCTTCACTTAAAATTTAGAAGTGAGGACCTTTCTTTTTTGCTCTTCACTTAAAATTTAGAAAGGAGGACTTTTTTTTGTTCTTCACTTTAAATTGAAATTTTGCCCTCTGTTTATAAAAATTATGTATAATTGGACCCCCCCCAAGTAAAAAATCTGTGTGCGCCCCTGCAAGAGTGAAATAATAATACGTTACGGCACTTTTTACTTTTTAACTCTTCCCATAAAGACCTACTTTACGTTTACTTATATAGTTGAATATACTAGAGTTTATATAACAGTCGTAGATACAACAATTTCTTTGGATTTATTACGTTTATTAATTTAAAAATAATGTATCGCCTTATTTTGCATTTTTGGAAATATTAGTAAAAATTAACCATGGTAATTTGCCACATTTAAAAACATAGAAGCTCATATCAAATTTAAAAAAATAAAAATATCTTAAAATTCTTGAATTCGTCATATAACTTTCATCTTTTAATAATAGGACGAATTTAAGAATTTAGTTTTATCTTTCGTTTATTATTTAGTTTATTATTAAGAACTTTTTTTTTAAATTTGCTGATCTTACAGGACTTTCTTTGTTATTTATTGGTCATAAATGTGATAAATTAATCTGTTTAATTATTTCTAAATATATCTGCTCTAAAATAATAGTGAGATATCTTAAAAACTAAGTTTCTGAGATATTGCTGTTTAAAGTTTTACATTTTATATAAACTTGGTTTAAAGAGTCGAATAATTGTAATTTCCATCTTTATTTTTTAATCTATATAATGTCAGTACGACGTTAGATAGAACACATATTTCTGGACCAAGTAATATTAATGTGATACAATTAATTTTTTTTAGTAGTGTTTTAAAACAGCGATATGCCAAAGAAGGCGAAACATGTTACATATTTCCAAACAGACAGCAAATGCTGTGCGGATTCTGCGGATATTTTTGCGGATGCGGATACAGAAAAATGTATCCCCGCAGGGCTCTAATTATTAGCCATAATTTAGCCATGATTTAAAAAAATAATTCATTTTGTCAAAAACACAAAAATTGCAATATTTTTCAAAAACGCAATCGGATCAAATATTCTTCTCGTACGTTTCCGGCTCAGATCAATGTACATTATCTATAATTTTTTCAGATTTTTAGTTTAACCTTTTTGGGTTAAAGGGTGCGGGACAAGAACTTTTTTAGTTCATTTTTGAGTAAAATCGTGTTAAAAAAAAAACGAATTTAAAAAAACTTTTCGTTCCTTAATCTGCATCCCAAGAGCTTACTTTCGATACACAATAAATTTAAAAAAATATATTATATAGAGTGAGGGACAAAAGTTTTTGACATATTTTTGACAAAAAATAAAAATTTGTTTGTTGATCCGCGCATTAAGAGATTTCATTTGGTATGATACTCAAAATTTTTAATTTCGTTTTGTTTTTTATTAAATACATATTTGTTTATATTTATCTCTGGATGTGTTTTTTTGAACTCTCAGTAATTTTCCTATATGTGGGTTAAAGAGTTGTATAAGCATTCCAACTTTCTACGTTAAGCCGTTTGGCTACAATTTCTACCGTACAGACAGACACATGAGTGACGTTATAAGGGTTTTTTGGTGGTCATACCTACAAAACCCTAAAAAGGTATTCATTGAGTTATATGTTTTCAACCAGCCTGTGTAGTTAGGAGGAAAGAAGTACTTGAATAAAATAAAAATAACCTCCTCTTAAGCTGCCACTATCTGCTGCCTGTCCGTTAGGGAAGACGGTTTTCACATATATGCCCATGTTTCCTCTGGGAGAGTCGCGTCCTCCGACGATACTGAATCCCAAGCACTTAGCGCCCGGCCCTTTGGTAAATTCCACTTGCTTGATCGTGAAAGAATTATTACGCCCTCCTCCACCGCGTGGTAGTGTACAAAACTTAGATTCTTCTTCCTCTTCTTCTTCCTGTACTTCATCTATCTCCTTCAATTCATCTGTTGAATCAGTCTGAAATCATAAAAAAGTTTATTATATTAAGGTGATCAACTGTATTCTTTAGCCATACTTTAGTGAGTTTTGTACTCTTTTTAGAGACCCTGTTGTCTAAATATCCTCCTTTATACCAGAGCCGGAGTATACCGAAAATTCGGTTTCGGGTTCCGAATTTTGAATGACATAACGGTATTAACCGAAATTTCTTAAAGAAGGAAAACGAACAATATTTTGTTTTTTGGCGAAATTTGATGATATTTAATACCAGTTTTAACTGATTTAACTTATTTAACGTTTTTTCAGTTTAGTCTTTATTGTTAAAGACGATAGAGCTAGGATGAATAAAGGTTTTCATAGGGTTTAGTCACTTTTATAATATTTTACACCGTACAGAAATCACTGTATTTGTAAATAATTTATACATTCTAAAAAAAGTGATGTAATGTAAGTGAACTAAAAAATTGATGTCACGTGTAAATTTTCACACATTTCAGGGTTTCGCAGGTATTTAGTAAGTGAATGATGATTATTTGGGATGCCAAAACAAATTTTGGCATACGGGGTTAATTATACATCCCGTTGTATTTCCTGTGTTTGTCGAGTTATAGGTACAATTTCTTTTTGGCACAAAAGTGTCTTTTTAAAATATCTCGAAATAGTATCGATAGTTTTTTAAAATTACGTCCCTAAAGGGTGAAAAGTGGTGAAATGTGAATTCAAGGATTCCTTAATATCTCTTAGGACCAATTTTAGCTTACAAAGATTACTCATACAAATGCCGTAAAACTTATTTCAGATTTTTGTCCTAATCAACCCGTAAAGGGGTGAATATACAATCAGGGTGAATTAAACATGCCGTCGTATTTCCTGAGTTTGTTGAGTTAGAAAATTTCTTTTTGGCACATAAGTGTCCTTTTAAAATATCTCGAAATAATATTGACAGTGTTTTAAAATTGCATACCTTAAGGATGAAAAGGAGTGAAATGTGAATTCAAGGATTTCTTAATATCTCTTAGGACCAATAAAATATCGACTTGGTTTTTTCTTACAAAGGTTACTCATACAAATGCCGAAAAACCTATTTCAGGATTTTGTCCTAATCAACCCCTAAAGGGGTGAATGTACAATCGGGGTGAATTATTTTTGTTTGTTGACTTATAACATACCTTTTTGGCATAGGTGTATTTTTTAAATATCTCGAAATAGTTTTGTGAGTTCTTTTAATTTCCCCCTAAAGGGTTGAAAGGGGTGAAATGTGGTTTCAATGATTCTCTAATATCTCTGAGGACCAATAAAATATCAATTTGGTTTTTGCTTATAAAGATTACCAATACAAAAGCCGAAAAACCTATTTCAGGATTTTGTCCTAATCAAACCCTAAAATTGTGAATCTATATTCGGACTTAATTATACATTCCATCGTATTTCCTGTATTTGTTGAGTCATAACATTCCTTTTTGGCACATAGGTGTCTTTTTAAATAACTTGAAATAATTTTGGCAGTTTCTTTTTAGTTTCACCCTTAAAGGGGTAAAAGGGTATTTTTTATTCGATAGATCGTTTCTTGGACATAGATACATGAAATTCGCAAAACATATTCCACTAAGAAGAGATTTTTCGAAAGTCGACCTCTAAGGGGGTAAAATATGACTTCAGGAATTCCTCAATATCTCTTAGAACCAATCAGATATCGACTTGGTTTTTGCTTACAAAGGTTACCCATACAAATGTTTAAAACAGAAATTCAAGATGTTGCCCTAATCAACTCCTAAAGGGATGAATCTACATTCAGGGTGAATTATAGAAACCTTTCTATTTCCTGAGTTATAACATTTCATTTTGGTACATAGGTTTCTATTTAAAATATTTACTAAGCGTTTTGACAGTTTTTTTAAATTTCATCCCTAACGGGGTTAATTGTTATTTTTTATTCAAAAGAACGTCCCTTGACATAGAGATACGAAATTTGGGCAATATATTCCCTCCATGACGTATGCACCCACTAATATGGAACTTTTCAAAATTCGATCCCTAAGGGGGTGAAAAGGGCTGAAATGTGATTTCACGGATTTTTCAATATCTCTTAGGACTATAAAAATACTGACTTGGTTTTTGCTTACAAAAGTTACCCATACTTATTTAAACTTAAACTTATATTAAAATTTTACCCTAATCAACCCCTAAAAGGGTGAATCTGCATTTAGGACATAGAACCCTTCGTATTTCCTTTGTTTGTTGAGTTATAACATTCCTTTTTGGCATATATATGTCTTTTTAAAATATTTAAAAAGTTTTACAGTTTTTTTTAAAAGGTTGACCTGTATGTGGCGTAAAAGAGTATAATGTTTTTTCGCGGATTCCTCAATATCTCTTAGGACAAATGAGATATCGACCAGGTTTTTGCTTACAAAGGTTACCCGTACACATGTTTAAAACCAAAGTATTAAAAACTGAATATTTTACACTAATGACACTAATGAGATCGTCAATATACCGTAGCGAAGAACGGGTGCTCAGCTAGTATTTCATAAAAATAACACTATCTGAATAAATAAAGATTTACACGGTGATTTGATTAAAAATAGTGGACTTATTACATTTTTTGAATTAAAATTTTAACCAAACTGAGAATGAACTTTTATATTAATGAATTTTTTGCTGTGTAGTGCAATTTTATTTACAATTTAATATAGGGTTGTACATCGAAGGCAAAACATCGATATTTAACATCGATGTTAACATCGGCGCTTACAATCGATGTTGAAAAAACATCGAAGGAAAAACATCGATGTATCGGAAACATCGATGTTTTATTAATATTAAAAAAAGCTATTTATTTATATTATATAGGTTTTATTTAATAATGTAAAGATAAAAAACGAAAAAAGTAACATAAAATACACAAAAAGCAATTATTAGATTTTGAAATAGAAATATTCCTTTTAAATAGTAATTAATTTCACACTAACATTATTGTACCCAATATAATAATTCTAATTTGTACCTACAGTCTATTCCAAACGATTAGGCGGAACTAACCGCAATTTTCATTTTTGTAATTTGTCATTAGATATTTTTTTATATATTGAAGTTGACTTTTCCTGAACAAAATGATCAAAAGCTTCAATCAATCGGTAAAAGTAACTAGAATTGAAAATCTAGTTCCTCTTAAACCAAAGGAACAGACCTTACTATTTTTACATTTCTAAAATGAAATATTGGATTTTATTACAATACTAATATAGTAATCTTAATGTTAATTTTATATTATTTAACATAAAAATAACACTGTCATACACAATTATTTTTATATTTTTTAAGTTGAAATAGAGTCTGTTCCTTTGGTTTAGGCGGAACTAGATTTTCAATTCTAGTTACTTTTACCGATTAATTGAAGCTTTTGATCATTTTGTTCAGGAAAAGCCAACTTCAATATATAAAAAAATAGTTAATGACAACTTACAAAAATCCAGGGATTGGAGGAATAACAACTGGGAAAGTGTCAACAAGACTCGAAAAGAAAAAGTGTGTTGGCGTCTTTGGTCGTTCGCATTGTTTGCAAAAATTAGAAGTTTCTTCTTATTTTTTCGTATTCTGCTAACTGCTAAGAAGAATAAGAACTAACACTATTAGTATTGTTATATCATAATAGATGGCAATTATATTTTGTGTACTAATTTTAATAAAAATTAAATTTTTAAGATTCCAGCGCCTCTAACGGTAGTTTCTGAATTTCAAAGTTTAAACATCGACATCGGTAGTAGACATCGATGTTTTATCGATACTATCGCCAGCTGACCATCGATGGTAAAAACATCGATGTTTTTAAAACAAACATCGATGTTTTCGATACATCGATGTTTTTTTCCCATCCCTAATTTAATAACAATTTTTTCTACAATTAATTTTTTTATTTTATACATTGCAATTCGTTGCAAAATTTGATGTATAGATTGATACTAATTTTATTTCAGATTATTAATTTTTTTATAACAAACTTGTGACAGTACTGTTATGCCTCCCCAAGTACTGCGTAGCTTGTGTCAATTTGACGAGATATAATCAACAATATAATTGCAACATAGGGCCAAGCTAAGATAAATTTCGCGCCCTGAATAAAATTCTTGTGTTGCGTCATTATTTAGCGCCACATTTTTTTTTTTTTTTTGATATCGCTAAATTTTGTCGACGGTGTAAAATGTTCTTCTCTTAATTGTATGTTAAATTGGAAAAACAACTGAACATCAAATAAAAGAGTTATTTCAAAAAATAGTACTCCCACCTTCCGAAAATATGGCATACATTTTGATTTTTTTCTTATCCGAAAATATGATATACCCCAGCAAACATTCAACTAACTGCTTTTATGCTGGTAAATTACTGGCATCAAAAGTAAGTGCAACGCCAGTATTAATAATGTACTTCACATTTGTATTTCGCATTCCGCCTATACGAAGTACTTTACCAGCATTTTATAAGCACTCTTCTTCACTCATAATTTTTACTGAAAACCATCAGAAATAAATCTTGCAACTAATGCGATTATTTTGCACTTTACCGTTGCTGGGCCAGCAACTGATACATCAATGGGCCAGTAACGGCCCCGGGGACACCGGGGTACTGGCCCATTACTTTCAATGCCGGGGAGTATGTGCTTTACCAGTACTGGCCCGTATAAAAATCTTTGCTGGGACATTTACAATTTTAATTAATTAGAATGATTTTATTTATGAAATAGTTACAAATATCTAGTAAAACAAAGAATAATACAAAAAGTTTTAATTTAACAAGGACGTGGCTGTCTCCACAGATTGTATGGAACATGATAATGTTATTAATGTGCGGAATCGTATAGAAATTCCCTCCTTTTGCTAACATGGTTGTTTCTAGACAAGTTTGCAATGTTACAAAAATATTATCAAGGGTTTGTAGGTTTAATACTTTAAATGCGTTTTGCACGCATTCAATCAGTTCGTGGATTGTATTTAGCGAAGCTGTATGTTGTAAGGATTGTATATAATTGACAAAGCCAAGATCCAGATTTAAATCTGGACTATTTAGCGGTTGTGATTTAAGTCGATTTGGAACTTCTTGCAATTCAACACAATTTTGATCAAAATTCGCCATTTTGTTAGAAAACCGGGTGTTACTTTAATTTGTCTAAATTACTCATTTTTTTTTGTGATTTACATTTGACATATGCAAAACTATTTGTGCGTCATTTGTTTATTAGTTGCCTAACAACCACTTATTTAGAAATAAAAACAAAAAAAGATCAAGATAATATTACTTTCGTTAAACCACATTATTTACTGACCGCCAACAAATATAAGGGACGTATTGTGATCATACCGATTTTGACATTTCGAGATTTCGATGGATCTCCACGAATTGAGGTCCCTACATAACGTTTTGACTATTTTTAGCATGATGTCTGTCGGTCTGTCTGCCTGTCTATCTGCCTGTCTGTCTGTCTGTCCGTCCGTCCGTCCGTCTGTCTGTACACGTGCAGAGCAAATTCGGCTAAAAGCATTTTTATGAAACTTCATATTTAAGCTTTTGACATCAATGGCACGAGTTGATCAACTTTTAGTAAAAATCGGTTGACTAAAATTGGGATTTTACTCGTGACGATTTTAAGATTTTTGCGAATATATTACAACAGAAAAATATTTCGAAAAAATGTATTTAATAAAAGTTTCTATAAAGGCAATAACTAATTTGAGACATTTATTGATAAAACGAAATTTAAAAAAAAATAAATTAGTATCTATTTTTTTATACTAATATGTAACGTTTCCATAGTCATGATAAATAATATCTCTGTTAGAAAATATTAGGCCAAGTTATTTCTACTCTGCTGCTAGAAATGTATTTTATTCAAGTACTTTGTGATGACGGTCGGTCCTGTGGTGGCCACAGCTGATTTTTTAAGTAATATATACCAAATTTTCGGACGGAGAGAGTATTTTTATTGGTAGCAAATATGTGTCACAGAATAATAATAAATTTTCTGTTTATAAACATGAGGAAAATTTTTTTGAGAAAAGTACACTCTTTCAGGTGGATTATATTATTCAGAAAGGTGCTATTTTCACAGGAGCGCTCTTCTTTAAAAGTACATTCTTTTAAAAGGCGCTATTTTTTCAGGACGGTCTTTTTTGGAGATGCGTTATTTTTTCAATGGGTCACTGTTTTTAAAAAGAAAGCTCTTTTTTCACAGGTACTGCGCCTAAAGTGCTTAATATGTAAGCTGACCCTGGCTAAGAGCATCCATAAAAAAATAATTTTTGATAAATACCCATTTTAAGTTTTTATCAGGAAATGCTAAATAAAAGGAACAAATGCGGATCAAAAAAATTCTTTGTGCTTTATTTATTTTTTATTTAGTAAAATTTATTATTAAATTATTATAATAAATAAATAAATTAACCCTTTACGGACAAAGTTAAAAATCAATTTCAAAATACATTTTTCTTGATTAGTTATTTACTCTTATTAACTACGCAAAATTATCTTCAGGAAGATGCAAGTAACTTGGAAACTATAAAAACACTAAATTCCGTATTAATGCAACACATCTTGTACTATGGTTTTTCCCAAAAACCAGTAAGAACTTCAGCAATAATTTTTAAATATGTGGTTAGCAAGAGTAACCAGTTGCCCTGGAAGGGTTAAAAAATTAAACAATTTGCCGTGATATATTAAGATAAAAATAATCATATTTTTTAAACATTTGTCGTAAAAAATCAATATTCGACTTGTTGTAGGCAAATATGCTTCAAATGGTTTACAAAATGGCTTCTATATCGCAATTATTTTGTTTACAATTACATAACAAAGGAGTACGGTTTTTCAGAGAGGCGTGAGATGTGCAGGGTTTAAAGTCCTAGTCTCAGCCTTAGTTTTGGGGCCCGGCTGGCTGTCTATTTAGCCGGCCCCTTGATCCTGCACTGATGAACATTTAAGATGAATCTCACAAAATCAATACAACGGATAATTATAAAATGTCATTTATAATATGTTTTTGTCCCCATTTCGATAATAATAAACTCGTCCATTTCTAGAGATCCCTAGACAGGTACCATAGCAACCTTCTGGGCTTGGATGCATCAATATTAAATGTGCAGTGTGTGGGTTAATATTAACCTCAGCGATTTGCACGAACAGTTCACTTATCAACAAGTGCTCACCCGAGTGAGGTGCTTATATTCGTATCTTGCATTTGTGCTGAGGTGTCAAAACTGGCGTTCAATTGGCGAAAGGACAAATATTTCAAGAAGTGTTTCATCTTCTTGCAACTGATTTGGATGATATCAGGTTGGTTTTTAAGATTTTTTTCTTAATTCGATCTTGATTTAAGCAATCAAAATTTAATATATCTATTCAACCAATATTTTTATTATTTTTTTAAACGTTTTTTTCACAATTCTAGAAACATTAGGAACGTATACAAATCTTTAGAATGTTCCTTATATTGTTTACAACATATTAAAAACGAGGTTCTCAACCAGTTTTGAAAGGAGTGCCACGATATAATATGGGGAAAGAAGAGTAGGGATGCCTTGCATTTTTTTTTTATCTCTCTCTATATATATAAAAGAGGAAAATTGTTTGTTTGTCTGTTTGTTTGTTTGACTGTTTGTATGTTTGTTCGCTATACATTCTTAGGCCGTTAATCGATTTAGACCAATTTTTGCACTCTTTAGGACCCTGCGGAACTGACGGTGCAAACAATAATCGGTTTTTAAATGATGTACATGTTTTTACGGCCTACGGACAGAAATAACTCGATAAATCTTGCGTGTGGAACATGAAAATCGTTACGACGGCTAAACTGTAAGAGATATATCGAATATATATACGACAGATTTTTAAGGTTTAATGTTACTGCACAAAAGTCCGCGACAGCATATATATCAGGTCAATAGATAACTCACAATTATCATTAATAAGTTTTCATTTTCGGCGAAAATTATAACGCTCAGTTTGCGAAAAAAAAAAAATATATATATACTTTAATGGCAAGAATATTTACTAAAGAAAAATAAAAGCCCTTTGACCCATGTACCTATTGTTTATAGATCAGAAGTAATCACAGAAAGAACATCATAGTGAATAAATTAATCTGATGCGTGTATTGGTAGACGCTACGCTGGAACGGGGTGCCGGCAGGTTTAAGTTGTGCTTAGTTGAAGTAAATTTAAAATTGTATTTTGTTTATTGGTTATTTGTATATTATTCTTTTGATTCCGCACATTAATAAGCAGTAGCGGCTCGTGATATGAATTCGCGGGGGTGCTGCACTCGAAATTTACAAACACATCATAAATGCGTGGTTTGAAAAAATTTAGAAGTTATCGTCAAAATAAAAAAAAAATAAATAAATAAATAAAATAAAAATAAAAACATGAAAAAATATTGTTTATTATTAAAAAATATAAAAATGGAAAAAAACGCATTTTTTTATGAATCAATTTTATTTACTGAACATATACATATATCCTTCATAAAAGCCATTTCGGGCCCAAAATGGGATTGAAAGTTGATATTATGGTGCATAGTGTGGGTCGAGAAATAAAAGAAATTCATAAAAAAATATTCATTTTCTCTCGTACCTCGTTTGAATCATCGTAGCTGTGTTTTGTCTTGCTTCCACATACCATAAATCGTATTTATTTTCACCCGAGTACATTCGGGAGTGATCTTTTCTGCAGGTAAAGCTTGACTGAGTTATCTCGGGTGTGGCACATAATTAATTAATTTTCGCACATAATAGCCGCCCGAGTATACTCGGGCGTAGTCCTTAAGCGGTTAAAAATAAAATCCATTCTTCTCGTCTTATTAGTAGCGAAAAGGGCAATAACATTTTCTTTGATGTCTGTGCGACTGTTGAGTAATTTTTTCTCAGTGGAAATCATTGCAAGTGCATTTAACCTATCCTGATTCATAACTACACTACAAACTTAACAAAGGAACTGCTTGATGCACAGTGCCGCATTACGTATGTCACTGCGAGTGTAAACGCTTGCGCGCGCATAAATATACGTCATATTGCTATGATTATGACACTGTGAAAAACACGGTTCAGCTAGCGTTCTTCACTCTTCTTTGTGAAACTGGCAGGGGCGGTTCGCGTGCTGTTTGCAAGATGTATTTTAATTTTTTTTATTTTTTTTATACAAAAAGAATATAAACAATTGTTGATGATTGAAATTAATTATTACAAGCAAATATGAATAAATTAATAAATATATTTATATATCGTCAAAAATAGGGGCTTCTGCAGTTCCGCAGTGCCTATACACGAGCCGCCTCTGTTAATAAGGTAAAACTTCATCGTAAGGGACGATTACAAACAACATTATCATGTTCCATACAAGCTGTGGAGACAGCCACGTCCTTGTTAAATTAATTTTTTTGTATTATTCTTTGTTTTACTAGATATTTGTAACTATTTCATTAATAAAATCATTCTAATTAATTAAAATTGTAAATGTACATCATATTTTCGGACAAGAAAAAAAATCAAAATGTATACTATATTTTCGGACGGAGGACCTTACAAAATTAATGTCAATCCAAGGATACTATGAATTTCCGCATGCGTCGTATACTTTCTGAGATATAAGCGTTTAAAGTCTGACCTATTTTTGTAACAGTCAGGTTTTTGAACAAGCAGCCCATACCTCAGACCGATTTGAAAGACGTATTCACGGCAAAAATAAAAACCAAAACCTTTAAAAAAAATCTCAAGAAATGATTTTTATTTTCAGCCAAATCAGACGGCCATAAAATGAGTAATATCATGTCTGGTTTAACCATAAGAGGAGGAAATCTTGATAGGTTCTTTGAAGAAATGAAGAACCCAAATGAAGATTTCAATAATTGTGACGATCCTGAGTTAAAAAAAGTAATATATCAAGATGAAAATTTTAATCCTATGGAGCCTCGATATGCACCATGGACTCCTCCGCCAAATACGGCTGGGGAAGATACAGTAATCCCAAGCAGTGACCCACAGCTAGAAACTTTGGAATTGGAACAAATTGATATTGTATTCAATTTGTTTCCTAAGAAAAACGTTAGTCCACTGAAACCACGGTATGAGAAAATGTATAACATGAAGGATGAGAAGAAGAAGAAGAAAAAGATCAATACTACAAACACCACTATACCTCCGAAATGGAACGTGGTGATATTTCCTGAGAAAATTCATCCGACACCACGGTAGGTAGAAAATATGACACGTTTTTGTTTACGTAGTTTTTTTTTTAATTATTTCTAATCGATACAAATTATGAATTAACATTATACGAGGTGGGATCAAAAAGTTCGTGCAATAGTTTAATTTAGAGGTCGAGTCATAAATAACTTCCGTTTTTTTATCAGACATTTATTTTGCTTTCATTAAATGACAAAATTATATTATTTTATTATGTATTCACCACTATTATGTATGACCTTCTCCCATCTACCTGGCAGCTTATCAATTTCTTCCTTGTAAAATTTGGTTAGTTTGGACTGGAAGAAATTTTCGACAGCCTGGCTGACTTGTTCTTCAGAATTGAAGGTTTTTCCATGAAAAACGTTTTGTAAGAAATAGAGAAGATGGTAGTCTGTCGGGGCAAGGTCCGGGGAGTAAGGTGAGTGTGGTAAAACAGACCATCCAAGCTCAAGAATTTTTTCTTGAGTCACCTTTGCTGTAAGTGGTCGCGCATTATCGTGTAAAAGAATGATGTTTTTGCGATTAACGAGTGCAGGACGCTTTCCATGGAGTTTCTCTTGCACTCTTTGCAGCTGCTGAACGTATCTATATGCAGTAATTGTTAAATTTGACTTTAACAACTCGTGATGAAATACCCCGACAATCCCACCATACACACAATAAAATCTGTTTTCCCATGGATGTTTGTGATGTTGATTGACGTGGATTTTGCTCCTATAATGCCTTTAAAAGGTCGTCGTCACAGTAAGAGGGACGTCCCGTCCTCGGCTCGTCTTTTAAGGTCGTATCTCCAGAACGAAATTTGACAAACCAATTTCTAACTGCCCGATCGGTTATTAATCCTTGGCCGTATACCCTGCATATTTTTTCGGCTGTCGCCATAGCACTATTTCCTTACAATTTTTGACTCTCCATTTTAGGGATTAGAAAAACTCTTTAATGTAACGTGCACCACACAAAACGGTTGTCAGAAGAGTAACAGAACTCTTATCTATTTATTGCAAGTAAAAACTTATTTGTCTCGGTGACTCAAACAACAGATTCTACCAACCTGCATCGGAAGTTATTTATAATTCGACCTAATACAAAACAATATTTATATTGCCGACGCAACAAGCTCAAATAGTATTTTCTAGTAACACCTTGCGGTAAAAATTCATGGTACACATTACCACGATAATAGAAAAAAAAAAAAAACTGTGAGAGTAGCTTTAACATTCGATCGAACTTGGCGTGCTTTTTTGGTTCATTTGAAAGCTTCCATTGAAATGATTGAGCCTTTGTTTCGATGTCATAACCGTACACCATTTTTTTAATTTAGAAAACAATATTTATTTATTCACCAATTTTTATATTGTCCCCTTCAAAATAGTCCCCATAGAATAGAATGCACTTATGCCACCGTTTTTCCAGTATTCAAAACGCTTCTGAAACGCAGATTTTGGTATAGCGTTCAGCTCCTACAGCGATTTTGCTTTTATTTCTTGAATGGTCGTAAAACGTTGTCGTTTTATTGCTTTTTCATCTTTGGGAAGAGAAAAAAATCACATAAGGCTATATCTGGTGAATAGAGTGGTTGCGATATCATTACAGTGCTATTTTTGAGATCAACACCGAATTGAACGATGTTTATGGGGACTCTGCACCTTCGATATAAAACATTTAAATATTAGACAGCTAAATTAAAACGCGGTCGTAAGAGCATTTTTGATGATAAGCGTCCAGGCCGTCCAAAAGAGGTCACCACGCCAGAAATGGTCGATAAAGTCCATGGAATGATAATCGACGATCGACGAGTGACTAAGCACGAGATAGCTGAGGCTGCGGGTATCTGAACCGAACGGGTGCTCAACATTTTGCATGAATATTTGGGAATGACGAAGCTCTCTGCCAGATGGGTGCCGCATTTGCTCTCAGTCGACAATAAACGCGATCGTCTGATCATTTCGAAGGAATGTTTGGCGATGTTCAACCGATAAGAAGGCGATAAGAAGGACTTATTGTGCCGTTTCTTAACCGTGGACGAAACATGAATCCATCACAACACACCAAATATCAAGGAACAGTGGACTGCTCCTGCGAATCGAAGCCGAAGAAGGCCAAGGTGGGTCTGTTGGCCAACAAAGTCATGGCCACAGTTATTTGGGATGCCAACGGTATCATTCACATCGACTACGTGGAAGGGCAAAAAGGGCAATATCACGGGCGTATATTATGCAGAGCAGTTGGACCGATTCGACGCTGATTTGAAGCGAAAGTGGCCGCATTTGGCAAATAAAAAAGTGCTGTTCCACCAGGACAACGCACCGATCAACAAGTGCGCAGTCGTAATAGAAAAACTCCATGAATTGCACTACGAATTGGTTCCTCATCCACCCTATTCGCCAGATTTTGCCCCCTGCGACTATTATTTATTTTCAAGTTGAAGAAATGGCTGGGTAGTAAGAGATTTGCGTCGAATGAGGAGGTCATCGCTGAAACAGAGGCCTATTTTGAGGGCATCGAAAAATTGGAGAATCGTTGGACGAAGTGTATAGTTCTAAAAGGAGACTATGTTGAGAAATAAATAGAGTTTTGCCTAAAATGTTGTGTTTTCTTGCCTAGGTCGTTTACTTTTCAACCGTCTTTCGTGTAAAATCTCTTTGCAGTAATTCTTCAGTGCTATTATACAGCATTTCATAATATTCACAAGGTTTTGAATTGTATAGGAATCTGTATGTGATAGGAAAAAAAAACAAGCTCCATTTTTAATGTGTTGGCTACGCTGGATAATAAGTAAATATTATATTTTCTTATTGGCAGGCTGCATGATACTACTTGGCGTGCCACATGCATTCCACGAGTTCCAGTTTGTCCGTCGCTGAACTATAGTATGATTAACAACAAAATTTTAACCGTTTATAAAAAAAATCTAATTTTTGTTTGTTTTAGATACGAGCTTTATGAATTCGTTTTACCATCAGATACTTTGGAAACTCTATGCACCAATAACCTCTACTGAAGATTCTGCTAAATATATCTACTATCGTTTTAATATATAAATAAATCAATATATTATATATTTGTATCTTAGCTTCGAAAAGAATGGACCAGTTTATTATTGTAAAGGGGTATGTGTTTGTCTAAATATTTAATGATTTTTAATATATATTTTTATTTTTTGTTGGTTTTAAACAAAATTAAAAAAACTGAAAGTTTGCTGACGACGTTATAAATGCTTTTATAGCTTGAACAATCTATAAAAACCAATGAGGTTATGCAACATAGAGACTGAACGCGGGCAACTTGTTGCCCCTTTGAGTAGTGCGGGTTGCTTACTTCAATGTTTTACCGACAAAAATTGCAAATTTTAATAGGAATAAAATATACAGGGTGTTGAACTGACCAGGTGCATATAGGGATTTAACATGGAAAAACAGATATATGCGATTTCCTGCTTCCTCGTAGGTTATACAAACAAAATTTAAATATAAAAATTGTTCAGAATTTTATTTTGAATTTAATTGATAAAAACTAATTTTAACACTCATTTATATTAGATATTTTTTATGTTTATTTTTGCTACTGAAATTAACAAATTATTAAAAATAGTGTGGCAGGATGCCATTGTTTACTATAATAATAACACAACACATTGGCAACTGGCAAATGTTAGAACCAAATGGTGGTTTATTTGAACAATTTTTGTGAAATCTTGTTCATAAAATAAATTGAAATAGTTTATAGTTGTTTTTTATTGTTTAATATATCAGATTCAACATAGAATCAAGCACAAATTTTCAAATACCATTCTTTAAAGTAATTTTGATAGTCACAGTTGATAAACAAAAGCTCCAATGTCATGGCACCATGATTAAAACAGAAAAAAATTAGCTTTAAATTAAAATATTTGGTTCCATGACAACTGGGGCCGTAAGACAATTCGGGCCGTTCACAATTAGGGCTTTTCACAACTGGGGCCATTAAAAACTGGGGCGATAGACAATTCGGGCGGTACACAATTGGGGCTTTTCACAATTGGGACTATTAGCAATTCGGATCATTAACAAATCGGGCCGTTCATAATTGAGGCTTTGGACAACTGGGGCCATAACTATAAGAGCTAGAGTCTTCTTTTGTTTAAAATAAAAAATAATTATTTTACAAGTTGGCATAAATTAAATTGCATGTTCTTTTGAAAAAAAATATTTTAATGGTTTGATTAAGTATATTTTGGTAGGAATTAGAATAAATAAAAAAATTGTATTTTAAGAAAATTTTCGTGATCATTTGATTAAAAAGAAACTGTATTTTAAGAGTTATTTTAAGTAAAATTTGGTGCTCTTTTGACTTTATAAATAAAAAATGTTTTTTAAGGGTTGGCTTAAGTAAATTTAAGTGTTCTTTTGAATAAATAAATAAAAAAATTATTTTAAGGGTTGGCTTGAGTAATTTTTAGTGTTCTTTTGAATAAAAAAATAAAAAAATGTATTTTAAGGGTTGGCTTATATATATTTTAGTGCTCTTTTGAATAAATTAATAAAAAATGTATTTTATGGTTTGGATTAAGAAAATTTTAGTGTCCTTTTGAATAGATAAATTTTGCCCATTTTATATAAACGAGATACATAAAATACCTATGTACAAAAAAATACTATCATACATAAAAAAAAAAAAACTAGGAAAATCAAATAGTCAAACAAAAAATAACTGATTTTCTCGTAGTTGACTCATATTAATTAAATTTAGTTACAAAATATTTACTTCTAAATTTAAATACACTTTTTATTTATTTATTCAAAAGAACACTTAAATTTACTTAAGCCAACCCTTAAAATACATTTCTTATTTATATAGTCAAAAGATCACTAAATTTTACTTAATCTAACCCTTAAAATACAATTTCTTTTTAATCAAATAAACACGAAAATTTACTTAAGCCAACCCTTAAAATACAATTTTTTTATTTATTCTAATTAGCACCAAAATGTACTTAGTCAAACCATTAAAATATTTTTTTTCAAAAGAACACGCAAATTTACTTAATCCAACTCGTAAAATAATTATTTTTTATTTTAAACAAAATAAGACTCTAGCTCTTATAGTTATGGCCCCAGTTGTCAAAAGCCCCAATTGTGAACGGCCCGATTTGTTAATGATCCGAACTGCTGATAGTCCCAATTGTGAACGGCCCGAATTGTCCATCGCCTCAGTTGTTAATGGCCCCAGTTGTGAAAAGCCCTAATTGTGTACGGTCCGAATTGTCCATCGCCCCAACTGTTAATAGCCCCAGTTGTGAAAAGCCCCAATTGTGAACGACCCGAATTGTCTTACGGCCCCAGTTGTCTGGTTACCAAAATATTTACTATAAATGAGTATTAAATTTAGTTTTTATGAAATTATTAAATTCAAAATAAAATTGTGAATAATTTGTATGTTTAAATTTTGTATAACCAACAAGGACGCAAGAAATCGCATATATCTGTTTTTATATGTTAAATCCTTATATGTACCTGGTCAATTGAACACCTGTATATCTTAAATAATATTAAATTAACCTGCTTAAAGCTCTATTCAGTGACATAGCCAGAATAGTTTTATGGTGGGGGGTTATAAAAGGAGACCGATGGAAGTGATGACAAAATAAGGAAAATGCATTGAAGTAATAAAAAAAAAAACTTCATGGGAAGTTCCAACCCAAAACCCCACCGCTTACGCCACTGGCTCTATTTGTTGAGAATTTGTCTTTACAATCGTTTTTATTTAATTTTTCACACAATTTGTTTTCTTACATATTTTATTAACATTATATACATAAAATATATTATACAGAGTGAGGTAACATCTATGTTCACCTCGATTATTTCCTTAATAAAAAGAGTTATAAAAGTATTGTTCAAATAAAACTTATTTGGGGCAATGAGAGTCAGATAACCGTATAAAAAAAAATTGCATTTGTTTTGCAGAAGATATGTCAGTAAATAACTTTTCTTCAAATTACACTGCACACATTATTTTACGTATTATTATAGAACTTTTTTTTAAGACCACAAAAACTCGCTTTCCTCAAAAATTTTGTTACGTAAGGGTATAAAAGTTTTACACCGTTAAAAAGAAAAAACAAAGCTCTATAATATTATGTTAAATAATGTGGTGTAATTTGAAAAATAGTTATTAACTGCAGTGCTTCTTGCAAAACAAATGAAAAAAATGTTTGATACTATAGTCTGACCCCGAATAAGTTTTAATTTAACAATATTTTTATAATTCTTTTTATTAAGGAAATAATCAAGATGAACAAAAGTATTGCCTCACCCTGTATAAAAGCAATTTAATGTAAACAATACAATATTTTGACATTTTTAACCTCAACTGTCATCTGTGTACCACCAATGCGCATGCGTATTGCGTTTCTGTTACTAACTTAATTCCTTTCTCAATAACTGTTACTAGGTTATTTCATAGCGACATCACTACAGTTGGATATTACAGAATACGAAAAATGTTAAAAGTTACTATGAAAGTCACTATAAAAGTTAATATGTAGTAACGTTATTACACAGTATTAAGTAACTTTTTACATAATTGATCTGTGTATATTGTATTTTTACTATATGTTCTAAATTACAAGCAGAACGCTTGTCGTCAGTAGTCTTTATATTCTAAAAAAGTGTAAGGGACTTCATGGTACATTACAAAATGAACTTTTAGTGTACCATGAAGTCCCTCGCTTTTCGTGTTAATTATTTACACTTCTTTTTCGGTTAAATTTCGTGTAAAGTTTACACTTATATACTGGTTAAATTATAGTGTTGGAAAATAAATAGTGTTAAAGTAGTATTAATTTTAACACTGAAAAAGTAATATTTCCTAAAAATAACACTATCTGAACAAATGAAGATTTACACGGTGATTTGGTTGAAAATACTTGATTTTTACTTTTTTTAAATGAAAAGTTGGACACTAATATTTTAACCAAACTGAGAATGAACTTTTACACTTATAATTTTTTTTCTGTGTAGAATGGTCACAGATCGTGTTAAATATATATTGTGTGCCACTGAGGCTGGCTTTTAGTGTGGGTACAATATATGTTTGCTGCTGTTATTTATATATTTATTTATTTTAGTATTATTATTATTATTATTTTGTTAAACGAGTTGTGACAATTGACAATAATTCAGATTGACACCTGATTTAGCTGCCTATATTATTTATTCACATACCCCAATCCAATTTATAGAGCAGTGTTTCTCAAACTTTCGACAGTTGCGTACCACTTTCAGAATTTCACACTAATCGCGGGCCACCAACATCGAGAAAAAAATGTTTTTTGAGAAAAGGCTAATTATTAATACTAACGAAATTTTGTGTGCGCGGACCACAGTTTGGGAAACACTGGTATAGAGTATGGGTATTATAATATACATAAGGAATGAATCATGGGTTAGCAATTGTTGTTGCAATTCCCTTTTGCACATTAACAATATACATGTATTATAATAAAACCATATGTGTATTGGAAAATACAAATAAAGCAAATTTTGTGCATGAATAGTATTTTAATTTGAAACCATTATCCCAAGTAATTAGGTATATAAACATACCACATAAGTGGCATTTTGTCGTAAAATAAAGGCTCAAATATAATAATAAATAAATATACGAGATGTGATCAAAAACTTCGTGAAATTTTTGAAATTCCCGCGCTACATTTGTTGGATTGATAATTTTTTGTTGTTGGTTAACCTATCTTTGACGACTGTCTAAATGTACGATATCCAAAGTGAGGCCAGTGAGCTTTTGTCAAACTAGTCTTCCAGTGGCGCAGCCAGGATTTTGTCTTGGGGAGGGCCGAATCAAATTTCGAGAGCACGCGGGTCGCATACGGCCCTCAACCTCATTTTTTGTGGCCCCTGAAGCGGTAATCAAAATCACTTGAGCTTATTTAAGGGAAAAATATATTTAAAAATGTAAAATATACTCTCTTCCCCTTTTCTGTTTACAAAAAAATGTCAAGAAACCCTTCGGGATATTTAAAGTTCGCTGCTTATCATTTTGTATGTAAAATAGACTGCGACCCCAATCCGTTCGACATCCCTGCTGTTGGATATTGATATATATATATCAAATAATAATTCCATTATTTGTTGATAAAAAAATGTAATTGTTAATCCATGTATCAAAAACTTTCACTTGAATTTTTCTTCGATAAATACATATTTATTTATATTTTTCGCGGGATATATTTTTGAAGTCTCAATATTTTTCTTACTTATGTTCAGTTCTCTAAATCAGCCGCTTGGCCACAATTTGTACCGAACGAACAGACTCATGTGACAGAATAAGAATTTCTTGATTATACCTACGAAAACCTAAAAATAACATGTAAATATGCATTTTCTGTTAATTTCAACACTAATCATAATAAAATATAGCTTATTATTATTGTAAAATACATAAGTTATTTTGCTGTACGATCATGATAAATTTGTCAAATTTTCATTTCATTGGACCTTCAGAGGGGGCTTGTGCCCCCCCCCCCTCTGAATACGCCTCTGTTGTTCAGTACAACTTATATCAGTCCTTTTTGTGTATAAAACATCATAATTTCAAAAATACCTAAGAAGATATTGATATTCACATTTATCTACAAAATAAAACCAAATACCGATTTTAAGAGCGCGATTGTCTCCAAAACTACTCTCTTTATTATATTTCTACTATTTTTACTGTATTTCACGTTTGAGGTGTCATTTTAAAATTACATTCTGAAGGTTATACCGAAGTCAGATTTTCACTTTATCTTATCTGAATCGAGTAATTAGTTGTTTAAAACAGTTTTATCATTTGGCTGGGCGAATATTTTAGTCGATGTGTCAGGGGGGAAAAGGATCAACGCTCCCCTTCATATAATTCGTTGGAGCATATTTGGAAAGTGATGTATTTTCACTTGAACAATAATTATGTCACTTTATCAAGAGTAGGCGAACTTAAAAAAATGTTTATTTAAAAAAAAAATGCCAATATTGTTTACAATTAAGTAATTGAAAAATTAACTACTGTTGTGGTTAACAAATTTTATCTTCAACCCTCCGAGCAGCGCCGTGTAATCTGCTGGTCCTGGGAGGGGCCCAGGCCCGTCGCCCACCCCCCTTGGCTGCGCCACTGTAGTCTTCTAAATATCTCATTTATACATTGCCGGAGTATTGAGAAGTGACATTACCGTTGGCGGCGCTGTTTTTCAAGGCAATATGGCTGAATTGTCTAGTATTCAGCTGTCAATATGCTAACAGCGAACAGGTTAATTTAAGCACAGTACATTTTTATATTATGAAAATGTATCTATCGACATTCTAACAAAAAATCAACACTAGAAAATATGTAATTATTTCAAACAGTACTACAGTCGTGTAGTACAATATTTGACCACCAGACTACGTATCCGGGCGTGTCAGTTCTCAATATTGAATAACTTTATTTTCAACGAAGACGACGTACCGGGTGCGAAATTAAAATATGTTAAAATAGAAGATTATTCTATTTATTTAAAAAGGTGATTAGTTGTCGAGCACTACAAAAAACTGGAAACATGGGAGTTTTAATAGAGAGGTTAGGTTTAATTGACAGAATTTTCGATGTGCGATTATTTTGATACACAAAAACGTTTTTCTTAATTTTTCATATTTTTTACGAAAATAGGACTTTTTTATATGGTTGAATAGCAAAAAAAGCTCTATTCCAATTTATCATAACCTACTATAAGCTTCACATGAAAAATTAAAATTATCGATAAATTTAAACGGTACATGATAAAAAAAAAAAAAATTGAGAACCTCTGTAAATTTACCATGAAAAAGTGCCTCAAGAAAGTGCACACCAAAAGCAATTAAAATTTTAATTTTTGAAGTTATGAGCAAAAATTAAAAACCGGAAATTTTACATTTTTATTCATATTTAGTAACCCATGTATTAGGAGAACAAATACATCGTTAAAATGGTTCCTTAATGCGGCAACTTTGGTCTAATTTAACCTACCTTGTATCTCTTATCGTTCTCCAGATCCCACAAGTTATTTAGGACAGCCTGTATATTTTTCTAGTTATATGTTTTTCAAGTATTTTTACTATATGAGGGCCAAAGGTCGTTGCTCAGTTAGTTAGTGTGTAGACTACTGAGCGGCGGGCCTGGGTTCATCCCCGGCACCGGCAAAAACACCTTACATTTTTCCGACCGTTTCTCCCTCGGGAGGCATCGGGCAACCACCGAGGTAAAAGCCCTAGTAAAATTTCCCCAAAATAATCAGTGGTTCGGATTCCACGAGAATAAATTGTAGGTCCCATACGATTGTGTGACACAGGCAATACACACAACACAACTGTATGTGGGGAAGTAGACAACGGTCGGAATTTGCTCAATACGAACTGTCAGTTCAGAGAGTTCAGAGGGCCAAAGAATGCTTATGTATGCCACGTTTCAACACTCTAGGTTCAGTAATCTGCTCAAGATATTTCTCGTACAGACAAATAGAGAGCCGACAGACAGCCAGACAGACCACGTTATGAGGGTTTCCTGGATTTACCTACGAAAGCCTAAAAATCAATAAATTTCAGGAATATTTTCATACGTTAGCTAAGTTCGTGGGTGCGTCACAAGTGAACGGTCTTATCTAAGTATTTGCTAACTAAAAATGAAACATTAAATAAATGGTGTAATCATGGTCGTTAAATAAATCAGCAGTACTCAATAGATCAACGGGTGTATTCTATAAATATGCGTTAAAATTAGCATTGCGTTAAAAAAATATTTTAACACCATATCTAACGCCGTTCGAAAAATGCTATTCTATAAGAACATTTCGACCCATAGAACGAAGATCTTCGGAACACAATATTTACATTTTTATAATTATGTATCTAAAATATTAAAATATCGTGTAATCTTTCCATAAAAAAACCTAAAGACGTGAATCATGAAAAAAAAAACCTACAAAAGTAAAACTTATATAGCGTTCTAGTGTGATACACCCTTTAACCTTTAACAAACTAGTATACAATTGCAACATGACTGACCATTGATTTTATATATAAACTAGCAGTATACCCGCTGCTTCGCTACCGAAAAAGTAGTCGTAGCCGGCTTAGACCGGACCCATGGCAGAATCGGTTTAAAACTGGCTTGGTGCGAATTGTTTTTGGAAGATTCAAATATATTTATTCGTTTTAATCTACTATTGTATTGGTATGTGCTTCTTACACAAATAATGTAAGTAAGGGCTTCTTTGTAAACATTGATAGTACAGTCACTTGGTAACAACACGTATAAGTGTCCCGTTGTGCTAACCTATGAAAATGCCACAAATAGTTGCCCATGTGAGAATCACTCATCGCCCAAGGCGGCGCTGGTCTCGTGAAGCATTTTATCTTGTACCTTATGAAGTTATTTGTTATGATATTTATTATAATTATTCCGAGATTACTCTTGATCTATAAATCGTACCTATATAGGTCAGAGCACTTTTTTTCCGTTAATAAAAGCTCTTGCCACCGAAGAAAGTTTTATACGTATAGTTTTAGGGGCTACGAAAATGTTCAACAGCAGATTTAATGTTATAATTGTCGTCGAAAAATGAAAATAAAAAATCTGAGATATATATCCTCGGGAACATTATTGTAGCAATATAAAACCCTAAAAGTCCTTCATATATATATTGAATATGTATATCTTTTATAGTTTCACCGCCATAGCATTTTAATGTGATTAATGTAAAATTATAAATTACATTTTTGTACATGTGTATGGGGTAACTTCTATCAGCAAAAACCAAGTCTATATCTCTCATTGGGCCTAAGAAATATTGAGGAATCAGTAAAAAAGCATTTTGCCACTTTAGGAGGAAATTAGTTAAAAAAAAAAAAAAACTCAATAAGTGTCTAAAGATTTTAAAGACACTTATATGCCAAAATGGAATGTTATCTTAATAAACATAGGAAATGCGAAGAGTTCTACAATTGACCCCGAATGTAGATTTAAGGGTTGTTTAGGGCAAAATCCTGAATTTCGTTCATAAATATTTGTAACCTTTATAAGCAAAAACTAAGTCGATATCTTATTGGGTCAAAGATATATTGAGGAATCCTTGAAATCATATTTCACCCCTTTTCACCTCTATGGGGTTGAATTTCAAAAAATCTCTTGGTTGTGGGTGCTTGCGTCATGGAGAGAATATGCTTTCCGAATTACATGACTATGTCCAAAGGAGCGTTTTATAGAATAAAAAAATAGCAATTACTCCTTTCGGGGTGCAATTAAAAAAATATGTTAAAAAGATATTTTAAGTTTTTAAGTTAACAGTTTTAATCCCGAAACACTTCCTTAGAATGAGAATTTTGAGATGCTATATGGCCTCTGTTCGAATCCTGGTTTTACTCTATTATCATGATAAATTTGGTTAAAATATGTCAAACTGTTTTTAAAAAAGATTCGTCGAAAGCAAAAATAAATAAATCTAAATAATAAAGTAATCGGCAAAAATAAAAAAAAAATATAGATGTTGTCTCATTCTACGTAGACTAATCATAGTTTTGCTAAATAACTGAATAAAGATCAGTGCTGTTTACCGACAATATTTGAGTCGAACATTTCCGATGCCGCCCGAAGAGCCACTATCTGAATATAGTCATCCAATCAACTATTGAACAAAAATTCCCATCCCCTCACTGCATATTTAATAGATATTCCAATGGTCCAATATAATTAAAAACAAAATTTTCGATTTTTCTAGTTATGATGAAGGCATTTCCTACATGTATGCAAAATTTCAACTCGGTAGCATATCTGTAAGTGGGTTAAAATTTCCGAACATACCCACAAATATTCAGTTTTATATAATAGAAGATCAATCAATTTTAAAATGTGTCCGTCAGACACTACTGGCTTGTTTAGGGTTAACTTGTAATTTTAACGCCGCAGAGTTAAAATTGTAACACAATTATGCTTAGCGAATAGCATTTGTGTTTGAAACGGTGTTCAAAAATATTAAGGTCAGTTTCAGATATTAAGTTTTTAACTTCTTGCTTAGAGAATAAACCTGATTTAGTCTTAAATATTAGCTAAGGTGTTGACCGCGTATTATAAAGAACAAATTATTTAAGTCCTTCATATTAGAATAATACTCATATAAAAATTCTGCTGACGTCTGCTATTGTAATACTTATCAAACAGAAATTTAAAAACCCACACAAGTGTTTCACAATATTATAATTGTGGACTTATTGCCTACTTTAGAGGTACGTAGGAGATTAAAGTTGTCTTGAATGAAGCAAACAATCTTTAAGGACTAACTCCTCTTGACATTTGATGGATGATTATTAATTATTATTTATTAGGATTCTTTATAACAGTGATTTGCAATATGTTACCGCAGTTTCAATAAAATGAATACATTTTAAAAATGTTAATATCAGTTTTAGTATTTTAGTAACATCTGTATTTTATAATTTCTTGGCATTATAAAATTTAGATGGTATTTTTTTGGTAGCCACCTTCTTTAACTATCTACCAGATTCTATACAAAAATTGTCAATTAGATTATTTAAGTTCAAGCTCAAAAAAATACTTAATTAGTTTCGTCTTTACAATTCGGAAGAATTTTTCAATATTAATCTTAGTAATTACAATTAACATTAATGCTATTTTTCCACTATTATTAATATTATTTTTTTGTATCTATTACATTTAATATTGTATTTTCAATGTATTCAACATGTTTTTCAACTTTTGTTCAATGTATTTATCATGTATGTACTGACAAATGTAAAAGTTGTAAAATGTTTAACATGAAAATAATAATTATTATTAGAGGAGAAGGTCCAGAGGCGTGCGGTGCTATCACAACAAGGGGAAGCAGTTAAAAATAAATAAATAAATAAACCATATAATGCGTAATCTTACATATTTTATTTATAAATTAAATAAATTCTTCGAGTCTGCGTTATAAGTAAAGACTTTTCTATGGATAATAATGCTAATTTAGACAAACGTTCTTGTCCAGTAGAATTTCTAATATAGGTTGTAATTCTTTTTAAGGCCGAAAATGATCTTTCTACAGATGCACTAGTAGATGCACATAAGAAGACCGATTGCGGAAATGTAGAATTTAAATCTGTAAAATTAATAAACTCCAGAAGTTTACCAACATCTTTTATTCTTTAAATCCTCTGAATTATACACGTATATCAATTCATTTCTCAACCTAGGGAAATATAAATATTTGCCATAAACAGATTTTAAATTTACAAAAGCATGCTCAGGAAATTGTTATACATAAGTATTGGACTTCGCGGGATATATTAATTCTAAAAAAAGTAAATTTGATAAATCCTTAAATTTATTATCAATTTGAACAATAATACTGTCTAATATTTGAAAAAAAAGTCTTCTATAACTTTCCTTCACATCTCCTACATTATCATTCCTAAGACGTATTTTTGTAGGGACATATTCCGACATTTCATTTGACTTTTCCCAATAATTCTGAAAATGATCACGTTTGCAATTAATTGTTATTTTAAATTCGTCTACTTTTAATAAACAATACTTAATATCGCTAGTTTTACATCGCAGTATATAGTATAAAACATGCTTTAAGGCAAAAATATCAGAAAAAAACAGTTAGAAGAAAGAAATAATCAAAATCAGACTATGTTAAAAAATATATAAATTCTTGCCACACTATTGGTCAGAAGCAGTTTGAAAATTACATCTTTGAGCGCTTATTGTTGTAAAGAGAAAGAACATGGCGCGAAATGTCATGATTCGCTGTTTGTCAAATGTTTTGGTAAGAACATGCAGCGCGAGTATATGAACTTGTACAATATTTGAATATTTTTAGCAAACACATATCAAAGTATGTTCAGTATTATTGAAAAGAATTAATAGCAGTAAATACCAATAATATTTTGTATTACCTTTCGTTCAACAATTTTACAAATTTAGTGCAGTTGAGTTCTTGTTCCGTTAGAAACGAATTACAGTAAATGAGTTTGTTTAATTTTGATTCTTTTATAAATGTAAGTTGTTGTTATAAGAATGGGAAAGATTTTCATTCGATCTGCATGTGATTTATACTTGAAGCTGTTGTATTGTAATCGAGGTATATTGTGTTACTAGGAGCTACTGCCTCACTTTATCTCAAAAAAGTCAAACATTAATTTAGATTGCCATGTGCAATATTGGAAATATGGGATCCCCGCGAGGTCTAAATATAGGCCAGGGCATATTTATTTTGTCCAGTTGACGACGACATGGACGTTGATGAAGTACGGCAACAAAATCCGAATGATGATGCTGCTTGCATGTTTTGTGACGGTTGTTTTTTACAGGATCAAAGGGGCGAGCTTTGGGTTCGGTGCCTAATGTGCAACATGTGGGCACATGAACAATGAATGCTCCGGGACAGAAAAAGATTTATATGAATGTGATTCTTGTCAGTAATCAATTGTTAAACTGTTACTTTGAATTTGTATCTTAAACAAAAATAAAATTTATTTTGAACTGTTCAATTTTTAATGGGAGCCCATATTTCATACACTCAATTCTGATGCGAACATTTTACAAATTTTCACAGTTGGCTTTGAATCACATTATTTTTCTATTTTTCGAAACAATGCAATTCTGAATATTGTATATATGTCTTTGGACGAGATGTATGCCAATTCTAAGATTATTTAAAAAAATATATATATCGAGAAAAACCAAAAGGGGGACCTATATTAGGACCTTCTCCTCTATTATTTGATGTTCTCAACATTCCCCCTAAAAGAAAAAATCTTGGTAACGCCTATGGTGTTGCGCCCCTTATTAGAAGTTCAGAGTTGCCACTGCGTAATAGTATTAATCATAGTAAAATTATTTTTTTTTACGATAATGTTTTTTCCTGTTGTAATTCAAAGCGTGATTTCATTGTGTAAAAATAAAACCCAACAGGAATAAAATTAAAGGTTAAAATACAAAAGGCTGATAACAAAGAGCGGAAACAGTGGCTACTGACCGAAGCATCAGTATAAATTAACAGGTATATAACTTGGTGCTGATGACGTCACAACCAATGGGTAGAGCCCTGCCAATTCTGTGATTCGAATACAAATCATTTAGTTGTATTATATCAAATTGACCGTGCATATCATTTCCTGTGTTACTAAATACTTCTTTTTTTTCCTCATTTTAAGAAATTTTATTCATAGTCTACGTGGTATTATAATGCCAGACGATTTCCTTTCACCAAGTAATTTTATCATTAATTATAATACGATAAAATTAAATAATAGCAGATGTAATTTTGAAATGCATCACGTAAATTGAAGAATAAAAAGAAATTGTTGTTTCTTACACTATACTTTATTTTTTTGTAAAAGTATGAATATTACGTTTATAATAAATAAAAAATTGATTTGTCATTTTAGGGTGTTAAACTAAAAGGATGCTGGATGTTTAAGCAGGGCAGGCGCGAGGGTCGTTGGCGCCCGTAGGCAAGACTTAATTCAGCGTCCCCAGGCAGGGCTAAACTAGCTTTTTTCGAGCTCTGGGTAAGATTTTATAATTGGGCTCTCTTAAATATATTATATAAAGTGATGTCCTGGAAACAAAAACGGTCCTCACTTCTAAAATATAAGTGGTGACCTACAAAAAAAAGTCCTCACTACTAAAATATAAGTGGTGACCTAAAAAAAAGGTCCTCACTTCTAAAATTCAAGTGATGAAAAAAAGATCTTCGCTGCAATATTACATTACGCTAATTATTTTTACATTATTTTGGCGCCCTTCTAAGCCTAATTGTTGTGAGGGGGGCGTTGCCCCCCCTCACAACAGAGACCGGCCTGTGTCTAAGAATATTTTTTTCATAAAACGTTTCTTGATAAACATTTTATTCGTTATTTGAGTACTAAGAGCTTCCATTTTGCTTCGTATCTAAGTTTTCTTTAAATTAATAAGAAATATATTAATAAATGGCTTCGATTTTAGGGATTTATAGGTATGACTACCAAAAAACCCCACCATAACTATCTGTCAGTCTGTATGGTAAAAATTGTAGCCAAACGGCTGAACATAGAAAGTTGAAAGTTGGCATGCTTATACAACTCTGACGCACATATAGGAAAAATACTGGGAGTTCAAAAACACACATCGCGGAATAAATATATATACAAATATGTATTTAATGAAAAATAAATGTTTTTTTTTTTTAATTTTGAATGGGGTATCAAATGAAACCTCTTAATGCGCGGAAAAAAGTACATTTTTATTTTTGAAAAATTATTTCTAAAAATCTAAAAAAAAAAAAAAAACTCAATAATGAATAATGTAAAATGGTCTCGACAGGCATTTTTGATTAGGTTAGTTTTTCAAAAAATAATAATTTTTTTGTGTCGCTGAAAAAAATAATAATTATTTAAAAATTGTTATTAGTTAAATATTGTTGTATATCAAAAAAGCTCTTAAGACGTAGATTAAGAAATAAAAAGTAGTTTTTTAGGATTTTTTAATTTGAACACGATTTTTTCCAAAAATGTACTAATAAAATTACTGTACCGAACACTCTAACTCAAAAGGGGTAAAATAATAATCTGAAAAAATTCCAAGTAATGCACATTAATTAAGCCAGAAACATACGAAAAAAAAATTTGATCAAATTTCGTTTTTGGAAAATATTGCAGTTTTTATGCTTCCGACAAAATTAATTATTTTTTTAATTCATAGATAAATAATGGCTAATAATGTTATGGATTTTTTTAATTTATGACTGAGCAGTATTTTTTTTTTTAATTAAGTGTATATATATATATTTTATTTGAAATAAAAACAGCTGAGAATCGAGTTCATGTGTGCAGAGTATAGTATGCAGTGTTCAGTAAACTCCGTCTACTATTATGCGTCGTTATTCAACCTATTGTTAGGATTAGTTTAGTTTTTTGTTTTAAAGGTATCAAAGAGGAATAAGTTTTTAGTAGTGAAACACTTATAAAACAAATAGTACATTGTTAATAGTGAGAAATTCGTTTCTGAAATTGAAACAAATGTAGCCATTTGTCAATATATTATTTATTACTTTAATGAAGACTTAAATACGAAGCAACTGCAGAAGAAAAAAAAAATGCTGTGATGTTTTAATTTAAATTTAATTGTGAGGAAATTATTTAAATTTTGTTTAAAAAAATAAATAAATAAATGAAACATTATTTGAGTACAGCACTCAAATAAAGAATATTAAAAAACTGTTGGTTTTGATGTGATTATAGAACAATTATTCCTAGACATCCTGTATTATGTTGACTTCTTACACTTATTAAATACCTACAAAACCCTGAAATGTTTGAAAATTTACACTTCACATAATTTTTTTATGTAAAATCATATAGATAAGGAAGAAATAAAAATAATACAACAAACCTGATAGTTTTCTATTCCTCCTCCGTTTCTCTCAGCCTGCCTTTTATCATTAAAACTATAGTGACTCTTAGAACTTTGAATCTTATGTTCAACTTTATTATCTTTGACTAAGTGTTTATTCCTGGAAGATGGTGAATGTGACCTTGTTCTTTCCCTAGATTTACCAAAAACACAAATCTTTGGTAAACGTCTTTTATTTACTGGACTTTTTGGTTTATTTTCTTCATAAGGTAAAGAAGGAGGTCCATTATCTGGTTCATCCCATCCATTCTCAGAATAAGTATGAACTTTACTTCCTTGTCCTACTCTAAAATCAGTATTTTCAAACCTAGATAGATGCCTATAACTTAGGCCATTCGTAACAGACCACCTTCTCATTGATACATTCTTTGAATGTTCGTCGTCGTAATCTGGTGGTGGTTCTTCAGGCGGGTTATCTTTTAGGCCGTTATATCCTTCTTTAACACTTCGAAAAGAAGCAGAACGATCTATATCTTCTCGGCTTTTCTTCGAATCATCGATAGATGTATGACTTTCGATACTATGATAACCAAAATCCGAACCCAATCTAGATTTATTTTGTATCACATCAATACTGCAGCTGTGGACGATTCTATAACGACTAAAATCACATTTTTTGGTTTTATCATTGTCTTCGTAATCTGGTAATGACTTGAAGTCATGTGGAGGTACCCTATCACAGTCTAATGGGGACGGTACATAAAAGGTAGGTTGTTGTTGAGAACCGGTAAATACCTCTTGAACAGATAAAGCTCTTCTTTTTTTAAGGCCTGATTGAAGTCTGTTGAATTTACTTCTTAATAATTGTTGTACTTCTTGAACGCTACCTTTTTTATTTGAATCTGTTAATCTAACTGATGATACACCAAAGTTTTTTTCACTTGGTGGTGTTTTTCGAGTAACTACGGTATATTTTGTTTGGTCTAAGAGCAATTTATCACGAGGTGGTGTTTCACAATTATTTCCTGATGTTGATTGATTTATTGATTTGAATGATGAACAACATTTTCTTAAACGACGCCATCTTTGAGAGATACTATTGTTCCAAGCGCCAAGATCTGAAAATAAAAAGAAGTTGTTAGAGAGCAATTTATATCATTACTAGCTGGTACTCGTACTAGGGATGTTCCGATACTATTGATACGATACCACTATCGATATTTTTCATTCGATATCGCGATTTTAGTATAGATACTAATCTTCGGATACCTTATTAATATCAGTACATTTGACCCAGTATGGTATCGTTTCTTTTTTTTTTTTGTTATAACAATATC
Source organism: Liopterus haemorrhoidalis (assembly GCA_963971575.1). Classification (NCBI taxonomy): domain Eukaryota; kingdom Metazoa; phylum Arthropoda; class Insecta; order Coleoptera; family Dytiscidae; genus Liopterus; species Liopterus haemorrhoidalis. Next base: position 19,722,043 of record OZ020614.1, on the reverse strand, counting down.
GTAAAATTTTTATTTATACACATAAATATATCTGTGTTTTTTTCAATAAGAAAAAATTGTACTCTTGTAAAAACTGGTAGAAGAGGTATGCAATCGAATGGTGCAAGACATAGTATGACAATAAACATGTGTTGAACGGTTTAGAAGTTGCTGGCGTTTGGCGCCATTTTCCTCTACGTTTGAGGTTATGAAATGTTATTGGTTATTTTTGTATTTTAATTAAAAACGTCACCACCAAGAAGCAAAGTGTGGACTTATTTTACCAAAATAGACCAAGGAGTTTTCTCGGTGCTTGCAATGAAGAACAGTGAAGTGTTTAATTCTATTTTAAACAATCACTCAGACTTATAGAGAAAGATCGGAAACCCTTCCGTAAAATGTTTATTATCTATTATCGTTTTCCTAATTTTCTTAATTTTGCTGTTCTAGATTTTTACTAACTAAACCTAAGCTAATTACCTAGTTTTTAGGTAAACAGTACTTTATTTTCCCCCAAACATTAGCCCATTAAAAATAGTGTAATAAACTCTAGTAAATACTATCAATTTAGATAATTAGGTTAAGTTCAATTAGTAAAAATCTAGGACCGCAGAATTAGGAAAACGATAATAAATAATAAATATTTTTCAGACTTGGGCACAGTTGGGCTAGTAAAAACATTCCTGCAGCTCCTCAGCCATTTTATTCGCCTGACTTGAGTCTTTGTGACTTTTTCCTCTTCCCAAGATTGAAAAATCACCTCAAGAGACGTCGTTTTGGGACACTCTAAAACATTCAAACGTCCGTAACCGACCAGCTGAAAGCTATTCCAGTATCCGAGTTCCAGCACGGCTATTAGGTTTGGAAGATCCGTCACCAGCGCTGTGTGGTCTCCCAAGGAAGTTATTTTGCGGGAGACAATATTGAATTATAATTCTAAACGAATAAAAAAAATAAATAAATAAAATAAAAAATCAGTCCGGTTACTTAATTTACACACCTCGTACATTTAAAGAAAAGTGGAATATTTTAAACCTAATTTATCATTTAAAAATTTTAAGCGGTCTGATTTTAAGTCCGGGATATGTTGGTATTAAAGGCAACGAAGCGGCAGATGCAGCTGCAAAAGCCGCCACCCACAGACCTATGATTGATGTGAGTTTCATTTTTCCAGATGACGCAAAGAGTCATCTGAAACACCTGGTTTTAGACAAGTGGCAACATGAGTGGAGCCGTACACAGAACGTTAAGTTGCGACAGATTAAGGGAGACGTTGAACCATGGGGTTCTTCCTGCAGGATTAACCGCAGGGAGGAAACCGCCATCACACGCCTCCGTATAGGCCACTGTTGGTGGACTCATGGACACCTCCTTCGAGGTGAAGAGTCCCCTATCTGTGAGACGTGTAACACAGATTTGTCTGTGTTACACTGTTTAACTGAATGTGTAAAGTGCGAGGATGTCAGGGAGAGGTTAGGCCTGTGCAACCTGTCAGTTGCTTTAGGAGACGACAGAGTACTTATGGACAGGCTGATACTCTTCCTGAGAGAATCGAACTTACTGTTTTATGTGTGAAGTCTTGCACCTTATTTTAATGTGTTCTATTTCTAAACTGTGACATTCGATGGTAATTGGCCCCATTACAGTCTCTTACCATCACCCTGAGTCTGTTCAAATTTTCGAACAGACTTTATATCTTATTTATTAGTGTTTGTCTGTGCTAGATTTCTTTGATTGAGTATGCGTAATTTTATTGATTTTATCTATTTATTGATTGTTTTTAATATGTTGTGTAGGCATTTAAATGGGCTGCGTTAGGCGCAAATAGTCTTTGTTGCTGTGCGCCAAAATTTTTAACTAACTAACTAACTGATTTTAAGTCCCATGGTTTGAGAAATGCTGCTCTATACATTTTGTCTTGTTTGCCTTACGGTTGGTTAAAATTGTTACAATATGCGCATTCCCCAATCTAATAAAGTTATCGATTTTATTAAAACGCACCCTTAGTGATGAGATGGAACCCTCGGTCACGTGCCCTAGGGGAAATAGGGAGATCCATACAATAGAGTCTGGGGATCATCCACAATCATTTGTCTTCTATTGTCCGCGCCATTCTACGTGGCTTTCAGACATACCGAAAAATATAACACATTTTGCATTTTATTTTTTATGCATTGTAATATATTATTATAATGACCCTATGAGGTCGTTTAGACAGTAAAGGGAGCAGCTTGTTTCAATTTTATTCCACCCTAACATATGGTACAACCATTTCTATAAATTAACTAAGTGTTGAATTTATTGTATTTTTTCTGATGATTTTAGCCATCATGTTTTTAGCCAAAAGTTCTTTTCTTTGAAAATTCTGGAAAACAGCTGTGTCAGATACTCAATAAAAGTATTTCATATACCAAACACCAATCCAAGTATTTGAAATATCAGATACTCGGCTCTATTCTGTATCTTTTGTGGTTAAAAAGATTTGGTTAAAATTGAAGTTAAAAGGTAACATTTTAACTAGGCGTTAAAATTTTAACCTTGTTTCTTATTCTGTATCTCAGGTTATAACTCGAGCGTTAAGTTCTAACTTTTTAATCTTATGATTAAAAGTATGTTGTGAAATTATCTACAAGGGGGCATATTTTGCTAGTGTAAGTGTGGATTTAATGTAAACAAATGTTATGGTTGAATCATGAATGAACAACGCTCAAATATAATAAATCTATTTTGCGGAAATGTACAATATTTATATATAAATAATTATGGGTGCAGAAAGTAAATAATATAATATTACCATAACATGCAAATATATCAATATTTTCTTTCTTTCTTCTATACTAAGATACTTTTATTTTCAGGTTATATTTACCTTATTTTTATTTTAAAACAAACGGGAAACGAGTAATCTTTTGATTCTTCTCGGATAAAAAAAACAACAACATTTGTAAAACGAGATATTTCGTAGAAGTTTTAGAAAAATGCAAATATTTTAAAATGTTTCTTCAGGTAAACTCAAAGGGTTAAGTTGCCTTTGTTTAATTCGAACTGATCTCGTAAAAAGCATTTGTACATATTTTTTGTTCACCTATATTAATTTTTCACTTATTAACCTCTTTTTGTTCAATTTTTTTTATTAATAATTGGTTTAAAATAAACAGACTTGCCATGATTACTTCTAAAAATGGATTTTTTCTGGCTATTTGATGTTCAGAGGTTAGAATTACAGCTGGTTAAAAGTTAACACCATGTATTTGGCTGGAGTTAAAATTCTAAATATAACCTACTGAATTAACCACACCGAGGTTAAATAGAGTTACAGAATAACAAAATATTGTAAAGCGTGGTTAAATTTTTTTAACTTCGACCTTGAGGTTAATTTTTAACTTTTTAAGATACAGAATAGACCCGAGACGGGTCTATTCTGTAAGAAATGCGTTAAAATTAGCGTAAGGTTAATGTTTTTATTTTAACACCATGTCTAACGCCTTTATCCAAAAATGCTATTCTGTAAAAGCATTTGTTAAGGTAAGCGTTAATACAATATTTGTTAACGCGACGTGCTAACTCACCTTGTAGAGAGGCTAATATTTACTGCACGCGCATGCGCTGCTACGTTGAATTTTATCATTTTGAAAAGAGTGTTAAATGCCAAGAGAATCTTAACCCAATATTTCGGTGTAAATTTAAATATTCAGTGGCGAAATTTATTTTAAAAATGGAACAGAATGTTTGGTCCTGTGATACTCATTATAACTGGTTTCCACAGTGTATTAAATAAATCTATAACTATATTCAACTTTTATTTAGTCAATTTATATACTACATTATATTATAACAGTTTATCTCATTTTTGAATAAAATGTGATTGTATTTAATTTTTTAAAGGTGTTTGGTAATATCAATTATTAAATAATTAATTGATTTATTACCTTATTATTAAATATTGAATTATTTATTACATTATTAGCTCTACTGTAAAGAATTCACTTTAAAAAGTATTATGAAGTTTGAATTTTGTATTATAACAATTAATATTCGTACCATCTTATATTTTATTCACTTTATTTTAATAACATGACATTTACCTAAATAAGATCAGCCATTTTTGCGAACTTAACACCAGCGTTAACTTTTAAAGCCACCGTTTCGGTTGGGGCTTATTGTAGAACGTTAACTGGCTATTTTAACGCCGCCGCGTTTATAAATTAACACAAATATGCTTAGCGAATAGCATTTACGTTTAAAAATTAACGTCAGTTTTCGACGTTAAGATTTTAACAGGTTGCTTATAGAATAGACCCGGATTTGAGTTAACCAACAGTTAACCATGAATTGAAAAACCGGCCTTTAGATTATTAGTGTACAGTTATTAAAAATACACAGTATCTTCGTTTATGTCTAGTTCCAAAAGCCCCAAAGGCAAATAGTTATCGTTGCTGTGCGTCAAAAATTTTAACTTTTACTAAGGGCTCCAAATCTACATTATAAATATATTATACAGGAGAAAAACACAGTCAGATTTTATTTTCCTTTTTAATTTAAAATTTTAGCTCTAATTCAACAGAACGTCTAAGGGCCCCCTAGAGCAGGGGTGGCCAACCTTTTTGGAAGCAAGGCGCAATTAAGAATTTTCAGAGACGTTCCGGGCGCAATGATATGTAATGACATCATATATGTTTTGTTTTTTATTGTTAAAGTTAATTTTATTTATTTATTTTTTTCATTTCTTAATTTTAATTTCTTACAAAAAAATTGTTTTTGTTAATTTTGAATCTTTTTATTTGATTTTACTCATAGGTTAAAATCCCATTATTTTTTGAAAAAATCCTCTTCTTCATTTTTAACACAACATAATACAACAAAAGAATATTAATAATTTGTAATAATAATTTTATTGAACGACATTTATTACATATAATTACATAATATATGATAAATTATTATTCGTTAATGAGAAGGTTGAGACTGTTTCTTGACATAATTTTTCAAAATCAGGACAGTAATTTGATACTGCTACTCTTAAACTGTCATTCAATGATCAGTTTTAATAAAATGAAACATAAAAAAATGGCGCTAAAATTCGATAGAATTCGCTAAAATAATATTTTTTGTAGTGGAACTACTTATATTTTATTATATAGGGAGGTATTTAATATGGCATAATAAAAAATCACTTGAAAATTTTAATTAATAAATAAGTATTCAATTCCAAAAAAATTTTGCTTAAAAGTTGGAGAATGAAATTGATTGGAAATTTAAAAAAATATTTTAATTTACCTGGAATCGTATCGCGGGCGCGGGGTTGGCCACCCCTGCCCTAGAGCATCTGGCCCCTATGCGACGGCATAACTTGCATAACCCTATTTACGTTATTGTTAAGCTAAAAACATTCTTATCAAGAGGAAAATATATTCTGTGTTTAATTAAGTATTGTGTGTATATCACTTTCTTGAAATTATGAATATGATTGTGGTACAATTATCCAAACAAGTAACTGTCTTCAAATGTGTCTACAAATCAAACTAAAAAGCTTTACTAATTGGTTGAACCTATGTTAAGATGAATTTTTAATGAAATAAGTTAATTACGTATCATTAATTTTAACTTTTTTTATTAATTTTTTATATCGTTGGCGATTGAATGTTTTTTTTTTTTTTTTTGGAAGTTGATGACAAAAATTTAAGTGAAGTGTGATTTTTTACACATTTCAGGGTTTTATAGGTATTTAATAAGTGTAAGAAGCTAACAGAATGATGGATGTCTAGGAATATTTGGTCTATAATTACATCAAAATCAACAGTTTTTTGATAATCAATTTACTAGTACTAAGAGCTTCCATTTAATTTTTTGAAATAAAATTTAAATAATTTGCGTACATTTCGTCACAATAAAATTTAAATTAAAAAAATCCCAGCGATTTTTTCTGCATTTGCTTCGTATTGAAGTCTGCATTAAATTTATAAGAAATAGCTTGATAAATGGTTATTTTTTTCAATTTCAGGAACGTATTTTTCACTATTAACAATGCGTTATTTGATTTATAAGTATTTTACTACTATAAATGATTTATTCCTCTTTGGTACCTTAGTAAAATATAAAATTCGGATGTTTCGGAAACGGATTGTTAATCGGTATTTACAAAAAACCCGATTAAATCTGAGCAACCGTCTTTATTTTGACAATTTTTCTCTTTAAATCTTCAATATCTGTTCCATTTTACATTTTCTCATATATATCAATAGTGACGTAGTTTAAACAATGCCTGTCTAACGATTTCACTCATATAAAGTGAAAACTATAATTTATATTAAAATATGTAAATTATTTTCGCATCCATGAATATTGCATAATGTTATTATAATTTATTTAAAATATTGTTTTAAATAATAATAATCCATGTATATCTTCGATAATCTATGTAACAATACAATATTATTCAGGTTAATGATTTTCATTGACCTGGACAAGTATTGTAATACAGCTATGAAAAAAAAAGAGACTGTCTTTTTAAAGGATTAACTTGTCAAAAAATAATTACAAGAGTAAATACAAATGACATTTAACAAGTCCAAACTGGTGTTCAATTTCCCGTTCCGCATTAGCCGGTGTGGCTCTATCGTTGTATTCTTTCCGAATTAATATCGAACAATTTCTAGTCAATGATTGAAAAATTATAAGAACCGGTAGGGTTTACATTCTGGCTCAATTGGACTGAAACTATATCTTCAAATAGTTTACGGCGAAACGAACAATTTAATTTTATGAAAATTTGGTCGTTGATGCGGCTGATGCAATCTAAAGAAATCTTACATCTGTCCTCAATCTATCGTACTTCGTACGGTTGTGCATTTTTTCTGATGGTGCTTCATTACCAAAAGTTAAACGAAGCATATCTATGCATTGTTGTTGAGTTAGGCCTTTAATAAATAAAAATCATCCAATGAAAACCTTCGCGAGTAATATCCAATTTTTCACAAACTTGTGTTTTTTAAACGCTCACTGTCAACAAATTACTCGGTCAATTTATAAGCTGCCACTGATTTCACAATAACAAATGCCAAATTTTACGAATATAGTAATGACACATTTCAATATTATCATCTAGTGGTCGTTTATAAAAACATAAAAGGTAACCCTCATAAGTATTGAGACGCTCGGATAAACAGTCTGGTGGTCAAATATTGTACTATGCGCTCTAGTACAGTTTGAACTTATTACATATGTTCTAGTGTTGAATTTTTTTGAAAGTTGTGAAAAACTATAAAAGTAGAACAAATTGTGGTGTTTTTTGCTGTCATATAAGACAGGACAAAGATAGGCATCTTAGTTTTTTTCTTTTCTTAAGAAAATTGGAGGGAAAGTTAATATTACGTCCAGATTGGGAAAAGATTTGGTTATGGGCAGGAGGAAGGCATGGGAATATATTTTGAGTTAAAAAGTAACTGATACTATGCGAGTTTGTTCATTACATAGTCGCAGAAAAACTAAACTGCACTAATATGTTTGCACCGGCAAGTAGCATAGTTAACTTTTAGCTGCTTCTGTCCAACTAAAACTAATTTTATTTTACGAGGCAATGAACATAATGTACTTGTTTACAAACATAATCCATATATTGTAAATTCAGATGACCGACACTCAGATGTACCACATAAAATTAAATGCCCGGCATTTAACACCTGCTCAACTACAAATTACACTTCAATAAATCTACTGAAATTAAACTTTAAATACTGTAATTTGATGCCCACCTTCTGTTATACACTTCGATACAAGTGTAGCGCGTAAAAATTAAAAAATTTCGCAAATATTTACTCGCATTTTCATAAAATAAAAATGTACTGTGCTTAAATTAACCTGTTCGCTATTAGCATATCGCCACCGGTAATGTCACTTCTCAATAATATTTTATTTGGTTTATGGGTATAACCTAGCACTACCTTATAATCTCTGAAAATGATCATTTACAAACAGTGGCCGCAGAGACTTAAAAGCTGTGTAACGGCCAGAGGTGGTCATTTTGAAAACTGATTAATGTTTCTTGTTTAAGATGCATCTGTGAATTATGTACTAAAAGAAAATTAAAATATATTTAAGCATTTTGTAGATAAGGAGTATTTATTGCAACACTAGGTATATGAGATTGAAAAATATGATTCACTGTCGCCACATTGACCCGATAAGTTATTCAACAATTATGTTATACAAGATACGGTAGCCGTTACGAAAATAAAGTAATATAAACAGTTTTTGATTCTGAAAGTAACAATGTACGACACGCGCATTTTATAAAAATATGTGTGCATGTTGTGTAATTGTAAAATAGCGAGGTGTATATCCTCAGGTCTTGTGCCTTAGTGAGCAAGGTCATGTTGTTTCCAACGTCATCGTACCATACTACTCACACACATATCTACGGAAGGCACGTTCTTTTCCATGTTAAGTCAACATCCTAATGTAAGTAAGGTATGGCACGTTATAAAACCGGCATATTTTAAATATAATATACCTACCTGGCAGGCCACTGCCCCCTAAATATTTATATGGCATACAGCCCTTCTCAAATTATACAATATCATTCATATTATAAAAAAAAAAAAAAATCAGCTGTGCCCACCACAGGACCGACCGCCATTACAAACAACTTGTTTAATTTATGCTGCTTTATCAAAAAATATCTCAAATAAAAGTTGTTAGCTATTGCTTTTATAGCAACTTTTGTTAAATACATTTTTTCGAAATATTTCACTGTTGTGAAATATTCGCAAAAATCTTAAAACCTGTAACGTTTTAAAAGATATTTGTTTATTTTTAAACAAATTTAATACGGTACGCTAATGTACAGCAGCCTACTTTATTAAAATAAGACAATATCGCATAGATTTCGGTAACCATGATTACACAATAATATACAAGTAATAAAGAGTATTTTATTATTCGTGAAAATCATTTGGTACGTGGTCAGACCTTCGTTCTCAACAGAAGAATATTATTATACGGTGAATAGTATAAGTATTTAGACCTTTTAAGGGATTTGTTTTGAGAACGTAAAGGTGAAAAGGACGTTGAGTTCCTACGATTTATTCGGATTTATATTGCCACAATACAAATTCACTACAGAGAGCCGCATAACATCTTAAGGCTCTCCTTCCCAGTATTTCTCCTTTTTCTCTCTCTCTCCCTCTTGGTGCGTCGCAGGAAATATCCAGAGCCAGCTTACGGCATTGGCGTACTGGTTTGGATAATTTGGGGCTGGACGTACCGAGCGTCGAAAGAAGGCAAGGATAGAGGAAACTTCAAGAAAAAAATATCCAGATAAGCCTTTTTAATCAAAATTATTTGTGTTATTGTTTATATATTGTTTATTTTAAATTTTGAATATCAGTTGTATATATTTTTTTTATACGTTAGATTTTATTCGGAATGTGTAGGAATATCGTGGCGCTGGTCGACCAACCCGAGAAAGCTTTGTAATCCAGCGCATTCTGGTAAAATCGCTTTAACCAAATTTACCTTTAATTAATATTTTTATTATTTGTTTGTAATTTATAATATTATTATTCTAAATTTATTTTTGGTATCTATATATTTTATTTACTTTTCGATTTTCAATTATAATAAATTTTATTGTTTTTGATATTTACTATATTCAGTTGTTGTTATTGACTTATGTCCCAAATATCTCGTTTTAGGTTAGGTTTCGCCTAGTGAGACTGATTTGGTCAGTCTTAGTTAAAATCTAGTCTGTGCGTGGGATCTACTGGTCGGTCCCAATTATTTTATTTCAGACCAGTTGGCGCCCTTAATTTTTTTTTATAATTTCATCTAATTTTGGAACCGCACGACCGTCTCGGCTGTTTAAAGGCTAGCTACAAAAGACTAAATAAACCTATAGCCGGTGTATTATAGGTCACATTACAGATTCGATACGAAATAAATCGTTTAAATCATAACGAATTAGATTATGAATTAACGATTCGAGGTTTGCGTGATGTAGGAACGGTAGAGCAAATGCGTGTTGCATTACGGGGTTTATTAAAACTCGAACGGAAGGGTACGGAAATAAAAATGCCAATGTATCCATACGAACCGAAGGAGGATATTTTAGCATTAAAATTAACAGTTGACGAACTTAACAATTTGAATTCAGAAATGGACGGAGATGTGGAATCGTCGGTTCACAAGAAATTTCGTTCAAAAGTAGAATACGCGTTAGGTAGGATCAATAGGATAAAAATAGGGGATTCGGAACATGATTTGCAAAAAGAAAAGAACGATATTTTACTCAAAATTGTTAACTTGTCATCATTGGCAGATATAAAACAAAAATCTTTTCGAAAGTCCAGCACCAAAATTTATGATCAAGTCCCAGTAGATTTATCAGCTATTGATATCAACTTATGTGACGACGAATCGGAAACATCAGATAGCGATGAGTCTTTGCATAATACTCGCGAAAGTTTGAAAAATTTAGCAATGTCAAATCGAAACTCATACTCGGTGCCAGTTTATAAATGGAAATTAAAATATAATGGTGAAGACAAGCAATCACTTAACGCATTTTTGCAAAGCGTTGAAGAAATGCGCGTTGCTAGGAATGTAACGCGACAACAATTATTCTTATCGGCACTAGACTTGTTCGAAGGAAAGGCGAAATGTTGGTTTCGAGTCATAAGAAAATCTGTAAACAACTGGGAGGAACTTGTAGATGCCTTAAAGGACGAATTTCAACCTCCAGACTATGACGAGAAATTATTCGAAGAAATAAAACGTCGTACACAAGGTGCAAATGAGTCGGTAGGGATGTATTTTGCTGTAATGTTAAATTTATTTGATAGAATGTCGATACCACTACCTGAGTCAACAAAACTCAAGATAATTTCGCGAAATATTTTGCCTTATTTACAAACCCAAATAGGTCTAGTAGAACCTAAAAATATAAACGAATTGCGAAAAATCTGCAAGCAATTAGAGCATCGAAATACGCTAATAAAAAATTATACACCACCACCGAACCGGATGATGGAATCTGATTTAGCATACGCTCATAGTAGCAAATCTAGCTATAACAGTAGCTGTCATTCAGTCGAACCGGCAAATAAGAAATCGGTACGTAAATGTTATATTTGTCATGAAGCGGGGCATTTTGCTAATAATTGTTCAAAACCGCGCGAAAAACATTGCTTCAAGTGTAATAAAAAAGGTTTCACTATCCATACTTGTCCTTCATGTTCGTCAAAGGAGGGAAACGAGACGTCAAGGCAATAGAAAATCGGTTATTGTCTTGTACCCCTAAAACGGAAAATCCGATTAAATGTATTTTAGAATTTATTATGAATCACGCCCGAGGCGATGAAAGACCTTATGTCGAAATTGATATTTTAGGAAAGCAATTTTTAGGTTTGTTAGATTCGGGTGCGACTCATACCTTCATGAACGAAGTTGGTTGGAGTGTATTACATTCTATGGGATTTAAATTAGAATGTAATAATAAATTTAATTGTACTGTGGGAAACGGGGAAATTATATATAGTATTGGTTCCTGTTACGTACCAATGAAATTGGAAAATAGGGAAAAATTAATTAACGTTATAATTGCCCCGAAATTAAGTCATTCGTTAATATGTGGTATTGATTTTTGGAGGGTTATGGAAATCGTCCCAAATCTATGTAGTAACCATTGGAGATTTGCGACACCGACAAACGTTATGACTGTTGATGGTAATCAGTCAGCAATAATAGATGTCGATAATTTAACATCGGACCAACGCAGTAAACTCGAAGAACTAACTACGAAATACTTTGATGGAATAGGAGATAAGCTCGGTAAAACGTCGTGGATAGAACATGAGATCATTTGTGACCATCCCCCTATAAAACAAAGGTATTACCCGGTATCACCCTACGTTCAAAAACATATCGACGAAGAGTTAGATAAAATGTTAAAACTAGGAGTAATAGAACCGTCGAATAGCGCGTGGTCGTCACCGATATTATTAGTAAAGAAGAAAGATAATTCTTATCGTTTTTGTGTGGACTATCGCAAACTTAATAAGGTTTCTAAACCTAGTGCTTATCCTCTTCCAATGATAAACAGCATTTTAGATAAATTAAAGAACGCGGTGTATCTTACTACTCTGGATGTTAAATCGGCTTATTGGCAAATCCCAGTCAAAAAAGAATGCAAAGAGTTTACGGCATTTACTATTCCGGGACGTGGATTGTTTCATTTTTGTCGCATGCCTTTTGGACTCCATTCTGGAGGTGCGTCGTGGCAAAAACTTATGGATAAAATAATTAGTCCCGAATTAGATCCGAACGCATTCGCCTATTTAGACGATATTATTATAGTTAGTAACACTTTTGAGGAACATCTAACCGTATTATCAAAGGTTCTAAATCGTTTAAAAGAGGCGGGCATAACACTAAGTAAAGACAAATGTAATTTTTGCAAACCTGAACTTAAATATCTAGGCTACATTGTAGATAAATTCGGTCTTCGTGTTGACCCTGAAAAAGTTGAGGCGGTAAGAATTATTCCGAGTCCTAAGTCGGTAAAGGAATTACGTAGGATATTAGGGATGATATCTTGGTATCGGAGATTTTTACCAAACTATTCAACGCTTATTGCGCCACTAAACCAACTTTTGCGTAAAAATACAAATTTCAGATGGTCCGAAGAATGCGAGGAGGTGTTGCGAACCGTAAAATCGTATTTGGTTACAGCACCAATATTAAGTTGTCCGGATTTTACACAACCTTTTACGGTACAATGTGACGCTAGTGGTTATGGTATAGGGGCGGTGTTAACCCAAATTATTAACGGAGAAGAAAAAGTGATTTGTTATCTCAGTAAATCGTTAACTAGAAATGAACGAAATTTTAGTACAACCGAAAGGGAATGTTTAGCTGTCATTTGGAGCATTGAAAAATTACGACCATATTTAGAAGGGGTTGAATTTACGGTCATTACGGACCACAGTTCATTGTTATGGCTCAATAATCTAAAAGACCCAACAGGACGTTTAGCGAGGTGGGCCGTTCGTTTGCAGCAATTCCAATTTAATATCGTTCATAGAAAGGGGAAGGAAAATATAGTTCCTGACACATTATCGCGAACAGTACCACAAGTAGATTGTATACAAAAAAATGTAGTCGTAATAGACAAGTGGTACAAGAAGTTGATGGAGGAGATAAGAAATTCACCGCAGAAGTATTCATTGTATAAAATAGAAAACGGCATTATATTTAAACACGTTACACCTAAGATCCCTGAACTGTCGGACGAAACGGACGAATGGAAAATCATACCACCAAAAGAAAAGCGACTGGAAATTTTTAAGCAGTTTCACGATGTCCCAACTGCAGGACATGCTGGAGTGTTTAAAACTTTTCACCGAATAGGTCAACGATATTATTGGCCGAAAATGAAACCAGATATTGCTAGATATGTCAGAAATTGTATGACATGTCAAACTCGTAAACCAGAGTCAAAAGCAAAACAAGGTCTAATGTTGAGTCATCCCAGAATAATTAAACCATGGCAGATGATTTGCATGGATTTCGTGGGACCATTACCGCGAAGCTCGAATGGGAATACGTTTATTTTAACGGTAGCAGATTGTTTTACAAAATTTACTAGGTTATTCGCTATGCGGAGTGCTACTGCACAGAATGTTAAGAAGACACTTGAACGCGAAATTTTTTTGTTATTTGGTGTTCCTCAAATAATAATTTGCGATAACGGGAAACATTTTGCTAATAATCTTGTTAAGCAACTGTGTGCAGAATATGATGTACGAATACGTTTTACACCGTATTACCATCCACAAGCAGATCCAGCGGAAAGAATAATTAGAGTAGTAAAAACCATGATATCTTGTTACATCGACGAAGATCAAAGAAAATGGGATGCTGAATTAGATAAAATTGGTTGTGCGATCCGTACAAGTGTACACGAAACAACTGGACACACACCGTATTTTCTAAATTTCAGCAGGGAACAGATATTAAATGGTGCATACTACCAGAAAGACAATGAAGAGACAGATGAAGAAGTTCTCGGAACACCAGAAATAAGAGCAAAGGTATTAAATAAGGTGTACAAGAAAGTTCGCGAACGTTTGAACAAGTCTTTTCAAAAAAATAAAAAAATATATGATTTACGAAGAAGAGAAGACACTTACGAAATAGGCGATGAAGTATTACGTAAGAATTATTCTCTCTCGGACGCTAGTAAACATTATAATGCAAAGTTAGCACCGAAATTTATTGGACCTTTTTACATTAAGGAAAAACTATCGCCATGGACGTTTATATTAGAAGATAAATTTGGGGTTCATAAAGGAACATGGCATGCGAAGGACTTAAAAAAATTAATAAAAGAACAGGATTTTGGTTAGGGTTTAGTTTCGGTTAATTTTAAATAATGTTAGTTATTATTAACGTTAGTTTAGGTATAGAGTAGAATATAGTGAATAAAAAAAAAAAAAAAAAAAAGATATTGCTTAGTGGAAATATTTCTTGAGGGAAAGTATTTTTCTTGAAGTAAAGGGGGGAATGTAACGTTTTAAAAGATATTTGTTTATTTTTAAACAAATTTAATACGGTACGCTAATGTACAGCAGCCTACTTTATTAAAATAAGACAATATCGCATAGATTTCGGTAACCATGATTACACAATAATATACAAGTAATAAAGAGTATTTTATTATTCGTGAAAATCATTTGGTACGTGGTCAGACCTTCGTTCTCAACAGAAGAATATTATTATACGGTGAATAGTATAAGTATTTAGACCTTTTAAGGGATTTGTTTTGAGAACGTAAAGGTGAAAAGGACGTTGAGTTCCTACGATTTATTCGGATTTATATTGCCACAATACAAATTCACTACAGAGAGCCGCATAACATCTTAAGGCTCTCCTTCCCAGTATTTCTCCTTTTTCTCTCTCTCTCCCTCTTGGTGCGTCGCAGGAAATATCCAGAGCCAGCTTACGGCATTGGCGTACTGGTTTGGATAATTTGGGGCTGGACGTACCGAGCGTCGAAAGAAGGCAAGGATAGAGGAAACTTCAAGAAAAAAATATCCAGATAAGCCTTTTTAATCAAAATTATTTGTGTTATTGTTTATATATTGTTTATTTTAAATTTTGAATATCAGTTGTATATATTTTTTTTATACGTTAGATTTTATTCGGAATGTGTAGGAATATCGTGGCGCTGGTCGACCAACCCGAGAAAGCTTTGTAATCCAGCGCATTCTGGTAAAATCGCTTTAACCAAATTTACCTTTAATTAATATTTTTATTATTTGTTTGTAATTTATAATATTATTATTCTAAATTTATTTTTGGTATCTATATATTTTATTTACTTTTCGATTTTCAATTATAATAAATTTTATTGTTTTTGATATTTACTATATTCAGTTGTTGTTATTGACTTATGTCCCAAATATCTCGTTTTAGGTTAGGTTTCGCCTAGTGAGACTGATTTGGTCAGTCTTAGTTAAAATCTAGTCTGTGCGTGGGATCTACTGGTCGGTCCCAATTATTTTATTTCAGACCAGTTGGCGCCCTTAATTTTTTTTTATAATTTCATCTAATTTTGGAACCGCACGACCGTCTCGGCTGTTTAAAGGCTAGCTACAAAAGACTAAATAAACCTATAGCCGGTGTATTATAGGTCACAAACCGATAGGAGTGAACTCCCATTTCTAGTTAAGGCGGCACAACCCCATAGTTCTCAATAGTTTCTTATACAAAACTAATAATCGGAAATAAAATTAATAACAATCTATATATCAAAATTTGCAGCGAATTTTTATCTATCTAATAAGATATTTTTAACTGTAGAAAAAACTATTATGTAATTGTAAATAAGCAAATTGCAGTATAGAAGCCATCTTGCACCAATCAACGCATATATGCGTACTATGCAGCAAATTGTAGCTAAAGCTTAAAGCCTGGTTTATAATAGATATGTTATGGAACATAAGCATAAAAATTACACTACTTTCTTTGTTCTTTTTATTACAAACAGATGTTTTGAAGGGTCAAATCCTTTGTTCCGTCCTTATGTGTTATGCTATGGGCTTATTATAAACCAGGCTTTATTGTACAAATATGTTTGTAGCAATTTTGCTCTATTGTGAAAACTACTTATTGTTATTGTACTTGGTAGTGTATTTTTACCGCCATCTTGCATCTAGCGCGGTTCTCAAAATAGTTGTTACGGGTAAAAATGAATTAATTTTCGTGAAGAATACGTGTACCAAGTGGCATTCCATTATCATCAAGTATAATATTTTTCGACGAAGGTTCTAAACTATAAGTAATTAAGTCAAAAAAAAAATGTTGAAATATTATTTGAACATTTCTACACAAAACTATATAAATATAAAGGTTATTCGAATCCCACAAACAGATTTAAAAAATTACAGAACAATATCGCTGATGTCTACAATTAAAAATATCCTATTAGATAGATAAAAATTCGGTGCAAAATTTGATGTATAGATTAATAATAATTTTATTCCAGATTGTTAGTTTTGTATAAGAAAATGGTAACCTCTGGGGGTTATACGCAGCCTTAACCGATTTTTACCAAAAGTTGATCAACTCGTGCCATTGATGTCAAAAGCTTAAATATGAAGTTTCATAAAAATCCTTTTGGCCGGATTTGGTCTGCACGTGTACACGGACCGACAGACAGACCGATAGACAGACAGACCGACAGACATCATGCTAAAAATAGTCAAAACGTTATGTATGGACCTCAATTCGTTGTGATCCATCGAAATCTCGAAATGTCAAAATCGGTATGATCACAATACCTCCCTTATATATGTTGGCGGTCGGTAAAAAACTATATTGATTTTTTAAAGGTTATAAAGGTTAATATTGATTTTTACTTTACAAAACCCGTACAAGTACGGGTACTCCAGCTAGTCAACGATGTGTAATTCATCATCTATTCGTGGGCTACTGATCCAATAGTTTTTATTGGCAATTTCTCATCTGCATCCACGTGTTATTGTATTTGAATAGGAAGGCGTTTTAATTATTCTGTAATTACGAAATAACTATGACGCATTTTCTTAGAACCCAAATATGGTTAATACAAGTTCTCAACGCTACAGAAATTACATGTTTTTTTAATATTATGAATGTTTACAATTTATAAGCATTTTAAATATATTTGAATTTTAATTATTTCAAGTTATTTTTAAAGTTTTACGTCAATCTATAACAAAATATGACAATGGTTTGTTGATTAAGAACACATGAAGTTGTATTTGGTCTGTCTGTCTGTCCGAGATTCACGCAAAGATGACTGGACATATTTTCACGTAATTTGGTATGATGATAGAATATAACCAGGATTCGAATACAAGCTGTATGGCAGCTCAAAATGTTTGTTCTAAGGAAGTGTTCCGGAGTTAAAACTATTGACTGGCAAAAAATCTGTATAACAAAAATTGTTTATAATAAGAAAACAATCTTTTTTCTTGTATACATTTTCTTAATTGGACGATTATTTATGGAGTTTAAAAGGGACACTTAAACTTACATTTTTCAAATATCTCCATTATTATTGACTTAACAGTAAAAACGTGTATGACAAAAATTGTTTATAATCAAAACAAATCTTTTTTGTTGTACACATTTTTTCAATTGGATGATTATTTAGGGAGTTAGAGGGGGACATCGGGACACCCTAAAACTAAACTTTTGAAATATCTACCTTATTATTGACTTAACAGTAAAAACGTACGAGGGTTGCCTCTTATATTTCGGGATTGCGCTAAACTAGTGCTGTCATCTGGCAACTGCCGCTTCCATCGTAGTTTGACATTTTTGACGGTATACGTACTCAGAAAATTTTGACGTACGAGCGCTATTTATGTTGTTTATAGTAACTTGAAAAAATTAATCTCGGCTAAAAATGGAATTAAATCGTTTTCGACAGATTACTTTCGACGTGGATTAACCCAACAACAGTGCATCGATGAACTTAATTCGACTTTTGGCGATGAAGCACCATCAAGGGTTATTGTTTATCGATGGTTTGCCGACTTCAATCGTTGCCGTAGTTCGCTTAAGGACGAATTTCGTGAAGGTCGTCCAAAACCGGTTGTTGTTCCGGAAAACAGATGCTGTCCGTGAACTGATACTGCAAGAACGTCATGTGACTTATTGTCAGATTGAGGTATCCTTGGGCATTAGTGGGACAAGCATACATTCACCATTGCATTAACATTTGGCCGTCAAAAGATTTGTTTGCGTTGGATCTTACATTAAAGTGGAAAATGCCTCAATCGGAGTAGAAAAAGTGCTTCGTAAATTGGTTCAAACGCATGCAAAAGTGTATTGATCTTAAATCCCGAAATATAAAAAGCAACCCTCGTATACAACGAAAAGCAGATGAAAAGGTACCGAAACAAATTTTATCATGTACATCAAGCCGGAGGAGAAAAAAGGGAAGACTTAAAAAAGTTGGATAGAAGAATCTGAAAATTGTCAAGAAGAACAATGTCAGGGTAAACAAAAGTAAATATTAAAAATCGGAGGAAGTCGCACAGCGCTATCAACTAATAATAATAATAGAGTGTCAGGATGGTGTTATAAATACTTTGGCGTACAGGGCCCGCATAATCTAAATAGCGGAGTCCACACTCTGTAGGTTGTGCCACCACCATTCTGAAACGATTATACACATTCTGGCTGCTTGTCCATCTCTTGCAGCGTCGAGCTACGTGTCTCGACATAATGCTGGTCTCCGCGTGCTCTACTATCATCTTAGACATGCCTATGGTATTGACCAAATACCGGTTATACCGTACGTCTCTTCTGACATAGAATCGGTGGTGGAAAATTCCAAGTGCCGAATTTATTGGAATTACTCCTTCCCGGACATAACTCTTCTGGATATCGAGACCAAACAGATGTTTGTAATCGAATTCTCAAGTCCAGCTGAGAAGAATATCTCTCTCAAGGAGGAGGAAAAGAAGTCCAAGTATATGGACCTCTTGTCCGAGCTTAGAAAGCTATATCCCGGGTATAAAGTTAAGCTTGCAGTCCTGATAGTTGGTGTTTTGGGTGGTATGAAACCCTCCTATCGAAGGGAAATCGAGTCCATTCCCGTCTGCAGATCCTCTGCCAACTCTTCGATCTGCAGGATGCAGAAAGCAGTGCTGCTCGGGTCACTCCGCATTGTGCGGGCACTGGATCTAGCGTAATTTCAGCGGCTGCATATCGCCAGGATTTGGGATGCAGTCGTGTGTATTTAGCTCCACTAGTCTCTAGTATGACGCGGCTCAATAGGTTGCTGAAGTTTGAGATTAGTGGACGCTTGTCAAGACATGACAAACCCCATAATAATAATAATAAGTAATATTTCTAAAGTAATAAAACATGCAAATTTCTTGTTATTCGCCGATGATATGAAATTATATCTTCCAATTAGGAGGCCATCGGATACCGCCCTTCTACAATCAGACCTTCAAAACGTATAACTTTATTGCCAACAAAACAAATTATTTCTTAACCTCGATAAATGTCACATAATATCATTTACGAGAAACAAAAACATACATTCTTTTCAATATAACTTTAACGGTCAGGAATTGAAACGGTCATCAGTAATTAAAGATCTAGGAGTGCTTTTAGACTCAAAACTTTCCTATGAACTGCATGTCGAATATATATGCGGCAAAGCTCTAAAAATGCTCGGTTTTATAATTCGCACTACTAAAAGTTTTAATTCTATATACGCTTTTAAAAATCTTTACTTCGCGTACGTCTCTAGTATCTTAAACTATTCATCCGTTATCTGGAATAGTTCGTATGACAAATACATTTTCAAAATTGAAAAAATTCAGAAAAAAACCATAAAGTATTTCTGCTTTAAACGTAATGTCCAATACGATAACTACTACGATTCCTGTCTCGAAATAAATATTCTACCGCTTCAAAAACGTCGTATTTTATCTGACATGTTGATGCTTTACCGAATAGTTAATAACTTCTTCTAGCGAACTCCTACATCTTATCGAGTTTCGAATCCCTACATACCATACCAGAAGTACTAACCTATTCCATCAAACCAGTTCAAACACAAATTCATTCACTAACTCGCCCATCATTAGACTTCCACTACGTATAATCTCTTTTTTTCTCAGATAGATATTTTCAATTGTTCCAAACAAAAATTCCGAAAATTATGTATTAATAAATTGCATACTATAAGTGATCCTCAATCTTCTATTTAATCTAATAAAAAAATAATAATAATAAATATAATTTTGTAATAACATTGTAACTACATCGTAACATTGTAAACACGGTTAATTGTAAATGTGTGCACTTTACTGGGTCAGTCCCGTCTGTGCTCCGATCATAAACAATAAATAAATAAATAAAATAATAACATGTTTGGTTTGGGATGCAGTCGTGTGTATTTAGCTCTACTAGTCTCTAGTATGACGTGGCTCAAAGGTTGCTGAAGTTTGAGATTAGTGGACGCTTGTCAAGACCTGACAAACCCCATAATAATAATAATAATAATAGAAATGAGTAATAAATTTCTTACCTATATGAGAGTTAAAATTTTCGCAGAACATATTACTGGATAGATTATTTAATAAGTAACCATTTTTAACACAAAATGTCTTTTGTAAATTAATAAAATAATTGATATTACATTTTAGTAACTCGTTTGTAGAAGCACAAGATGTAACTGACACTACCCGTAGTTGTCTAGAAGCTATTGAACGTAGGAAGTTGAAATTTATTTAGATCAGTCCACTGTTTACTTTTGGAATGATAATGCTTATCTTCGTAGAGAAATTATAAAGACAAATATATAAACATATATATCTACCCTTCTCTTTTCAATGTAAACAATGTGAATACGTACTTCTTTGTTATTTTTCTAGGAAAAGATAACCTAGGGCAGTGTTTTCAAAATAGGGGGAAATATTTTCAGGAAAAAATACATAGTGGATTTCCGATATCAAACTACTTAAAATTGCACAACATTTTTCATTGTTTTGCTATTATTTTACTGAAAATATATTTCATGATGTTTTAGAAACAATATCTATTATTTTGTTTTGTTTTCTTCGATAGAGAATTAATGTTTCTGAAGTTATTTTAAATATCTTCAAGTTCCTCCAAGTGGTGCGATTTTAGACCCACATTTTCCAAATCACACGCGTTAGCCCCCCGCTATTAGTTAGCCCTCCGATGATATCAAACAGTAAATTTTAAAAAAATTATATTTTTTTTAACGACAAAAAAATCTTTATTTTTCCAAAAACTTATCTGATTAAAAATTTCTGTTAAACTATTACGGTTCCCATCAATGTTTCATACATTTTTGAGATTTTTGCAAATTTTTAGATGAACCCCTCTGGAAAATAAGGTGGGGGACAAAAGTTATTTACATATTTTTGGGGAAAAACAAAAGATTTTTTAAAAATAATTTTTTTCTTCTTTATCCACGCTTTAATAGGTTTAACCCTCCGTATACACAGTACAATTTGCACACCTCTCTATACACACATGGGTCTACGGTGACCTACCGTTTTTTATCATACTTCCACTCGTTTAAAAGATCTGAAAAAATTCAGGAGAGTAGTTTGGGATCTATAGAAAGAGAGCATGCATTGGGTGATGGATAAAAATTAATCTTGATTAATGTGGTAAGTTCCCGAAATATGGATTAAACTTTGGGACCTATCGATTCCTAGAAACAGGCCGGACACCACAGACCCATGTGTGTATACGGAGGGTTAATTTGATATCCAACTCAATATTTTTAAAAAATGTTTATGTTTTCATTAAATACATATTTGTTTAGCCGTTTGTCCGCAATTACTACCGTACAGACAGACAGACACATGAGTGACGTTATAATGGTTTTTTTGTAGGTCATCCCTACAAAACCCTAAGAAGAAAAAATAAAATACATTTATGTATCTATTTTTCGAGTGAAGTCTCAGTATTTCTTTTAAATGCAGGTCAAAGAACTGTACAAGCATGCCAAATTTTAACTCTCTACATCCAGCCATGTGCCCATAGTTCTTGTTCCCGTAGGTCTTGCGACGTTTAGTGTATTACTACAAAGACATAAAATAAAATATCATTACAATGAATTTTACTGCAATACATTTTTTTAAAATTTCTTTGTTCTTCCTCCGGTGTACCTCTCTTTCTTCTTATTCTCCTTCTGGCTACCCTCTCCTTATCTCCTTCCTGCTTGCCTCCAGTTCTCTCGCCCATCTTTCTCCCTTGCCTTCCTCACTCGTCAGTTGCTTTATCTCTTCCTCCCAGACTGCCACCTCTCTGCATCTCTTCGCTAAATGCCCACAAATTCTATCGTACAAGAGTTTCTTAATTATACCCACGAAAATGAAATTAGATAATGACGAATGTGGTGACGCCTGGTTAAAACTAAATAGTCAAATTATATTTGAATGTGTAGGGACTACTTAACATAATGATTTCCTTTTTTGTAAAAACATAATGTTTATTTCACCTTGGGCGATGTTATTTTGTAACATTTATAAAATCGTTATGTAGGTAATGTTTATTAATTTCACTGGTTCAGATAATTTACACGGGAAGAGAAAAATAATATCGTTCCGTCCTTGACAATATTTATTTTGCAATAGAGGATCTGTTTCTACATTTGCGAAATAAATTAAAAACACTACTGACTTTTACTGGGTTGTAATACAGGTAGAAATCGATATACGCCGCAGTTTCATTCGTAGGTGAACTGGCGTAAACCGAACTGGCGTAAAATGAACCTGACTTATAGTGAGGGTATAGGGTTAGGTTCCAAGTAAATAAACAATAGACATAAAGGGTATCTATAACGCTATTTTATTTGACTTTCGGGATGTTTTCCCCCACTTTCCATTCGTCTAATAACTTCCATCTTCTACTCAAGGGAGATAGAAATTCTAGCCCTTTTAGGTCCATCTTGAGTTAACATTTTCTTTCTCCTCTTCTTAGACATGGTATTTGTCTGTATCCTTTTGTATATGCATATGCAAAGAAGAAATAAAGACCTTTTTTTTAGCATCATTTTTATTATATAGAGTTTAGGGGGGCCCAATTATTAACTCTTGCCCAAGGCCCAACAAAAGCTAGTTACGGCACTGGTCGCATACCAATTAAAAGTAAAGTATACTTTAAAAATTTGGTGGACATGAATAAACGTGTAGGTAATAATATAAAGTGGTCTGGGAATAAACTGTCTTTTAGAGTAGTGTGAGAAACTCTGTAAGATAATTAACATATAGTGCGTCTCGTAATTGTGATGCCAGGTGTAGACTGAAAACACAATGCTCACACTGACTTCTGCCTTAATTTATTGCAGGCGCATTCAATTGTTCCAACTTTTATTACTAGACTAAAATTACAAAAATACATTTGTAGCATTTGAAATGAAATTCTTGTAGTACAGGAACAAATTACCGGACTGGAATCTAGAACTTTGTACTGATTTTCACTTTTATTTGACATGTTCGTTTGTATTCGCGACTAAAATTACCGAAGCGGCGCCACTATCGCCTTTTTGACACGAAAAAGGATAAAGGAACTTCCTAAGCGCCTTGATATCTGGTGGCGATTTTCGGAAGATACGAGAATGACATTGTTTTGTTTTGTACAATGGAGAAATACATTGTGTTTTGTTGTTTGTGTTTTATTTTTGTGAATCATGGCAAAAAAACAATTCATTTTGTTGTGTGCCGCAATGTAAATCGTGATAAAGAAGAATTTCACTTTAACATTCCATCATTTTCCTGAATCGGAAACAATATCCATTAAAAAGACATTTGGAGGAAGAGAGAAAGTGGATCGTAGGTCTCTATGGATCCAAAATCTAAAAATGGACAAAAATCCAAACCCATGCATGCGCGTTTGCTCGTTGAATTTTATGGAAATGATTTTTTACGTCCAAGAAAAGACTGAAAAAAGGCACTTATCCCACCAAAAATTTGTCTAAATCATCAGTTGATATATTAAAAGGTCCTTCCACTTTTTCAGGCAGAGATTTTTATTTTTTACTAATAACAATTACTTAAAACACCTTAGTAAAAAAATTATAATAAAAGAGATATTAAATTTTAAATTTTTTAATTTTTGGTTTTTTTCCGCCGTAACTCTCCAAATATTTATCCATTCAAAAAAATGTATTTGGATAAAAGATTTGTAATCTTATTCTTAAAAATATTTCTTTTATAAATTTTTGCTGTTAAGTCAATAATGTGGAAGTAATTTAAATTTTTAAATTTTGTGGACAAAAATTTAAATTACTTAAACCATTTATTTGAATACTTAAAATCTACACATTCCTCTAATTCTATACAAAGAGAACTAATAATTTATTCCACACAAGAAAATTGTCAAATATTTGCAAACAAGCACATTTTCGGAAAATCCCCATGAAATATCAGGGGGTTTTCACCACTGGCGTTACTGGATGATTACGCCCATCGAGCAACATCCATCCTACGGGCTGTATATATATATGTATTTTTTTATTATTGGCAAATACTTTTGAGCGGCAATGGATGATGTAGATTTTTTTTGAACTAAAATTTTAATACTATTTCTGAATGAATATAAAGTTTTTTAATATAAAATTTACAAGAAATCATTTTCATATTATACATTGTCGTGTCAGAAAGTAACGCTTCGCCTTCCAGATAAGAAGCCCTGATATAATCTGTTTATATTAAATGTTAGCTCGGCTATCCGTGTTTGCTCAAGAAGAATGCCGCACTATCACTCTTACGACAAAGAATTTGACATTTATTTGACTTTTAATCTCTAAAAATAACAAAGTCACTTGTAGCACTACGTGCCTCTTCACTTTGTTTATATCTACCTAAGACGTGAAGGGAAATATAATGATAGGTCAAGAGTTTCAATAGACAATTTAGATGCTATTTTGAAGATCCAGAAAGAACACAAACATGTTAAAATAATTTAGTTTGTTTAGTATTGTTGCATTTTGTTATTAATGTCGAAAATATTGAAAGTCAGTGTATTGTTTTAAACAAAACTTAAACTTAATTATTGTTCATTAAATACATAAATAATTATATTTTAAAACACTTATTTCTTCTCATTTCCATTTTCAAAATTCAATCTCTACCTTTATCGCACGTAAGAGATGCTGGTCACCTAACTAATCGCTAATCGTGTTACCTGATATTCAAATCTCGGTTAATCAAAAAAGTCGTACATTCAATGGCGTAACTAGAGGTCCGCTACGTCCATAACTACGGGGAGGGCACGCCATTTAGGAACCCATTAAACCGTATGTTCTCCTTAGACCAAGTTGACAAACTTACTATGGGGCCTAAAGACAAACTTGATTTTTGAAGTAAGTCGTGGCGTGATGCAGAACTCACGTGTCTGTCTATCTGACTGCACGGTATTATAAAGGTGCGTTCGGCATAAGCTAATAATCTACACGTTCTATATAATTTACGCAAGGAAAGTTCGGCATAAGGTTTCTGTGTGCTCCGTGTCGCACGAAGTTCGTTCGACAAATATCGTGCTGTGCAGTTTGCGCTGCACACTCGTCCCAAGTTTAGAGCGGGCCGCAATCTGTACAATAGTGTTTTTCGCGGTAAAAACATGAGTTTTTATTTTTTCTACAACACAAAATGAAAACAATAAAGATATCATTGTTTATGCCTGCAGCATTTGCCAAATAAATAGTACAGACATCATGATCATTTATTCCTTCTCTAAAGGAACTCGTTCTTGTTCTTTATAATAATGTTTTATTTTACAAGCGTGCATTTTCTGCAAAAGACACTCAAAATTTCTGGATAAAATCGAAAATGTACTTTTAATTGATTTGTAGTCATGTTTAGAACAATATTTTCTGCATATTCAAACACTTTTGCCAAAATATTTTCTTGTGTTTCATCTGAATTGTTTTCCCCAACAAATAAAATTTGTTTTATATTACTTAAAAGATATAACACATATAATTCATTTGTTTACAAAAAAATAATAGGTTAGAATAACGAGAATAACTGCACAAATAACGGCCAAATGTTCATGCAATAGTGAATGTATGCTGGTCCCACTAATGCCCAAGGATACATCAATCTCACAATAAGTCACATGACGTTCTGCAGTGTCAGTTCACGCACAGAATCAATGTTTTCCGGAACAACTACCGATTTTGGACGACCTTCACGAAATTCGTCCTTAAGGGAACTACGGCCATGATTGAAGTCGGCAAACCATCGATAAACAGTAGTCCTTGATGGTGCTTCATCACCAAAAGTCGAATTAAGTTCATCGATGCACTGCTGTTGGGTTAATCTACGTCGAAAGTTGTAGAAAATAATCGCTGGGAAATATTTTAATTCCATTTTTAGCCGAGATGAATTTTTTCAAGTTACTGTAAACAACACAAATAGCGCTCGTACGTCAAAACGTTCTGAGTACGTATACCGTCAAAAATGTCAAACTTTAAGATAAAAGCGTCAGTTGCCAGATGGCAGCACAGTTTAGCGCAATCCCGAAATATAAGAGGCAACCCTCGTATGCAGTGTTGCCTTAAATAAGGTAGTTACCGTAGATGTACGGTAAAAGGATTAGTAGTACAAAATACGGTCCAAATTTCATTACTATATAATAATTTGAGCAATATCCTGGACGCCACGCGCGTAAATGAGTTGAAAAAGTGGAAAAAATATATTAAAAAAAGGAAGCATGTTGTTAAAAATGCTATTAACCATCTAAGTTTGGAGAATCATAGTTGATAATGATGTCGATTATTTATTCGACTGTCAAGCCGTGTCATGTTACCTATAAATCGAATGTTTAAATGATATTTATTTTCCCAGGTAATCTAGACCCATTATGGTTAAAGTAAAAAATGCTTATTTTTAAATAAAATATAAAATTGCAGCAAAAAAACATAAAAATAGTTACAAAACTTGTAGATGAGAAATATAACTCGTGTGGTTAAACCACTTACACAAAAAATAATAATATCATATGTCGTTGTATTATGTTATAGAAGGGCATAATGATTTGTAACTTGATATTAAAAACCTTGGTCACAGACCTCTGTGAAATGTATGTGAATACCCTCAGTAAATGCTGGTACACGCATTCAGCACCAGCAGAAGCACCAGCCCACATTTCATTACCCAATCACTTCAATATCTTTATTCAATAATAAGGTTAATAAGTTCATATTTAACTACTTATAAACGACCATATTATATCTTAATGACATGTCTTTATATTTATCAATCAATAAATTATAGTGAAACTCTGTGGATCCAGACGACTGATCCATTATTTTTAAACATAGAAAATTATTTTTTAATAAATTATATATCTTTTCTATATACACCGATAAGGCACTGTTATACAGGGTATTTATTTTAATTTGTCCAACATTGTTATCTCGATGTAAAAAGAAACATAAAGAGAAATAATATTATATGCAATTATTGTTGCTTGAGTTAAAAACAAATCTGAGACTTCTATTACTGATAACTGATTACTGAATACTGGTTGCTTATTACTGTTTACTAATGACTGATTACTGACTACTGACTACTGATGACTGGTTGCTTATTACTGGTGCCGTTTTCTTATTGTAATTCTCGCACCCAACAAAGCAGGCGAGGAAGAGTCGGAGAACAGCATCAGGGAGAAGCTCAGGGATGTCCATAATGTAGTTCGACAGAAGTTGGAAGCTTCACAACGTCGGAACCAGGAGAATTACAATAAGAAAACGGCACCAGTAACAAGCAACCAGTCATCAGTAGTCAGTAATCAGTCATTAGTAAACAGTAATAAGCAACCAGTATTCAGTAATCAGTTATCGGTAATAGAAGTCTCAGATTTGTTTTCTGGTTTAGTTTGTTTAACTTAGCTTCATTATTTTTAAATCTAAAACCAGTGGTGGCAGCTATCAGTAGAATTCTAAATCTTTTAATAAACCCCTTAAATTCACTTGTTACAAATTGGTTATCAGCTGTGGGATTATTAATTTATTGTTCTTAATTGATTATTTAAATTATCTTTACCCCGTAAAATTGCTCTGTTACATCGAGAACTATAATAGCTACGGGGCTGGTTATGTTAGATAACAACTGTCATTTTATAACAAATATCAACGAGCACAGCAATTTTTTGTTTCGACCACTGGTTCTCAAAATACGTTGTTGAATTTTCAAGTAGAGCTCCCTATAGCCGCACCCCCAAATATTAATTTTATTAAAAAGTACATTCAATATAAATGAATCGTTATTAGGGTTTTTTAGGTATGACCACCAAAAAACTCTTATAACGTCACTCATGTATCTGTCTGTCTGTACGGTAGAAATTGTAACGGCGTAACATAGAAAGTTGAAATTTGGTATACTTATACAACTCTTTAACACACATTTAGGAAAAATATTGAGAGTTCAAAAAAAAATACATACCGAGATAAATATAAACAATTATGTATTTAATAAAAAAATAAATATTTTTTTATATTTTGAGTGGCATACTAAATGAAACCTCTTAACGCTACGTACAACCCTCAGAGATTATTAGTTTCTTATACAAAACTAACAATCTGAAATAAAATTAGTGACAATCTATACATCAAATTTTGCACAGTATTTTTATCTATCTAATAGGATATTTTTGATTGTATAAAAAATTATTGAATAAATGTTATTGCTCAATAACTTAATAATAGGTATCACAATTTCTTCACTCAGATGCCACTGTAAGGTTCCTTGGGTTCCACTTGGATGCCCGACTCACTTGGCAAGAGCACATAAACCACGTGTCCAAAAAACTCAATAGTGTTGTATGTTAAAACGACTGATGCTAACGGTGTCAACGGAGATCGTCAGAATTGCGTACTTCTCCTTTTTTTCAATCTGCCATTAGCTATGGCATTGAGATGTGGGGTACGTCTACTGACTGGCAAAGAATTTTTATAATTCAAAAACGAGCCATCAGGACTTTAGCCCACGTTTCGGCGCGCACATCATGCAAGCAAATTTTCAAGGAATACAAAATTCTGACAGTCCCATCTTTGTATATATTACATATACTAATGTATATAAAGAACAATGAAAACGACATATTAAGGCACAGTCAGTTTCATAAGTACAATACTAGGAACAGAGAACTTTTTACCATTCCTAGGCATAGATATAGTGCATCTAGAAATCTACCCTTAATTGCAGGTATCGGTCTCTATAATGCCCTGCCAGCTGTGCTCAGAAATAGGTGCGATGACAAATTCAAAAGAGGCCTAAAAACTTACTGCTTGAAGGAGTGTTTTATAGCGTCTCTGAATTTGTAGATACGATTAGTGTTGTAAAATTTTGAAACATATTATTGTTTGACCTAAGTTACTGTATACTAAATTTACAATCAGTTCCAATAAAATGATTTGATTTAATTTGATTACAAAGTTCTGTAATTTTTTAAAAATATTTGTGGGTTTCAAATAGTTTTTATATTTATACTGTTTTATGTAGAAATGTTCAAAAAATACGTCAAATTTTTTTTCGACATGATTGTTTATAGTTTAGAACCTTCGTCGAAAAATATTATACTTGATGATAATGAAATGCCACTTGGTACAAGTATTCTTTACATAAAATAAATCATTTTTATCTGCAGCACCTATATTGAGAACCGCGGCAGATTCTTAGAATGAAAATTTTCAGATGCCATATAGTCTATGTTCGAATCTTGGTTTTACTATATCATCATACCAAATACGTGGAAATATGTCCAGCCATTTTTGCGTCAATCTCTGACTGACAGACAGACAGACAACGTGCTCGTCGCTACGTATTTCAAGAAGCACCTGTATA
This sequence comes from Liopterus haemorrhoidalis, assembly GCA_963971575.1. Lineage (NCBI taxonomy): Eukaryota > Metazoa > Arthropoda > Insecta > Coleoptera > Dytiscidae > Liopterus > Liopterus haemorrhoidalis. Next base: position 19,692,167 of record OZ020614.1, on the reverse strand, counting down.
AATTAAACTATTTACTAAAATAATAAATTTTGAGAAAATAAAATATTTTGAAATGTGCGTTTAAACAGACACTAAATGGAAATATTACAACATAAGAATTTGTCTAAATTTCTCTTATTTTATTTTTAAATTAGAAATCTCCAGTGGCACACTTGCCAATGCCTTTATAAAATAGACCAGTAGATGATTATGACACACACAAATGCTATCATATGCTTTATATAGTCAAACATGAGATACGTACGCATTTTCATAATTACTTGTGAGAATTTTAAGTTCACACGATATAGTAACATTTCAAATAAATCTACCTTGTTTCTACAGCTATTTTAATTCTTAATTGTTACAATTATTTTTGAGAATGATAAATATGTTAAGCATAATTATTATTTCTGCTTATTACTACATTTGAATTTTAAATCACTTGGAATATCTTTAGTAAATGTAGAAACGTATAATTTATTTAACAATTAGTAGTGATACCTTTTAAGTTTTTACAAAAACTAAGAAAGAAAAAAAAAATTTTTTTTTTGAACAAATTATTTTATTGTTTTTGAAAATATTCGTCTTTAAGATTAATACACTTTTGCATGCGTTCAAACCAATTCTCGAAATATTTTTTACACTCTAAAGTTGGTATCTCAAAACCATGGTTTTCGAAGTCTTCAACAGCTTCTTGAGGTGATAAAAATCGCTGTTCACCCATTTTTTGTTGACATTGGGGAATAAAAAAAAAATCGTTAGGGGATAAATCAGGTGAATACGGACAATGAGACATTAATTCGATGTTTTTCTCCATCAAATAATCAATTGTTTGACGTGCTGTGTGGGAGCTGGCATTATCATGATGAAGAATGATGCGACATTTTAGTTTTTTTTTCCCTGATTTTGTCGATGACTTCTGGCAAACAACTTGTTGTATACCATTCAGCATTAAATGTTCTCCGATCCTCTAAAGAAATGGTTGCGATATGTCCAGTAGAACCGAAGAAACAAGCGATCATTTTCTTGGAAGTGCTTCGTAAACGAACAAATTTTTTGGGTGTTGAAGACCCAAACAGTGGATTGCTGCTTAGTTTCCTTACTTTCCGGTTCATATGAATAAATGCAATTTTCGTCACTTGTAACGATGTTGTATACGGACTTTGCAGTGCCTAGGTTGTTTTTTTTTTAGCATTCTCTTACACCAAACAACACGAGCCTTTTTTTTGAGTTTCAGTCATATTATGTGGAATCCTTTGGGAACAGATCTTTTTCACAGCTAAATGTTCATGCAAAATCGAATGCAGTCTGCGATATGCCAAAGGATGCCTCTATCTCACGGTAAGTAACATGCCAATCTTCTTCATTCATTCTGCGCGCAGAATCGATGCTTTTTTGAATCACAGCCGATTTTGGTCGACCTTCACGAGATTCATCACTGACGGACACACGACCACGACGAAATTCTGCAAACCAATTATAAGCAGTCTTTTCTAATGGTGCTTCATTACCAAAAGTTGAACGAAGCGAATCTATGCATCCAACGAAAACCTTCACGAGTAATATCCATTTTTTCACAAACTTTTTTAACGCTCACTGTCAACAAACTAATCGGTAAATTTATAAGCTGCCACTGATTTCACAATAACAAATGTCAAATTTTACGAATATAGTACTGACACATTTCAATATTGCCATCTAGTGGTCGTTTGTAAAAACATAAAAGGTAACCCTCGTAGGCCGTTTAATTATGATTCTCACAATGTAAAACCAAGCGTCATAAAATAGCTTAAGGGGGCGCATAACCGTATAGTTTCTTATACATAACTGACAATCTGAAATAAATCAGTCGTTTCGAGCACTTGTGGCTTGTGGATGATTTGAACCAGGTTTTTTTTTTATGTAGAGGACAGTTCACTGATGACGCTTTATAACGTAATTAGTAACAATCTATCTAATAGACCATATTAGTGTGTCGTCACATACATGTGCTGCCATCTGAGAGCTGAGTCCTTTGGAAGTTTTTGACTGGTTTAAAATTCATGTGACATTACTTCTATTACCTTAATTTTATGAATATCTTCAATTTTGGAGCAAAATATATATATATATATTTGATAAATATATACTAATATATACAGTACAGATACTTTATATTATAGAATAATGATTTTATAAATATATAAATAGGGATTCGAAGATATATTTATAGGCTACGTTTTTAATATGAAAATCGAAATATCTTTAGTATTTATTTAATTAGCACTAAGTCATCATTAATGTTTTGTTTTGGAATGCATAATGGTGTATTGTTTTACTCCAAACTGTAATCATTACAGCTACATTCTTAATTGCAAATTTTTTCGTTTTTTGACAGATGAAAATGAAAAACAATAATGGATAAAATAAAAACAACATATTGTTCCTTCAAATCATTTAGATATGGCATACACTTATTGCTATGTTACTTGTCATAATAACGATTATTAACGTAAAATTTTCAAAATTAATCTGCAAAATAATATTGTTCTGCAAAAATAATGACCTATTAAATTATAATGTATAAAATAAGAATTTTAATAAATAAATATTGACTTGTAGTTTTGATGTGAAGCATTCTCTTAGTTTGAAAACTTAATTTATATTTCCAAAATACAATTTAACAAAAAAACAACATGCTAAATTCAAATAAAAGAAATCCAACCGCAAGGCGACAGCACTGAATCCCATTTTGTGACGTAGTTACTAATATGGTCTATTGTAGCCATCTCTAGTATTAACCTGCATCAAGCGCTTATAGGCGTCGACAAATCAGCGCCGTAAACAATTTTTCTACATATTTGTACCTTAATTGAAGATCCCTCGTATATTTCTGACTCGATTCTTGAGTATATTAACCGTAATAGGTCGTAAAGTTCTCATGTCTGCTTCTTTATAATTTCAGTAAAAAGTGGACAAAAACCAATTCCGGTGTGATCCGGTGAACAGTAGGTATCTGTTGACCTTGAGGTGTCCGTAGATCTGTAGATAATGGTGTTGCGTTACATATTATTAGACAAGTAATGGCGGGCGGATATGCATTAATTATACGGAGCGCTGTACCCTGCCTTTAGCTCATTATGAAACGAAGCATTAGTTTTTTAAACCACACACCCATATTGTATTTTTCACGGTAATATCACATCTACATCCGTTCAACACAACCATTATTACCACCGATTTATATCATATTAATCCATTCTTTATTTACGGAGGAAATAAGTGCTTGAAATGCCATACCTCAACAAGTGCCGGTACTTCGTACGCTTTTTATTTTAAACAACTTTTGTTATATACATGTTTGCTGCAAAATCAAATAATTAGTGAGTTGTTTAAAGTTTTTTAGGTGGTGCCAGGCCCGGTCTAACCCAGGAGTCCACGAAGTGACCCGCACATGCGGCCACTGGCAGAGAAGCCCACTCTGTCAGTTGACTTTAAAAAATATATATATATAAAAATAAAAAATATAAGAACTATAGGCTGTTCACTTTTATAAACACAAACTAACGGATATTAATAGTTTGCATCTTTGAAATGCCCATGTTGATTGGTGTAAGGTAATGCTAAAAAAATTCAACCTAGACACTGCAAAATCCGTTTACAAAATCATTACAGGAGACGAAACTTGGATTTTTTCATATAAATCGGAAACTAAACAACAATTCACTGTTTGAGTCTTCCAAGATGGACCGAAACCCACAAAAGTTGTTCGTTCACGAAGCACTTCCAAGAAAATGATCGCTTGTTTCTTCGGTTCTACTGGACATATCGTAACCATTTCTTTAGAGGATCGGAGAACAGTAATGCTGAATGGTATACAACAATTTGTTTGCCAGAAGTCATCTACAAAACCAGGAAAAACAACCAAAAACGTCGCATCATTCTTCATCATGACAATGCAAGCTCCCACACAGCACGTCAAACAATTGATTATTTAAAGGAGAAAAACATCGAAATGTCTCATTGCCAGTATTCACCTGATTTATCCTCTAACGACTTTTTTCCCCCCAATATCAAACAAAAAATGTGTGAACAGTGATTTTTATCACCTCAAGAAGCAGTTGAAGTCTTCGAAAAAAATGTTTAGATAATTGGTTTAAACGCATGCAAAAGTAGATAAAACGTAAAGGCGAATATTTTTAAAATCAATAAAACAGTTTTTAAAAAAAATATTTCTTAATTTTTGTAAAAACTTAAAAGGTAGCACTCGTATAGTAAACAGTTTTAACCCCGAAATACTCCATTTGAAAAAAATAAATAAATATTGAGGTATTATATAGCCTATGTTTGAATCCTGGCTGATGGGCTTGAGCATCTCCCAAGAGCTCAAAAACACGTAATTTTTACGTGTTTTTGTAAAAATATAAGTGGTGACCCCCCCCCTCTTCAAAGAGCTCCAAAAACATACATGGTTATGGGTTTTTGGGTCAAAATACAAGTGAGGACTTTTTTTTTTTGGTCATCACATGTATTTTCAAAGAGAGGACTTTTATATCCCCCCACCTCCTAAGAAAAATTTCTGGGTGCACGCCTACACGAGGTCAAATCAGGTGAATATGGTGCATGGTAAATAAGCTTCAAAACCTCTTATCTAGAGAGGTTACCGTATCTTAAATTTATAAAAAGTTTTACAATAAACTACTCTGATCTTTCGTTAAATAGTACAATGAAATTCACTGATGTAGAAATTTTTAATAACTTAGAAATCAATGTAATTGTTGAAGTTATTGATAGAATTTCAATTTAGTTTCTTTTGTTTGAAATCATAATTTGCAACACTGACGCTCTAAATAATATGTTCTACAAAAAAAAAACTAGAAATAAACATTTACCCAGTATCATACATAATAAAAATCAAGGTATGTAGACTGTGAGAAAAAACATGTTCACACACGCATTCAAACCTCAATGCATTAAGCAAAAAAGAAGCAATTAATGCTTCTTTTATTTTAACAAAAATATTTAATTCATGCCAAATGAATTATTAAATTTAGGTCCACTTTCTATTAAACTTGTCACTTTTTTTAAATTAATTCGTAGATTTTACTAAAATGCTGTAAAGGCTGAAAAGTTTAATTTAATTTATACAAATATTAATTTCACCAATACGAAGAACCCTAGAATTATTGAGAATAAGACACATGATTCATATTTTTTATGATTTTTTTTAAAATATGATCAGAGTTCCCTTCAACAATAATACAGTTGGCCATTATTTCCTTCCACTTCTCAAAAGCTCACAACCAATCTTCTTTCGGAATACCTTCAAAATAATCATGAACTCCAGCATCAAACTCTTCCTCAGACGAAAATCTTCTACCACGTAATTTTTGTAAGCCTTAAAATAGCCAACAGTTTCAAATTAGGTTAGTATTGACGGTGTTCTATTCTGGGACCTGAAGCTGAACCCGAACCCGAACCGAAAACCCGAAAGAAACTATATTTTTCGTGAACCTGAACCGAACCATTATATTTCAAGCTCAGTGAACCAAAACCTAAACCCGAACCTTTTATGATTAACCGCTAACCATGTATTTTTAACAGGTTCAGGAAATTATTGTTTACTTATTATTTATTAGGGTAATTATTGTATACTTTACATTTTAAAATTATTATTTCATATAAGCTGTTCACTTTTGTAAGAACAAACTAAGAGGAAATTTTGTTTTCAACAATTTGCACCTTTGAAACTGTATGGCATGTTAGTATTAAGCCGCATTCAGAGCTCTTCAATCAATAGCTTATAGACTGTAGCTTGTATTCTGTTTACTGTCCTATTAAGTTTGTCATATGGCAAGACGTGAAACCGTTCAGATCTCTAAATTTAATATGTTGTTCGTTGTGGATTGTGGATAATTTTCTAAACTTATAGCTAGTGAGATGTTTTAATGAGACAGACATATAAACACATTGGCTATCTTAGTCTATCAGTGACACCGTAGTTATCGTATGCCTTTAAATAACCTAACATAATGTCATCATTAACAAATCTTGCTCAAAATTACAAAGACGGACAGTAAATATGATCAATTTAGGTAATTAGGTTAGTTAGTTAGTTAAAATCTAAGACAACAGAATTATAAAAACGATAATACATAGAAACCATTTTACGAAGCCATGTAGTTGGTTTAAAGACACACAGATGACTATTCGTAACACATTAATTTCTAACTTGCTGTGAACGGTACATAGAACGTTAAAACAATGCACACAGAAACTAACAAAAATTTTCAATTTTTTTTTTTTTTAACTAATTTTTCAAAAAAAATGTATGTCCTCTATCTAAGAATTTTCATGGCAAATTCCTACACACTCCTTTTGGAAATTAGAAAGCTGATATGGCACAAAATGACTGACAACTTATTTAAAAACAGGTGATCGTGTATGATTCTGTTAATAGTTGAGGTTCCAATCTTCAGTTGGTGCTCTGTTACCGCCTAAGTAGATTTATTTTCTTCTTCAATTATCTTCTTAACAGCAGCAATATTTTTTTCGATTAACAGTTGCACAGAATTCCTGCCTCGTTCAAATTATTTATACCAGCGGTAAATTGTACCCAAAGAAGGCTAAAAACTAAAAACTAAATCTAATTGCACTCATAAACACCGCAGTTTTCGAACCATAAGACGCATCCCAAATGTATGAGACAATTTTTATAAAAAATATGTATTGCTACGATAACTTGTACCAGCAACATTCTGTTCATCTTCACTCTCTGTACTATCACTCGTCTCGTTAATGTTACTGTTCGCATTATTTTCTGAACTATAGTCAATCTCTTCAAAAACCAAGTCATCTTCGATACTATCCATAAAACCAAATCAATAACATTTACGTCGAACAGAAGAAATTTGCAGGATGACACAGGTGTTTTCTTGGGTTTAAGCTTGGACTCGGGATTGACATGGCATACCCATATTTACAAGATAAGTGCGAAACTAAATAGTGCCATATACGCAATACGACGAGTAAGAATGATATCTAATGAAGATCTGGCCTTAACGGTATATCATTCGTTATTTCACTCGATAATGACATATGGTTTAATCGTATGGGGAAATTCACCGCAAGCAGAAAACATATTTCGCTTGCAAAAGAAAGCTGTTCGAGCGATTGTTGCTGCACCACAGACTGCTCCTGCAAGCCTATTTTTCTAAATATGAAAATTCTAACGTTGCACGCACAATTCATCTTCTTACAAGCTCTTGAAATCAAGAAAAATATCTGCAACCATACGACCCGTCAAGACTGTCATAGCTACAACATCCGTTCGAAACACAACTTAACAAGACCCACATCCAGACTGATAATATCTGATAGAGTAAATGCAGGTTACAACATATACAACAAGATTCCCTTATCATATAGACAGTTAGAAATGAAACAGTTTAAACATAAATTAAAACAAATTTTCCAGAGCAATCCATATTATTCTGTCAACGAATTTCTAAATCATGATATGAAATATATATAAATTTCAAAATTTAATGTTAATTGATATAGCATGTATATTCTCTTTTTTGATGACTTAACTTGTAAATATTGAAGTTAAATAAAGGATTATTATTATTATTATTATTATCCAATGCGTTTCTTATATCGCATTTCTTAAAAGACTATATAATCGTCTTTTTACAGCTTCCCATGAATTTTTTACCCAGGTACTTCTGAAATTGCCCGTTTCATACGTCCTGTTCCTGTACCATCGTGATTTGGCTTTATTATTCGTTTGTTCCACTCTTCCCACATAAAATTATTAAATGGTTTATTAATCGACACATCCAAGGGTTGTTGACTTGTAAGGCCTCCAGAAATGACAGCTAATTCTGTATTCATTCCTATTATATTTTCTTGGTTGATTCTGTTTTATGCGCTCTGAATTGATTCCACACTAACATCGCACACTTTTTAAACAACGTACCTACATATACCTGCGAAACATAAGACGCACCAATTTTAAGTCGATTTTTCTACCTAAATAGGTAGAAAACTGCGTCTTATGGTCCGAAAAATACGGTAAATTATGTTTGCAAACTAGACAGATATAGTGTTACAGACAGTTTTAATTTTGATTGAAGAATTTCAGTCGTATTTGCAAGCGTGTTATAAGCTCGTAAATACCGCGTGTGACGAGAATACTGGTTAAATCACGTATTAAAAAACTGATAAACAATGGGTGATTAGTTTAAAATAATCACGATAAGTTTACAAGTATTATACCTTCGGATCACAAGACGCACCCCAATTTTTAGTCCATTTTTCTGTGTAAGAAGTTACGTCTTAAGCTGCATTCACACTTCCCTAATTATAATTATACTTATGATTTACATTTATACTTAGAAGTTTGTCATACTGCCTCATACGTAACCATTCACACTAACGTATTTAAGTTTTTTAATTATAAATATAATTTAAAAGTTTGCAAACTTCAAACTTATATTTATACTTAGCGAGAAAGAGACAGAAACTAACCTATAAGTAAATTTGAAATGTCAAAATCGATACAACATCAAAAATCAGACAATTAGGAAGCATATATCTGGCGAAATAAATCTTGGATGAAGAACTGTGATCATTTTAGCATATTTAAAAATGAAAAATGTTAAAAAACGTAGATTTTTGATTCTTTTTATAGTAACTTTTGTTTGTAACAACAGATGGCAGCACGTACTAATTAGAATTATGATTTGGTATGTATGAATGCTCTCCTAAGTAAAATAACTCTTGATTATAATTATAAAATGTAAATATAATTTGGTAACTGTGAATGCAGCTTTATGGTACGAAAAAAACGGTAAACCTTTCTTAAAATCATAATAAATTATGATTGGAAAATGCTCTCTGATTAATTCCTTATTTTGACTCACAAAGATACTTAAAATTAATTAACTGAGTTCTAACTAACTTAACTTTTACAACTTAACTTCAAATGGCAGGTTAATAACTGCATAAAATGTTAGTGCTACTTTTGTCGATAGAAATCCAAAAACCATGTTTATAATCTGTGCTCATTTGATGAAAATTCAAAATTTTTACGATTATATTATGTTTTTCTACAAAGGCAGGTCAATGTTAAAGCCTGTTCTATAAAATTTTACGGCTTTAATAATATTTTCTTTTTGTGAAAAAATAAATGGTTAACAGTCAACTAAAATGCATGATACCTGTGACAAAAGCCTGTTCCATTGAATATAATTGTACTGGCTTTCAATAAGGATAAAGCTGCGTTCAAAGCTCTTTAAATTAGTTGACTGTGCATTGTGGATAAGTTTAGTAGATAATTTTAACGTTCAAGGCAGCGCTTACAGCTAAGGAAATTAGTGAATTACGAATAGGGCGACATCTGTGTGTCTTTAAACCAACTACGGTGGCTTCGTAAAATGTTTATTATCTATTATCGCTTTCCTAATTCTGCTGTTCTAGATTTTTACTAACTAAACCGAACCTAATTACCTACATTGATCATATTTACTGTTCGTTTTTGTAATTTTGGACGAGATTTGTTGTATTTGAGTCTTTGTGTCGGTGCGATGACAGTTTGTTGGGTTATGTAAAGGTATACAATTTAAACGTTCTCTCCAATGTAGACTGAGATAGCCAGTATGTTTATATGTCTGTCTCATTAAAACAACTCACTAACTATAAGTTTGGAAAACTGTCGACAATCGACAACGTATAACGTATTAAATTTAAAGGTCTGAACAGTCGCTCGCGTTACCATATGACAAACTGGTTAGTGACAATCAACAGTGCACAAGGCATAGCCTATAGTCGACTAATTTATGAGCTCTGAGTCTTATGAATCTAGTCATAAAGATGGACAGTGTTAAGCGCAAATAGCCATCGTTGCATATTTATTCTAATCGACTCTTTTGTATATATTTTTGATGCTAAGTAAATAAAAAGTGAGATATTTCAAGTTTTTAATTTAAGGGTGTACCCTCGTAACTACTCAAATATTCATATAAATGGAAAAATGCATAGAAGTAAAAGTTTTGTTTTTATATTATAAACTATTTTTGTCATATATGATTTTGTTGTTAAGTCAATAATAAGGGAGATATATGTAAATTTTAGTTTCAGGGTGTCCCTCAATAACTCCCCAAATACTAATTTGATTAAAAAAATGCAACAAATAGATGTGTTTTCTGATTATAAACAATTTTTATTGTATACATTTTGCTGTAATGTTAATAATAAATGCGATATTTCAAAAGTTTAGTTTTAGTCCAACCCATAACTCCCCAAATATTCACTTAAATGACAAAATGCATAGAAATAAAATGTTTGCTTTAAAATCAATAATAAGGGAGATATATGTAAATTTTAGTTTTAGGGTGTCCCCCCGTAACTCCACAAATATTCATCTAATTGAAAAAATTTATTGTCTCCCCCTAACTCCCCAAATATTCACTTAAATGACAAAATGCATAAAAATAAAATGTTTGCTTTAAACTCAATAATAAGGAAGATATATGTAAATTTTAGTTTTAGGGGTTCCCCCCTGTAACTCCTCAAATATTCATCTAATTGAAAAAATGTACTGAACAAAAAAAGATTTGTTTTCTTGTCATTAACAATTTTTGTATTAAACATTTTTCTGTTAATTCAATAATAAAGGAGAAATTTTAAGTTTTTTAGTTTTAACCCCTAAACACCCCTTTAGAATGAAAATTTTGAGAATCCATATAGCTTATGTTTTAATGCTGGTTCTACTCTATCACCATACCAAATTTCGTTAAAATACGTCCAGCCGTTTTTGCGAAAATCCCAAACAAAAAGACACGAATTGTTTTTTTTTTGCGGCTATCGTTTTATAATCACTTGAAAAGTGTAATAACCAAATATGAGGACTAAAAACAGAGCCTGCAATTTTATTAATATTATTTCAGGGTTCAAAACGTACCGGAGCAAACCAGAACGGTGTTCCAATTCGTCATATTATTGTAAATATTGAAAATGTATTGTTTAGTCGCAAGGTTATTTTAAAATGGCGTTTCGGTTCGTGAAATTTTCTATATTGACCCGTGTCTTATTTAGGCTCGTGTTATGATGTGTCAATTGCTTTAGATAATGACAGGTTACTCCTGGAGAGGCTGATACTCTTCCTGAGAGAACACACTTGGTCGCGGTGTGAAGTTTTACACCCAGTTTTAATGTGTTTTTATTTCGTGACATAACTGGTTTTAAAATCCCTCGCCAATTGTTCTACGCACTTATCAAATAATTGAACTGACTTTTATAATTTATTGGCGTGTATGTGCGAGAGTTCTTCTGTTTACGTGTATTTCTTTATCGAATATAATTTATTAAGTTGTATATATTCTTGTCATTTTATAGCTATAGTTGGTCTCCGCCATTTTAATGGTATATTGTTCGGTGCGATATTAATCTCGGTTCACTATTCTGGAAGCTGTTTCCGAGAGACCAAGTGTTTTCAATACTGCGTAAGATTGCAAGTTGTCCTCGACTTATGACGGGCTTTCCTTCTTAAGATTCCATCCATCGTACGGCGATTCTGAAGTAAGTCGAATATATATTTTTAAATATATTATTATATTACTACTTTTTATTATTAGTACCTTTATAAATTAGTGTTTTATTGATATTTGGTTTGAAATATTGCACTTATTGTGTGAATATCGGACAGACAGGCAGACAATTTTTTTAGAAATGAAATATGAGGCCGAAAAATAATTTAAAAAAACAGATATAGCCTCTAATTTTATTTATATCTTATATATAAAAATGCGTTTTTGTTTGTTTGTTTGTGCTTTGTCTGTCCTTTGTGCAAAGCCAAACGGATGGACCGATTTTCACCAAATTTAGAACAGGGAGATTAAATAATCCAAGGAAGGTTTTAGTGAGGGTTCCAACTTCGTCCATGTTCCCCTAGGGGGCGTTATGGGAGATAAACCATCAGTTTTGCACTCTCCGTGTAGTTTAAATTGATTACGTAGGCTAAACCTTAAGAGATATATCGATATAATGTAGACAAAAAATGTAGATCTTAACTAGATCTAAGAAAAAGTCGAGAGCATATACCTATCATGCACCGATATCGTGTATTGGGCAATTTTCTGTTTTTAAACGTAATAGTTTTTGTATTATAAAGTATAACATCGGAGTTTTATAGTGATGTATCAATTATTTTAGAATAACAAATTAGAGCATTTTACGTGGAATCAAAACGTATTTAATACTACAAAAGATTAATACTAACGGAGTTATCACAGAGTAAACGAAAGCCTTAAATGCAGATATGTTGAGAGTTGTGGAATTTGTCAACAGATGGCACTTCTGGATATTTTCTTCTCCGCTGCCTAACGTTAAAATTACTATACCGTTTTATTTAACTTTAATTTTGTGAGCGTTATGTTCTACTTCCTTGGATTTAAAGTAATTAAATGCTGTAGCTAAGCATGGGAGGTACCCGTGCTTCGCTAGGTATATATAGATGACAACAACAAAAATGATGATATTATGGGTAATAATGTTATGGATTTTTTGTATTTATGGCTATAGTAGTGTCATGGCTAGAGCCGTAGCAACGCACTGGAATCGGGCAAGTGCCAGAGGCGCGAGGCCTGAAGGGCGCCATCGTTTGTTTTTGGTTTGGTCATCACTTGTATTTTAGAAGTGAGTCCCTTTGTTTTTGGTCATCACTTGTATTTTAAAAGTGAGGATGTTTTTTTTTTAGGTCATCCAGTTGTATTTTCACCTGTCTATTAAAATAAAAATTATGCCCTCCTTGAATAAAAGCGCTTTTAAGTATTTGCCAAGGGCGCCAAAAATATTGCTAAGGCTCTGGTCATGGCACCCGCAGTAAGAGGCACTTGCCCCTCCCCCCTAGTCTTCAATTTTAAGTGTTTCATTCCAAACCCTTCTGCTTTTTTGTTCTCAAACTTATTTATTTTTATATTTGTATATTTTATATTATAATAATAATAGGAACGTAACACCTAGTCAGACGTATAAGGGGCTGAGAAGGTAAGTTCTCCGTTTCTAGACCACCGGCTATAGATATGAAAGCCATGTGGTCTGTATGAAATTTCGACTGGTCCTACTATCCCTGTATCCCTATTATATATTATAACTGTATTTATTATGTCTATTTTATATTTGCTATCAATGTTAAACAAATTTTAGTTGTATATTTACTCGTTTCAAGGTTGATTAAGGGGTCTCGCAACACTGGAGCCCGGGCCCCGGTAATACAATATTTCCGGGCCCGGGAAAACAATAATTCTGCTCCACCCGTCGGAAACCGATAATTACGGGCCCGACGGCAGATAAAAAAACTACGCGTAGTTAGAAATTATACTTTATTTTTTCTGTAATCTTCTCTCTATATATATAATAGAGGAAAATTGTTCGTTTGTTTATTGGCTATACATTCCTAGGCCGTTTACCTGAGTTAGACCAAATTTTGCTCAGTTACTCTTTAGTAACATGCGGAACTAATGGTTAGAGCCCTGCAAATCCGCGGTTATCCGCCATTTTTCTGCGGATGCGAATAAATTATTATTTATATCGTACGGATGCAGATTATATCCGCTTATCCGCAATATCCGCGTACCATAAAATCTTCGGTTGGACGCCTCTTCCTATGGAAGACGCGTTTAGAACCCTAAAAATGTACCGCTGGCATTAGTATTGTGTTTATGGCAAGAATGAAATAATAATACATTACGGCACTTTTTATTTTTTAATAAGATCTACTTTTTTTTATTATTATTATTATAACCCTTTTTAATTCCGTTATTAAATCTATATACACAATTGTACTGTAGCTTATGATGTACATTACATTTCATTAAAATTACTTTAATATACATGTATTACTAAATATTTACATATAATAATATTCTTAATATCTAATTGAACTTAATTATATTAAATTCACGGAGCCCATTGCTGGGCATAGGCCTCCACCAGTTGCGCCCAACGTTGACGGTCGCTTGTTTCCCTTCTCCAGAATTTGCCTGCTGTTTCCTTAATTTCATCTTCCCATCGAGTTCTTTGTCTACCTCGCCTTCTTTTATGGTCTCTAGGTACCCATTTCGTGACCACTTTTGTCCACTTGCAGTTTTTAGAGTATCTTTTAACCCAGTTTTTTTCCTTATTTCGGATAGACGGATTCTGTCCGACCTTTTGATTTTTAACATTGATCTTTCTATCGCGTATTGGCACGTGCGTAGTTTGATATTTTGTTTTTGGGTTGTAGACCAAGTTTGACAACCGTAAGTCATAGTGGGGCTAACGCAGCTGTCAAACGCGTTTCTTTTTATTGTGGCTGGTAAGTTCGAATGGAATATATCTTTTAAGGCCCAGAATTTCTTCCACTCTTGAGCTACTCTTGTTTTTATTTCCTTTCCTTGCCTGTTGTTGAAAGACAGTATTTGCCCGAGGTATATTATTTCTTTTGCATATTCCAAACTATTTCCATGTATGCTGATGTTTTCCTTTTGTCCATTTGTCATGACTTTAGTTTTGTTTTTGTTCATTTTTAATCCTGTTTTCTCACATTGGACGTTTAGTGAATTGATCATTTCCTCTAGTTCTTCAGCAGATTTGGAAAAGATAATTATATCATCCGCGAACCGCAGATTTGTGAGCCTCTTTCCATTTATTGCAATACCTTTGTTACCTTCGTAAAGATTTACGAAGAAAAATTACTTAAATGACAAGTATTTACAAACGAAAAAAAGCCCTGTGACCCATGTCCTTATCGTTTATAGATCAGAAGTATCACAGAAAGAACATCATAGTAAATAAATTGATCTGAAGCGTGTATTGGTAGAAGCTACGCTGGTCAGTCTGATCGTTAGGCAGTAGAGTGGTGTGCCGGCGGGTTAACAATACTACTGATACAAAAATTCAAGTTGTGCATAGTTAAAGTAAATTTTAAATTGTGTTTTAATTATTTGTTATTTGTATATTATTGTATTGATTATATTAAATACTAACATCGAAACTTTCCTTCAATATTGAGTTTTGTGTTAAGACTTACGTACTTAATATGCGATATTATATAGGTAGTCTTCGTTCAAACGGGCATTATTATTGTTACAACCTGTTTAATTAGCAGCAAAAAATATTTGTTTATGTAGACGTTTTGTTATCTCCCATTACTTATAGTTTCCTAATAAAACGGTTAAATTATTTTTTATCAGCCTTTAAAATACAACATTAAGACAGTCTTTTTTTGTCGGCTAGTGCAGTGTTTCCCAAACGGTGCGCCGCGGCGCCCTAGGGCGCTGTGGCTAGGCTACAGGGGCGCCGCGAAGACCAAGGACCTTTTTTTTGTGTGTGATCACTTCGTAATTTAGAAGTGTGGACCTTTTTTTTGGTCTTCACTTTGTAATTTAGAAGCGAGGACCTTTTTTAGGGTTTTGTAGGTATGACAAAAAAACCCTTATACCGTCATTTTATCGTCTGTCTGTCTGTCGGTCTGTTCGGTAAAAATTGTAGCCAAACGGATAAACCTAGAGAGTTGAAATTTGGCATGCTTATACAACTCTTTGACTCGCATATAGAAAAAATACTAAAACATCTAAAAAACATATACCCCTAAAAATATGTGCTCATCGAAAAAAAATATATGTTTTTAAAATTCTGAGTAGGGTATCAAATGAAAGCCCATTTGATAAACAATAGCGTGGATAAACGATCAAAATTTTATTTTTGCAAAATAAATTATTGTGACGCGATTTTTGCAAAAGATTATTGATCAGATTATGTTTTCGGAAAATAACGCATTTTTAACTAAAATATGTAAAATATTTAATTCGCTACCTAACACAGTAAACGAGTAAACGTCCGTAGTCTAATGGTTAGCGTTCTGGCTTCCTAAGTTGCAAACTACGGTTCGCTTCCTGTCAATTTTATTTATTTTTTTTTGCATTTGTATTTTGTTTAAATTATTTTGTCAAAATTCTAGTTATATTTTGGCAAATTTTGCATTTAATTTTTAAAAGCGTAAATTTAATGACCAGTGGGAAGTGTTGAAAGTATCATTTAATTCTATATTTGAATGTATACGAAATCAGAGGGGCGGAACTTATGACTTAAACAACCAATGGAAGCCATAGGCGCAATTTTCAAAATATTAATGAACCTTGCTATATAAAAAAAAATACTGCACATATTTAGAAACCTAAATAATGGTATTAGGCATTCGAATTAAAATTAACAAAAAAATATTTTAACATAAAATTTGTTTTGGCATCCCAAATAATCATCATTCACTTACTAAATACCTGCGAAACCCTGAAATGTGTGAAAATTCACACTTCACATCAATTTTTATGTATTGACTTGGGGCGCCGCGGAAAAATTTTAATACATTCAGGGCGCCCGAAACTGAAAAAGTTTGGGAACCACTGGGCTAGTGTATGTTTTTTTTTTATTTCATAATCGATTATTCGATTATTTTCTACCAATTTAATCGAAAATCGATTATAATATTTCGATTAATCAAATGATAAATTAATCGATTAATTAATTTTTATTGCCATCTCTAGGCACAATGACTTATGCACATAGCACATTGCGTACAGTTTTGAAAATACCGTGGGAAAAAATCAAAATAAAAAAAATATATTTTATCAGTAATTAGTTGAATAGTTTGAAAATCCATAATAGATATAAAATAGATAAATTAATTATATTCTATACATTTTTAATGAATTATGCCATTCTTTAATTTC
The DNA here is from genome assembly GCA_963971575.1 of Liopterus haemorrhoidalis. Lineage (NCBI taxonomy): Eukaryota > Metazoa > Arthropoda > Insecta > Coleoptera > Dytiscidae > Liopterus > Liopterus haemorrhoidalis. The sequence goes on along the minus strand of OZ020614.1, from coordinate 19,675,434 downwards.
TAATTTCCTTTTAATATAATGATAATTAAACAAACTAAAAAATTTACTATTTTATTAATTAATTAAAAACGTTTGTTGATGTTATTAACGACGTGGATGTTTGCGCAGGAAATAGTAACGTTATCCGAAATATTCTCGGTTAGTTTTTCAACTTATGCTATCTGTAAAAATACCGGATATTATGTTTTACATCTAGATATGACAAAAAAAAAACTAAACGTGAGAATTTGTCAGCAGTAAAAGAGGTTTAGAACACAGTTATATTTCTGGTTTCGATTCACTTCTTTAAGTTACAGAATGTAATAATTTTATAGATATTACATTTGAACTAACCACAATGAACACAGCAATTTAGCCCGAGTGCTTATTAAAGTGGCACTTTATACAAATCTAGGGTAACCATTTTCTTAGGAAGGCAATGCGGGACGGAGCAAAAAAAAGGTCCTCATCTCCCAAATCCAAGTGAAGGGCAAAAAAAAAGTTCTCATTTCCTCAAATACAAGTTACAAAATGCGGGACAAAATGTTAAAATGCGGGACTTTTGCGGGACGCATCTTAATGCGGGACAAAATGTTAGAATGCGGGACAGTCCCGCAAGATGCGGGACGAATGGTCACCCTATACAAATCTGAATTCGGGTCTATTCTGTATCTTTTGTGATTAAAAAGATTTGGTTAAAAATGATGGTTAAAAAGTAACATTTTAACTAGGCGTTAAAATTTTAACTTTGTTTCTTATTCTGTATTAGGGTTGTACATCGAAGGCAAAACATCGATGTTTAACATCGATGTTTAACATCGATGTTAACATCGGCGCTTACTATCGATGTTGAAAAAACATCGAAGGAAAAACATCGATGCATCGGAAACATCGATGTTTTATTAATATTAAAAAAAGCTATTTATTTATATTATGTAGGTTTTATTTAATAATGTAAAGATAAAATACGAAAAAAGTAACACATAATACACAAAAAGCATTTATTAGATTTTGAAATAGAAATATTCCTTTTTAATAGTAATTAATTTCACATTAATATTATTATACCCAATATAATAATCCTAATTTGTACCTACAGTCTATTCCAAACGATTAGGCGGAACTAACCGCAATTTTTATTTTTGTAATTTGTCATATTTATATATATTGAAGTTGACTTTTCCTGAACAAAATGATCAAACGCTTCAATCAATCGGTAAAAGTAACTAGAATTGAAAATCTAGTTCCGCCTAAACCAAAAGAACAGACCTTACTATTTTTACATTTCTAAAATGAAATATTGGATTTTATTACAATACTAATATAGTAATCTTAATGTTAATTTTATATTATTTAACATAAAAATAACAATGTCATACACAATTATTTTTATACTTTTTTAAGTTGCAATAAAGTCTGATCCCTTGGTTTAGGAGGAACTAGATTTTCAATTCTAGTTACTTTTACCGATTAATTGAAGCTTTTGATCATTTTGTTCAAGAAAAGACAAGTTCAATATATATAAAAAAAATAGCTAATGACAACTTACAAAAATCCAGGGATTGGAGGAATAACAACTGGGAAATTGTCAACAAGACTGAAAAAGAAAAAGTGTATTGGCGTCGTTGGTCGTTCGCATTGTTTGCAAAAATTAGAAGTTTCTTCTTATTTTTTCGTATTCTGCTAACTGCTAAGAAGAATAAGAACTAACACTATTAGTATTGTTATGCCACAATAGATGGAGCTTATATTTTGTGTACTAATTTTAATAAAAATTAAATTTTTAAGATTCCAGCGCCTCTAGCGGTAGTTTCTGAATTTCAAAGTTTAAACATCGACATCGGTAGTAGACATCCATGTTTTATCGATACTATCGCCAGCTGAACATCGATGTTTTCGATACATCGATGTTTTTTTCCCATCCCTATTCTGTATCTCAGGTTATAACCAGCGGGACCAGATTTCAGTTGAGGTAAACCTTAAAAGTAAGTTGAGGTAAGATTGAAAAAAAAAAATGGAAATACAGTATATTTTATTCAATTTGCTCACCTCCAAAAAAAAAAAAACAAGTGGTGAGCAAAAAAAAAATTGATGTGAAGTGTGAATTTTCACACATTTCAGGATTTCGCAGGTATTTAGTAAATGAATGATGATTATTTGGGATGCCAAAACAATGTTAAAATAAATATACAATGCCAAAAATATATATATATATATATATATATATTTTTTGTTCTAATTAATTCGAGTGCCTAGATACCATTATTTAGGTTTCTACATATGTGCAGTATTTTTTTATATAGCAAGGTACATTAAGATTTTGAAATTGCGCCTATGGCTTGCATTGGTTGTTTTAAGTCATAAGGCTGATACTCTTCCTGAGAGAATCGAACTTACTGTTTAATGTGTGAAGTCTTGCACCTTATTTTAATGTGTTCTGTTTCTAAACTGTTATATTTGATGGTAATTGGCCCCTTTACAGCCTCTTACCATCACCCTGAGTCTGTTCAAATTTTCGAACAGACTTTTTATCTTATTTATTTGTGTTTGTGCAAGATTTCTTTTATTGAGTATGTGTAATTTTATTGATTTTATCTATTTATTAATTGTTTACTTGTAAGATGGGCTGCGTTAGGCGCAAATATCCTTTGTTGCTGTGCGCCAAAAATTTTAACTAACTAACTAACTTTTAAGTCATAACTCCGCCCCTCTGATTTCGTGTATCAATTTCAATAATTTCCACTGGTTATAAAATTCACGCTTTTAAAAATTAAATGCAACATTTGCCCAAATATAACTAGAAATTTGAAAAAATAATAAAAAAAAAATAAATAAAAAGGCAAAAAAAAATAACAGAAAAAATAAAATGTCTCGAGATCGGAGCGGGAACCAGTGGGAAATGTTGGAATTATAATTTAATTCTGTGTTTTAATGTATACAAAATCAAACGGGCGGAGCATATGACTTAAAACAACCAATGGAAGCCATAGACGCAATTTTCAAAATCTTAATGAACCTTGCTATATAAAAAAAAATACTGCACATATTTAGAAACCTTAATAATGGTATTAGGCATTAGAATTAAAATTAAGAAAAAAATATTTTAACATAAAATTTGTTTTTAAAGCTCTTAGATTAATGATGATAAATTATTTTAATTACAGAAGATTCAAAATTATTTTTTAATTATACATGATAAACTATTTTTAAAATATCGTTCATTTTGCTGTGATTACTACAAAGCACAATTTGTCCTACACACTCAGCATGCCGCCTTCACTTATTATATACCTGCGAAGCCCTGCAATGTGTGAAAATTCACACTTCACATCAATTTTTTAAATTAAAATCTAAATATGTAGCCCTAATTCAGCAGAACGTCTAAGGGCTCCCAAGAGCATCGGGCCCCTAGGCGACTGCATAACTGCCTACTTAACATGTAGAATTTTAAATTCTAAATAAGTTTTTCTCTTACACTTTTTCTCTAAAACAATTAGGGAAGCAGGAAATAGCATATTTATTATTTTACATGTTAAATCGCTATGGCCGACAGGTCAATTCACCACTCTGTATAAGATACATGACCTAACAAATTTCAATTGTGTGAGTGAAAATGGAAAAACCTAATTTTCACTAATTAAGTTAACATAAAATATGTTTTTATATTGTCATCCAAGTCTTACGTAATCATCGACACTTTCAACAATATAATTTGTTTCTTTAATGTATTCATATAATTTGATTTGACTAAATTTCGTTGCCCTTGAGGTAGATTCGCCTAATAGCTGAAAATGAGTTTCATAATGGTTTCGGAACTACGTATGAGTCAATCCGTAAACGGTAAATTATCAAGACAGGTATGCAACTGATACTTAGATAGATATTTTCAGCATGACTTATTGAATCATCGATGAATATTTAAGTGTGTAATTATTTCAAGGTCAACCAAGTGCAAAATTTTATCACGATTATAAATAAAACTTATGTACAATAAAGGTAATTATTTTTATGTCTAAAACTGTTTCAACCAACAATAAGTTTTCTATGGTGGTCATTATTTTCTTGATCCTCGGGGAAAAAGTGGCATTTACAACAGTGGCGGCTCGTGACATTTTTTTCTGGTGGGGCAAAAAGATTTTTGAGGGCAAAAGCTTATCAAAAAGGTTTTTGAATAAAATTTAATAATATAAGGCATAATTTATATCGTAGTCAAGTACAAAATAATATTAATATTAAAATAATCTGGATCAGAGGGCATAATAATATTCTTTATTATGAAACAGTGGACAATCACGCTAAACAAGCATGCGTAGACGGTTTAGTCGACAATACCTATATTCATTCAACGTCAGAATATTTAAATTTATACACTAACAAATTACGCAAAACATGGCAAAATGAATTTACTGACAAATCTAGTTCTAAAGGGATAACTATAATATTAATAATAAAATCAAGAAAAACCCTTGGTTTAAAAATATAAGTCTTCCAAGAAAAGCAATCACATCAGTTTCAAGAATGCGCCTAAACCATACACTTTGCCCGGTTCATCTACACAGATTTAACATTATTGAAAGTGATTGTTGCAGTTGCAACGAAGATGAAATTGCCGACCTAAATCATTTAATATTATCTTGCCAGAATTATGAAAATCTGCAAAATAAATTTTATCAAATATTAATAAAAAACAACATAGTATTGCCTACAAACATTCATCTTATTCTCCGACATGCCAATATAGAAATAATTAAAGCTTTAGCAGAATATTTAAATGATAAGAAAATAACTATATAATATACTTTCTTATAGTTATTATTGTTATTATAATTATTATTATTATTTTTTCTCTTTTTCTCATCTCATTACTAACTTGCTCTATTCTCTATTGTAAACCTTCCCATGGCCCTCCTCCGTAACCGATGTCTTGCTGTGACGGGCCTCACTAGCAATTACCTTATCCCATCTGAATCCTATCTTCTACATCCCAATTCATATTTATCATGTATTAAATAGCTCCAGACCAATCGTTCAACAACGAAACTTCGACCAACAACGAAAGTCCGAAATAAATTTAAAAAAATAAATAAATAAAATTTACTTGAAATAACTTTTTTATTTTCTTGGGAAGTCGTTAAAATTAATTCCGGTCTTGGTGGTCCTAAAGATTTAAGTATATTTTTTATATCATAGGTTAAATTATTTTTGGAAACCAGTTCTAAAATTGAATTCACGCTATTTTCATTCTCAATCATTTTTAAAATTTATTTATATATTTATTATTATTATTTTTTTTTTCAAAATTCGACACTTACATATACAGGCCAATTCTGTAACTCAGTTACTATGATCATAGTAACTAAATTTGTCACTATGAACAAGGTCAGTTACTATCATAGTAACTTTGGGGTATTTCGTATTCCGTAAGACAAAAGTTATTACAATATTTAGTAACATGTTACTATAAAAGTTCCTATCATAGTAACTACCAAATGCTGGTGTTTGTAAGTAATAACTTAGTTCTTATGATAAAAATGGCGGACATTTGATTTTAAGTGTAATTTTTAGATATAATAGAAAATGAAGAAGATTAGTAAAGAAAATTATATAAATTAAATACATATATAAAATATGAATGTATGAGTGTAGGTAAATGTTTATATTGCAGGAGATGAAATATATTAAAGATCAAAAAGCCTTTTCCAATTCCTCTTTTTTAATATGCGTCTTTTTTAATTATTTAAAAAAAATAATTCTTGTTTTTAAAAAAATTAAAAACAGTTCTATTCAGTGACGCAAAAATAGTTTCATGACGGGGGAGGGTTATAAAATGAGACGTATGGAAGTAATGACAAAACAAGGAAAATGCATCGAAGTAATAAAACATCCAGCTTCATGGGAGGTTTTAAACCCCAAATCCCACCCGCCTGCGCCACTGGTTCTATTGTCGAGAATTTGTCTTTGCATTCCTTTTTTTTTTAAATTTTTTCACTCATTTTGTTTTTTTTTTATATTTTATAAATGTATATACCATAATATATATTATATAACACCAAAATAATGTAAGCAATACAATATTTTGACATTTTTAACCTCAACTGTCATCTGTATACCACCAATGCGCATGCGTGTTGTGCTTCTGTAACTAACTTCATTCTTTTCTCAGTAACTGTCACTAAGATATAACTTTCATAGCGACGTCACTACAGTTGGATATTACAGAATACGAAAAATGTTAAAGTTACTATTAAAGTCACTATAAAAGTTATCTTGTAGTAACGTTACTACACGGTAACTATTATAATAACTTTTTACAGAATTGATCTGATAATCACATTAACTTAAGAAAACGTAGCGAGTAAATTATTATCAAATACACTAATAAAACACTATATTAATAATGTAATTATTAAAACATCGAACGTACATAACCTTCTAATAACACAGAAATACAAACAAATGCCAAAATAAAGCACTCCGACTGATAATTAAAACTACGGACAAAATATGTTTTGACCCACTTGCAATGGCTGCTACAGGTTACATACTATTGCTCGTCCTTCACCCCCGCTTGTACCCCGCACCAACACTCGTACAAATACAGGAGACATTATTTGTTTATTTGCCCTGCCTGGGGTATGACCATTCTAAAAACATTTGTTTTAGGGAGCGAAACGCGGCGGGATGCGGATTTAAGTTATAAACATTTCAATATAACTAAGTATTAATTTAAAATGGGTAAAATGAAAATAATGCATGTTACTATTATTATTTTTTATTAAAGATTTTCTTCTTTTTCAAAAGTAAATAATTGGGAGGGCATTGCCCCATTGCCTTTCCTGCACCAGCCGCCACTGATTTACAAGATTAAATATAATGATTGTGACCACCTATATATCCGGAAAATACGAAGGAAATTTAAGATAAGGTTGAAGGTACAATTGATCGCTTGTAAAAACATAAAACAAGAATCTTCAAACGTTGCTAAACACTTGAAGCTGCGTTCAGAGCTCTTAAATAAGTCGATTATAAATTATGACTTATACACTGTTGATTGTCACTAACAAGTTTGTCATATGGAAACATGAGCAACCGTTCAGTTCTCTAAATTTAATACGTTATACGTTGTCGATTGTTGATAGTTTTTCAAACTTTGTAGTTAGCGAGTTGTTTTAATGAGACAGACATATAAACACATTGTCTCTCTCAGTCTACATCGTAGAGAACGTTTACATTGTATGCCTTTACATAACCTCAGTAGCGAATGGTTGGTAAAATATTTGGGGGGACACTTTTGGATCCATATATTGCAGTGTCCAGCCTTCGACCCGCGGCCCGAAACTGGCCCAACAATAACTTTCAAACGGCTCGCATGAAATTTCCACCCCTTGTTTTTTTATAATCAACCTACCCCCTTCCTCAAAAGATTTTCGGAATTTCTACACTCCCCCCTGTCCTTAATTGATTTTCCGAATTTCTTCCCCACGTTCTAAAATGATTTTCAGAATTTTGCCCACCTGTCCTGTGATTTTTAAATATCTGGCCCCCAATCTAACTCAATCTGGCCAGTGAAACATATTTAGAATTCATATACACTATGTATTAAGGTAGAGGGAACAAGATTTTTCTCAAAAACGCGATGTGTAAGTTGGTATAAAATTTTAAAGACCAATATTTCGCTTTTAATTACACTTTTTTGAATAATTTTTCATTATATATATTTTTTTTATTAAGCTCCAAGCTACAGATAGCTCAAAAAATTGAGCTAAAAGATCGTTCGTTAAAAAAATTGTAGCTTTTGTTGCCCCATTCTAAATTATTACCATTGTTTTGTACTGAATTTCTCTCTATTAATGTTCCATTTTTGTTCTATCCATTTTTGTTCGATTGTGAAATATTAAATTTTGGCTAATGAGGAACAATATTTTTTATTAATAATATAGTTTCATAGTTATGCACGTTAGTTTTAATATAACACACTGTATCCAGTTTCACGTCTGAGTAAAATCAAATCAAACGAACTATGCTAAGGCCGCCGGCCTAAATTCACGAACACATTCACACAAACAACTCGCCGCTGTTGCCCTTTCCAGTTAATTTTATTACTTGCGTAAACAAATACATTAGAAATCGCATGTGGCAACACTGTACCTGGACACTAACGTGTAGTGTCCACAGCATTGTTTTCTGGATCTAAATTTTTAAAATCTAACAGTTACATAAAACATCTTTGAATTAGAAATAACAAAAATAAATATACGCAGATATATTTAGCTAGTTTAATGCAATTTTAAAGTATTAATAAGATTTTAAATTTAGTTTTCCTTATTAAATTTTTTTAGGAGGACACTGTCCTAGCGCCAGTCTCAGCCGCCACTGCATAACCTAACAAAATGTCATCGAGCCGATTACAACAAATCTCTCCTAAAATATCAAAGATTTTTTAGTAAAAAAAGGTTTAGTTAGTAAAAATCTAGGACAGCAGAATTAGGAAAACGATAATAGATAATAAACATTTTACGAAGCCACCGTAGTTGGTTTAAAGACACACAGATGTTGCACTGTTTGTAACGCACTTTAGCTGTAAACCCTGCCTTGAACGTTTAAACTATCTACTAAAGTTATCCACAACACACAGTGAACAGTCAACTAATTTAAAGAGCTCTGAACGTAGTTGGTATATACTGTGATTCTACACAACTTGAATAATAATTTGCGACTAATAACGACTAAATTGGTTGAACGATACTAATTCTGTAGCGGAATTGAGATGCGCTACGCTCAGCTTAAAACTGCATTCACAGCTCTTAAATTAGTCGACTATAGACTATGCATTGTGTATAAAGTTAGTAGATAAGTTTAACGTTTAACGAAAGCGTTTACAGCTCTGAAAATTATAGCTAACGAATTTTGTGACAACTATGTTTTTAGGGTTTTGTAGGTATGACCAAAAAACCCTTATACCGTCATTTTGTCGTCTGTCTGTCTGTCTGTCTGTCTGTCTGTCTGTCTGTCTGTCTGTCTGTCTGTTCGGTAAAAATTGTAGCCAAACGGCTAAACCTAGACAGTTGAAATTTGGCATGCTTATACAACTCTTTGACCCGCACATAGGAAAAATACTAAAACATCTAAAAAACATACCCCCCTAAAAATATAAACAAATATGTGCTCATCGAAAACAAAAATATTTTTTTTAATTTCTGAGTAGGGTATCAAATGAAAGCCCTTAGTACGTGGATTAACGATCAAATTTTTATTTTTGCAAAATAAATTATTTTGATGCGATTTTTGCCAAAAATGTGCAAAAAAAATTTTGTCCCACACCCTGTAGCCCAGATGGTTTAAACTAAAAATCTAAAAAAATTCTAAGTAATGTATATTGGTGTGAACCGAAATAGTACAACAGGAATTTTTGATCAGATTATGTTTTTGGAAAATAACGCATTTTTTGTGGTTTTTGGTTCACAAAGTACAAAAGTTATACCAATGTAAGACACTCACATGCATAGCGTTCGATGGCTACATGCGTTAGAGCGCTCTTAAACTGGCTGGAAGACGAAGGGTTTCGAGTTCGAGTACGGAGTGAATTTTATTTTTTCTGTTTTTTTTTGCATTTTTATTATGTTGAAATTATTTTGTCAAAATTCTAGTTATATTTTGACAAATGTTGTATTTAATTTTTATGAGCGTAAATTTAATAACCAGTCTTATTATATGATTAACAGATGATAAATTATTTTAAAAATATCGTTCATTTTGCCGTGATTACTACAAAGTAAAATTTGTCCTAAACACTCAGCATACCGCCTTCACTTATTATATACCTGCGAAACCCTGAAATGTGTGAATATTCACACTTCACATCAATTTTTTTCAAATCAACTCAAATGGATTAAAAGCATTTGTGACTTTTTCCGAACCCGCCATCAGCGAGATCCTGATTTCTTACTAAATTTTAATAACAAAATTATAACCGCAACTACAGCAATTCCTTTTTGTTTCACGATTTGTTGAAATATGTGACAGTATTTTTAGGTTATGTAAAGTGAGCTAGCTGGTATGTCTGTCTCATTAAAACAACGCACTAACTACAATCGACAAAGCATAGTGCATTAAATTTAAGCAGCATTCAGAGCTCTTTAAATTAACACGTTGTAGTCTGTTCGTTGTTACGCTGTAAGTTATGTTTCTATGGATTGTTTTAACGTTGTAAGCACCGTTCACAGTTATTTAGAAATTAATGTGTTACGAATAGTCCGACATCTGTGTGTTTACCAGCCAACTACAATGCTTCGTAAAATGAATTCTATGTATTATCGTTTTTATAATTCTGTTGTCTTAGATTTTAACTAACTAAACCTAACCTAATTACCTAAATTGATCATATATACTGTCCGTCTTTGTAATTTTGAGCAAGATTTGTTAATGATGACATTATGATAGGTTATGTAAAGGCATCGATAACTACGGTGTCACTGATAGAATGCGATAGCCAATGTGTTTATGTGTCTGTCTCATTAAAACTTCTCACTAGCTATAAGTTTAGAAAATTATCCATAATCCACAACGAACAACGTATTGAATTTAGAGGTCTGAACGGTTTCACGTCTTACCATATGACCAACTTCTAGTGACAGTAAACAGTCTATAAGCTACCGTGTATTAGCTATTGATTTAAGAGCTCTGAATGCGGCTTTAGAGGTTTGAACAATTCCTTGCGTTACCATATGACAAACTTTAGTGACAACCAACAGTGAACACGTCATAGTATATAGTCGAATAATTTAATTTCATAAGTTTTTGAAAACTCTGTATATACAAACACAATTAACATTCTTTACTTTTATGGTTAAACAATTTCCAATTTTATGTCCAATATCGTTAATGTATTGGTATTTATAACTATATTATTGACATATTAAAAAATAAGAACTATTATTACCATTAAAATTACAAACAATTAGGTCATACTCAAGTTTCAAGGCCACAAAATTCCACGTAACTGTTTTCATGTTTTGAATAACAATAAACAGGCCAACAACAGTGCATGTATACATATACAAATTTTACCAAGATACACGATTTTTCTCGTAAACTTGACGTGTAAACAAGCTAACGAAAACATTTTGATAACCAAAATTTACCTAAAGAATCGAATGATAGTACTGAAATTTTCCGGAACCAATCGGAAATACAGGATAAGAAAACTTTTTTAAAATTTTTTTAAATGCGAATGTATGTTATGTTGCGTTTGTATAGATCTTTTGAATCAAAGATCAAACAAATGATGCTTTTTGCTTATGATTACCAAGGAATCATCATGGCACACAGAGCTCCATGTGGAGTAAGAGTCACAGCGGTTTATTCCCGTAACTTTATGCACAAATTGCGCAGGAAAATGCATAAAACCCCACCTCAGTTGCTCGAGGTTGGGCCATTCATTCTCCATGACAACGCTCGCCCTCACATCGGGAATGTTGCAACCAATGAGGTAGTATTCGCGACTAAAACTACCGAAACGGCGCCACTATCGCCTTCTGAACTTTTGACAAGAAAATGGGTAGTCATCTGTTAAAGTATGTAAACAGTATTGGTTTATACACAATTATTGGTGTAATTTACGTTTTCTTGGTGTTTTTGAATTATAACCGAGTATTAAAAAAGTGTATAATTATATGTGAATCCATTTTATGATAAAATTTGCTGTTTGTAAATGAAAATTTTCAGAGGTTATAATGTTGGTGCGGTTTCTACTCACAGAGAAAATAAAATGTTATACTTTGAACTTAAAACATTTATTTGAATACTTAATATCTACACATTTCTCAAGAAATTTTATAGAAAGAGAACTTGTAATTTATTCTACACAAGAAAACTGTCAATTATTTGCAAACTAACACAGTTACGGAACACCCACATGAAATAACAAGGGGTTTCATTTATATTAACAATAATTTACACAACATTAAACGATTTTCTTGCACATGTGAGACAGGGGAAATGAAAAATTCAACGTTAAAAGCTTGTTTAAAATCATCTGAACAGTAGAAATTCCCTTCAATAGAAACAAAATTTTAGAATCACTAATAATCTTTCTTCTTCACTTGTAGCAAAACATAAGTATAAATAGTGCATTTATTAACTTTTAACTAATAAAGACACTTTGTCATACACTACAATTTTTCTAATTAAATTAATCTAATATTCGAAGATGTTCTTCCTGTGATTGACAACCATACACACAACAAGGAGTGTTTAATCTTTTTTTCTTAAATTTATCACTTTATTTGTTCTTAAAACGGAGTGAGAATATACGGAAACAATGATAGTATACTTTTTCGAAGTGTTCGCTTTATTGCCGCTAGAGGGATACGCGTTAAGTTGAGTCACCAATAACATAGAGACTGAACGAGGACGAGTTGTTATGAAGCCAACACCTCTTTAGGTGGGGAAACGGGGTTTGCCCCGAGGAGTTGTACAGTTTGCATACATCAATGTTTTGCTGATAAGAATTGAAAATAAAAATATATTTTTTAATACTGTAAATTGCAAATTTTAATAAAATAAATTTCATATATAATATTAAATTAACCTGAATTTATTAGTATATATTTAAGATAATTAGTAGGTTTCTAAATAACATACATTTAAAATATAATATGATGGAAAAAAAAGTTTAGTAGGCCCTGAATTTAAAATGTTAAGTGGACAATTCTGTTAATATAAAAATAAATGAATTCCATGTCTATCTAGAAACCTTTTTTTCTCGATCATATTATAAAGCAATGCTTCAGACACTTTCTAAATTTAAATCGGGCATATATTACATCATTATTTCCATGATAAATTAAAATTTATCTGACAATGTATAAAGATGTATATCTATAATCAATGCTGGGTAAAATACTTTTGTGATGTATTCGAAGTACTGAATACAAATACTTTTTTTAAGGAAAAACTATATGTAACATTTTAATTAAATATTACTTTTTAGTATTTAAAATACTAAGTAGTTGAAATACAGCTCGCAACTCTTAAAATGTAATTTACGGCAATATTATTAGAAGTTGAAAGATGATGAAAAGGTAAAATAGTAAAATAGAATAAAATAACACAACAAAACAATCATAAACACAGTACGGCGCCGGTGTTTTTCTTAGCAATAGCTGAATAAAATAAATGTAAATTAGGCAACTTGTTATACTCCTCGGGGCGAATCCCCCTTTCGTCTCCGCAGGGTCTTGGCTTCATAACAAACAATGCTAAGGCATAGAGCGTGCTGTGTCTATTTATATGACGTCAATGGTTGTAACAGAAAAACTGCGTGAATATAGTTGGAAGTGTTACCTCATGCTCCCTACAATCCGGACATGAGTCCGCCAGATTTCAATATAAGCCTCAGTCATAGCAAATGCTTTAATAGATAACGCTTAATTCATCCGTATTTCCAAACAAACTATTTAAAACAAATTTTCCAATTATATTTATAGTTCTAGAGTGTTCATCATTTTCTATAATTTTTTCAAGTTTTACTTTTAAAGGTATAATACTGTGTAATAAAAATCCATAAATAGTTCACTTTGTAAAAAAACAAGTGTTTTTGCAATCGGTTGTAAAACTTTTGCGTATTCTTCTAGGTACAATAATTCTGTCTCCTTAAAAGAATCTTTTAAATTTGAAGTATTTAAATTACTTGAAGTAATTTCAAATACTTGAAGTAATTAAATTACCAAAAAACAATTACTTTATCAATTATTTTCCAAAATTTGAAAAGTAATTGAATACAAATTACAAAGTAATTCAATTACAAATTACTTTGTGGGAATAAGTAATTTAATTAGTAATTAATTACAAAAGTATTTAATTATTGCCCAGCTCTGCTTGTAGTGACAATCAACAGTGCACAAGCCATAGTCTATAGTTGATTAATTTAAGAGCTCTAACCGCAACTTTAATAATGAAGATAGTAATGAATGTCAAAATATTTAAATGAAGTTAGTTGCGCTGCAAAAAAAGACCTACCGACTGAACGTAGAGTTAAAAAACGGTAGAACAGATGAATTGTCTGGTGCCGGACAAACGGATCCGTCGAGCGGACAGCTGAGTATAGAACATACCGTATTACTTTTGAAGATCGGCATAAAACAATTATCCCGTGTAACTATAAATACATTGTTAAACTACAAAAGAACTAGGGATCATGTTTACAACCACGTTGTAAACAGTCAACGGTCAGTGAAACATACATACGTTTAAGCAGGGCTTCGAACCGGAACTGAACCGAAAACCGAAAAAAAAAAACGTTATTTTTGTCTGAACGAAAACCGGAGCTGAACCGAAAAAAAAATATCGGTTTATTTCTACAAAATAAGGAATAAAATCTTCTTCTAAATTATAGTAGAAAATAAATTTCAAATAGAAATAAAAGCATATAAAAATTTATCACTCGGAACTGAACCGAAAACAACGTTATTTTTGCCGGAACGAAAACCGGAACCGAACTGATATAGGTATTTTTTTAATTGAACCGGAACAAAAACCGAAACGATAAAAATAACGGTTCGAAGCCCAGCGTTTAAGTACTAACTATAAATAAGTATACTTGTTTTTGTTAATCCTTTAAGTAAGATGCGTAATGTGAAAAAATAATCCCTACGGCTATGGGTTAACACGCCTAGTTATATCACTTCTATTGTAATTTTGTGAGTTCCCTAACTTTTATTATTTTATTGCGATCTTCAAAACTAATTTGGTACGGACTATAAGTACCAGTAGCGCACCCAGGGGTGGGGCCCGGGGGCCTGGGCCCCCCTTAAGAAGGAAATAAAAATAAAAACACACAAACACACTAGAAAATAGAGATGAGGATCTTTTTTTTAGGTTAGGTTATGTCCTCACTTGTATTTTAGAAGTGAGGACCTTTTTTTTAAATCATCACTTGAAATTTAGAAGTGTGAACCTTATTCATAATTTAAATAATTTTGTCTCCCCCCCCCAACAAAAATTCCTGGGTGCGCCACTGATACGTACCATTATCAGGGGCGCACACAAGGGGGGGGTCCAAGGGGTCCGGACCCCCCCCGTACTGTGAGAAGTGAGGCATTTTTTTTTGCCCTTCACTTAAAATTTAGAAGGGAGGACCTTTTTATTTTGCTCTTCACTTGAAATTGATATTTTGCCCTGTGTTTATAAAAATTCTGTATAATTGGACCCCCCCCAAGCCAAAAATCTGTGTGCGCCCCTGACCATTATTCCTAAAGCTGAAAATACCTATGCGCGGACATCGTTATCGGTCTCTGGATGAGCTTATTGCGGCCGTTACCCGACCTATTCGACAGATGGGATGGAATAGTAAAGCTGCACAAACCTTGGGACTCAGTTATTGAGAAGCAAGGAAACTATATTGAAGGGTTGTAAAGAAATACTGTAATAAAAATATACATCTTATGCATTATTTATGAAATGACCGTCATAAATATAAATATGAATAGATATTTTGTTTATTTCAGTGTTCAATCTGCCATTGAGCCTTTTAAATGTTATAAATCGTAGCATATAACGTGAACAGATATGCTCTTGCAAAGCGCAACCCACACCACCATATTGGATCAATATTTGCAAGGCTCGATGCATGGTTCCCTTTTTTTGGCACTTAAATATCATATACAGATGCGACTAGTTGAACATGTCCTCTCTTGTTATTTCATGAACTATTAATAGTGTTATAGTGTTCCAGTAAGCGAATAACAACCGGTAAATGATTGATGTTAAATGTCAGCATGAAATTACGTTTTATTTCAATGTTTTTTGTTAAATAAGATGTATTTAAATATATGTTCGATACACTTATAGTTATTTTCGATGTAATTTATGTTAATTTTATTCAAAGCCTGAACATTTTGAATCCAGATTCACGAAATAATGTATATTTACTGCTAGGCGCCCACCTCAGGGGCGGGGTACTCACGAGCTTCCCACGCCCCTCCCAAAAAAACGCGGTTTTAGTGTTTTTAAGGAATACACTTGAGTTCTAGAGCTCATGAGCTTTTTTTAGTCATCATTCGTAATTTGGAAGTAAATTTTTAGGGTTTTGTAGGTATGACCACGTCACTCATGTGTCTGTCTGTCTGTATGTCGCAGATTGAAAACCCTTAACCTAATGCATGTATAATAATAATTTTTAAATATTTACCAGTACAAGAACTTTACCAAGCTAAGATTTTTAGGGTTTTGTAGGTTTGCCTCAATTCGTAGAGATCCATCGAAATCTCTCTTATAACTTCACTCATGTCTCTGTTTGTCTGTCGCAGTATGAAAACCCTTAACCTAACGCATGTCTAATAATAATTTTTAAATATTTGCCAATATAGGAACTTTTCCCAGCTAATGTTCAGATTTTTAGGATGTTCTAGGTATGACCACCAAAAAACCCTTATAACGTCACTCAGGTGTCTGTCTGTCTGTACGGTAAAAATTGTAGCTAAATGGCTTAACATAGAAAGATGTAATTTGGCATGCTTATACAACTCTTTGACCCATATACTGGAAAATTATTGTTCAAAAAACACATCCCGAGATAAATATAAACAATTATATATTTTATAAAAAAATAAATACTTTTTTAAAATTTGAGTGGCATATTAAATGAAACCTTTTAATGCGCAGACCAACAAGCAAATTTTTATTTTTGAAAAATTGTTTTTTATCACTTTTTTGCCAAAAATATGTCAAAAATTAATATTTGGGGAGTCACGGGGAACACCCTAAAACTAAAATGTACATATATCTCCCTTATTATTGATTTAACAGCAAAATCATGTATGACCAAAATACATGACACCCTCAAGCTAAACTTTTGTAATATCTAATTTATTATTGACTTAACAAAATGTATATAACAAAAATCAGAAAACACATCTATTTTTTGCATTTGTCCCGAATTTTAGAAAAGGTATTTATTTTCAATATCTATTTTTAATATATTTCAACTAAAATTATTTTTACAAAAAAAGCCAGTGCCTAATGTATACCGAGCGTTGACCGCTAGCGAGGCCTCGCTTGCCGATGTACGCGGAGGAACTTTCCCCTGGACAAAAGCGCCGAGAGTTAGGAAAGCCGCCCGTGATTCTCGTTGTAAACTCTTCATCTTGAAAACGATCCAATCGCTCTGTGCGCTCTCCCTGACACTTTTCGGACAAGGTCTTGAACTAAAAAAAATCTACCTAAAGGGTATTTTCCATGATGAACAGCTTTTGGACAAGTGACAAGACTCAACTTGATGTAAACACCTCAAAAGCAATATTACTGATTAAAGTAAATTATGAAGAAAACTGTGTGGACTTTTATAAAATGCTTCAAAGCAAAAAAGATCTACTCAAAAAGATCCCTAGTTCGGAAAAATATCAAATGTTTTCTACTGAGAAATTTTAATGAATAAATTTTGAATTCATTTAAAATACTGTGATTTTAATAATATAAGTTAACTATCGAAATTTTTTATTTATTATAAATTATAATTATTTATTGTATATAATTTGTATTTAAAAAAATTGATATGTGGTGTGAATTTTCACACATTGCAGGGTTTCGCATGTATAATAATAAGTGAAAGCGGCATGCTGAGTGTATAGGACAAATTTTGCTTTGTAGTAATCACGGCAAAATGAACGATATTTTTTAAATAATTTATCGTATGTTAATTTAAGAGCTTTAAAAACAAATTTTATGTTAAAATATTTTTTTCTTAATTTGAATTCGAATATCTAATACCATTATTAAGGTTTCTAAATATGTGTATTTTTTTTTTTTATATAGCAAGGTTCATTAAGTTTTTGAAAATTGCGCCTATGACTTCCATTGGTTGTTTTAAGTCATAAGCTCTGCTCCTCTGGTTTCGTATACATGACACATAGAATGAAAATATAATTCCAACAATTCCAATTGGTTATTAAATTTACGCTCTTAAAAATTAAAGGCATCATTTGCCATAATACAACTAGGAATTTTGACAAAATAATTTAAAGAAAATAAAAATTGTCTCCTCTGCCCGGGAGAAAACCCTAGTATGGGTAGCTTCCCTGGGTAGCAAGCGAGCAAGCTAACCATTAGACCAGGATACGTTTTCTAATATAATGTGTTACATAACTATAATTTTTGTGCATTGTCAACCAAAAAAACACAAAAAACGCGTTATTTTTCGAAAACAAAATCTGATCAAAAATTCCTATTGTACTATTCCGATTCACACCAATGTACATTACTTAGATTTTTTTCAGATTTTTAGTTTAAACCATCTGGGCTACAGGGTGTGAGACATTTTTTTTGCACAATTTTGACAAAAATCGCACCAAAATAATTTATTTTGCAAAAATAAAATTTTGATCGTTAATCCACGTACTAAGGGCTTTCATTTGATACCCTACTCTGAATTTTAAAAAAATATTTTTTTGTTTTCGATGAGCACACATTTATTTATATTTTTATGGCGATATGTTTTTTAGATGTTTTAGTATGTTTCCTATGTGCGGGTCAAAGAGTTGTAAAAGTATGCCAAATTTCAACTCTCTAACTTTAGCCGTTTGGCTACAATTTGTGACCAACAAGTCGATTGTGACCTATAAACTGTCCAATCGTTCCTCCAGCGACTAGCTTTTAGACAGCCGAGAATGGTCGTGCGGATAAAACAAAAGAAACAAAATAATAAATAATGTTGTGGTAAAATTTTGAAGGGCACCAACTGGTCTAAAAAATTTACTAATAAGGACCGACCAGTAAATCCTTTTTACCGGCTGGAAAGATATACAATATAATTCTTATTGACGGTCACCAGACTATATTATTAAATGTTAGACTACTGTAGTTGATAAATAAATATATTAATAATTAAATACAATTTTATGATATATACAAAAAAATACGAATCTTAAATAAAAAAATAGATATTATTAAAACGGTAATACTTCTAAAATTACGACAATGGAATTCCAAACCCGTATTTTAGAATAATTTAGAGTATAGATGACCAAACTAACTAATAATTTTAACAATAAACGAAAAATTTATGTGAAGTGTGAATTTTCACACATTTCTGGGTTTTGCAGGTATTTAGTAACTGAATGATGATTATTTGGGATGCCAAAACAAATTTTATGTCAAAATATTTTTTTATGAATTTTAATTCGAATGCCTAATACCATTATTTAAGTTTCTAAATATGTGCAGTATTTTATTTATATAGCAAGGTTCAGTAAGATTTTTAAAATTGCGCCTATGGCTTCCATTGGTTGCTTACATCGTAAGTCCCGCCCTCTGATTTCGTCAAACAGAATTAAATTATAATTTCAACACTTCCCACTGGTTATTAAATTTACGCTTTTAAAAAATAAATGCAACATTTACCAAAATATAACTAGAATTTTGACAAAATAAGAATGCAAAAAAAAAAAAACAAAAAAATAAAATTAACAAGATTCGAACTCTGCAACGTTCGCACTGCAAATAACAAAGTGCATCACAAAACCAACTGAGCTACTAGAGTTACTGATCTTGAGTGTTACATAGCGAATTAAATATTTAACATATTTTAGTTAAAAACACAAAAAATGCGTTATTTTCCGAAAACATAATCTGATCAAAAATTCCTGTTGTACTATTCCGGTTCACACCAATGTACATTACTTAGAATTTTTTCAGATTTTTAGTTTAAACCATCTGGGCTACAGGGTGTGGGACAAAATTTTTTTTGCACAATTTTGGCAAAAATCGCATCAAAATAATTTATTTTGCAAAAATAAAATTTTGATCGTTAATCCACGTACTAAGGGCTTTCATTTGATACCCTACTCAGAATTTTAAAAAAAAATATTTTTTTTTGATGAGCACATATTTGTTTACATTTTTAGGGGGATATGTTTTTTAGATGTTTTAGTATTTTTCCTATGTGCGGGTCAAAGATATGTATAAGCATGCCAAATTTCAACTCTCTAGGTTTAGCCGTTTGGCTACAATTTTTACCGAACAGACAGACAGACAGACAGACAGACGACAAAATGACGGTATAAGGGTTTTTTGGTCATACCTACAAAACCCTAAAAATGAACAATTTTGAATAAATATTATAACAATAAAATAAATTTATATCACAATGTTATTAAATTTCTATATAAGCTTCTCTGTGACCAGCAGCGAGACGGTAACCTC
Organism: Liopterus haemorrhoidalis; assembly: GCA_963971575.1. Classification (NCBI taxonomy): domain Eukaryota; kingdom Metazoa; phylum Arthropoda; class Insecta; order Coleoptera; family Dytiscidae; genus Liopterus; species Liopterus haemorrhoidalis. The sequence goes on along the minus strand of OZ020614.1, from coordinate 19,655,259 downwards.
CCTCAGCTCGGGTGCTCCTGATCTTCGCCGTACACCGATTTGTATTGACTACTTCACGGTGTCATAGACAAAAAGGTCTAAAAGAGAGCCTAAAAGTGAAATTTGCGTTTTACAACAGGTCACTACATTATAGACATCAGTTACAATAAAGAAAGAAAAATATACAAGTAAAATTACCTAAGATGGTATGCGGCTCTGAAAGTTTGAAATTTCGAATAATGATTTCGATCCGAATTTAATCGTATAGACGCCCAGTCTAATACTTCAGCAATATTCAAATCCCTTTTTTAAAAGGTCGACAAATATACAAATATTTCACAATAACTTTCGCTATAATTGTCGATATAGAATAGATTTGCTTCTGTCATAAACCAAAATTTCTAGAATGAAACAAATGTATCACAGCTCTCTTATTTTTCTTATTTGTATATTTTGCCTTTTTCTAGGTAACTGAGTCGCAAGTAAACAAGTCGTAGCCAACGCGTTTTATTTCACAATTAGACCAACCGTATTATTGTTCTGACTGACTGGTTACCTAATCTTTATAAAAATAAATAAATGTCAAATTTTTGCCCGTAACAAATTTTTATCGAACAGACAGACAGACAGACGACAAAATGACAATGGTATAAGGATTTTTTGGTCATACCTACAAAACCCTAAAAATGAATTAAACAGTTATATTTGAATAATTAATCTCCCCCCCCCCCCAATCTAAGAGCTCCCGAACTGAATTTTGAACTAAAAAATATGGTCACCTTAATTATCATCATGAAAATGATTCTTTTTCGGGTAAATAAATTGACATTTTTCCTGTAGTTTAAACAATTTGAGAGACTTGTCCCATCTCAAATCTTTTCAGATAAATTTCCAATATGTTAGCGAAAACCGCATCAACATCGTTTAAGCCGTTCTCGAGTTTAACGGTAGCATACACACAGACAGATACATGTTCCCTTCTATATATTTAAGAGAAGATTATGTAATAAACAGTGTCACATGTGCGATTATTTCCGTTTACTAACATCCACGAACTTACTACAACTATTACGAAATAATTATAATAATAATATCGTGAATGGCATGTTGTAATGTTATGTCTACGATACGCTTGGTCTGCGGTTCGACCATAAATCACAATATAATATACAACCTGAGTATTACTACCGAAATTTCGAACGCCAAATTCTTAAGGGCGTATCACACTAGAACGCTATCCAAGTTTTACTTTTGTAGGTTTTTTTCAGGATTTGGCGGTGTTAGCTTTTCAGAGGCGGCGCTAGCTCTTAAAATCTGGGGGGCCAGGATATTTTTGAGTAAAATATGGAGGGGCCAGGAAATATTTGAATTCATTTTTTAGGTTTTTGTAGGTATGACCAAAAAAACCCTTATACCGTAATTTTGTCGTCTATCTGCCTGTCTGTCTGTCTGTTCGGTAAAAATTGTAGCCAAACGGCTAAACCTAGAGAGTTGAAATTTGGCATGCTTATATTTCTTTGACCCGCATATAGAAAAAATAAATACAAAAACATCTAAAAAAGATATCACCCTAAAAATATAAACAAAGTGTAAATTTAATAACCAGTGGAAATTGTTGAAATTGAATACGCGAAATCATAACTCCGCCCGAGTTATGACTTAAAACAACCAATGGAAGCTATAGGCGCAATTTTCAAAATCTTAATGAACCTAGCTATATAAAAAAAATACTGCACATATTTAGAAACCTAAATAATGGTATTAGGCATTCGAATTAAAATTAACAATAAAAATATTTTAAGATAAACTTTGTTTGGCATCCCAAATAATCATTCACTTACTAAATACCGGCGAAACCCTGAAATGTGTGAAAATTCACACTTTACATCAATTTTTATTTTTCATACTATCACACACAAATGACTTCATACTATCACACAAAATGACGATTCGGATGCAAAAACTTTAATTTTCCAAAGCGTTAATATTAACTCTAGTGCGATAAGGCCTTTAGATAGCGAATCAAGCGTGTTCCTATATTACGAAATCTTTTGAGATCTCAACATTTTTATTGAAATATTCAATATTATGTTACAATAAAATGCATGAATAATTATCTATAATATAATATGCCAACGTGTGTCCTTGCGTGGGTACGTGTGCGTGTCTGTCGTCTAAAATCTAAAACAATTGAAGCGAGATTCCGAAATGTAACGAAATATTTCGAAGCGTACCGAAGTATATATTGACATATAACGCGTAATAATAATAGTTGTTAATTGATATGTTTACACAAAAATAATATAAATTAAAACTATTACTAGCAGAAACATAATTATTTTAAAAAATATTTGGTTTTGATGAAAGTAAGTAAGAAAAATGTGACTTTCTTTTCTTTATTATTATTTTTGCAATGCTTTATTATTTTTTTATTTCTACGATTAACGTCTTAAATTATCTAACGTCTTAAATTTTCAAAAATGTAAATGTAACGCATTGAGTAAAACTCGCCTTGGTAAAAATTATAATTTTTACCAAGAATTACCGGCCGAGTTTGGTCATTCATATCAGCGTCACTATAGTGGCAGTATAGGTGACAATTTATTTGTGTGAATTTAAAATTGGTTGAAAATATTTAAAATATTTTGGTAAAAATTACAAATTGATACATTCAATAGTTTGCACCTTTGAAATTGTATGTCATGTTGGTATTAAAACATGGTAAAAAAAAAAATCACTTATAATGTCATAAAGATAAATGATATCATAGTTATAATGATCATAACCAACAAATCTGAAGTAGGTTTTACAGCTTAACGAATATTTTGAAATTTACATTTAAAAGTCAGTACTACACTATAAAAGTAACCAAAACAACCAGATCTGGTTTGACTTTACGAAAGTGAACACAATATATTAAAGCGGGCAAACAATTACATTTTACTGTGTAATAGTTTCTCACGATTTATTTCAAACTGATTTGAGATATAGTGTAAGTACGCTTTTTTCCGTATGTGTATTTTTCCGTGTGCTCTTTTTTCCGTGTGCGTATTAATCCGTGTGCGTTTTACCGTGTGCGTATTTTTATATTACACAAGTAATTATTATTAAATTTATTTTAATAAATATATTTTAAATTTAACGTCTCAAATCATTTTTAGTTTTAACATTATAAATGTAATGCACTGAGTGAAAATGAATCGTTTTCCCATCTTAAAAAGTTAATGAATAAATAATTCGGAATAATACTCATTATTTGTCCAGTTTTTAATAATGGGCGAAGAGTTGAATTGGACGAAGTTAGGCGTATGGCTAGAGAAAGAAGTCTGAGGTGTGGAGCAAATTCCACATTAAGGTAATGATTTGTTTGCCAACACAGTTGGCAACGGGTGCACTAGTACCTAATAATAACATTTGCTGATTTTAGTAAAGTATATAATTTTATATTTTACCAGCATTAAAAACGTAGCTTACCACAGGTTTTTCTAATTTTTTGAGTAACAAATTAAAAGTTGCATACAAAAATTTAGCAATAATTTGTAAAAATAATTGTACTTACAACCCTACTCTTTGCCTTTAAGTAAAAATGATAGTCACCTGAAACAAAAAAAGATTATTAGTTATGTTACATAAAACAAAATTTGATGTGAAGTGTGAAGTTTCATACATTTCAGGGTTTTGTAGTTATTTAATAAGTGTAAGATCATCACAATCCACAGTTTTTTCATAATATCTTTTTCGTTATTTGAGAACTAAGAACTTTCATTAATTTTTTTTTTTTACTAAGTGTCAAGTGTGAATTTTCATACATTTCAGGGTTTTGTAAGTACATATTTAATAAGTGTAAGAAGACAACAGATGATGAAAAAGGTACAAGATGGCTATATGAGATGGACATTGGGGGTAGACAGAACAATACCAGGATATATTGTAAGAGAGGAAATGAAGAGGGAAAAGCCGAGAGTGGGTGCCGGAGCGACGGCAGTGTAATATGAGGAGAAAGTCAGAACAGAAGAGAATAGAAAAATACTAAGGGAATGCTGGGAAAAAAATAAATTATTAATTATTTATTTAATTCATAGCTAATATTATGGCTAATAATGTTATGGATTTTTTGGAGAATGGGAGATAGTAGAAAGGGTACAAGAGGGATACATGAGATGGATTATGGGTTTAGACAGAACGACAGCAGGATATATAGTGAGGGAGGAAATGAAGAGGGAAAAGCTGAGAGTGGGTACCGGAGCGAGGGCAGTGAAATATGAGGAGAAAATCAGAAAGGACGAAAGAAGGAAGGTATTAAGAGAATGCTGGGAAAAAAGAATGAATGAAGAACAAAAGGGTAAACTGTCGGAATGGGGAGAAACAAGGAAAGAGTACTATTGAAGACGTGGGATGGACACAAGGGAAGCTGAGCGAAAGATAAACTGAGAAAAAAACATAGTAGAAGAATTGAGGAGGAGGGACAAAGAGGTACAGGAGCAGGAAAGAACAGTAAGAATAGACAATTCAAGGAATGTGAGAAGGTATAGAGAGATAAGGACGGTAGGAATACCTAAATATTTGAAAGGGAGAAGAGGAAAAGCAGGGGGCAGAGTTAGGAGGATTGCCAGATTAAGATGTGGAAATGAAGAACGGAGCAACAGGTATTGGGCAAAACCATAGGATAAGCTATGCAGAATTTGTAGGGAGAAGGAAGAATCCTTGGAACATCTAACAAAAAGGTGTGGAAAGATGATAAAATGGGAGGAAGAGATAAAGGAGCTGTTGAGTGAAGAAGGAAAGGGAGAAAGATGGGCGAGAGTACTCGAGGAAAGAAGGAAGGAATGCGGAGAGGTAAGGCAAAACTGAGAACAGGAAGGAAGAGAGAAGCAAAGAAGGGGGAAAGAAGAGAGGGAAGAGAAGCGAAAAAGAGACGAAAGAGGGGAGGAAGAACTGAAGTCAAGAAGGAAGAAGACTGGAGACGGAAGCCGAAAAGAGAATAGGAAGAAAGAAAGGGACACGGGAGGAAGAATGAAGAAGAAAGAAATTCATAAATTGTATTATTATTATTATTATTATTATGATTATTTATCTTCTAATGTAATAGCTAAAACTCTAAACGCCACAAGGCCTAGGGAAAATAAAGAATTATATATGTTATGTATTATATATAGATTTTTTGTATTTATGACTAAAGTATTGTATGTCTTTTTTTGATATTAAAAATATAATAAAATATTGTCAACAGATGAAAACGAATCGCCTTCTTAAGAAGCTTGCACTCTTGCAAACTCGATCATTAGGCGTGCACAAAAAAATCGCTAGGATTTTTTAATTTATATTTTGTAATGACGGAATATTTTAAAATTTATTTTAAACAAATTAAATTGAAGCTCTTTAGTTAGTACATAGAGAAGAATACAGAAAAAATAAAGTACAATTTCTATCTACGCGTAGTTTTATATCTGCCGTCGGACCCGTAATTATCGGTTTCCGACGGGTGGGGCAGAATTATTGTTTTCCCGGGCCCGGTAATATTGTATTACCGGGGCCCGGGCTCCAGTGTTGCGAGACCCCTTAATCAAACTTGAAACGAGTAAATGCACAACTAAAATTTGTTTAACATTGATAGCAAATAGGGATAAAGGGATAATAGGACCAGTCGAAATTTCACACTAACCACATGGCGGATACTCGGATACCCGTCATCATTTCTAGTTAATACACAAATATGACTAAAAATGATTATAAAAATCTGTTGCTTTTGATGTGATTATAGAAAATAATTCTGTTGACTTCTTACACTTATTAAATACCTACAAAACCCTGAAATGTGTGAAAATTCACACTTCACATCATTTTTTTTTTTTTTTGTCGGCGAATGTATATGTTTTTTTTTTAAATTCCATAATCGATTTATCGATTATTTTCTAACAATTTAATCGATTTATTATTTTTTATTGCCAACCGTATTCGCGTTAACTATTACTTACATACATTTCGCCCGAATACGCTTGCACTGTAACCGCAGCTTTACTCACTCAGTAGAGGTGCGGGTGGAACTTATAACCTGTTTGTGATTGACTGGTGTTTTTATTTTTTTTTTATTTAACATGGACTGGAACAGTATCAATATTATTATTTATTGCCCCGTATTTTTCTCGCTAGCTACCCGGTTTTTAACTGACGCTTTTATAAATTTGCTTTTTTTCTTTTTTCCAAACGCCTGACGTAATATAAGACCAACGACAATTCCCGCACAAATTAGTTCTTTCGACATTTCGGGACTAACACACAGTGAGTGTATGTACTAACCAGAACATGAAATATTTTGCTGACGAATAGCGAGTAAAGAAGCGAGTGGTGAGTTTACTAGAAATAGTTATTACTTTAAGCGACTTTGATAGCCGCGATTAATTCATTAGCGAGTAGTTAGCAAATTCGCTCAATGTAACCGTGCCGTAATTATGAGATACGTGCGCATCAAACCAACTGATCAGTTAGCCAGTTTAAAAGAAAATGATGGATGCAGTGCATATTTGGCTGTATACAGCAAATTGTAATATTTCATTCTGTTTGGCTAAAATTTTAGTGCTAAAATTTTCATTTAAAAAAAGTAAAAAGTTCACTATTTTTTACTAAATAACCGTGTAAATCTTCATTTATTCAGATAGTGTTATTTTTATGAAATATTACTTTTACAGAGTTAAAATTAACACTACTTTAACACTGTTTATTTTCTTACACTATAATGTAACCAGTATGTAAGTGTAAGCTTTACGCTAAATTTAAACAAAAAAGAAGTGTTAAATAATTAACACGAAAAGCGAGGGACTTCGTGGTACATTAAAAATTCATTTTTTAATGTACCGTCAAAAATTTAGTTTTCGACGGGAATATAGAAGCTATCGGAGCGATTGTATTTTAAAGCAGGGTTATTACTTAAAATGATGTTACGGTTAATTTGATTAATATGGTGATTACCGTAAAATCTCGCATATAATACGCACCCGTGTATAGTACGCAACCCATTTTTAAAAGAAAAATTTTCGGAAAAAGTAATATTTGTGTTAAAATAAAATATACTCGCATATTCGATGAGGTAAATCAGTAAAAAATATGCGTATTATACTCGAGATTTTACGGTATTCATATTAACCGGATATTATGCATGATGACCATGGCTATTATGAATAATCGCCAGTTGCTATTATTTATAATAACCGGTTGTTATGAATAATAATCATAGTCATTATGTAAAATCACCAATTGCAATTATTCATAATAACCGGTTTTTATATAGTATAATGACCATAGCTATTATGGTAAATCGATAATTGCAATTATTTATAATAACAAGTTATAATGAATAATCTACAATATATCGTATTAACCATAACATTTTCCGAGAAATCATTAAAAAAAAAACTGGCAGTACGTCATGAAAATTTTTAGAATGTGTTTTATTATACCTTACTGTGCTCCGCGTGCACTTCTCAGGGGCTCCGCAGCCGTTCCAGGAAATAAAATAAATAAAAATTGAATAAATACAAAAGAATTAGAAATAAAAATAGAATCAATATAAGAAAACTGGAAATTACATTCTGAAATTTGGCCAAGTTGTATGTATGTATGTCCGAGTGATTTCTGACTCTAGCCGGTTTATGACTCTATGACTAACTGGAATGTGATCGACAAGATGCATCTTTGTTTGAATAATCTGCATGTATGTTGATTATTTGCTTCATTTTATAAAAATCTGTCTGTCTATCAATATGTGAGCTGTGAAAGAGAATTATTAACTAAAAAACTAAAAAATCTACCCCCTCCCCCGTAACATTACTGCTAAACACCATTAATTTGTAAGACATAGGGTAGGCCTAGGAGCTCGCCATATAAATTGATTCTAAAAAGGGCTCCGCAAGTAAGAAAGGTTGGGAACCACTGCCTTACGATATAAATAAATGTTATTTAAAAACAACAAATTACATGGATGATAGATTTATTAATTTTTTAAAATTAATAAATTAAATTAAAATTTAATCAATTTTTTATACATTATAGGCCAGGGTTATTAATATTATTACCTGGCGTAGGCGGCGTCTGCCCCCCTCCCCTCCCCTTCAACTCTTTCTTTCTCTCTTTGCCGCTCTACTCCCCGTCCGTATCGACGGCTCCTTGCCGTAGACTATGCTTCAGTAGGGAATGCATCAGTGTTTATTTTTAAGTTCGTTTATAAAAATTATTTAGTTTTAATATAAAAAAAGATGCTTCGGCCAGCGGACAGATTTTTTGCACACGTTGGTGCAAACCAGACCTTTCTAGGATTATTAGTTACAGAGATAAATGCATTTATGTTTTTAAGGAATTTATTTCTGTGCAATTTTCAGGCATTCCCTTAATTTTAATTATTTTAAAAAAATCAGAGACCCTGAGAATCAGATGCGCTCCGGGGTTTAAAGGTCCCCACCAAAACACAAAAGATTTTAGAGAAAAAGTTTTTAGAGAAACTGTGTCCCCCATAACTCCCCCGTAACTCCCCAAACACTAATTTAATTTAAAAAATGCAACAAATAAATGTATTTTCTGATTATAAACAATTTTTGTTATACACATTTTGTTAAGTCAATAATAAATTAGATATTTCAAAAGTTTAGCTTAAGGGTATCCCCCATAACTCCCCAAATATTTATCTAAATGAAAAAATGCATAGAAATAAAATTTCTTATTATAATTTTTTTGCCATATATGATTTTGCTGTTAAGACAATAATAAGGGAGATATATCTAGATTTTAGTTTTAGGGCATCTCACCCGTAACTCCCCAAATATTCATCTAACTGCAAAAATGCACTGAACAAAAAAGATTTGTTTTCTTATCATAAAATTTTTTTGTTATATAAATTTTTCTGTTAAGTCAATAATAAGCGAGATATTTTAAGTTTTTTAATAAACAGTTATAACCCCAAAACACTCCTTTAGAATGAAACATTTGAGAATCCATAGAGCCTATGTTCAAATCCTATTTACTCTATCACCATACCAAAATTCGTTAAAATATGTCCAGCCGTTTTTGCATGAATCTCGAACAAAAAACACGGATTGATTTGCGGATATCGTATTATTATCACTTAAAAAGTGCAGTAACCAAATATGAGGACTAAAAACAGAGTCTCCAATTTTATTAATATTATTTCAGGGTTCAAAACGTACCGGAGCAAACCAGAACGGTGTTCCAATTCGTCATATTATTGTAAATATTGAAAATGTATTGTTTAGTCGCAAGGTTATTTTAAAATGGCGTTTCGGTTCGTGAAATTTTCTATATTGACCCGTGTCTTATTTAGGCTCGTGTTATGATGTGTCAATTGTTTTAGATAATGACAGGTTACTCCTGGAGAGGCTGATACTCTTCCTGAGAGAACACACTTGGTCGCGGTGTGAAGTTTTACACCCAGTTTTAATGTGTTTTTATTTCGTGACATAACTGGTTTTAAATTCTCTCGCCAATTGTTCTGCGCACTTATCAAATAATCGAAGTGACTTTTATAATTTATTGATATGTACGTGTAAGATTTCTCTGTTTAGGTGTATTTCTTTATCGAACATAATTTATTAAGTTGTATATATTCTTGTCATTTTATAGCTATAGTTGGTCTCCGCCATTTTAATGGTATATTGTTCGGTGCGATATTAATCTCGGTTCACTATTCTGGAAGCTGTTTCCGAGAGACCAAGTGTTTTCAATACTGCGTAAGATTGCAAGTTGTCCTCAACTTATGACGGGATTTCCTTCTTAAGATTCCATCCATCGTACGGCGATTCTGAAGTAAGTCGAATACATATTTTTAAATATATTATTATATTACTACTTTTTATTATTAGTACCTTTATAAATTAGTGTTTTATTAATATTTGGTTTGAAATATTATGTACAAAATTGCATATGCAGACAAGGCAGCCGTGTGGGCGAGAGCCGCCCGTGTGCAGATATTCATAAAACTACCTTTTACTATTATCTAAGCCAAATAGCGCCCATGTGCAAATTTTTTATCGTCCTTTACTAGTAGGATTATACTAAAATCGACCCAAAATGCCGGTCTTTTGATGATCCGCCCGTGTGCGATACACCCTTAACACGCGTAAGCAGCGGCTTTGTATGCATATACAATCCAATTGATATAAATGAAAGAGTGTTCACAAATTTCAGGGTTTTGTAGGTATTTAGTATGATATTGTGAGTACATATTCAATTAAAATTATAAATTTCGATAACTTTTAAAAGAATAATCCACATGCGGTCTATCTAGAGCAGAGTTTCCCAATCTTTTTACTCTCGTGGCACATTTTCCAAAGAAAAAATTTTGCGGCACACCTACGTAGTCATAGAAGAAGAAATTTATAACGCCAGTTTTTTACCGACCGCCAACATATATAAGGGAGGTATTGTGATCATACCGATTTTGACATTTCGAGATTTCGATGGATCACAACGAATTGAGGTCCATACATAACGTTTTGACTATTTTTAGCAAGATGTCTGTCGGTCTGTCTGTCTGTCTGTCTGTCGGTCCGTGTACACGTGCAGAGCAAATTAGGCTAAAAGGATTTTTATGAAACTTCATATTTAAGCTTTTGAAATTTTTGGCACGAGTTGAACAACTTTTGGTAAATATCAGTGAACTAAAAATGGGAGTTTACTCGTGTCGGTTTTAAGATTTTTGCGAATATTTCGTAACAGAGTAATACTTCGAAAAAAATTATTTCACAAAAGTTGCTATAAAAGCAATAACTAACAACTTTTATTTGAGACATTTTTTGATAAAGCAGCATAAATTAAACAAGTACTTTGTGATGGCGGTCGGTCCTGTGGTGGCCACAGCGGTAATTTTTTCTTTAAGATTGCGCAGCACACTAATTTCCGCGGCACACCCTTTGGGAAACACTGATCTAAAGACTTACAAGTGTATCTGTACAAGACCCAGGCCAGTGGGATACACAAGGAGGGGATTAGGGGTATAAATCCCCTCCAGAAACTTGAAAAAGAACTGAAATTATAATTACCGCATTTCAAAATTGGGCGCTTTTCAATACGTATAAATTGCAATGTTGTGAAATATCCCCCTCCCCTGAAATATTTTCCTGCGTACGCCAATGACCCAGGCTGCCAGTTCTGTAGTAGTCAGATTATAATAATAGGTTCCCAACGCCTAAATAGGAGTATAGGGGCAGAGAAGGTAAATTCTCCGTTTCTAGACCGCCGGCCATAGATATGCCGTGGTCAGCGTGACGTTTCGACCAATCCTATTATCCATGTATATACAGGTGCTCATTTCAAGTATTAAATACTTGAGGCTGAGTCAACCCCAGTGCTGCATAATACCGGAAGATCAAAATCCGGAGATGAGGGATTCGAACCCACGACAACTCATAAGACTTGTTAATATATTGTTGTTAATTAATATACAGGGTGTTTGTTTGAAGCGGGGCACCCCGAAAATCTCCTTTATTTGTAAAGATACAAAAAATCTTTAGAACAAAAGTTAAACTACACAAAAAGGCCCATCTAAAGGTTACTATAAGAATTCTGAGACACTTCCGGTTTCACCGGAAATGATGTCAACTTTTGATCTAGCATAGAGAATCGATAATTTTATATTTTTTTCCTAAAAGTACATTAAATTAGCTTTACAATGACACCAAAAAGTCATATTTTTATGTTAACCATTTCAAAATGGCGACCATTTATTTACAAAATAATAATCAACATAAGTTTTACAAAGTTGAACGTAGCAAGCTTTGAAAACAATCCAAGAGTGTGCTCTTATAAGGGCGATGGAAGAGTTTTTATTAAGAATGAGAAAATGTGTAGACAATAATGGTGGTTTGATCGAAAAAAAATTTTTTTTTGTAAAATAATTGTAACAAGTAATAGTTTTTTTTTTTTTTTCTAAATAGTCAAATAGTTTATGTTACCGATATTTTGTTTCTTTTTTTATTGTTTTCAAAGCTTGCAAATAAAAGGGTTATATTAAAGGGTTAGAAAAAAAAAAAAAAAAACACTAAACAGCAGTTTTTGGGGACACTGGGACAAAAGCCCTAAAACTGAGACTGTCCCAGGTAAAACCAGGGAGAATAGGATCCTTTTTTTTCCATAAACTTTATTTATTGACGCTTCAACTTCAAGCTTCTTAGCGTCTTTCTTTATACAGTTAATAATACAATATATGATACAAGATATAATATACTCAAATTATAGTAACACTAGGTTATTACCCGTCAACAATGACGGATTTATAATATAAAAATTTCAATTGTTTGTATGTATATTTGGTTTTATTTTTTAATGTATCTTAATTTGTTCGCTGGTCAGCGAATCACGGGACAGAATATCACCCGTTAGCCAATCACGGGAGAGGGTATCACCTGTCAGCCAATCAAGAGACAGGGTGCCCCCAGTTAGCCAATCATGAGAAAAACTGATGTCATAATGTTACCGACAGTACATATAGACACTTGCTAAATATATAGTTAGATTATACCGGTCAACAGAAATTTTGAGTCTTGGTTCTGCATATCTGATTTTTATTTGTTCCACATTATTAATTAAAGAAAAAATAGTTTTACCCGAAAAAGTTTGCTTTTGTAGCTATCAGAATGAAATTACGGATTTTAAGAAAATTTCCCTTTTTTCAGACCTTTATTGTATGTAAAAATAATACAAACTTTTATTATGAATTTGAATCGGTATTAATTACAAGAAAACCATTCGAAACAAACAACTTACTGTAACAGTATATAAAAAAGTTTAGAAATGATTATTTTTCGTATTTCGTCTGTGATTGTATGGACTTTCTCGTATTAGCCCCCAAGTATAGTCCCCCATCATACTCTCATTGTATTGCCCCTGATAACGAGGTTCAAAATCCATCACGTCTTGATGAAAACGTTCACCTTGTTCTTCCGAATAGGCTCCCATGTTATCTTCAAATTGGTCCAAGTACGCATGTAACATGCATTTTAAGGGACATTCTGCAACCCATGAGTTTTAGTTATCAAGCATAGTTGCAATAATCTCTTTGTAATTGTCTGCTCTGTTGTTTCCGAGAAAACCATGAACCACTGCTTTCAGGCTTTCCTTTTATGAGTATTGAGTATCTGTGAAAATTCGTCACTGGCCATTATTTTCTTTATTTGTGGTCCGACAAAAATAAAGGTAGAAAGGATATTTGGTATAACCGCCTATGCAAGGCGGTCGGAATCTCATGCATTTCTTCGGACTGGCGTCTTTTCATAGACAGTTCTACAAAAAGTTTAAAAGCTGTCCTTCTTCACAATGGAAATAAATTTCCATCTCTTCCTTTGACTCATTCCGTAATACTCAAAGAAAATTACTAAAGTGTGAAAATGGTGCTTGAGAGTTTAAAGTATGATGAGTATACCTGGCCAGTGATATAGGATTTTAAGATGGTTGGATTTCTGATGGGATGAATTCCCATCAGAAATCCAACCATTCTCTTGTTTTGATAAATTCTCCGCAAATATAGCAGAATGAGTCTACCTCGTGTTTACAACTTTTTGACGCCATTTTTGGATCTGCCGCCACACAAAATGCGTTGTATCGCTGCAATGCGCATGCGCATACCGACTATGAACCACGTAAGTGAAATGCCACTTGCTTTCCACCCGCTCGTCCCCACCCTTACTTAATATAACGCGTTTCTCCTTATATGGTCATAAAAATAAATAAATATATATTGATCGTACTAAAAGGTACAAAAGCAAAGTTTTTCAAAAATAAACGGATGTTTTAGTTATTTTTCGATATAAAGAATTAGAAAATAGTCATTAAAATAAAGAATCAAAAAAAAATTTTTTTTTTGTTGACCGTTGTTATTTATTCATGAACTTTTTAAGATGGGAAAACGATTCATTTTTATTCAGTACATTACATTTATATTGTTAAAACTAAAAATAATTTGAGACGTTAATTTATGCCTACAAAACCCTAGACATTAATGTATGTAATTATATTCGTAGATTCTTAGAGAATAAATCTTCAAAATATTGTTCATATCGGTCCGGTCAAAGGATATGAGTGTCTAAAATTTCATTTTTATGCCTACGAAATCCTAGATATTTCTATATATAATTATATTCGTAGATTCTTAGAAAATAAACCTGCAAAATATTGTTCATATCGGTTAAAGGATATAGGCGTGTCTAGAGTTTCTCTTTTATACCTGCGAAACCCTAAACATTTCTATACATGGTTATATTTGTAGATTCTTAGAGAATAAATCTGCAAAATATTGTTCATATCGGTTAAAGGATACAGGTGTGTCTAGAATTTCTCTTTTATGCCTACGAAACCGTAAATATTTCTATATGTAATTTTATTCGCAGTTTCTTAGAGAATAAATCTGCAAAATATTTTTCATATCGATCATAGAATATAGGAGTGCCTCGAGTGTCTTGTTTATGCCTACGAAACCCTAGATATTTCTGTAAATAATTATATTTGTAGATTCTTAGAAAATAAATCTGCAAAATATTGTTCATATCACTCAAAGAATGTAGGAGTGTCTAGAATTTCTTGTTTATGCCTACGAAATCCTAGAAATTTCTTTACGTTATTTTATCCGCAGATTCTTAGAAAATAAATCTGCGCAATATTTTTCATATCTATCATAGGATATAGGAGTGTCTAAAGTTCCTTGTTTATGCCTACGAAACCCTAGACATTTCTATACGTTATTTAATTCGCAGTTTCTTAGATAATGAATCTGCAAAATATTGTTCATATCGGTCAAATCAAATAGTAGTATCTATAGTTTCTTGTTTATTCCTACGAAATCCTACACATTTCTGTATGTAATTATATTCGTAGATTCTTAGAGAACAAATCTGCAAAATACTTGTCAATCAAGAGACCTGAATAGTTCCCAGTTAGCCAATCACGAGAACCTTAGGAAAAATTACGTCACAGTGTTACCCAGATCACTAACACACGCTAGCTAATTATATATGTACGATTATATTATACTTAGAATTTATCCTTATATTAGCTGTAACAGTTGTGGTTCTGTTAGGAACCTAATTATGTTGTTGGAGACGTCTGGAGTGTTTTTAAGAGCTTCGGCTAGGCTATCGGGAATATTATATTTATGCCGTAGTTGACTGTAGGGTTGGCACTCGATGAGGATGTGTTCAACTGTGATTAATTCATGGCACTGCTCACAGATCTTGGCATTTTCCTTTTGTAGTAGATGTTCGTGTGTAAGTATCGTGTGGCCAATTCGTAGTCTTGTGAGTGATGTTTGTATTTTGCGATCACTATAGAGATTCCATATGCAGAGCCGCAGTACGGGGGGGCGGAGGGGGGGGGTGCTAGCGCACTAAGGAAAAGGGCGCCGATGAGCTTGACTAAGGGGCGCCACATTGCGAAAGTGAGGACCTTTTTTTTGCTCTTCACTTGGATTTTGGGAGGTGAGGACCTTTTTTTTGCTCATCATCTAAATTTTGGGAGGTGAGAATCTTGTTTATCACTTACATTTATTTGCCAAGGGCGTCAAAACGTAGTTTTGCCCCTAGCGCAAGTTTTCCTTACTGCGGCTCGGTCCATATGTTCGTGTCCTATTTTATGTTTCTTAGTTTGTTGGAGTTGTCGGTACTTAGCCATTTATGCCTTAGTTGTGGTGCGTCACTTCTGCTTTTTATAATGTTGTCTATTTCCTCGTTTCCTGATATACCTTTATGACTTGGAACCCAAAGAAGAGTTATTTTTTGTTTTGTATATTTCTGGTGGATTATTTCCTGGATCTTCTGGATATTTTATTGTTTAGTTTTTATGTTATATATGCTTTTAATGGCAGTGAGGGAATCTGTACATATGACGATGTTTTTTTTTTCTGGTACTGCAGCTATATATTCTAGAGCTATTTTTATGCTGTTTAGCTCAACGGTGTTATTGGATATTGTTGGTTCTAGGCTATATAATTTAGTAGTGGAACCAGTTTTAAATCCTATAGTGAACATATCGTTTTGGCATGAGGCGTCCGTATAGTAGAATGTTGTATCAATTGGTTGTTTTGCACAGATTTTATTATATTCTTCTTGGTATTTTTCATTAGTGGTGGATTTTTTCTTGAATTGATTGAGGCGTAGATTTGTAGTTGGTAGGTATATTTCCCATGGAGGTGTATTGTGATGAGTGGTTTTATCTGATTTGTTTAGTTTGATTTTAAGTATTGTGAGGCTATCATTGACATTTTTTTGGATGGGAGTTTCTGATTTTGGAGTGATCTTTCCGTTATTTTTTTGGGTAAATAGGGAATTAAATGTTGGGTGGGAAGGGTTTGTGGATATTTTCACTGCATATTTGGTTATCAACATTCTTCTCCTGTCTTCCAATTCAGCCTCGCCAGCTTCATTGCGGATGCTTGTAACAGGACTAGTTCGATATGCTCAGGTAACAATCCTTAGAGCTGAATTCTGAATTATATTCAGTTTTTGGAGGATATGGGGTTTGGCTGTTCTATATATTGTACTACCATAGTCTAACTTAGATCTAACAACTGTTTTTTGTATAACATTAATAGAGTTTTCTTGTCTGCTCCCCATTTGTAATGCCCCGTGGTTTTCATTAAATTGATGCGAATATTACAATCACGCCCAGTGGCGCACCCAGGGAGAGCCCCCCCCCCCCTAATAAGGAAAGAAATAAAAATAAAAACACACAAACACACTAGAAAATTTTAAAAATAGAGATGAATCTTTTTTTTTTAAGTCGTCACTTGTATTTTAGAAGTGAGGACTTTTTTTTTAGGTCATCACTTTAAATTTTCATAATTTAAATAATTTTGTCTCCCCCCCCCCAACAAAAATTCCTGGGTGCGGCACTGATCACGCCTGAGTTCTTCTATGTGGGGTTTCCATGTTAATTTCTGGTCAAAGGTCGTTCCTAAACATTTTTTTGGAGTTTACGAATTGAATGGGACTATTATCGAGTGTTAAACGAGAAATTGTAGAGCTATCTGTTATTTTTTTTTCAAAGGTGATTGCTTCGGTTTTTTGTTTGGAAAATTGAAAACCTACTTGTGTTGCCCAATTCTGAAGTTTTTCTATTGTAGTTTGTAATATATTTGTGGTAGCTGTTTTGTTTCGGCCTTTGACGTATTACAAGATCGTCTGCAAATAATGAGAAGTTAACAGGTTTTTCTATTGTTTTGGTAATGTCGTTGATAGCTACTAAAAATAACGTTACACTGAGCGTGGCTCCTTGTGGGATTCCGTTTTGTTGAGGTTTTGTTTCGGAAAGTGTTCTATTTGCGCGAACTCTGAATTTTCGATCTTGGAGGAAACTTTGTATAAATTGGAGCATGTGTCCTTGCACACCTAGTTGTTGTAATTTCTTTTCAATATTCCATTTCCATGTTGTGTCGTAGGCTTTTTCCAGGTCGAAGAAAATTGAAGTGACGTGTTGTTTTTTTGATAAGGCTGAGTGGATTTCGTTTGTTAATTTTATTATATGATCGTATGTATAGATCTATTGTTTCTGAACCCACATTAGTGTGTATCAATTAAGTTTTTAGACTCTAGGTACCATGTAAAAGTATAAAGTATAAATTTTTATTTCAGAAAAAGGTACAAATCAAGTACATAACTTCCGTCAGGTAACATCATAACACGAATACACTCAAATAAAGGAATTTACATAATGGCATAGAAATAATTACAATTCATCTAAATTCATGTTCATGAATTCATTAACGTTGTAGTATGGCTTCTTCAATATGTTTTTTTAGTGCATTTTTAAAATTAATTATATTCATTTCTCTTAACTTCAATGGCAGTTTGTTGTACATTTTCGGACCTATTATATTTATTGACTTGTCAGTGAAAACAAATTTGGTAGGTTTAATTCTTAAATTCATTTTTGTCCTTGTATAATATTCATGAATTTTACAATTAGTTACAAAGGACTCAATATTTTCTTTAACATACATTAGACAATTAAATATGTACAAACTTGTTACAGTAGGAATATTCAGTTGTGTAAAAAGATTTTTGCACGACGTTCTCGCAGGTACCTTAGCGATCGTACGTATAGCAATTTTTTGTAATTTAAAAATTCTTGCACAGTTAGTAGCATTACCCCATAGAGCTATACCATACGTTAACACTGACTGTATGTATGCAAAATATAATATTTTAGATACTTCAGTTCATACGTTATAACATATTTTTTTAAGCATATAATTATATGATCTTAGCCTATTTGCTACATTATTAATATGGTCTGACCATCTTAGCTGTGAGTCGATTGTGAAACCTAGAAATTTTATACTTTTCGTGTCGTACAGAAAGTTATCACTAACTATTCGGGTTTTATTGAATAATATATGTTGAGTTTTATTCTCATTTAATATTAGCTGATTGGCCGAAAATCATGATAGAGCTTTTTGTTCAGTTTTCTGAATAATATCCCTTACATTAGAGTACGGATAAACGATATTTAAAAACGTAGTATCGTCTGCATATAGTATAGTTTTAGTATCTATATTTTGTGGCAGATCATTCACATATATTATAAATAAAATACTCCCGATCACCGATCCCTGGGGAACTCCTAAATTTATTGTTTCAGGATCTGATAATTTATCATCAAACATTACTATCTGTTTCCTGTCTCTCAAGTAACTCTGAATTAGCATCAGTGTATTTCCTCTAATACCATAATATTCAAGCTTTTGTTGTTGATTTTATGTGAAATAGAGTCAAATGCCTTAGACAGGTCACAACAAGTCGCTACTACTTTTTGGCCTTTATCCATGTTATCTATAACCTCACTGATAAGTTCAATAGCTGCCTGGGTCGTGGATCTTTTTGCTCTGAATCCATATTGGTTTTCGACCAATTTATTATTGTTTTCTAAAAAGTTTACGATTCTAATTTTCATATGTTGTTCTAGAATTTTTGAAAATATGGGAGCAATTGTATTCGGTCTATAGTTAGACACTTCATTAACATTCCCCTTTTTATATATTGGTGTAATTTTAGATGTCTTTCAGCAATCCGGAAAAGTTCCGCATGTAAAACAATTATTTATTAATAATTCTAGCGGGTATGCTATCCCTATACTGGCTATTTTTATTATTTTTACATTTAATTTATAAGTGCCCTGTGAGTAGCTATTGTTTAATCTGTTAATAATCCTGAATATTTCTGCCTCGTTTATAGGCACTAAAAATATGGATTCACTATTAGTTTTATTTGTTTTATTTAGAAAATAACTACTTTTTTTATCAGATGTTAGTTGGCTATTTATCATTTTTTCCATGATTTTGCCTATGGTGTTGGCAAGGAACGGGTATTATTTCTACCTCGTTCCACTTGCTTGGGTATTTGTTGTTGGTCGAGATGTAATTATATATTTTGAGTATCTTTTGTTGATTCGGGGGCTTGTACAAGAAATTCAAAGGGGATATTGTCAGGGCCTGGGCTGCTATTTTTCTTTGTTGTATGTAGGGCTGAGTTTAAGTCTTTTCTAGAAAACTTATAATTTATTCCCTTTTTTAAAAGTACAAATATGGTTAGGAAATACGTTTTATATTTCACTATTATTACGCAACATTTTTATTATCGTTTATTCAAATACATAAAAACGTACAGTAATATATTTCTCTAAAACAATGTGCATTAAATAATACCGGTTATCAGAAACACATATTTTATGTAGAAAATATAAACACCAATATATTTAACTCGGAACAAACAAATAAAAATAATTCAATTGTATTTACTGTAAATATGAAAGATTTATCGTCATGTATATGTATAGTTTTCTAAACTCACAAGAAAATGACTTAATCTGACTTTCATAGCGGATGCGATTTAAAGAGGATTATAGGGGTAGTAAAACAGGGCAATACTTAAATTTTATTTAATCCAGATCTTTCACATAGCAAAATAAAACCCCCACAACGTTTAAGGTTACCCTGCTCGCTAAGAAATCAAGTTATCCCACTAAACCTTGAGATAAACTATACTAGCTACCCCGCCCGGCTAAGCTTCAGAACAATTCTTTATTATTGACCAACATTCTTTTTTAACTTACAACATTTAAAAATATTTCTGCAAATTTTAAATCTGAATGATTGTAACGAAATCTGATCAAAATAGACTATCCGAGTACTTACAGCTAAATAAATTAAATATAAATCTTTCGAAATATTCAAAAATATCATTTGCTAGAAACAGAAACATAATAGATTTTAATCATAATATTAATGCAGATGTCATCTCTAATGTTAATTCTGTTAAAGATCTGGGAATAACATTTGATCAGAAATTAATATTTGACATACACATTAACAACATTATTAAAAAAGCTTACAAAATGTTAAGGTTCGTTACCAGAATTCCAAAAAAAAAAAAAAATCTCATAAAACACTGATTTCTCTTTATTTTTCTTTAGTAAGAAGTTAAAAGTCAGTTGGAATTTTGCTCTGTTAGATGGTCTCCACAGTAACTTGTATACATTAATCGCATTGAAAATGTACAAAAAAGATTTTAAAAATATATTAATTTCAGATTCACTAATACTAACTTAAGACTTCTGTCATTCATCATGAAGAATTATTTTAGATATCAGTTTTTCTTACAAGATTTTCAATAACTTAATTGATAGCCCTGATCTTTTAAGTAATTTTTTTTTTTCCATAAGTTTTATTTAACGACGCTTCAACTACATGGTTTTTAGCGTCGGTATAAGTTTACAATAATTAGTTTATAATTACATGTCATTTGTTACATATTGTGTTTATAAAAATTTGAAATAGAATGTTTATTATAAGTTATGAGTGATGTGGTTTTGGGTTTAAATGCTGCTGACTAGTTGGGCATCTTTGTTGAAGTTTATTATGTTCGTGTTAGCTGTGGTGGTGTTCTGTAGGGTGTGTTTAAGGGAATGTATTATGTTGTGTTTGGCCCTCAGATCTGCATATGTTCGGCATTCTAATAGGAGGTGTTCTATTGGGAGGATTTCACAGCACTCATCGCAGATCTTCGCGTTATCTCTCTGCAGTAGATGCTCGTGGGTTAATTTTGTATGCCCTATTCGTAACCTTGTGAGGATGGTTTGTGTTCTTCTATCCGTGTTTAGATTCCAAACTTGTATATCAGGTTTGATGGATCTTAGTTTGTTATTATTTATTGCAATCCATTTGGCTTGTTGTGCTTTTTGTGAGTTCTGTGAAATGATTATTTGGATGTCTTGAATTGGGGTAGATAGATTTAGTGATTGTGTAGGTGTGGTGTTGTTAATGTAGTTATGTATGTCTTCATTGCCTTCGATGCCCTTGTGGCTTGGAACCCATAAGAGTTGTTATGTTGTATTTATCGTGTATTAATAGTGTCGTGTATAAGGTGTTGAATTTGTTGCGTGTTTTTTCGTTTTGTGTTGGGGTTTGTTATATCCTTGATTGCACCCAGTGAATCGGTGCAGATAATATAGTTTGTCCTCCCTTTGTGTCTGAAAGCATCTTTAATGGTTTGGTGGATGCTTTCGATTTCTGCGGTCGTTACTGAGACTGTTGAGGGCAGGCTGTAGCTCCTTTTGTTGTCGTCTATTTTGAACCCTATTGTAACCTGGTCTTCCTTTTTTGAGGCATCAGTGTATATGATCTTAGTATTCTCTGGTTGTTTTCTTTTAATTTTTCTTAGTTCTTCCTGGAATTTCTCTGGTAGTATTATAGTCCATGGTGGTAGGTTGTTGTGGGTGATTTTCTCTAAGTTTTGAAGTGGTATATTAAGGTATATTATTGTAGGATAAGTAAATTTAATATTCATATTCCCTCTTACAATATTACAAATACTGAATTTTTAATAATATCTAATAATTATGAATGAATGTATTTCTGTTGTAAATGGTTTGTACAGTGACTATGTGCAGTGAAAATGGTTTGTGTTATACATATAATGGTTGTCAAAAAACATATTTATTTATATAAAAATATGATACATATATTTTTTTAACACATGAATAAGAAATGTAGGCGTAATATTAATTTATGAATCCATGTATGAATCTGTACAAGTACCAAAATTATGTATGAAAAATTATCTATGTATGTATAATGATGTATGTATTATATCTATGGGCACCAAAAGGACATATGTCTGTAGTGTCCATTATTGTTAAATAAATAAATAAATAAATAATAGAACTAATTCTGCATATAATGCCCCGGTTAATCGTAGATCATTAAATTTGAATAAATTTATTAAGATGAATAATTTTCCCGATATATAGTCATGTATAGTATTTCCAAAAGGAATAGGCCACTCTCACTTATAAATTCCAATAATGACTAACAGTACAACCATTGTACCTGCTGAGTTTATGGTTCTGTTAATAATAGGGCCAGGTCATAGGACAGGACCGTAATAATTATTTTAAATAAACATGTTAGTTAAAATTTTTGGCACACAGCAACAAAGGCTATTTGCGATTAAAATAAACATGTTTTCTTACATGTTATTTAGAATGAACTGTATATACTCACATGACATTCCTTCACGTTATTATCAGGCTTAGGACTGACTATATTTGAATTATAAATATAGGCATGCTTAATAATCGTTTTGTTTTAAAGTCTTTATAGTCTATATTTTTATATTTTTCAAATAAAAGTCGTATATTTTATTTATTATTATTTTAGACTATCTATTTTCTAGAAAACTTGTAAATCGGGTCTTTTTCGCTGCTATTTTTGCCACGAACATTGATACGTTGAATTGTTCTGCATGGAACACTAGTTAATTCCGCAATTCTAACTATAAGTTTGCCATTACCTTCCGAAACTAACTTTCAGTATCAGAACTTTCTTCTTTTCTGCATCTTTTGACAAATGGCATTTTCCTTTACTAGCTACGTCCACATTTTCGCACTCCAATTACCTTGCACAGAATCACTATTTTCACTACAGAAATTAGGAATTTCTTCAAAATCAAATGGTCGCCAAAGAGCCATGTTGTTAATGTATGCACGCTATGAACGTTGAAAATTAACTAACAAACAAGTATTATATATTAGTGTATAACAACTTCTAAAATTTAGAAACAATAGGATTATAAATTTGGAAAATATCCTTAATGGTTTTAAGAAATTTCAGTTTAACTATTCTATTTAAATTTAAAATTCCCTTAATACCTCTTATATTCTTTTTACAGCAACAAGTCTTAGAATTACTGCCATAAATCCATTACCGCATTGTTAAGTTTCTTAACAAGAGTGGCCATTTCATTTTGGAAATACTATACTTAGCTAAGATCAGCCGTTAGACTGTGATATTCGATGGTAATTCGCCCCTTTACAGCCTCTTACCATCACCCTGAGTCTGTTCAATTTTTCGAACTATATTTTTATCTTTTTTATTTGTATTTGTCTGTGCAATCTTTCTTTTATTGAGTATACGTATTTTTATTGATTTTATGTATTTATTGTTTAATTTATTATTTTTAATATATAGTGTAGTCTTTTAGATGGGCTGCGTTAGGCGCAAATAGCCTTTGTTGCTGTGCGCCAAAATTTTAAACTAAGATCGTCGTCAAGTGTCGTCTTTTAGTTGTCTTTGTTATCCTTAAGGGAATATATAAACTAACACTTGCACAATGCCCTGCTTTTACATCAGTGGTTCTCAAACTTATTTGGCCTACTGCCCCCTTTTCAGAAAAAAAATTACTCAGGCCCCCTGAAAATCTACATTCTTTTAACGAACAAACAGAAAGATATATGTATCTATATTTCTACCTACGTTCTAAAATATAGTAAAGAAAGATGTTGTAAATAAGACATCTTGAAGCTTGAAATTAAAAATTATTTATTAAAATCATATTCTTATCTAATGAGAAGGATGAATCTGGTGCGCTGCTATCAATGTATCAATCCTCGGCTCTATTTTTGTCAGCAGTATTCTTAAATCACCGCGATTAGCTATTTGCAGTCGGTTTCTTTTTTTTTTTTTTTTTGTTAATAGATTTGTGACCGCACTGAATCCATCTTCCACTAAATATGACGAAGCAAATGCAATTAACAACTTTTGTATTATAGCCCATAACCCAGGATAAGCTGTAGGAATCTGCTTTTGAAGCCAGAACTGTTGGTAGCCGTCTTTGAATTAAAGTTTCAATTCGTAATTTGTTGTTACTTCCATCAGTTCTTCTTGTAATTTTGGAGCGTTTGCACTTGAAAAAGGATCCAAAACCCAATTGGGTATGTTCATTTTAAAAATATCTTCAAATCGTTGGTTGAAGTTAGAATGGAGAGCATCCAAGTGCTGACAGTAGGTAAGCAAGTCTTTATCATTTTGTGCATTTGAGGGGCAAGGCCCCCCAAATGCACCCGAGGCTACTATCGCCCCCCTAGATCGTTTTAGCGCCCCCCAGGGGGCGGTATCGACCACTTTGAGAGTCACTGTTTTACACAAACCACTAAAAAAATTCAAACGACTTGGTTCTCTTCAGTCTACATGTGTTCTGGTTGCCTAGCAGCTGAAGAGCTTCTGCGTTTTCATGTAGGTGTAACCTATCTTCGTGCTTCTTTGAAAACCTTTCGATTTCTTCTTCAACAGTTAATATGCCTGAATCTCGATGAAGGTCAGCATTTCTGATAAACCAATGAGCGTTAGGCATTTCATGTAACACCTTATTTTGGACAGTTTGTATCTTACGTATATTTGTAATTTTTGCACACCTCCAACAAAAAAGCCACAGTTTTAGGGAAACTATGTCCCCCTTAACTCCCCAAATACTAATTTAATTTAAAACATGCAACAAATAGATGTGTTTTCTGATTATAAACAATTTTTGTTATATACATTTTGTTAAGTCAATAATAAATGAGATATTTCAAAAGTTTAGCTTTATATTTATCTAAATGAAAAAATGCATAGAAATAAAATATTTGTTTTCTTGTTATAAAATATTTTTGTCATATATGATTTTGCTGTTAAATTAATAATATGGGAGATAAATGTAGATTTTAATTTTAGGGTATCGCCCCATACACTAAATAAAAAAGATTTATTTTCTTACTATAACCATTTTTTGTTATATACATTTTTCTATTAATTCATTAATAAAGGAGAAATTTTAAGTTTTTTGGTACACAGTTTTAACCCCTAAACACTCCTTTAGAATAAAAATTTTGAGACTTCATATAGCCTATGTTCAAATCCTGGTTCTACTCTATCACCATACCAAATTTCGTTAAAATATGTCCAGCCGTTTTTGCGTGAATCTCGAACAAAAAGACACGAATTGTTTTTTTTGCGGCTATCGTTTTATTATCACTTGAAAAGTGCAGTAACCAAATATGAGGACTAAAAACAGAACCTCCAATTTTATTAATATTATTTCAGGGTTCAAAACGTACCGGAGCAAACCAGAACGGTGTTCCAATTCGTCATATTATTGTAAATATTGAAAATGTATTGTTTAGTCGCAAGGTTATTTTAAAATGGCGTTTCGGTTCGTGAAATTTTCTATATTGACCCGTGTCTTATTTAGGCTCGTGTTATGATGTGTCAATTGCTTTAGATAATGACAGGTTACTCCTGGAGAGGCTGATACTCTTCCTGAGAGAACACACTTGGTCGCGGTGTGAA
This sequence comes from Liopterus haemorrhoidalis, assembly GCA_963971575.1. NCBI lineage: Eukaryota > Metazoa > Arthropoda > Insecta > Coleoptera > Dytiscidae > Liopterus > Liopterus haemorrhoidalis. The sequence continues at coordinate 19,629,629 of OZ020614.1, read as the reverse complement.
GTTTTACACCCAGTTTTAATGTGTTTTTATTTCGTGACATAACTGGTTTTAAATTCTCTCGCCAATTGTTCTACGCACTTATCAAATAATCGAAGTGACTTTTATAATTTATTGATGTGTACGTGTAAGATTTCTCTGTTTAGGTGTATTTCTTTATCGAACATAATTTATTAAGTTGTATATATTCTTGTCATTTTATAGCTATAGTTGGTCTCCGCCATTTTAATGGTATATTGTTCGGTGCGATATTAATCTCGGTTCACTATTCTGGAAGCTGTTTCCGAGAGACCAAGTGTTTTCAATACTGCATAAGATTGCAAGTTGTCCTCAACTTATTTACGGGCTTTACTTCTTAAGATACCATCCATCGTAAGGCGATTCTGAAGTAAGTCGAATATATTTTTTTTAAATATATTATTATATTACTACTTTTTATTATTAGTCCCTTTATAAATCAGTGTTTTATTAATATTTGGTTTGAAATATTATGTAGAAAATTGCATATTCATACAAGGCAGCCGTGTGGGCGAGAGCCGGCCGTGTGCAAACATTCATAAAACCACCTTTTACTCGTGCTTTTACCTTCCAATAAGTTATCTGTATTGTGCGATTTTAATTTTAAACCCCTTATCTTTCTAATTAATATGTTCCTTCCACTTCAATTTGGCATCCAGAGTCATACTAAGATATTTTGCAGTGTTTGCGTTTGGGATAATGGCTTCATTGATTGTTATTGCTAGAAAGTTTCTCAGTTTTTTATTTGTAAAATTGATATGAACGGATTTTATTTAATTTAATTTAATTTTCCACTTTTTGGTCCATTTATAAATGGTATCACTAGCTGTTTGTAGTTTTCCGGAAATTATATCTGTTTTACTTGTTGCTAACAATGCTGTATCATCCGCGAATGTAGCTAATTTCACTTCATTCAATTTTGGAATATCACTGGCGTAGAATACATACAGGATAGGTCCAAGGACACTCTTGTGGCACTCCTGCTTGAATTTCTTTCAAACTGTTCACTTGTAACCGTGTTCCCCATACTTTTGGTGGCTTTATGTTCTCATAAGCATGATAAGCATGGTCTCAGCAAAACAACGCTTGCCATCTTGGGTTTGGCCCTCATTAATAAGCATCGCAAAACAAACGCTGACAGGAAATTGGAGGCGTTTGAACTGATTATATTTTATTTCGTATGGCATAATGCCTAGGTGTCAGATTTCCAGGTCGTGACTAGCGCTCTTTAGCATAACCTAACTACTTTTAACAGTAGCCGAGACCGCCGGCTTTACGTGCCCTTGAAGCACGCCCCATATTTCTGAATATTTATTCAGAGATACAGGTACTTATTTTAGGGAATATTGAGTGGGCCTAGGGTTGCAACAGCGAAGAATTTTTAATTTGGAATTTGTTTTTTGTCTGCACTTGGAATCGATCTTACGATTCCACATTTACAAAGCGAGTGAGCTACGCATTAAGAAAATTTATTTGATATCCCACTCAAAATTTAAAAAAATATTTATTTTTCGTTGAATGTGTATTTGTTTGTATTTTTCCTCAATGTGTTTTTGAACTCTCTATACTTTTTGTGTTTGTGGGTCAAAGAGTTGTACAAGTATGCCAAATTTCAACTTTCTAGGTCCAGCCGTTTAGCCACCATTTCTATCGTACAGACAGACACATGAGTGACGTTATAAGGGCCTACAAAACCCTAAAAATTGTATATCTTGCCCAGCCTTTCGGTACGCTACTGTTCCTTTGTTCAAGATAAAACAATAGCGTGTGGGCAGTTAAAAAAAACATATGTATACAGAAGCTAAATACTGTGCTCACTAAATACATCGTTAATTACACTAAATCAGCATTTCTCAAACTTTTGAAGACTTGTATATAGATCTTTGTATTCGTTAACGGACAGACTTAGGATATAATTCTATTTAATTGATTAGCCAGTAGTGTAGTAAATTATCGATATAATATTTACTTTTCCATTCTTTTTCCAAAACATTTATTCATATTTTTCAATTATCTTATTAAAGCTACATTCACAGCTCTAAAATTAATAGACTATTCGCTATGAGGGATTCACTGTTGATGGTCACTAACAAGTTTGTCATATGGTAACGCAAGCGACCGTTCACAGCTCTAAATTAAATGCACTATGCGTTGTCGATTGTAGATAGTTTTCTAAACTTTGTAGTTAGTGTGCTGCTTTAATGAGACAGACATATGAACACATTAACTAACTATCTCACTTTACATAATCTAAAAAATATTGTCGCACAAATTTCAACAAATTTCGGAAATCATGAAACAAAAAAGGAATTGCTGTAGTTGCAGTTTTAATTTTGTTATTAAAACTTTGTAAGAAATCACGATCTCGCTGATGGCGGGTTCGTAAAAAGTCACAAAAATGCATTTATTCCATCGTACTTAGTTGGTTTGAAAAAACATAGATGTCACAACATTCGTTACGCATTAATTTTCAGAGCTACTTTCAGAGCTTTTCGATCACTTTCACTCTCATTAAATTTACTTCAATTTTAATTAAAAATCGTCACTACTGTTGTGCCTCGACCGTAAAACAAATACTTCGTATACAAGGTATGATATATATAGTAAGGGGCGATTAAAACTGAGTAAGGGTACCGGCGGAATACAGTATGTATACCTCCTCTCAGAGCTGCATATATGTGCAGTTAAAAGTGGACGTTTGACTACAAATATTTTTGTATTTTTAATATTTCATTATTATTATTTTTTTACTAAGAGTATTAAACAGGCGCATCAAAATTATAGTTATTAGTACCTGGGTACATTATTTTACAATTATTGTTTTACATATATAATTTTTTGCTACAGTATTTTGGGGTTGTGTTTATATTTTGTCGTAAATTCCTATTGCTTTGAAGTATTGGAGAATATTTTCGGTATTTTGCATGTTGTTTGACAGTGCTGTTTACCATGTTTGTGGGAATCTTGTGTTTTCTTCTTTCTTCTTCAGTTTTTGGACATTTTTTGATGATATGGTCAACGTTTAGCTCCGTATCGCAGGTCTCGCATCTAGGTGGGTATAGTTTGTAGAATATGTACTAGTGGGTCAGTAATGTGTGACCAATACGTAGTCTTGTTAAGACGATTTCTTCTCTTCTTGTTTTCTTTGAAGTCCTCTGAGCTGTTGATGGTTTTATTTTTCTTAAATGGTTTTCCTCTGTGTTCTGCCAAGTTCTATTCCATTCTTCTTGGACTGTTATTTTGATGCAGCATTCCAGATCGCGCTGCAAAAGGGATTTGTGTGATTTCCAGGTTTATGGCATTCTTTGCAGTAGTATCCGCTCTGTTGTTTCCTTCTGTTCCAACATGTGACGGTATCTACAGTATTTTTACTTTTTTGCCTGATGTTATAGGTTTATGCAAGTTTTCTTTAATTTTCTGTGTAATGGTGTTTTTCGTGTACAGTTTTGAGAATTCGTGGACGGCATTGAGTGAATCTATTATTAGTATATACTTCTTGTTACCTGCCAGTACTATTTCGGATGCTTTTAGCAGACTGTATATTTCGGCGGTGAATATGTTGGAGTCAGTATTTTTTATGGTGTCGTATGCATGCAAAAAATAGTCTAATTCTATTTTTTTTTTTTTTTTAATTAAATTAATTTTTGAAGATTTACAAAAAAGAAGATTGCTAAATGGTACATATCTGCCGGTATAATTTTCGTAAATGCCTTATGTGTATAACGAACTCCTGATTGAGTACGCCACTGTTCTCCATAGAAGTTAATTAATTAAGTCTAGTTATTAAAAAATAACTATGAGATGCCACGTTAGTTAAATCAGACAAAAAAGAACCCTTCTGCTGAACTATTTTAATGATGTCATAACTTTTAATAATTCCAGACCTTTTTTAAAAGCTATATAAACTGGTCTGGTTTTAAAATTTTAGCTTCATGACAAAAAATTGTTGACTATTAACCAAACTAATATGAAGTCAGAAATTTCAGAGTCTAGTAGGTAATTAGGCATGAGACAGAATTATTCAAAAATAAAATTTTGTTCGTTATAAGAACTTTAGATTTACATATCAAGAGATTTTTTGTGTATAAATGAATGTACCGTTTAGTTACTTCTTTTTATTTACATGAATATTTGGGGAGTTATAGGGGGACACCCTAAAGCTAAACTTTTGAAATATCCAGTGATGGCATCCTACCGGTTTAGAGCGGTTCGCGCGAACCGTTTCTTAAAATTATTGAAACCTTAGGGAACCGGTTGTTAGAATTATTAAAAATAAATGGATTACTCTGACTTCAGTTTTGAATCGTGCGCCGTGCCCTGCAGTGTTGCAAATGTAATATTTATTTTATAGGTTATTAATAATACGCTATTAAAATTTTTTCCTTATATTTAATAAATGGAAGTAAGTGATTTGTTTTCACTCTTAAAAATACAGAATAGGTTCCTAGATATCACACGACTTTATAGAACCGCTTCCTGAAAAGGATGCCATCACTGGAAATATCTCCCTTATTATTGGCTTGTACGTATATAACAAAACTGATTATAAGATGACTTTTTTTGTTCTATATACATTTTTTTAATGGCATAATTTACATTATTTGTGAAAATTGTGATATAAAAAAAAAACAACTAAAAAACGGTTAGAGACAGCGACCTCCGGGTAGAATTTTTGGATTTTCCGTATTTTATTTAGTCTAGAAAAAATTTAGGGCTATTATCGTTTAACGCGTTTTGAGATTATGAAACTTTTTTTAATGGTATAATTTAGATTGTGAAATTGTTAATTAAAAAAAGTAAAACTTAAAAACGGTTAGAGACAGCGATCTCCGGTTAGAATTTTTGGATTCTCCATAGTTTGTTTAGTCTAAAAAAAATTGGGGCTTTAATCGTTTAATGCGTTTTGAGATTATAAAAATTTTCTTCATGACATAATTTACATTATTTGTGAAAATTGTGAATTAAAAAATAGCACAACTCAAAAATTGTTAGAGATAGCGACCTACAGTTGAAAATTTTGGATTCCTCGTACTTTATTTGGTCTAGAAAAAATTTGAGGCCTTATTCGTTTTGCGTATTTCAAAATTATGACAAATTTTAATATGGCGTGATTTATAGAAATTCTATTCTTCGCATGGACATTTTTCAAAAACGAAATGTGATAAAGCCCTGCGGTTGAAATTTTTGAAATTTTGAGGTCCTAATTGACTTGTAACCATATTTTGAAACAAAACAAAATTTTGAAAATTTTTCATTTTTTTTAAAAAAATTTTAAACTTGATATATCCCAACAAAAAATTGTTAGGAATAAAGACGGGCAGTTTGAATTTTTTAAATTCTCCTATATTGTTTAGTCTATAAAAAAAATTGGGTTTTAATAAACCAATTATTAAGTTTTGTATGGGTAGTAATCTAAAACCCTTGAAAATGGCGAAAATTCCAAAAAATTCCAAAAAAATCGTAAGGGATAGACCTTAAAAAAAATCGTGTTTTTGAAGCAAAAAATTTTTATCTTCAATTTTATTGAAAATTGGTACAAATATGTATTTTTGGCAATAGATCAACAAAATTTGGTCCATTTTGAAGTTTGGGCAAAGGTTTTGGAATTATAGGCAAAAAACTGACCCAAATTGGCTCTTACTCAAAAACTAGAAATGCTTGAATTTTTTAAATATTTTGTCATAACCCTCACCCCAAAACTAGCATAAAACTATATTTTGGCTAAAATCGGAGTCAAATAATTTTTTACCAAAATTTGAAAATTTTAGGTTATTTTTTAGGGTTTTGTAGGTATGACCAAAAAACCCTTATACCGTCATTTTGTCGTCTGTCTGTCTGTCTGTCTGTCTGTCTGTCTGTCTGTCTGTCTGTCTGTCTGTTCGGTAAAAATTGTAGCCAAACGGCTAAACCTAGAGAGTTGAAATTTGGAATGCTTATACAACTCTTTGACCCGCACATAGGAAAAATACTAAAACATCTAAAAAACATATCCCCCTAAAAATATAAACAAATATGTGCTCATCGAAAAAAAAAATATTTTTTTTTAATTCTGAGTAGGGTATCAAATGAAAGCCCTTGGTACGTGGATTAACGATCAAATTTTTATTTTTGCAAAATAAATTATTTTGAAGCGATTTTTGCCAATATTGTGCAAAAAAAAATTTGTCCCACACCCTGTAGCCCAGATGGTTTAAACTAAAAATCTGAAAAAATTCTAAGTAATGTACATTGGTGTGAACCGGAATAGTTCAACAGGAATTTTTGATCAGATTATGTTTTTGGAAAAAAAAGCATTATTTGTGTTTTTTTGCTAATAATGTTGACAACTTATAGTTATATAATACGCTAAACAGTAACGTGTTTCTTGGTGCTGTGGCTAAGATACTTGCGTTCTGCCCAAGAATTCATATTCGGACTCATGTTCGAGTCCTACGTGAGGAGACAATATTATTTTTTATTTTTTTTTTTGCATTTTTATATTGTTTAAATTATTTTTTCAAAATTTTAATTATATTTTGGCAATTGTTGCATTTAATTTTTAATAGCGTAAATTTAATAACCAGTGGAAATTGTTGAAATTATAATTTAATTATATATTTGAATGTACACGAAATCAAAGGGGAGGAGCTATGACTAAAAACAACCAATGGAAGCCATAGGCGCAATTTGCAAAATCTTAATGAACCTTGATATATAAAAAAAAAAATACTGCACATCTTTAAAAACTTAAATAATGGTAATAGGCATTCGATTTAAAATTCATAAAAAAATATTTTGAGATAAAATTTGTTTTGGCATCCCAAATAATCATCATTCACTTACTAAATACCTGCAAAACCCTGAAATGTGTGAAAATTCACACTTCACATCAATTTTTTTTTACTTTTGTTGGAAAATTGATACGCTCTTAGCCTTAGATCACAAATATATGCTCAGACCCGATGAAATGTGAGCCTGCCCCCTTTTTTAAACTATCTTTATAAACTAATACTTCTTTAATAAATACGGGTTTAATAAAATTGAAGGCTTCATCTGTTTTCTTTTCGGTCTCATATTTGGTTTCTGCACGTTTCAGACAATATCCAAAAAAATCAGTTTTTGTCTGTCTGTCCGAGATTCACGCAAAAAGGGCTAAACATATTTTCAGGTAATTTGGTATGATGATAAAATAGAACCAGGATTCGAACATAGGTTATAAGGCATCTCAAAATTTATATTCTAGGGAGGTGTTTCGGAGCACTAAAGCTAAACTTTTGAAATATCCCCCTTATTATTGACTTAACCGCAAAAACGTATAAAACAAAAATTGTTTATAATAAGAAAAAAATATTTTTTGTTGTATATACTTTTTCGATTGAATGAATTACGGGGGGTACCCTAAAACTAAAATCTTGAAATATCACTTATTATTTACTTTACATCCAAAATATATATGAGAAATATTTTTTTTTTCTCTTCAATACAGTTTTAATAGAGTACGTTCATTACAATAAAAACACAGGGTATCATAAATTACGTCATCAATACTGCGCGAGAAAACAGCTGACACATTGACGTACATTAGGGTTTTAAACAATTGTTGTTGATACCAAACAAACAAAATGATGTATTTCAAATATATTTTTACTAATTTTAGTACACGGTATACCTTGACGTACGAGAAATAAATAATAACAACAAACAACATCGCACATTACACGTAGTCAAAAACAAATCAAAGTAAGTGACGCCACTGAAATGTGTTAAACTAACTGTAGATAACGTAATGGATGAAATTTGGTTTCTGCGCATGGGAGCCGCTAACATCCGCCTGTTATTTTCTTATGTTGAACGAAGTCTAAAAATATTATTAAAGTGGCAAGGGTAGTGTTACTTAAGGCTGGAATCATTTACTTAACAGCAAAAATAAATATGATAAAAGAAACTATTGCTCTCTATTTAATGTAGTTTTTAATAAGATATATTTTAGGGAGTTATGGGAAGAACTACCTATAAACGAAGTATCTCACTTATTATTTACTTAACATCAAAAATATATGCAAAAGAGTGATTAAGAATAAAGAAACGATTATATTGTGTTCTACTTGAAATTGAAATATCTCACTTATCATTTACGTTACAGCAAAATATACATTACAAAAACCGTACGAAGTACGGGTACTCCAGCTAGTTTGTTATATATTTATTATAGCAGTAGACAATTTACCCTTCAGTGTCCAAAACAGGTTAAGCGTAAAAGCAATAAAAGCTGCAGTTATTAGGCGTGTTGAAAACAATACACCTGCCATAATTCTTTGACAACTGGTACCGTTCAATAGCAATTATTTACTGTTGCTGCTAATGTTCTCATTGTTATTAGCTCATTGCTGATTGCTGTACTTATCGCAATAATACAGTATATCTGTAACGAATTTAATGGGATGTAATTCTGTAAGTTGATTCATATTTTAAGCGTGCTAAATTCTTTCAATTTCTTTCTAAAATCTTTAGTTGTTTGATATAATTATAACAATAAGATTGCATTGCAAATAATGAGTGAATGGTTTCAGAATAGTATAAAGCAGTGTTTCTCAACTGGTGGTCCGCGGACCACTGGTGGTCCTTAGCAAAATTTTAGTGGTCCGCGAAAGGCTTTAAATTATTATTTTTGAGATATTTTGTCAATTTTTTTATGATCTTTTAGAGGTGCGTTCGGCATAAGTTAATAATCTACACATTCTGCATAATTTACAGAAGATTCTTGTGTAAATGTGTAAATTATGCAGAATGTGTAGATTGTTAGCTTATGCCGAACGCACCTTTAATAGTACATTTATTTTTACGGGCCCGCGGTTAAAAATTAAATATTTGACTGGTCCGCGGTACGTTTTCAGTTGAGAAACACTGGTATAAAGCAGCATTTCCCAAACTGTAGTCCGCGGCCCAGTACCGGTCCCTAAGAAAAAAATACCGGTCCTCAGAAAATATAATAACCGTTTTATGAAACAAAAATATCAAAAATCTTGTAGCTTGCAAAATCTGAGACTTCATGTCAGAAAGTTACGATACCTCAGTTTTATTCAGCTACTGGGGACGGCTAGTTTGTAGCCGAAATGTACATCTGGTGACAATTAAATAATTTGTGAAGTGAAGAATCTTTTTAATTTTACATAAACTTAAAAATTTCTAATTGATTTTGAACTAACATTGCAATCAAGAAAATCGTGGGCACCATAAAACATAATTAAATAAAACTGAAATGTTAAAAACAGTATAATATTTTTATTATTTAATTTTCTTTTATTTATCCCCTATAAATTGAATTTGAAAGTAGGGTTATTATTATTACATGTAAATTGGGGTTTGACCCGGACTCTGATTTTGAAAGCTTGTGCCCGGGTTCTGGTTTTCATCATTATTATTCTGGATCGCGTGATTAAATATGATTTAATTTTTTACAACCTATAAGATACAACCCTATAAGAATTTAATTCCTTTGAGTGAACTTTCTGAATTTCTGCACCCTACTCTTTAAGTGATATTTTACATTTCGCCCCACCGTTTTTCAAGTGAATTTCCGAATTTCTGCCGATAGGGGAAACTTCCTAAGCGCCCTGACATCTGGTGGCGATTTGTGGAAGACACGAGAGTGACATTGTTTTGTTTTGTTCAATTGAAAAATACGTGTTTTTTTGTTGTTTGTGTTTTATTTTTGTGAATCATAGAAAAAAACAATTAATTTTGTTGTGTGCCGCAATGTAAATCGTGTATAAAGAAGAATCCCACTTTAACATTCCATCATTTTCCTAAATCGGAAACAATATCAATTGAAACGACTTTTGGAGGTAGAAAGTGGATCGTAGGTCTCCAAAAACTCTCTCTCTATGGATCCAAAAACTAAAAATGGGCAAAAATCCAAGCCCATGCATACGCGTTTACTTGTTGCATTTTATGCAACGAGCAACTTTTAAAAGTGATTTTTTACGTCCAAGAAAAGACTGAATAAGGGCACTTACCCCACCCAAAATTTGCCTAAATCATCAGTCGATATATTAAAAGGCCTTTCCACTTCTCCAGGTAAAGATTTTTATATTTTACTAATATATTTACCATATTTTTGTTGATATCATAGTGACAGACAGTCAAAAAGTAAAAAATACAATTAAAAACTAAAACTTTCCTTGACATTTCTTTAGAATAGTATATTATTATATATCCTGTAAATCGTAGATTATCTTTAAATAAGAAAAAAGGCCGAAAAAAGCTTGCAAAATAGGAAAATACAACTAACTCGTGTTCATTTTCACCATGTAATCAAATACACAAGTGACAGTTTAATGTCATTCTCGAGTGTTCAGGCTTTTGCCGCATATGGCGCTGCGATCTTAAAAAGTTTCCTCTTTTCCTAATTCTGCTGTCCTAGATTTTTACTAACTAAATCTAACCTAATTACCTAAATCAATGTTTCTCAACCAAAGACGCACCGCGGAGCAGTACAATATATAATTTTCTAACGCGGACCACTAATAATAATTGTTGATTCATTTTTTGCAAGAAAACAAACATATTTAATGTGCTACTAAATACATTTATTTTATTTGCAGAAAATCACAGAAAGTTTACCGAGAATAAACAAAATATAAATTATTTACATAAAAAATGTGCATAAAAATTTTAAAAAAACTGCAAAAAACACATATAATAACTTTCGCGGACCATTAATATTTTTATGGGGACCACTGGTGGTCCGCGGACCACCTGTTGAGAAACACTGACCTACATTGATCATATTTACTTTCCGTCTTTGTAATTTTGGGCGAGATTTGTTGTAATCGGCGCGATGACATTTTGTTAGGTTATGTAAAGGCATTCAATGTAAACGTGCTCTACGATGTAGACTGAGAGAGCCAATGTGTTCTTGTTAGTGAGCATCAACAACAGTGATGGGCGCGTAAATTACATGATGTAAGTTACCTCATTGTTGACGCGTAAACAATGATATAAAGTAAGCACAAAAACTCTTGTAAACAACGTAAACAATGGAAACAATGATTTAGACATGCGCACTTGTTTTGAATTACAGAACCTCATTTTCAACAAATTTTTATAAATAATAAAATTTTAATGAAACGATTTTAAATGAAAAAGTAAGTATATAAAATTAGGACAAGCCAATATATATATTAATAAAAATCGAATTTGCATCATTATACAGGTGTTACATACAAATTAGGAAATATGAATATGAAAAATAAAAAACTTTTTTCTTTAAAAAATTCAGTCTAATAATTTTATTAACAAAACATTAAATTTCACCTTAAAGAAAATCAGCCTATCTTTTTTAATAACGAAAAGATTCATTGCAAATTTTGCATAACGCCCTATATTTTCTTTCGTTTTCTTTAATTAAAACAAAACCTAGTTCTTCAGAACTATTCCTTCGGTTTCTTCCCACCATTTTTTTAATAAATTTATTGTTTTGAACTGAATATACTTGTTCATTAACTCTCTATTATTCGTATTAAATAACTAAAACTAACCTCATTATTTGACAGTTTACAAAGTTTACATTGTTTACATTGTTGACAAGTTTACCAATTGTTTACATAAGTTTACATGTAAATGTAAACAATTAAAGTTTACGTGTAAACGCCCATCACTGATCAACAGTCATAGCGTAAAGTCGACTAATTTAAGAGCTCTGAACGCAGCTTTAGTGGAATGATTCTGACAAGGCCAACTGCCGATGAATTACAACCTGCTATTGCATTTGTGCAAGTAGATGTTAAATTAAAATACAAGTGGTGTAGTGTTTCATTACTTGTAAACGATTCATGTCTTATGGTGAATTATGTTACAAACAACTTATTCTTGAAACTTGTTAAATAATATCACATTACAATCCAGAGTACCTGTAAATCATTATTCGCTAAAATAAGAAGCTGTTTTACGATCGAATTACTGCACATATTAAAATGAATTAACGCAAGGATTTCAACCAACGAGAATATATTATAAACTATTTTGGTCATACATCATTTTGATTTGATTTGAGCTTAACAAAGTACATGAAAAAATAATATCACTCAGTCAAATAATAAGGGAAATATTTAAGAATTATTCAATAGTACTGTGGTATCATCATTTTTTAATTAAGAAATCCACTTTTTCAATATTTTTTCATAATTAACAATATTGAAATTTATGTCATTAAATTTTTAATAGTTATTTAGGTTATTAAATATTTTGTTGATAAAAAATTTATAATAACATTTTGATTTTGATTTACGATATATATTTGGCACAACTTGATGATTTGACATAAGTCTGGTGGGATACGTGTGATTTAAAAAAGAAACAGAAGTAGGATTTTTTACAATATATGAACCTACGGCAAATAAATACAATTGATTAAAATCTAATATTTGGGATTCACTAAATAATAGATTTGTTGGGAATCTTCTATGTTTGTTGTACATTATTTTTACAAATGTTTACTGTAGTACAATTAGCTGTTTAGTGCGAGTTTTATGTGTTTCACCCCAGGCTAGAATACCATACTGAATAATAGATTGAACAAGTCCAAAATAAAGGGTTTTTAATTTTACAGTGTTTAGTATATTTCGCAATTTTTTAAAAATGTATAAGACGGCGCACATTGTTCGAAATTTTGTCAATATAAAGGAGATATTTTAAGTTTTTAATAAACAGTTTTAACCCCAAAAGACTCCCCTCGAATAAAAATTTTGAGATGCCTTATAGACTATGTTCGAATCCTGGTTTTACTCTATCATCATACCAAATTACGTGAAAATGGGTCAAAAGTCGAGAAACAAATAAAGATTATTAAAAATATAATAAATTTTGCAAAATATTCTTTATTACTTCCGCGCATCTATTCTTCATAGATAGTAATAATATATCTATTTTGTCATGATTTAAATTTTGTCATGTGTCCCTTTGTGCCAAAAATCAGCTTCATCCCAGAGCTTATCTATGGCAGTGTTTCTCAACCTTTTCTGGCCTGGGACCCCCCGAAATTATTTAAATATTGTCTGCGGCCCCCCTATATTATGGTGTATCAAAATAATGGGAACACGAGTTTTTCCTAAAGGCGACGTGTCAGCAAGTTGGGAAAAATTTTGATCTATAATTTATATAAAATTTGAACTACAAATTGATGCATTCAATAGTTTGCACCTTTGAAATTGTATGTCATGTTGGTATTAAAACATGGTAAAAAATTTCACTTTCTTAAAATGTCATTCCATTTGACATACACTCAGGAGCAAAAAAAAACGCCGAGATTTAGGTTTTACTATATTTTTACGTATGGAAGCTGTAAACATAAAATTTTATTGGTTTTTATTTATGAATTTGTATATACTAACAAATTCAGACGTGTATGAAATAAATTGCAGTGAAAACAGACAAACTTAGCTCTGTATTTAGTTGATTGTGAGTTTACCACAAGGTAACATGGTTTTAAGTGAGAAGCAAAAAGTTAATATAATTACATTAAAAGGGCAGGGGCTTTCAAATGTTACCATTTCAAAAAGAGTTAAGTGTGCAGAATCATCTGTAAGAAGATTTTGGTCAAAATATTAAGATGATAACCTTCTTCGTTGACGTCCGGGTAGTGGCCGAAAAAAAAAAGACAACAGCTAGAGATGATCGCGAAATTGTACGAATTGCACTTCGAAACAGATTTTGTACAGCCACAGAAATTGTTTCTGATCTAGCATCTACATCTGGAGTACATATTAGTAGATGGAGAGTGAACAGGCGCCTCAAAGATGCAAAATTATATGCTAGACGGCTGGCAAGAAAACCATTACTGACCGAAAAAATGAAATGAAATCGACTTTTTTGGGCAAATCAAAGAAAAAATTGGATCGCCGAAGAGTGGAATAGGGTTATTTTCTCCGATGAAAGCGAATTCAATTTGATCGGCCCAGATTGTGGTGTCAGGGTTCGTCGAAGAAGAGAAGAACGCTACAGTGATGAATGTGTGCAGTCCACTGTTAAACATTCTCCATATGTAATGGTATGGGGCGCCATTACAAAAACGGGAATTGGTGAAATTATTCTTCTCGAAGGAACTGTGAATAGTTCTGTATACATACAAATTATAGAAAATGGAGTTTTTCCCACTATAGTTAAGTTGTCCAAGTTTGAAGATAATATTGTATTTCAAGACGAGTCTGCCCCCTGCCATCGCTCAAAAATAGTAATTATCTGTGACTGGAAAATTTAATTGACACATTTCAGGTAGTTATTTCAATGTCTTCTTGTATTTTCTGTTGCTGGTTATTCAATGCAAAGACAATTTGGGGTTAGAGTCGCTCCCATGGTCTGGAAATACCCCGAATCTAAACCCAATCGAAAATGTTTGGGCTATCATGAGTCGAAAAATAAATGGTCAAAAGCCAAAAACACTTAATGAATTACAAGATGTAATAGTAGCTACCTGGAATAATGATATAACACCTGAATTATTGAAAAATCTGTACGACAGCATGCCAAAAAGAATCAAGGCAGTAATTAAAGCCTGTGGTGGACATATCCGATTTATATATATTTTTTTAATTATTATGTATGTTCAGTATGTTCTTAAATGAACGCTTTTGTGACAATATAGGATAAAATATTCAAATATATATATCAATTATTTCTCAAAAGATGACTTATAATTTTCCTATAAATTCATGAAAATATGTTTTATAAACTTAAAAATTAAAATTCTGATATATGTGTCAATTAAATAAAAAAATATAAACAGAAACGTGAGAACACTTCACCAAACATATTTAATTCATCAACAAAATTAACCAATATATCAGTAGTTCAAATCAGCTGCTTTGTTTAATTTGTATTTATTAGTAGCTAGATGGGCTTCGGCGTTTTTTTTGCTCTGAGTGTATGTTATAAAGATAAATGATATCTTAGTTATAATGATCATAACCAACAAACCTGAAGTAGATTTTACAGCGTAAGGAAAATTTTGAAATGACAAATTTACATTTAAAAGTCAGTACTACACTATAAAAGTAACCAAAATAACCAGATCTGGTTTGACCTTACAAAAGTGAAGGCAATATATTAAAGCCGGCAAACACTGAAATTTTACTGTGTAATAGTTTCTCACGATTTATTTCAAACTGATTTGAGATATAGTGTAAGTACGCTTTTTTCCGACTGTGTATTTTTTGATGTGCGCTTTTTTCAGTGTGCGTATTAATCCGTATGCGTTTTTTCCGTGTGCGTATTTTTATATTATATAAGTAATTGGAAAATTTATTTTAATAAATATATTTTAAATTTAACGTCTCAAATCATTTTTAGTTTTAACATTATGAATGTAATGCACTGAGTGAAAATGAATCGTTTTCCACCATCTTAAAAAGTTAATGAATAAATAATTCGGAATAATACTCATTATTTGTCCAGTTTTTAATAATGCGGGAAGAGTTGATTCCATTTGAATTGGATGAAGTAAGGTGTATGGCTTGAGAAAGAAGTCTGAGATGTCGAGCAAGTTCCACATTAAGGTAATGGTGTGTTGCCAACACAGTTGGCAACGGGGGCACTAGCCAACTATTATAACAAGCTATACGGAATAATGTGTGGCCTAACAGGTTTCAATAAGTCTGTTATCATTTTTACTACAAATATTTTTAAGAGCAGGTTCTAACTTATAATTTGTTGTTGCTATACCAGGAATATAATTCAATAATATTTGTTTTGTTCAAATCAGGATTTATGAAAATAATTAAAACCAGTGGCGAAGGGAGACCACCGCTAGACTTGCCCTCCCATAAAAAAAATATTAAATAAAAAAAGTAAAAAAAAAAAAATTAAAAAAAGATTCATGTAAACCTTCAAAAATACATCAAATTATGTTTTATACAAATTTTTATTCAAGGCTTGGTTTACTAGTTACGAATTTTTTAAAGTTTTAAAGTATAATAACTTCCGTTTCCGGTTTCGAATCTTCATAAAAGACAATAGGCTTTTTCCCAATTAAAAGGAGAATATTTGGGTACCAGAACGAACTCTCTAAGTTGAACCGTAATTGAATTAATCGTGTATACACACAGACACACACATACGGACGGCACTTCGAAAATAGGTTTTTTGGAAAACGTGGTCATCAGTCAAAATCTCGACATCGAAAATTTTCGCGAATACAATACTTGCTCCTTATATATTAAGGTCGGGCAAGTAAAAATAGTTTTGTTTCTCTACTTATGGCCGATAGTATATGTGTGTATATATAGAAGATGTTATATATTTGCAAACCCCTTCTATGATAATTAACGATTACTATTTAAGAATATAAAGTTTTCATTTCTAAACGAACTATAATTAATTTGATATAGTTATGATTATGAATAACAGATTTCACAATACGCTTTCCAATTAATATGTTGTAATTCGCATAACATACCTACTCATATTAACTCGCTGACAAATATGATTTTATGAAACGGTACATTTATATGTTTAACTGTAAAAAATGAACAAGTTTTCGTTTATGGAAACGTTAATAATTGATCAACCTTTTATGTCGTTGTTATTGCAAAATTATTGAAATATTTACATATTGCGTCACGTTGCTTCGTAGAATTTGTAAACATGAAAACAAACCTCAACTCTAGCACATACACAATAGCAATAAATAATACATAAATTATTCGAATATTCTTTGTTCTGATCAGGGGACACTGAACCTTTGTTTACAAGGGAAGAACTAATATTGTATCCAAAATTTTTTTGATTTATGTATATTTTTGATAATTTCTTTTGGATATTATGCATTTTTATATAGGGAAAGACCAATAAATAAGATTCCAAACTAGCAAAAACCGTGCGATCATTGAAGGAACACTGATAGTGATATAACAATGATCTGACAATAATTTAACGAAGATATGACTTAGAAGTAACGTGATTTAAATACAGGGCTCATTGCTATGATATTTAGTAACAATCAAATTCTCGGACGAAGAAGACGTCTGATTTAAAATTTTAGATGTATCTATATTGTACTTACAACCCTCTTCTCTGCTTTTATGTAAAAATTATAGTCACCTGAAACAAAAAAAGATTATTAGTTATGTTATGTAAAAAAAATATTATGTGAAGTGTGATTTTTCACACATCAGGGGCTTATAGGTATTTAATAAGTGTAAGAAGCCAACATAATACTCGATGTCTACGAATTTTTGTTCTATAATCACATCAAAATCAACAGATTTTGGATAGTAATTTTTATTTGTTATTTGAGTACTAAGAGCTTCCTTTTAATTTTTTTTTAAACAAAATTTAAATAATGTAACAAAAATCCCAGCGGTTTTTTCTGCATTTGTTTCTTATTCAAGTCTTCATTAGAATAATAAGAAATACATGGCTTCATTTTTTTCATATTCAGAAACGTATTTCTCACTATTAACAATGTGTTATTTGATTCATAAGTATAACATATAATATATATATTTCATTACTATAAATGATTTATTCCTTTGGTACCTTAAAAACTAAAATCTAAAGTCATTCAAACAATTGAGAACTGACATGCTCGGATATGCAGTCTGGTGGTCAAATATTGTACTACGCGACTGTAGTACTCTTTGAAATTATTACATATGTTCTAGTGTTGATTTTTTGTTAGAACGTCGATAGATACATTTTCATAAAATAAAAATGTACTGTGCTTAAATTAACCTGTTCCCTGTTAGCATATTCACAGCTGAATACTAGACAATTCAGCCATATTGCCTTGTATTATAGCGCCGCCAACGGTAATGTCACTTCTCAATAGGTTTAGAATCAGAACGCATAATCTTTATACTGTTACGAAAAGTTGCATCCCGCGACTTGTTGCTAGGTTACGACAGTAATGGCGCCGCAGTGATGACAGATGAAAGTGATCGCTACTGAAAAACTTAATAATCCGGACATAATTTACTCCTGTATTAAACTGATTAAATAAACACATTGGTATTTTTAAACTGTTAATTGATTCGTAACAATACAATATGTATAAATCATTTTCTGTTTGTTTGTTTGTTTGTCTGTCTGTCCTTTATGCAAGCCAAACGGATAGACCGATTTTCACCAAATCTAGTACAGGGGGGTAAAATAATCCAAGGAAGGTTTTAGTGAGGGTTCCAACTTCGTCTATGTCCCCCTAGGGGGCGTTATGGGGGGAAACTATCATTTTTCACTCTCGGTGTAGTTTAAATTGATTACGTAGGCTAAACCTTAGAGATATATCGATATAATGTAGACAAAAAAATGTAGATCTTAATTACATCTAAAAAAAAAAAAAAAACCGCGAAATCATATACCTATCATGCACCGATATCGTGTATTGGGCAATTTTCTGTTTTTAAACGTAATAGTTTTTGTATTATAAAATTTGTGGGTGCATAACATCGGAGTTTTATAGTGATATATCAATTATTTTAGAATAATAAATAAGATCATTTCTCGTAGAATCATAATGTATTTAACACTATATATAAAAAATTATAATAACAGAGTTATCACAGTGTAAAATGTACGCATGCACAGAAATGTTTAAAGTTATACATGTATGTCGCTATTTGATGCGGAACTTACCAATAGCAGTGATGGACGAGTAAGTTACATGATGTAAGTTACCTCATTGTTGACGTGTAAACAATTGATGTAAAGTAAACACAAAACTCTTTTAAACAATGTAAACAACGTAAACAATGTAAACAATGATTTAGACATGCGTACTTATTTTGAATTACAGAACCCCACATCAATACATTTATATAAATAATAAAATTTTAAAGAAAAAATAAGTATAATATATAAAATTAGAGCAATATACATATTAATAAAAATCGAATATGTATCATTAAATAGGTGTTACAAGTTAGTAAATATGAATACGAAAAATAAAAAAGATTTTTTCTTTAAGAAAATCAGTCTGTATTTTTTAATAACAAAATACACCAAATTTCACCTTTAAGAAAATTTTCTTTCCTTTTCTTTAATTAAAACAAATCTATTTTTCACAGCTATTCCTTCGGTTTCTTATTATTTTGAACTACTTGTTCATTAAGTTCTCTATTATTGGTATTAAATAAGTAAAACTAACCTCCTTATTTGACAGTTTACATAGTTTACATTGTTGACAAGTTTACCAATTGTTTACATATATTTACACGTAAACGTAAACAATTAAAGTTTACGTGTAAACGCCCATCACTGACCAATAGATGGCAGTGCTGGAGATTTCTGTATTTCCCATCGTCTAATAATAATTAATTGAAAATTGTATTATCGTTTTATATATTTAACTTTAACGTTTTGAGCATTGTGTCTACTTTCTTCGTTTTAAATTAGTGAAATGCCGTAGCGAAGCATGGGTACACCCACTAGTAGTATAATAAAATAATTAAACATTACACACTACACTTTACTCTGTAGAGCAACGGTCGGGGAACCGGGGTAAATTACCCCAAATGGGGTAAAAATGAAATTTTTGGGGGTAATAAGGACATTTTTCTAATTTGCTATTTTATAAACGTGTTAGTAGCGCACTAAGGAAAAGGGCGCTGAGGGTCTTGACTAAGGGGCGCCATTGCGAAGGTGAGGACCTTTTTTTGTCATCATTTCATCATTTAGATTTTGGGAGGTGAGGACCTTTTTTTTTTGCTTATCACTTAGATTTTGGAAGGTGAGGACCTTTTTTTTGCTAGTCATTTGGATTTTGAAAGGTGAGGACCTTTTTTTTTTGCTCGTCATTGGGATTTTGAAAGGTGAGGACCTTTTGTTTTTTGCTTGTCACTTAAATTTTTTTTTACAAACCAATGGGGTAACGTCGGTGTAAAAAAATATATCTTTGGGTAATGGGTAAAAATGTTCCCCGACCCCTGCTGTAGAGTGTTGTGTGGTATTCAAAACTCGGTCTAAAGCTGTTAAAAAAAATATATTATATTTTTTATTTCAAAAAAAGACACACTATCTTAGCTATGAATACAAAAAATAATTGGTGTGAAAGGTGTTAAATTGACCAGGTACATATCGGGATTTAACAGATATATGCGATTTCCTGCTTCCTGGTTGGTTATACAGACAAAAATTAAATATAAAAATTGTTTAGAATTTTATTTTGAATTTAATAAATTCATAAAAACTACATTTAATACTCATTTACATTAAATATTTAATTTTTTATATATTTTTTTTTTGCTACTGAAATTAATAAATTATTAAAAATAGTAATAACACAACACATAGGCAACTAGCAATTGTACGAACCAATTTTTATAACAGATTAGGTTATTATTTAGCTGCAAATGGTGGTTTATTTGAACAATTTTTGTGAAATCTTGTTCATAAAATAAATTGAAATAGTTTATAGTTGTTTTTTATTGTTTAATATATCAGATTCAACATAGAATCAAGCACAAATTTTCAAATACCATTCTTTAAAGTAATTTTGATAGTCACAGTTGATAAACAAAAGCTCCAATGTCATGGCACACCATGGTTAAAATATAGCAAAAAAAAATTAGCTTTAAATTAAAATATTTACTGTAAATGAGTATTAAATTTAGTTTTTATGAATTTACTAAATTCAAAATAAAATTCTGAACAATTATTAAGTCCATTCTACATTATACTTTTTTCAATACTATCCAACTCTGACGTCATTTCAACTTTTGATACTACAGAATATAGTGGGGGAAAAAATAAGAGACAGTGATATATTTTATACCTTCCATCTCTTATTACTTTTCATTGTCAACTTCAAAATTTTTAGGTTCAGGTGGCAGACAACAATTTGGTTATAGTAAACCAATTTATAAATATTGTTTAATTGTGCTAAGTTTATATTTAAGTATATGTTCTAAATAAATAACTTAATAAACTACTAAAAGTAAAGTTGTAAACAAAAACTAAAAAGTTGCTAGTTGGTACGACTGAAAAGTACAGAAGTGTCAACCAAAAATTTGACCGGATGTAGTTTTGGATGACAGTTGTATACTTATATAGTCGTACCAACTACCAACTTTTTAGTTTTTGTTTACACTTAACTTTTAGTAGTTTATTAAGTTGATAAGAAGTTTATTTAGAACATATAATTAAATATAAACTTAGCACAATATTTATAAATTGGTTTACTATAACCAAATTGTTGTCTGCCATCTGAACCTAAAATTTTTTTAGTTGGCAATGAAAAGTAATAAGACATGGAAGGTATAAAATATATCACTGTCTCTTAATTTTTCCCCCACTATATTCTGTAGTATCAAAAGTTGAAATGACGTCAGAGTTGGATAGTATTGAAAAAAATATAATGTAGAATGGACTTTATATTTAAATTTTGTCTGTATAACCAACGAGGAAGCAGGAAATCGCATATATCTGTTTTTCATGTTAAATACCTATATGTACCTGGTCAATTAAACACCCTGCAGATGGGCTTTGTGAAGTCCTTTATAGATATTTCTACTTAAGTTAAATTTGATTCTACACACTAATTGAAATGTTCGTCTTGAAACAGGCAGGCTATTACCGTGCATAAACGTTAGACACAGCCATGAAACATAAAATAACAGTAGTATAGAGTAGCTTAGCATGTAAAACTTAAATACCGGAACTAAACAAGATAATACAGGTTACACACCAAACTGTTTTATAAACTATATTATTTTTCACTTCGCTGTTATTTTATCATAATGCTTAGGATACGAGATATTTAAACATATCCATAACAACCGGACTATTATGAATCCATAACGCCCTCTCATTACGCCCTCAACAAATATTAGTCTCATTTACGACCGTTACCTTATTTTTTGATACCTAAAGGTTTCGTATTCTTTTTATATTTCTGTTTAGATTTAAGTGGTAACAAACTTTCTGTTGTTTTTTGTGCATTTTTCTCGATATATTCGGGTAATTCTTGCATATTCACTGTGATTGTAAAATTAATTCTGAAAATTAAATGATTAAACAAAATCATTTGTTTTTTGTCTATAAACTGTTTATTGTCGGCTACCAGATATGTATAAATATCTGCTAATTTTTAATTTTATTTTATGTGAAGTAAAAAATAAAATCTTGTATGCACCATTGGCGTTACTGGATGAGTACGCCCATCGAGCGACATCCATCCCTCGGGCTGTATTACGTCGCTCTCCGGACGTATTCATCTTAGTTACACCCTATCGTTTTTTCTGTCGTTGAAAAAATAATTATTGGTGTCCACATTTACAATACTATTTACTAACAGTAATAATCGCTACATATTCCATTATTACATAATTTCAGTATGAATCATAGTAAGCAATAAGTTGTTAAATTTTAAGAATATTAAAATTAATTTCAAATCACAATGTTATCGCAAAAATTATTAAATAACTTCGAACAGTTCAGTATTTTAAGAAGCCTGATGTGAATAAGTAAGTAACTAAAATTTAGTTATACAACAGTTATATAATTTATTTTACTTCATTCATTGTCCACACAAATAAGATAGAAGCCCGCTCGTTAGAACCCTAGACGTGACTACACCAGTTATAAATTAGTGATGTGCCGGATCACATAAAAGCCAGATCCGCGGATACGGATACGGATCTTGCATTGCAGTAGAAAATAGAACGACCTTGCAGCGATAGTTAGATGTGTCATGTTGTTCCTAAAAACCAAAGCATGCAAACTGATGGTACGAACACGTAGAAAGATTGTTACCGGCGCCTATAAGTAACTTGCTAACTTGCGCCGACTAACGAGAATAAATATTGCTTTACTTTCAATTATACCCGGGCACGTAGAACGCTTGTTGGCGCTTAAAACATACGCTGATGAGTAACAGGAATCTTTGAAACATTATTTATCAGCTTACAAGCAGCTGACAATCAGTTTTTTGATATTTTGTTTTTTTTGGCGCCTATAAGCTCTTTCTAACTTGGTTAACTTCAAATGGTTAAAAAAATAACGACGGCAATGCTTTTCTCTTGTCACAATAATATATTACTTTGCATCAATTCTAAACAAACTATAAATATGCCCGCGCCCTACTCATAACAGTTCAAAAATAAATAAATGATTTATCTCACGACCGGGTGTAAAACCGACTTTATGTACCTAGTTATTGACATATAAAGTTTCACTTTATTCCTTAGGGCGTTTTTTAAAACTTTATTCCCTCAATAAAGTGACAGATGTAAAAAACACAAATTCCATAATTATTTATTACTTATTGTAATACAAATGTTACTAGAATTTACAACATTAATATAGTGACCTTCATTGTCTAAATTAGTTTTTTACTAATTACATTACTAATTGACTCAAAATTAATGCTTGTTGGAGTTGATTGTTAGGTTCATTTCCAAGTAAAATAATAGTTCTGTGTAATTGCCTGCACTCTTCCTTATCACACCATTTTCTGAAATCTGTGCCTTTTCATACAATCTATTTGATTTTGCAAGCAATAATTCGTCAGTTGCCTCCATTGCAACTGACGCAATAACTGGTGGTGTCCCGATAAATTTCTCTTCGCCATCATCACTGTTTACTTCCATTTTTAAATTATTAACAGTGTTATTTAAATACATTTTAACAAATCTTCACAATATATATTAAATTTAAAACACTTATTCAATATTGGCATATTCAACGTGACATAAACAAATTCTATTTTTCATTAAACAAGCTGTCTGCGTAGCAATATAACAATAACCAAGGTCTACTGATTTCCGTTTGAAAATTTAATGAAATCAAATTTCAAATTGATTAAATAAATTGTAACTGATCGTTGTGAGAAAAGTTTTGTGTTCATCTCGGGAGTAAAGTGCATTAATCCCTCAAATAAAAATACTCTCGACTCCCTTCGGGGAGTTAAACCATCACTTTACTCCCTAGATACATTCTTCTTAATCTCAAATAATTAATATTAATTTTTATGTGTAATATTGTTTCAGGGGCTGGTCTCGAAAGGTGTTGAACAGATATACAAAGGTAATTATTTTATTATTAATTATATTTTAAATTATAAGATCAAGATAACTTGACTATCTGTCTTGTATTCACGGTATCATATTATTGTTTCATCCAAAAGATTCCGAGTTCGAATCCCATTTAGACATAGTGTTTTTTTTTTAATGTCTTTTATGTTATCATTAATTACGAGGGTCAGTCAAATATAAAAAGAATTTTTCTAAAAGCTCTTTCAGTTAAAATATGTTTAATGTACATGAAAGTTATTTTTCTACATAATTTTCCTGCCTATTGAAGTACTTGCACCACCGAATTGGCAGCTTTGTCATTCCCGTATCATAAACGAAATAGCAACTTGCCGATGTTCTTGCCGAAATAGCAACTTTAAATCAACGCATATTAGAGTTCGAAAGTGAGCTTTGTGAGAAAAACATACAGTTATGTGCGTAAAAATAGCAATATCGGAAAAATATTAGAACAAATATAAAAAAAGTTGGCCTAAGTAATAACAAAGCCAAAATTTTACTGATATATTATATTTGAATAACAACTTGTAAAAATGTGCTCATTACGCTGTTCATAAATACAGCAGTACACTTCATAAAATAAATAAAACTTATTTTAATACTTAATATTCTTTATTATTTCTTTAATATTTGGTTACATAACCTTTTTTCGTATTACTTCTACACATCTTCGTGGCATAGAATCAATTAGCTTCCGGCATTTCCCCAAGGGAATAGATTTTCAAGCAGTTTTAGTTTCTCTCCATAATTCTTCTTTGTTAGCAAGTTTTGAAGAAGATATTTTAATTTTTATATCAGCCCACAAGTTCTCTATCGGATTTAAGTCCGGAGATCTGGCCAACCCATAACAGTAACCCTATTTTCATTAAACCAATTTTGTGCTTTACTCTGGTGTACTTTGGGTCATTATCTTGCATAAACATCCATTTTAAAGGCATTTCCTTCTCTGCAAAGGGAAGCATGACATACTACAAGATACTGACATAAACATTCGCGTCCATTATATCTTTAATCCAGAAAATAGGGCCCACTCCGTTCCAAGAAGAACATCCCCAAGCCATAACACTACAGCCGTCGTATTTTATTGTTTTTGTAGTGGACTCGGGATTGTACTCCGTGCACACTTGCTTTTAGTAGATACCAGGATTAAATAAAACAATTTTTGTGTCATCAGACTAAAAAATATTGCATCATTTTGACTGTGGCCAAAGTCGATGTTCTTTGGCAAATTTAATTCTATTTTCCCGCTGTCTCTTGTTTAACAGCGGAGTTTTTCTTGGTCTTCTTGCTTTCAGATTTGCTTTTATAAGGCGTTTTCTTACAGTTGATGCAGAAATTGGCAGGTCTAATTCGTTTTTTATTAATGTAGAAGTAATAAATGGGTTTAACTCTGCACACCTTACAATTTTTCTATCTGTTGCCGGTGAAGTTTTAGAAGTCTGACCCCGACTTTCATGTTCTAGAGTCGACTTTTTGGTATTACTATTGGATACTATTTTAGTGGAGCATCTTAGCACATTCTGAATAAATTTATAAGATTTACCGAAATTTATCATTTGTAAAATCAACAGACGTTTCCCCTGTGTGCAATGTTTAGCCCTACCCATTTTTACTAAAAAATAACGAAGATATTTAATATTTTCCGTGATTTTTAATATAAATTCAACTTATCTTTCAATATACACAAAAGTTTTGTAAAACATGAGAAAACTTGTGAACACTGCTATTTTTACGAACACTAGAAAAATGATGATGTTTTTGGTTTGTTTAAGGGGCAACTTACATATTTATTTATAAAATTCAATGCTGCCAGCTTAAATTTATAGATTTATTATATATATATTATAAATGTAATGCAACTACATAAATAAATAACTTTCAATTAAATAAATACAATTTTACCATTTGCATTAAACCACTGCTATTTTTACGCACATGATTGTACATCTAGCCAGAATTCAGGATAGCTCCGAGTCCCTAAAGATAAGTTTTGGCTCTTGATGCGGAGGAGGCCCTAAATGAAACTAAATGAAAAAATTAATGAACTGCATTTAAAATTCTCTGATATCTTCTCTGAAATCTCTGATAATCATTCGAGCTCTGATTCATGTCCTGAGTGCATTCAGCTCAGGGAGAAAATTGCAGAGTTAATCAGAGACATTAGTTTCAAAACTCTTGAAATAAAGAATCAGGAAGATGTCATAATAAAACTAAAATATAAAAATAAAAATAGTAATTACGTAAGTCTATTAGACCGCAACAAAACTTCCCAATCCTCATCTGCACCTCCATCTCCTAGATGTGACTGGACATTTAACCAATTAAACAGGAACACAAATCCTCAGACAAACATTGAAATTGACAAGAAAAAGCGCAAAATATTATTTTTGGCAGATAGTCAGTGAAAAAATTGTAGAAAATTTTTGATTGACATTTTCTCAAAAAATAATTTTGACGTATTCTGCATCTTCAAGCCAAATGCGCTATTTGAAAAACTTGTTCAAGACATCAAAAAATTAACAACAAATTTCAAAAAGTCTGATTATGTCATCTTGTGTAGCGGCACAGATAATGCACTAGCCCAAAAGTCAATATCCATAAACCTTCTGGAACAAGTCAAAACTAACTTATGCTATACAAATATTTTATTTGCTTTAGCTCCCCTTTTGGTATTGCAATTATCTTCATAACTCTGCTATTTTACAAAATTAAATAAATTTAATAACATTATGCAGGGTGAGCCATGGGAACCTGACGATTTTTGAAAGAACATTACACAATGATTTCTCAAGACAAAATTTTTTTATTAACATACATTAACAGAAAATTATATGCCATTTTAATTTTAAAAAAATATATCAGTCATGTGATGACCATTCTGCTCAGAACATGTTTCAAGTCTGTTCATAAATTCTTGGTGAACGCGGTCCAGTAGAGCTTCGTCAATCGCCCGGACTTCGGCACGAATGGCATCCTTTAGGTCATCCAATGTTCTGGGTTTGTTCTCGTAAACACGAGCCTTTAGATAGTGGAACAACTTACTCTTAAGGCTTGAGCGTGTTTTCGTGCAGAACGCCTTGGGCTTCTTTGGAAAGCCTCCCTCACCCTCTCCACATTTTCGGGGGTCCGTACCGTACGAGCGGGTCCACGCGGTTCTTTATTCATGATGTTCCCGCTTGTTCGAAAGTCGTTGAAACACATTTGAGAGATGTGTTTCGGCTTGGGATGCTTCCACGGCGCCCAACATTAAACTCAATTCGAAACGCTCTTTGCGCCGCTATTACCGATTCACCGTTTTTGACAAACGCGTCGTAGACAAACACACGATGTCTTACACCCCATTCAGCCATGATGTACACTAAACTGCACGAACTGACGGTTGGAATGGAACCTACCGCTTGCTTCTATCCCCATACCTGCAGAGTACTACCCGTTTCAAAAACGTCAGGTTCCCATGGCCCACCCTGTACAAGACATGGCTTGCATATAAACAACCTTGGTAAAAAAATAATTATTGATAATTTATTCAGTTCGATTCAAAAAAAGGCAGCGGTGGGATGAGACAGTGTAAATTAAAGAAAACTGGATCTTTATTATATTTTTTTAAATTATATATATTGTATAATTAAGAATTTACAGAAGTATTTTCATCAATAATTAACTGTCATATGTATATTCTGGTTGCTAACTTCTTCTTGTTTTTCCAACGCCATCTTGAATAGCAATTTCCCAACAATTTAATACAACTAGAACTAACAATACCAATACACCACCTCTTCAGTTTTTTCGTAAATAATATCGCAAATGTCTTAAATAATTGTGTTCAATTCAATCTATTATACTTAGATGTTCAATCCCTTAGAAATATTAGAACTGAATTAGAATGTTACCTTGCAGATGAAAATTTTGATATATTGTGCTTTAACCAGTGTTCACTAGGTTAAAGCATGAAGAATCTAAAGAATATGTCTTGGACAACTATTGTGTTGCTAGTTGCTTCTCAAGATCCACTATGCGCAATGGTGGTGTCATTATTTTAGTTTAAAAGAAATTAAGCTACGTTCCTCTCAACAAAATAAATAAACTTAGCATTGAATATCATTGTGAAATAACAGCTATTGAAATACCAAATGTTAATGTCATAAGTGTATATCTATATCGTTTTCCGTCTGCATTCTTCAATATTTTGCTTGAGAATTTAGACAGGATTTTCAATGCATTAGATTTCTCTAAAAATGTTATATTATGCGGGGATTTTAATGTCAGTTTTCTAACTGGTAATGATCATGAGGCAATCAAGCTAACGGATTTTTGCAAATGTTTCAATTTAATGCCAACGGTTACCTTTAATACCGGAGGAAACCGTTGTATTGATATTATCTTCCTAAATACTGAATTTATAGAAAACTACAAACCAGTAATTCAAAACTTTTCCCACACCATGTCTGATTATCAGATCGGCGCACAACTCTTTCTTCAGCTCCCTGTATTGACAAAAGATAAACCTACCTCCAATTCTATCAGACCTATCTCTCCAAAAGGTAAATATCTAATGCATAATGCACTAGAAAATATTAATTGGAATTACTAAAATGAGGCTACTGATGCCAATACAGCTTTTAATTTATTTTTTGATAAATTTATGAAATTATTCACTACATTTTTACCAATTAAAAAACAGAAAAATGGCGGCACTACAAGCCAAATCAAATGGTTCAGCCCTGAAATAAAAACTATGAGATCCCATTTACATTCTCTAGAACAAGCATATCAAATACATCCCTCACTTGAAAATAAAAATAACAAAAATAATTTCAAGCGTCAATACAGAAAAGCCCTAAGTAAAGCTCGAGTAGATGCTAACTCACACTTTATTAAATGCTCGAATAATTTTTCTAAAGCGGCCTGGATAATTTTGTATAACAACCGAAATACCAAATTGCATTCATCTAAAACTGATGAAAATTTAACAGCTGAAAATTTTAATACCCATTTTGTAAATATTTCTAAAAATATTTCAACCACTTTCCCTGATACTAGTTCATCTTCTTCAAACTCGCCCTCATCTCTCCTCTCAGAAAAAGATTTGTCTTTCTCTTTCAGCTGCGTGACTGTTAATATAGTTAGAGATATATTAAATTCAATAAAAAATAGTAATTGTAGAGATGCTTATGATCTAAAAAACCTAAAAAATGTCTTAATAACACCTCTTACTAAATTAATTAATCTATGCATCTCAACAAATTCTTTTCCTGACTCTTTAAAGCTAGCAAGTCATACCCATTTTCAAAAAGGGAAGTTGTGAAGATTTGAACAACTATCGTCCTATTTGTCTCTTTCCTGTTTTGTCCAAATTTTTTGAAAAAATAATTTTCATTCAAATTATGCAATATTTTGAGTGCAATAATTTGTTCAGTCAATGCCAGTTTGGTTTTAGACGAGGCAAATAGACTAGTGACGCTATACTGAGTTTCTTGAAATTAGCTACGGACTCACTCGGAGTCAGTGGCTATTGCATGGCTACTTTTTTCGATCTTAGTAAGGCTTTTGATTGCGTGCCCCATGATCTACTGGTAGGTAAAATGGATAATTACCACTTCACTAAAGATGCTTGTTTGCTTATTAAATCGTACTTAACATGCAGAAAGCAATATGTTAAATTAAACAGAAATGTGTCGACATGTTCTGAAATCGATATTGGTGTCCCATAAGGATCTATTTTAGGTCCTCTTTTTAACCTACATAAACGACCTCCCCTTAGCGCTGGACACAAATGCCATACTATATGCGGATTATATTACCATCTTAACCCAGTCAACATCGTTAGGTGATGTTGAACCCCAGACCAGTCTATACATTAAAAATATATCCCATATATCCACACTTTGTGGCAAACTTTGCCAAACAATATTTTTAATCAGAAACATCAGGGCATCGATATCAACTGATATATTAAAAATAGCTTATTTCGCGCTGTTTGATTCACAAATATCTTATGCGATTTTGGCCTGGGGACACTCCATCTTTTCCTCCAGAATCTTTTCACTTCAGCGTCGATTGGTAAGAATAATGATGGGTTTATCGTACAGAGGTAAATGTAAGCATTGCTTTGTTGAACTACGCATAATGACTTTTCCAGCGCTGTACGTATATCATTGCCTACTTTATGCACACAGTCATCTTGGTGATTTTTCTACTCATGGAAATATTCATACCTACAATACCAGAAACAAATCAAATCTATATCCGGATTTCATCAGACTAAATAAATGTGGTATAGTGCAAATTACTATTCTCAGCACTTTTTTAATTTACTGCCCCCCCCTTAATCTCAGAAATTTTCCATTTCATATATTTAAAAGAAAAATAAAACAATATATCATTGAAAATCAAGTCTTTTCATTAGAAGATTTTTCTAAAATATTTTTTTAAAATATATATAATAATAATAATATCTATCGATAACGAGGATAACGAGGATAATTATGTTTTCATTTCTCTGTAAGACCACAAAACTGTTCTATATTTATAAAAATTTTATAATTTTTTACTATGTAATTGACTGACTATAAACAACGATATGATATTGTAGTCAATAAACTTATTATTATTATTATTATAAAAAGACGTGAATCGTGTCCGAAACTATATACACCGAGACTTTTAAATCGATACGAAGCAGAAGGAAACGTATTTTTGAACTTGCGTTCTAACCTATAACGAGTTGTGTGCATATATTTAATACTATATTGATTAAAGCTGCGTTAAGAGCTCCTTAAACTAGTAGACTTTTCACTGTGCGTTGTGGATAAGTTTATTAGATAGTTTTAACGTTCAAGGCAGGGTTTACAGCTATGGAAATTAGCGCGTTACGAATAGTGCAACATTTGTGTCTTTAAACCAACTACGACTCGTAAAATGTTTATTATCTATTATCGTTTTCCTAATTCTGCTGTCCTAGATTTTTACTAACTAAACCTAAACTAATTACCTAAATTGATCATATTTACTGTTAGTCTTTGTAATTTTGAGCGTGATTTGTTGTAATTGGCGCGATGACATTTTGTTAGGTTATGTAAAGGCATACAGTGTAAACGTTCTCTACGATAAAGACTGAGATAGCCAATTTGTTTATATATCTGCTCATTTAGACAACTCACTAACTAAAAAGTTTGGAAAACTGTCTACAATCGACAACGTAAAACGCATTAAATTTAGAGCTCTAAACGGTGGCTCGCGTTACCATATGACAAACTTGTAGTGACAATCAACAGTGTATAAGTCATAGTCTATAGTCAACTAATTTAAGAACTCTGAACACAGATTTACATAGACAAGAACACTTCTTCGCCAAACAGAGATAAATTCCGACACATAATGCGATACGCGCGTTTTTCAGTTTAGTCAATAAAAAGAATTACTACCAAATAAATATAATTTGAAATGTTATTTTTAATTATTATTCCATGGTAATAACATAAAAAAAAATATGTGAAGTGTGAATTTTCACACATTTCAGAGTTGTAGGTATTTAATAAATATAAGCTAATAGAATGCTGGATGTCCATGAATCTTTTTTCTATAATCACATCAAAATCAACCATTTTTTGAACCAAAATTTAAATAATTTGGAAAAATTTCGTCAAAATAAAATTTAAATTAATTTCTCTTTGATACTTGAAAAACAAAAAACTAAAGTAATTCTAAAATAGGTTCAATTATGATGTATAATTATATCTCTATGATAATAAAACTCAATACAGAAACTCGATATACGCCACAGTTTCGTTCTTAGGAGAACCGGCGTAAACCGAACTGGCGTAAAATGAACCTAGCTTATAGTGAGGGTATATAGGGTTAGGTTCCGAGTAAATAAACAATAGACATAAAGGATATCTATAACGATATTTTATTTGACTTGGTACTCGTTGACTCGTACTTTGCGTTTACTTCTGTAGTTTGCTGAGTAGATTGTTTAATTTTATCTGCATTTTTCATAATGGTAGTAACAGTTGAAGGCGGTAAATTCATTATCCTGCAGACATCGGGACGTTTTCTCCCACTTTCCATTCGTCTAATAACCTCCATCTTCTTCTCAAGGGAGATAGAAATTCTAGCCCTTTTAGGTCCATCTTGAGTTAACATTTCCTTTCTCCTCTTCTCAGACATGGTATTTGTTTTACTGTGCCCTTTTGTATACGCGTATGCAAAAAACACCTATTTTATAGAAACAAATAAACTAATTTAATTACGAATAACTAATCTAGATATACGCCAGACGTGTAGAAGGATACTTATACGCGATGATATTGGAGCTCGGTCCAGTCCAGTTGTCGCTGTACTTTCCCGATCAGATCGGGGAATTCCAGTTGTACGCTAGTTAATTCAGCGCAGGCGCAAAAGTAAATCGGCGTATATCGAACCGGTGTATATCGAGTTCTACCTGTATATATTGTACTATTCTAACCAAGTACTATTAACGTGGCAATATTATTCAGAGACCTGAAACTGAACCCGAACTTGAACAAAAAACCCGAAAAAAACTGTATTTTTGTTTGAACCTGAACCTAAACTGAACCATTATAATAAAAATAATAATACTTTATTGTGTCTTAAACGTCCCTACATGTATAGACAAAGTCGCAGTACAGAGAAATTCTACCGAGAAGGTACATTTTAATTATAAATACAAATAAATAATGATTAATTACAAATTATAAAATTTAAAAACAATAGTAACAGAATTTGGATAAAATATAAATTAGACAAGAGGCTTATGTTTTTACATGAAGTATAAGATAAATGTTTGGAAAGCTTTAATAACTACATTGAAAGAAATCTTTAACTGAATTCAGCAATATAGATTTTATTTCTTTCTTAAATGAGGTAATATTGCTTATTTGTTTTAATGCAATAGATAATTGATTATAAAATTTACAGGCATTGTAGCTAATTATTCTGCCTTATTTTTTCAAATAAGGCAGGGGTCGGCAACCTTTTTGTCAATAAGGGCGCAATGTAAACTCAAATGTTATTGAGGGCGCATAAAAACGTAAAATTTGTAAACACTCGTGGTTCGCAAGGTAGACGACCTTTAGCTCTGATCGCTCAAGTCGAATCACCAATAGATGCGATGTGGATATTGGGCTCAGTATGTGTGTGTCTCGATAGCGAGGGCGCATAAAAATGTCACTGAGGGCGCGGGCGCCGTGTTGCCGACCCCTGAAATAAGGTATGGTGTTGATCTGCTCTAATATGATTTTTTTTGTCCAGAATTATGAATGTGCAAAGAATTAATTGAAGTTAATAAGTGCAAGTTTTTAAAAGTAAAAATTAAAATTTCAAAAATATAAATACTAGGAGCAGTTAGCACTTCCAAAGATTTAAAAGCTGGCCGGCAAGAATCTCTATTGGCCAAGATTCTTCTAGCTCTTTTTTGTAATATGAACACTCTCTGGAATTCGGGCGATCTTCCCCAATATATAATTCCATATCGTAGTAACGAGTGTAAATTGGAGAAGTAAAGAGTTCTAAGAACAAATTTATTACATTTAGCGTTCATCGCCCTCATTCCGTATCATTATAGTATCCTATTTAGCTTTATACAAGCTCATTAATATGCACTGACCATTGAAGATGACAACCAATGTGCACGCCGAGAATCTTTGTTGATGAAGCTTCAGGGAGAATTTCTATTGAATAATAATAAATTTGACTAGTTTTAAAAATTATTACTGCTGACTTGGAGTTGTTTATTGTTAATTTATTTTTCTGAGACCACACAAGAAGAGTATTATAAAGTTGACTGACGTGACCATTTAAATTTAAATTGTGGGATTTTTTAATTTTCATCAAAAAATTATTATCGTCGGCGTAGGACATGGAACTACCCGAAATGGAAGAGCATCAAGAATCTTGGGAAGATCGTTAACGTAAATGTTAAAAATTGATGGTCCTCTGATACATCCTTGCTGAATTCCAGTGCTGAGAACAGTGATATCCGAAAGAATAGAATGTGACTGATCTGACTATATTGCTAGATCAGTAAACGAAAACCTGAACCCGAACCATTTATTACTAACCGGTAAGAAAAAATAGGTTCTTGAACCTAAAAAATATTTTATTATGGAACTTGAACCTAAAACTGAACCAAAATTTAGGTCCCTGAAATTATTTCTCTTTGGTATATTTATGTGAAAATTTATTTTCTGTGTGACTTCTCTCAAAATATATTGTATTCCTTAATTATACGATGAAATATTTTCATCGAGTTTAAAAGAGTTTTTGGAAAAATTAGGCTAGTATTAGACTGACCCTAGTAGAATGCCATGAGTGCTAGTTAATCAATTTATGTCATAAGTGTTTCTAAAATTAAAATAATCAACTCCCAAAGGTCCCGGGTACGAGCCCGGGGTTGACTCAGCAATTAAGGTGCTTTGGAAAATATTGTTCTCAAACCATATTGAATATAGTTAAGTTATTGCATATTTTTTCTTATATATTAAGGCACCCAGAACGGATGAAGAAGAAATTATAATCAAGTTCCCAACACCAGATTTCGAAATTAATATCTATACAGTTTATAGATACGAAGATATATTTACAC
This sequence comes from Liopterus haemorrhoidalis, assembly GCA_963971575.1. Taxonomy (NCBI): domain Eukaryota; kingdom Metazoa; phylum Arthropoda; class Insecta; order Coleoptera; family Dytiscidae; genus Liopterus; species Liopterus haemorrhoidalis. Next base: position 19,595,009 of record OZ020614.1, on the reverse strand, counting down.
CAAATGAGAATCTAATTGGATTTGAGAAAAAAAAAAAAAAAAACATATTACCACTAATTAAAGAGCTGGTACTTTATAATTTTCCGAAACAAGCATCTCTTTTGTTAGACGGTTCTGGAGCACCAGCTCGTCATTAAATTGTAGCAGACCAATATTATTTTTAGATACAAGGGAGGAAGGGAACATTCGCAACAAAAATAAATCAAAAGTAATCACTCTTATTTCAGTAGAAGAATACACCGAAGAATTTTCAAATGAAACAAGTATAAGAATATACTTTCTAGAACCAATAAGCATATTCAAACAATTAAAATACGTAACTGATAGTGAAAGACCTTTATATGTAATTAATAGTACAAATTTTTGCCTTACTCCATTTATATTACGTAACAATAATTAGAATTTTTATCACAAAAGTAAAAGCAATAATTTTAAAAAAGTAATTAACAAAATACCTCCAATACCAAAAGGGAAAATTGTGATAAAACTAAAAAAATGAATAGCCAAAGCAGTAATAAAAAGGAATATTGCTCAAGTAACGAAGAGGATAATAGGAACAAAGAAGAAAACATTACGCATGAAGAGGATAGTAGTGATACAAGTAGTAATGCATCTAGTAATGAAGAAACTACAAAAGAAAAGAAGAAGAATAACACTGAAGAAGATACTTCTGATGAGGAAGGTTATAAGTCTGATAGTGAAGAAACAATTCCTAATAAGGAACACAAGAAGAGTAATAGTGATGAAGATAGTAGTAATGCATCTAGTAATAAAGAAACTATTAAAGAACGGAAGAAAAATACTGACGAAGATACGTCTGATGAGGAAGATAATAAATCTGATGGTGAAGAAACAATTCTCAATAAGGACCACAAGACAAGCAGTAGTGATGAAGATAATAGTAGTGCATCTACTATTAAAGAAACTAAAAAAGAAAGGAAGAAAAATACTGACGAAGATACGTCTAGTGAGGAAGATAATGAGACTGATGGTGAAGAGACAGTTCCCAATATAGAAGACAAGAAAAGTAACAGTAATGAAGATAGTAATAATACGTCTAGCAGTGAAGAAACTATAAAAGAAAGAAAGAATTACACTGTCGAAGATACGTCTGATGAGGAAGGTAATAAGTCTGATGGTGAAAAAAAAGTTCCCAGTATAGAAGACAAGAAGAGTAACAGTAATGAAGATAGTACTAATACATCTAGTAGTGAAGAAACTAAAAAAGACAAGAAGAATAACACTGACGAAGATACGTCTGATGAAGAAGGTAATAAGTCTGATGGTGAAATAACAGTTCCCAGTATAGAATACAAGAAGAGTAATAACGATGAAGATAGTAGTAATACATCTAGTAGTGAAGAAACTAAAAAAGAAAGGAAGAATAACACTGACGAAGATACGTCTGACGAGGAAGGTAATAAGTCTGATGGTGAAAAACCAGTTCCCATTACAGAAGACAAGAAGAGTAATAACGATGAAGATAGTAGTAATACATCTAGTAGTGAAGAAACTAAAAAGCAGAGGAAGAATAACACTGACGAAGATACGTCTGATGAGGAAGATAATAAGTCTGATGATGATAAAACTAAAAAGAAAAGGAAGAAAAATAACACTGACAAAGATACTTCTGATGAGAGAGATAATAAGTCTGATGGTGAAGAAACTAACAAAAAAAGGAAGACGAATAACACTGACGAAGATACGTCTGAGGAGGAAGGTAATAAGTCTGATGGTGAAGAAACTAGAAAGAAAAGAAAGAATAATAACACGGACGAAGATACGTCTGATGAGGAAGATAATAAGTCTGATGGTGAAAAAACTAAAAAGAAAAGGAAGAAGAATAACACTGACGAAGATACTTCTGAGGAGAGAGATATTAAGTCTGATGGTGAAGAAACTAACAAAAAAAGGAAGACAAATAACAGTGACGAAGATACGTCTGATGAGGAAGGTAATAAGTCTGATTGTGAAGAAACTAAAAAGAAAAGAAAGAGGAATAACACTGACGAAGATACATCTGATGAAGAAGATAATAAGTCTGATGGTGAAGAAACTAAAAAGAAACGGAAGAAGAATAACATTGACGAAGATACGTCTGATGAGGAAGATAATAAGTCTGATGGTGAAGAAACTAAAAAGAAAAGGAAAAAGAATAACACTGACGAAGATACGTCTGATGAGGAAGATAATAAGTCTGATGGTATAGAAACTAAAAAGAAAAGGAAAAAGAATAACACTGACGAAGATACGTCTGATGAGGAAGATAATAAGTCTGATGGTGAAGAAACTAAAAAGAAAAGGAAAAAGAATAACACTGACGAAGATAAGTCTGATGAGGAAAATAATAAGTCTGATGGTGAAGAAACTAAAAAGAAAAGGAAGAAGAATAACACTGACGAAGATACGTCTGATGAGGAAGATAATAAGTCTGATGGTGAAGAAACTAAAAAGAAAAGGAAAAAGAATAACACTGACGAAGATAATAAGTCTGATGGTGAAGAAACTAAAAAGAAAATAAAAAAGAATAACACTGACGAAGATAAGTCTGATGAGGAAAATAATAAGTCTAATGGTGAAGAAACTAAAAAGAAAAAGAAGAAGAATAACACTGACAAAGATACGTCTGATGAGGAAAATAATATTTCTGATGGTGAAGAAACTAAAAAGAAAAGGAAGAAGAATAACACTGACAAAGATACGTCTGATGAGGAAAATAATAAGTCTGATGGTGAAGAAACAATTCGCAATAAGGAAGACAAGAAGAGTATTAGTGATGAAGTTAGTACGTCTAGTGATGTATCAAAGATCACTGCAACAGAAGGCAAATCAGATAAAATGGAATTAGAAAGCAAAGACGATAAAGTCATTGACGAAAATAATATGTCAAGTGACTATACTAAAAAAACAACACCCAAGAGAAAAATAGACAAGATCTATGACAGTGATGAAGAACCAATTGTCATTAGAAAAAAACAGAAGACTACAATCAGTGATAAAGATAAGAAATTGTCTAGCGATAAAGTTACAACTAAGAAAGATAACATTGACAATAAAGAAGATGAAATATCCTGTGATGAGGAAACAACTGTTCTTACGGAAGAAAACAAGACCAATGATAAGGACGAAGTTATTAATATATCTGGTGAAAAAACAACTGTCACTGGAAAAAAAGTGATGGCTAATACCATCAACAAAGATATCAATACTTCTACCGATGAAACAGTAAAAACAACTATAACTAAAAAAAAGAAGAAAGATAATGCAGGCAGACGAAATATGAGAAAAACCAAAATAAACTTCTTTAACAAAGCTACATCTAATGCCGAAGATATTGCCACCAATAATAACTACGAATATATCAATACGTCTAGAATTGATCGAATTACTGTCGTTGAAAATGAACTACACAATTACGTCATGAACAAAGATTTCGAAATATTTACTAGTGAACCAGCAAAAACCTTTTTAATCAGGAAAGAAGACAGAAGTAGTGCAAGCAATTCAAATATCAGTAGGTGGCGTAGTAAAAAAAAAACGCCCCTTGTAACAAAAGACACAATAAACTTCATTAGCGAAATTATTATATCTAGTGACGACGACGTTGTCATTATAGATGACAAGAAAACCGACACTATTATTGTATCTAGTGATGAAGAACCGATTCCAACTAAAAAAAACAGAACTGTCACTAATAAAAAAACTAAAAAGGGCAAACGTAAAAAAATTGCCAATATTATCCATATATCAAGCGATGAAGAAACTGGAAATAAAAAAGTAAAAAGATGTCGTACCTGTAAATGTCATAAGAAAATATTAAGTAAAGAAGGAACAATAAAAAAAGAAAATGTTGCTGATGATTGTATTTATATATCAAGTGACGAAATTCCTATAATAGTAAATGAAGACGATATTAGTGACGTATTTACTGTATACGATGATACTGCTGACGAATTTGATTACCAAAAATACCAGTTTAGTGACTATGATGCATTTGATGCAACGTTTCCTGGTGTGAATGATTACGCGTCTGATGATGATGATATTGGCAATACGTCACATACTGATAGAGTTGCTTGCACTAGAAAAGACAACAATACCAACACCCAAGTAAAACCAGGCACAAGCAGAGAAGAAACAACTAACCCTTGTAACGAACATATGTTAAGCCACGAAATTAAAATTGAAAAAGAAGATAAGAGTACCTCTTACCGCCAACTTAATGTCGATGATATATTTAGTGATGACGAAATGTCTTGTGATATAAACGATGACGGATATGATGCTGGTGATGAAGGTGTCAGTACGTCTCGTGTTGAAAAAGTAATTGCCTCAGAAAAAGACAATACCAATGATGCAACGTCTAGGGCTGCAAAATTGGGCACAGATTACCGATCTGATGATGATGATAATGGCGATACGGCTCATACTAAAAAAATAGCTTGCACAAGAAAAGACAACAATACCAGTACCCAAGTAAAATTGGGTGCAGCCAGAAAAGAAACAACTAACCCTTGTGACGAACATATGTTAAGTCATGATTACGCGTCTGATGATGATGATATTGGCAATACGCCACATACTGATACCCAAGTAAAATTGGGTGCAGCCAGAAAAGAAACAACTAACCCTTGTGACGAACATATGTTAATTCATGATTGCGAGTCTGATGATGATATTGGCAATACGTCACATACTGATAGAGTTGCTTGCACTAGAAAAGACAACAATACCAGCACCCAAGTAAAACCATGCACAAGCAGAGAAGAAACAACTAACCCTTGTAACGAACATATGTTAAGCCACGAAATTAAAATTGAAAAACCAGACAACAGTACCGCTGTTATAGCATCTGATAACAAATCTTTGGATGTAGATAGAGAAGAAACAACTAACCCATGGCAAATGACCGTAATAAAAAATGAAGACGATATTAGCGATGTAGATACTATATACGATGATGGAGATATTTATGGCCATCTTCAAGAATACCAGTTAAATGATGATAATATATTTAGTGAGGACTGGTCTTCTGATACAAAAGATGACGGGAATAATGCTGGTAATAAAGGTGTCAATACATCTTATGTTGAAATAATAGTCTCAGATAAAAACAACTATACCAATCACGTAACGTCTCGTGTCGACATATTGGGAACAGATAAAAAAGAATCGACTAAGCCTTGTGACGAAGAGATGTTACGTGATGGAATGACAAATGAAACTCCAGTCAAGAGTACTGATGCCATTTCCAATCATGTAAATTCAAAAGAAACGTCTAACACCTGTGATGAAGATATGTTAAGGGCTGAAGAAATATCAGATAAAAAAACAGTGAAGGGTACCAGTAAAGTCCCGTCTAAAGATAAAATATTGTGTGCAGATATAATAGAAAAAACGACTAAAACCTGTGATGAAGACATGTTAAATAATGAGGAAAAGACAGATAAAAAAACAGTCAAGAGTACCAGTGATTTAACATCTAACGACGAAATATTATGTGCAGATATAATAGAAGAAACGACTAACAGCTGTGACGAAGACACGTTAAATGCTGAGGAAAAGACAGATAAAAAACCAGTCAAAAGTACCAGTGACTTTACAGCTAGGGATGAAATATTGTGTGCAGATATAATAGAAGAAGCGACTAACAGCTGTAACGAAGATTTGTTAAGTGCTGAGGAAAATTCAGTCGAGAGTACCAGTGATGTTACAACAAATAACGACAATGTTGCTGATAGTTATATTTATATAGTGAATGATGAAATTACTAAAATAACAAATGAAGATGATATTAGCAACATAGAGAATATATACTATTTTGATGATAATGATTTCAATAAAAAAGACGATGACCATAAATTTATTGAAATGTTACCTGTTATAGATGACGGAAATGATGGTGGTGATGAAGATGCCAACACGTCAAATAACCGAAATATAATTGCCTCAGGAAGAGACAACAATACTAGCGACGTCGCATCTAGTAGTGGAATATTGTGCGTATATGTATTGAAAGAAACTACTAACACCGATGACGAAGATACGTCAAGTGATGAAGAATTAACAGATAAGATTCCAGGAAATAGCACGAGTGACGCCACGTCTAATGGCGAAATTTTGGATGAAGATGGAATAGAAGAAACGTCTAACTCCTATGACGAAGTTAGGTTAAGTAATGAAGAAATAAAACCAGTCAATAGTGATGTCATCAATAATGATCAATTATTTTATGTAGATAGAACAGAAGAAACGTCAAACTCCTCCTCCGAAGATACGGTAAGTGATGAAGAAATGACAGATATAATATCAACCAATAGTACTAGTAATGTCATTTATAATTGTGAAATATTGGATGTAGATGTAAAAGAAGAAACTAACTCCAGTGATAAAAAAATAATAGGTAAAATATCAGTTAAGAATATCGCAGATGACAAAAATATTGCTAGCTCTGATCGTAAATTGGCTGAGGAAGATCCAGGTATGATTAAAAATATTCAGCAGAAAGAAATCGATGAAATAAAGACTAATAAAAAAATAACACAAAAAGGGCAGCGCGAAGAATGCGAACAAAATAAAAATAATTTCAAAAGTGAAGAAGGAATAACCGTGCAAAAAATGGACAGGCAAGAAAAATCTGAGCAAGAGACTAAAAATTATGACGAAAAGAAGAAAAAAACCGTTCAGGAGAAAACTGATCAAGAAAAACCAAATAACGACATAGAAGACCAACCATTTGAAGATTTAATATCTAAATTACAAAATTTAGTCCATAAAGATTCAGATAATTCTACCAACGAAAATCAAACAAAAGATAACAATAACACAGTTCTTACAAATGATCTAAAAAAGGGAGATCGTAAAAAGTCGTCCAAAAAGAATAAAACTAAACAAACTGAGCCTAATTCAGAAGGAAATATAACAAGTCTAGCTCAATACTGCATGGAAGAAAAATATTTGACAGAACCAATAACTGATTTATCAGAAAACCAATCGAAACCAGGAACATCTAAAATTTTAAACCAAACCTCAGACATATTAAACGACCCAAAAAATGCAATGGAAGCACTTTTAATAACTTTCCGTGAAAAATACTTACCTGATACTCGGAATCAATTATATATAATTGTTCATCTAGCTGAGGAATCAGGGGGAGATAAGCCTAAAGTAATATATCACGAAAATAAATATAAAACAGAAATTACAGACGGAGACCAGTTTAGATTAAAAGCAGAAGCTTCAAGTAATATTAGACCTACATTTTTTCACAAGAAAACAATAATTAAGTTAAATGACGTTGCCTGGGCAAATCTTATATCTGAATTAAAACAAAATGCATCTTATACATCAATTAGACATACTGAATTATTTTGTATGAGAAAATCAGTAGTGTTTTTAAGTGAAGTCCATGAAATAATAGATCAATATAAAGATTTAGGTAAAGCGATTTCAGCTGAATTATATAATGTTACTGCTAAAAAACCGAATTTATCTTTACCAGAAATGTTCTGTAGAAGTATTGTAGGCACAAGTAATATCCAACAAATTGAAGATGTGGAAACTGAAACACAACCTGCAAACGATTCCTTAGAATATGAAATGAAGATCTTAAATAGTATTCCAAATGTTACCGAAGAACATAAACTGCTGTATAAAAAAATATGGGAATCAAAACGTCAGCGATCTGATGAGTTACGAAAAAGAATGCAAAGTGGGTCTTCGGCATTTGATTCAAGTATTATTACTGAAACAAACAGACCTATAATTAATGAACCGGATGAACCTGATTCAAGTATTGTTACTAAAGCAAAAATACCTATAATTAATGAACCCGATGAACCTAATTCAAGTATTGTTACTGAAGCAAAAATACCTATAATTAATGAACCCGATGAACCTGATTTAAGTATGGTTACTGAAGCAACAATACCTATAATTAATGAACCCGATGAACCTGATTTAAGTATTGTCACTGAAGCAAATATACTTATAATTAATGAACCCGATGAACCTGATTTAAGTATTGTTGCTGAAGCAAAAATACCTATAATTAATGAACCCGATGAACCTGATTTAAGTATGGTTACTGAAGCAACAATACCTATAATTAATGAACCCGATGAACCTGATTTAAGTATGGTTACTGTAGCAAATATACCTATAATTAATGAACCCGATGAACCTGATTTAAGTATGGTTACTGAAGCAACAATACCTATAATTAATGAACCCGATGAACCTGATGAACCTGATTTAAGTATTGTTACTGAAGCAAAAATACCTATAATTAATGAACCCGATGAACCTGATTTAAGTATGGTTACTGAAGCAACAATACCTATAATTAATGAAGCCGATGAACCTGATTTAAGTATTGCTACTGAAGCAAAAATACCTATAATTAATGAACCCGATGAACCTGATTTCAGTATGGTTACTGAAGCAACAATACCTATAATTAATGAACCCGATGAACCTGATTTAAGTATTGCTACTGAAGCAAAAATACCTATAATTAATGATGAAACCGATGAACCTGATGCAAGTATTGTTACTGAAGCAAAAAAACTTATAATTAGTGAACCCGATGAACCTGATTTAAGTATTGCTACTGAAGCAAAAATACCTATAATTAATGATGAACCCGATGAACCTGATACAAGTATTGTTACTGAAGCAAAAAAACTTATAATTCATGAACCCGATGAACCAACACCTTCTACGAGTAACAGCATAGAATATCAACAAGAATCCGAAGAATACTTCGCAAGAAAAATATATGAAAACTTTGTTGAAGAAAGAGGAAGTAAAACACCACAGCATGATAATAATTCAGTACCAATTCTACAACAAACTGATTCAGGCAAAGAAGATTTAAGCATAACTTTTCTCGCTTCTGAACCCACAAATTTAGACATTTCTGAGGCTTATTTTGTAGAGCCAATTAATCTAGATAATACTTTATCAGATGAGTTATTAGAAGAACTAATTTTTAATTGACTTATAAATATAAAAAAAGACCTTATAAAAGAAGATTTAAAAGACTCTAATATTTTAAATTTTATAACGTAAAATGTGTGTAGTAACATTTTAATAACAATAATTTAAGATATTTTAAAAGTGCATGAAAATATTATTACATAAATTTTACACATGAAGACAAATAATTCAAGAATCAAGAGGATATTTTGGTTAAATTGTACGTACTATAAATTTAACTAATTACTGTAATTGTAAGGGCTCGAAATTATATACAACTAAAAAAGGAGATGTAAAGTGTGAATTTTCACACATTTCAGGGTTTTATAGGTATTTAGTAAGTGATAACTAATTGTGGGTATACAGCAAAAAATTCATGAGTGTAAAAGTTCTCAGTTTGGTTAAAATTTTAGTGTTAAAATTTTCATTTAAAAAAAGTAAAAAGTTCACTATTTTTAACCAAATCACCGTGTAAATCTTCATTTATTCAGATAGTGTTATTTTTATGAAATATTAGTTTTTCAGTGTTAAAATTAACACTACTTTAACACTATTTATTTTCTAACACTATAATTTAACCAGTATTTATCAAGCGGCGGTCCGCGGACTATTGGTGGTCCTAAGCAAAAATTTTGTGGTCGCGAAAGGCTTATAAATTATTATTTTTGAGATTTTCTGTAAATTTTTTTATTCATTTACAATACCCTGTTTTTGATCTGATTAAAACGTAGATTAAGGAACGAAAAGTAGATTATTAAATTTTTTTATTTTAAGACAATTTTTTATCAAAAATGTGTTAAAAACCCTTGTTCTACAGCCTTTAACCTAGAGGGGTTAATCTAAAAATTTGAAAAATTCTGAGTAATGCACATTGATGTGCTGGGCTCAGCAAAACAAGAATTTTTAGAAAGTATGTCGATTATATATATCAACATAATTATTTCGAAAGTTATCGATTTTTTGCAGCGTCGTGCTTACAATTTGACTCTGCATATTTAACTGACCGACTAACTGGAAAAGTATCTAGATGAAAGCACGTGGATTATTAAGTACCACGAAATTTTTTAACAGATAATTATTTCGAAATTTATCGTATTTTTTGCAACAACGTGCTTACAATCTGACTGACTGGAAAAGTATCTAGATGAAAGCACGCGGATTATTAAGTACCAGAGAATTTTTTTAACAGATAATTATTTCGAAATTTATCGAATTTTTTGCAACAACGTGCTTACAATCTGACTGTCTGGAAAAGTATCTAGATGAAAGCACGTGGATTAAGTACCACGGAAATTTTTGATCTGATGATTATTTCGAAAACTATCGAGTTGCAATAATGTCAACAATATTTATCTGACTAACTAGAACTAGATAGCTATAGGGCCCAAGCACATTTCAACTACGGTTGTAAGTCTCTAGATGGAAGCACGTGGATTATTCTTTCAAAAGTTATCGAAATTTTGATTTCTAATATGTACCTACAATTTGTTCTCACTTACTAAATACCTACAAAACCCTGAAATGAGTGAAAATTCACACTTCAAATCAATTTTTTAAATATTGTTTTTTGGATAAATTGGAAAATCTTAATAATATTAATTGAATTCGTTGTAGGTACTCGTTGAAACATGGTGAATAGGAAATAGAATTTTATTATTTCCTAGAAATTTCAATATTTTTCACAAACCTGAAAAATATTTTTAATAATTTCACGTACTAAAACGATATTTATTTTTTTGGTTGATCTACAGCCATGAGGCCAATTACAGATTAACACATAATAATAATTTAAAATATACTCCCTCTGTCCGAAAATAAGAGTCCCATTTTAATTTAACAGTGTTATTCGAGACTAGGGATCAATGCTAGGGATTAAAGGACATTAAAAACAAACAAAACAAAAGTTTTACTGACCATTGCCAAAAAATCCAAAACTTTATTACTTACAAAATTATTTAATTTATTAATTTACTTTCATTTTATTTATTAATTTATTTATTTGACGTTGACAAGTCGAACATATGTTTATCAAAGAAGAATTGATCCTTTTTACAGACCGCCAACATACAGGGTGTTAGGTAAATGTCCCGCATAATTTTAAAGACAGCATTGTTGGCCCATTTAGAGCTAAAAAGTTCTCAACCATTTTTGGATAAGATGCGTATATCGCTTGATAATCGATGCAGTACCACCGTTTAGGAACCACTAATATTTTTTCTGTTACAACAATCACATATGTGACTGAGATAAATAGAAACCATGGAAACAATACCGTAATTTTATTTCAACAAAATGCTTTTTCAATTTTATGAAGAAAAAAGAATTAAGAAAAACTTTAATATTCAAAATTTTAGATTATGACGTACACGTACTTTGATATTCTATTATTGAACTACAATTAAAATATTTTTTTCTCTACGGCAACTACACAACTTCTGGATTAATATGAAAAATTAAAAAAGTTTTCAAAATTTGGGGCATCTTTTTATTTGTTTATTTTTGGACGAAATTCACATTTTAGAGAAAATTGGCAAAGGAAAAATCGATTGCATTCTACGTCACCATGCTATCTTTTAAATTGTGCCGGACATTTACCTAGCACCCTGTATATAAGGGAGGTATTGTGCTCATACCGATTTTGACATTTCGAGATTTCGACGGATCTCCACGAATTGATGTCCCTACATAACGTTTTGACTATTTTTAGCATGATGTCTGTCGGTCTGTCTGTCTGTCTGTCTGTCTGTCTGTCTGTCGGTCCGTGTACACGTGCAGAGCAAATTCGGCTAAAAGGATTTTTATGAAACTTCATATTTAAGCTTTCGACATCAATGGCACGTGTTGATCAACTTTTGGTAAAAATCTAAAAAAAGTTAACTAGAAATGGGAATTTACTCGTGTCAGTTTTAAGATTTTTGCGAATATTTCACAAAAGAGAAATATTTAGAAAAAATAATTTATTTAACAAAAGTTGCTTTAAAAGCAATAACTAACAACTTTTATTTGAGACATTTTTTGATAAAGCAGCATAAATTAAACAAGTACTTTGTGATGGCGGTCGTTCCTGTGGTGGCCACAGCTGATTTTTTATATTTTTCTGCTACTAATAAATAAAAAAAACTAATTTTTTGAAATGGAACTCTTATTTTCGGACAGAGAGAGTAATAATTTTAAGTGTACAGAAAAACATATTATTTTCCATAAATTCACGAGCCGGAACACCATTCCGGTTTGCTCCGGAACATTTCGAGCCCTGATTGTTATTATTATTATTACTATTATTATTATTATTTTTTTGTTTAACGTAGGTTTGTAACAAATCCATCTTGAATAATTATCCAAGTTTAAAGTATTAATTAAATTATCCAAGTAAGTTTCAAATATTTTATTTTTAGTTGCGTAATATATTCAATACAGTAAGATTTTAGTAAAAACTAATTGTTTAGTATATTAGGTATTATTTTGTAAGTGTCGTTATAGTGCCAAGTAGGCAAGTAGCGAAACTTGATAATAGAGATTACGTATGCATGATTTTGCACTTATGTCCGCATGAGTAGTAGACATGCTTTTTTTATGTTGAATGAAATTAATAATTATAATTATAACCATGGCCGTCCTATGCACATTCGATTGAGTCCCTCGCATAGGGCCCCGTACTTCATGGGGCCCTCTATTCAGTGGGCTCCGCAGGTAAAATAAAAAAAGCGAATAAATAAAAATGCTTTAAAAAAAATACTAATTGATAGCATAAAATACAAATCGAGTATATAATTGTGAAAATTTAATTAAAATAATTTTCATAAATTTTAATATACAGTGAATATCGTTTATAACGACGTTGATGGGATCAATGACATTCGGTCGTTATAACAGTAGGTCGCTATATCCAAACACTATAAATACAATGTTGAAAATATGTACATTTTATTTATGTTAGAAAAGAGTGTTACATGAATGCAAGAAGCCTAAGCAATCAAAACAATATTCAAGTGTTACAAAACTAAAACAAAAAACAAAAAAAAAACAATCCAACTTATTTCACAAACAATTTAAGACTTACATAATTTTACATACGTATATATGTATAAATATTTAAATTTTAACAAAAATATCTGTCATTTTGGTTCGTTTTTGTGATATTTGGTTTTCTAAAAAGTTTTTCAATATTTTTTCCAAATATAGCAATACAAAATCTGTTTTAGCCTCTTTTAAATTTTGATTAAACGTGAAAAAATGCTAAATTGTTTCAACTTCTGAAAATTAATCCTTTATAGTAGGTGTTTGGAACTCGGTTGTTTCTTCCATTTCCACTTCGTTTATTTCTGACTCCAAATTCGGATCTGACCCAGCTAAAATTTCATCTTCCGAAAACAGTGCTATCCTCCTCTGGTGATTAAATTGATTTTCTAATTCAAAAAACCATTTATCCACTAATATTATAGAATGAGCGACAGAGCATTATTGAAAACAGATCTTTTCTCTTCTGTACATTTTTTCACTTTAATGAGTATTTGGATAAATTGGCTATTGTTAGCCCAAGACATGAGGTTACGCAGGGGACAAATTCCGCTGGTAGATGATGATGATACAATTCCGTCCCATCTCGCGTCTCTTCGTCAAAGCACTGATTTAAATTTATATTTTCCAAGAGAGTACGACGCTAAGCATCGGATAGATCTGTTAAGCTAAAACATGTAGAGTCCCACATGTCCACCGGTAGTCACAGTACTACTAAATCGATGACCCACCGTAGGGCACGTGGGGTTGAACATGTTAAGCTAAAGTCATATTTTTCAAAGTAGTAGCTACCAAAGTAACACTAATAAAGACTTTAAAGCTATTTTGTCAATACATATGTACCACACATTCTAAACTAAAAGTAAATGTTGAAAGAGAAATATATGTATATTAATTAGATAGAGATTAAGAAATATATTATTCGTAACTATATATATTTGTTAAATTTAACTTTATAAATGTATCCCATATACGAGAGTCATTTTATAAATAATGCACACGATTTTATTGTTTTTTACATGTATATTTTTATAACAGTATATCTTTACAATCCTTCAATATAGTTTCCCTGCTCCTCAATACCCGAGTCCCAACGTTTAGGAAGCTTTACTATTCCTTCCAAGACACCATCTCTGTCCATCTGTCGAATCGGTCTGGTAAAGCAACATTAAGCTCATCCAGAGACCGATAACGATGTCCACCAATAGGTTTTTTCAGATTTGGAAATAAGTCCAAGTCTGGTGGACTCTTGTCCGGACTGTAGGGAGTATGAGGTAACACTTCCCAACTATAGTCACGCAGTTTTTCGGTTACGACATTCCCGATGTGAGGGCGACTGAGGTAGGGTTTTGTGAAATTTTCAGCGCAATTTTTGCATAAAATCACGATGATAAACCTCTTTGACACTTGTTCCACATAGAACTCTATCTGCCATGATGATACCTTGGTCATACGCAAAAATCATTTGTTTGACCTTTGAGCTTTCCGATTTTTTTTTTTTTTTGCCTGGGTAACCTGGGACTTTCTACTCATTGGACTGTGATTTCAACTCCAGAAAAATCTCTAACCCATGTTTCATCAATAGCGATAATTCGATGTAAGAATGCTTGACCTCCAACGTCGAATCTTTGTTTCAACAAAATTGCAAAGTCTAAACGTTTCTGTTTCTGTTCAGCAGTCAAACAGTGAGAAACAATCGCGCGGAAATTTTTCTCTTGTTTGAATCATTTGTCAGAATTCGTAAAACCGACGTTGGTGGAATCCCTGTGGTTTCAGAAAGTTCCTCACATGTCGCACGACGATTTTCTTTAAGAACATCTGTCACAAGTTTTATCTTTCGTTCATCTGTTGATGTTTTCGGTCTTCCTGGTCTTGGATCATCGTTTGTACTCACACGACCACCACGAAAACGATTAACCCAACGAGAAATCGTGCTACGGTCCACTGTTAAGTCATCACAAATATCTTAAAGCTCTGTGGATTTTTGTCACGTAAAGTTTCAATCTTAATGTACGACCTCTGATCGTCAACAGTCACAATACCTAAGACTCCTGCAGGCTCAATTTCTAGCGTGTTTGTTAAAAACAGGGTACGTTATAAATGAAAACAAAACACACGCATCTTCCCCGAGACTTCAACTGCAATTGACATAATTGTCACTGTTGTTGCGTCATGCAACCTGTGCATTATTTATGAAATAGCCCTCGTATAATCCAATCTATGCGCGGTGAGAGGTGAGAGTTTACAAGTTAGTTTACAGTTAAAATAAGCTTATGGTTCAAATCAAAGTACAACGATATCATTTCAGAGAGTGAGAAAGACATATCGTTTTGTTTCGTCTTCCAACCTATAGGTGGGAGTGATACATATACAATCACACACCATTTGTGAATATATTCAAATATAACAAAGAGAAAACTACGGATGTACGTTGGTACGAATATTTTAAATACATTAGTGATAGTTTACATTCTGTGAAATATATTTGTTTATCGGTTCTTAATCAATCAGCCATGTAAATTCTCGCCAACTATAGGTATACCGTCATATAAAGTGTGTCCAAATTTGACCTTACGATATACATTTAATAATAAAACATGCAAAATACTTGAAAGTTATAATTTTATTATTTTATTTTAAAGTACAAATGTTCTAGTTAATAATGGAAAATAAAAAAAAAAAATGCAAAATGAGCTTCGTGGCTAAAGATTATATTTTGAAAAAAAATCGTAATTTTCTTGACTTTTTTCTAAGACCCAATTAACAAACGTATGAAGTGACAAGTGATCACTTGGTTTTAATTCTTGAGTCAGTTGTATCTTATAAGCTTTTGAATGAAGTTCTTTCTTTAAAATGTTATGCAAACTTGATTTTTTAATATTCACTTGCTGTGAATGTTTTATTCACTTGCTGTGAATGTTTACGAACTGAGATTTTCGGGTTTTCAGCAACACTAGCCCTTACTGTAGCAATGTTTTTTTCTAATCGGGCAGGACGATTGTAAACATATTGTCTGTTAGCTTCTACCGACCCAAACCGTTGAAATATTTTCATAAAATTCTCAATGACTTTAACAGATGCAACAATTCTTCCGAAAAAAAAAAAAAAACATTCCCCATTTTGGTAATAAGTTTTTACAACAAATATGCGTTCTTCAATGGAATATCGTTCCATAATAACCAAGCCACAAATAATCGCAAAGTTTCTACTTGACTGTCACTAAAGGGGTACGTTCCAAAACATAAGTCTTGGAGTTCGAGTTTACTCAAAGATAATGTGGTCATGTGATCATGTTTTGGAACGGCGATGTTAAGGTTAGGAGTGCGAATATGAAAATTCCCGCTAAAATATTGTCAACACGATATATTATTTTAAATAATTATTAATATCTTTAAATAGTGATGGATAAAAAGAAGAGGGAAGTATGTATTATTGCTGCTGATTTGAGTCAACAACGTATATCTATTAACGGTAATTTTAATAAATATTTACAAACTATTGTATAATAAATACCTATTTATAATTAAGTAAAAGATTTCATTTTTATTTCAGAATCATGAATTTCTGTGAATTTTTTTCCATAATTCCTGTTTGCCATAATTAATTTCTGTTAATTTCGATATGTCAAAACTTACATTACATGCATACGTATTCTGCGCATGGGAGTAAATATTACCCACCTTGCAAGCAGAGTTAAAACAGTAAACTCTAGGGTTAACTCAAACCGGAAACTCGAATATTTTGGAACGATCTTATTAAACTCAGAGTTAAGTTTAGAGTAAACTCCATAGGGTTCGGAACGTACCCCAGTACAACATTCAATGAAGATAGCTATAAATGGCGGCCAATTTAAATCAGGTCAAATTTGGACACCGTTTATAATCGAATGCGCTTAATTATTGCCTTTTACTTAACGCAGTAAATATAAACTGCAAAAAACAAGTAAAATCCCTCACAAAAAGAAGGAGGCAATAAGTCCCCCAGTAACAAAACCAGTGATAGATTTTATTCCTACAGTAATTTTTGTAAATATTAATATTTATATTATAGTTATGTGCAGTAGTGTTAAGATGGTACTACATAGAGTTTTAAAGGTCCGAATAACCAAATTCGGTCCGATTAAAAATCGAATCCGACGAATTGGACTCGTCGGGTCCAAAAAATCAGGTCTTTTCAAACCCTAAACCTAACACTTCACTCAATAAGTCTCCGGTCTGACATATATATGGCAACACTGTTGACAGACCCATATGATTTCTGGATAGTACCAACCTTCAAACGGTACGTGTGAAAATTTCATGACATTCTGACAATTAGTTTAGAGGTTACAGTAGTTTTAGTGACTCCAGTTTTGTAATTTTCAAAAGTATGGATAAAAAAGAATTTCGTGTGTTGATTAAACATTGTTTTTTGATGGGAAAAAAATACTGTTGAAGCCAAACAGTGGCTTGATAAGAGTTACAGAGACTGCACCAGGCAAATCAACTATTACTAATTGGTATGCTGAATTTAAATTAATTAATTCATTTTAATTTTTTTTAATTTTAGAAGCGTTGAAATGAATGTATCACTCTTGAAGGAGAGTATGTTGATGAATAAAGTCGAATTTCTAAAAGAAAAATTGTTTTTCTTAGTTAGACCGAAGACTTATTGAGCGACGTGGTATATTGTTTACCCAAGATAATCAATGTATTTTAAACAGGGATGAAATAACGTTTCAAATCGTTATGGTATTGTATAACGTTATTTATTTTTTGTTTTCGTTACATAACGTTACATAAATAACGTTAAAAATAATTGTTATGCTACATAACGTTACGCAGATAATGTTATATAACGTTATTAAAATTATTTTTATTTGTAACTCTGAATTTACCTATATTTGGATCTATTTTGGTGGTAAATATCAAATTATACCTACTTGTCTTGTGGTTGAAAACTATTTTTAGGAAATATATAAGTGTCTACGAAAATGGAAACTTACTTGAAATCGCAATACATTTATTCAATACAAATGAAACATTTAACAAAATATTCTTATAACGTTATAAAAATATCGTTACATTATTGTATTGGAAATTGTAGTTGAATCGTTATTTTAACGTTATTTGGTATCATTACGTTACGTTATCCATTTTCAGGAGTTTTAACTTGCTTTAGTTTAATTCACTGTATTGATATCTGACCGAAGTCAACTGCTTATTTCTGTTAAGTTACGTTATCCATCCCTGATTTAAATAATTCATAAATAATAATCCAAAATATAGACTTTATTAAAAAGAATAAAGACTTCCCGCTGGGGCTTAACCCCCTCGTTACGGACCTGTCTATATATTCATAAAATAAGATGATTGTAAGTAATATTGTTAATGTAGTATGCCTTCAGATTCACACGATTAGTAAAAGTAATCACTAGAGAGCGGTCAATCTAGGTGTTAATACTTTTTTCTCGCGACCTGGTGTAAAACCGACTTTATGTACCTAGTTTTTGACATATAAAGCGTCACTTTATTCCCTAGGGAAGTTTTTTGAACTTTATTCCCTCAATAAATTGACAAGTAAAAAAGACAAATTTCATAATGATTTATTATTTATTGTAATACAATAATTACTAAAATTTACAACATTAATATAGTGACCTTCACTTTCCAAATTAATTTTTTTACTAATTACATTATTAATTGACTCAAAATTAATGCTTGTTGAAGTTGAAGGTTGATTTCCAAGTAAAATAGTAGTTCTGTGTAACTGCCTACACTCTTCTTATCACACCATTTTCTGAAATCTGTATACGCCTTTTCATACAATCTCTTTGATTTTGCAGGCAATAATTCGTCAGTTGCCTCCATTGCAACTGACGCAATATCTGATGGTGTCCCGATAAATTTCTCTTCACCATCATCACTGTTTATTTCCATTTTTAAATTATTAACAGTTATTTAAATACATTTTAACAAATCTTCACAATATATATTAAATTTAAAATACTTTCAATATTGGCACATTCTATTTTTCATAATATAAACTAGCTGTCTCCAAAGCAACATAACAATTACCTAGGTCTATTGATTTATGTTTGAAAATTATATGAAATTAAATTTCAAATTCATTAAATAAATTTTGATCGTCGTGAGAAAAGTTTTGTTTGTATCTCGGAAGTAAAGTGCATTAATCCCTCAAATGAAAATACTCTCGACTCCCTTCGGTCGTCTCGGGCATTACTTACATTCTCGGAATTAAACCATCACTTTATTAAATACATAAATAACTGTTATTCCTATTAAATTAAAAAGAACAATGGTGATTTTCCAATTGAATAGAATTAAAATTATTATAACCTAACTTAACCGCACTCTAGTAATCACAACTAGGTATTAAATACAATTTTTATAATTAATAATATAATTAAGAGAACTATGTCAAATCATTTTAAAAAAATAATTTGATATTTATTTTTTAAGATTTTAAAATACCCACGACTGTAAAAATAGGAGAATATATAATATTCGAATAAATAGTATATATATAAAAATATTAGTTGTAGACAAAATATTATTGTAATTTGTAGTTTATCCATATATTAATAAAAACTGAAGGCTATATCTGTTTTTTTATTTATTTTTTGTCCTCATATTTATCCCTCATGTTGGGTTTCTACACGTTTCAGGTGATTATAAAACGATATCCGTAAAAATATCAACTGGTGTCTGTCTGTCTGTCTGTCTGTATGTCTGAAACTGGCTCCGTTTTCAGGCAGTTTGTAGGCCTCGACGGAGAGTTGGGGGAAGAGCAGGTGACCAGCTGTATCTTAGCTCGTTAGTTTGGGTTACGCTTGCATATAGAAAGCATCGTGTATTATAGTGTTTTTTTACTGTGTCGTGTCGTGTGTGTATGTGTTTTGTTTTGTGTTACTATTAGAAATGAACAGTATCAGTAACCTTTTGAAAAAAAAAAAACATTTTCTTCGTATTCTCTCGAGGAAAAACTCGAAATAAAACAACTGGAAAGACCACTACCAGATTTGGACTACCATTAACATGGACGAAGAACGGTATTACGGATTTAGTGCACATCTGAGATTTTGGTAAGTCACTTCCATTTCATTTAAGTATCCATATTTAGGTAGATAAGTAACCGCGATAAGTATTTAATGCATTTTTCATTTTTAAAAGACTTCTCAATTTGTCTACATTAAAATTTTTGTGTCGGTGCTTTTTTAATTGGTAATAAACAAGGTAATAAATTACTGCAAGCTAAGCTGATTCAAAACTTTGTAAAATTTGTAAAATGGGGGGTAGGGGATTGGCCCGAAATTGGCTATGTATGTCTGTCTGGTAGTCTATCTGTGTATTCCGAGATTTCCGCAAAAACGGCTGACGATATTTTACCAAAATTTGGTACGATGATAGAGTTGAACCAGGATTCGAACATAGGCTATATCGCATCTCAAAATTCTCATTCTAATGGGGTGTTTAGAGGTTAAAACTGTTTACTTACAAACTTATTTATCAAATATTTCCCTTATTGTTGACTCAATGGAAAATTGTATAAAACAAAAATTGTTAACAATAAGAAAACAAATCTTTTTTATTAAATGCATTTTTTCAACTTTCATCCAAAAAATTGGAGTTACGAAGGGATATCCTAAAACTAAACTTTTGAAATATCTCCCTCATTATTGACTTAACAGTAATAACGTATAAGACAAAAATTGTTTATAATAAGAAAACATAGGAAGTACAAGACGTCAGCTAGTTACATATAATTTAATTCACAGAGCAATAAACAAATTAAAAATGTAATAATTCACTTTTCCCTTATTAAAAATGCTGCATAAACTATAAAATACTGCAAAACATACATTAAAATTTCCTAATATGCTAAATAAATTATTGGAATGATTTGTTATTCAGGTACATTCAGTTAATAAAATTTATTTATATTAATAAAACTGGAGGTTATATCTATTTTTTTTTTCGGCCTCATATTTAGTTTTTACACGTTTAAGATGATCATAAGACAATATTCGCAGAAAAAAATTGTCTGTCTGTCTGTCTTAATATAATTAAAACCAATTAAAACCAGTGACCTGAAGATCTCGAACCCGAAACGAAAACCCGAAAAAACCTATATTTTTCGTGTACCTGAATCTGAACCAAACCATTATATTTTTAGGTCAGTGAACCAAAACCTGAATCCGAACCTTTTATGACTAACCGCTAACCATGTATTTTTAACAGGTTCAGGAAATTATTGTTTACTTATTATTTATTAGGGTAATTATTGTATACTTTACATTTTAAAATTATTATTTCATATAAGCTGTTCACTTTTGTAAGAACAAACTAAGAGGAAATTTTGTTTTCAACAGTTTGCACCTTTGAAACTGTATGTCATGTTGGTATAACAGAAAAATAATTTGATAAGTCAGATTATCAATATGTCATTTAAAGAAATGTCATTTGTCATATTTCATTTTGAATAGTGACATCTTAAATATTTTGTAAATATAATATTATTCTAAAATAATAAAAACATAACCCAAAATCGTAAAGTTTATTACAATATAACCAAGTTTCTAAAAGTCAGTAATACACTATAAAAATCACCAAAATAAGCAGATCTAGTTTGTCCTTACAAAAGTGAACAGCTTATATAAGCTGTTCACTTTTGGTGATTGTTGACTTTGGTAATTGTTGTGTTGTAAATGGACTTTAGGAAGAATGTCAACTGATTGATATGGCTTTGATTTTTACTAGGTTATATTCATTCAAAAATTACAAATGAAAGATTGTCATTAATGTCAATTAATTGTCAAATATTTTCAAAGGTGTCCTCTCAGAATTACCACCCTAAGAGGATATAAATATACAACATAAAAAATGAAGTTTCCCTCTTAGTTATGTATTACAAAGTAAAATAGAGTATTCTTAAAATTTTATTTAAAATTTTCATTGTAACCGAACCTGAACAAGAAAAAATGTAGGTTATTGAACCTAAAAAAAAATTGAACCTGAACCTGAAACCGAACTGAAATTAACACATTGAAACTGAATCCGAACCTGAACCTAAATAAATTCAGTTTTAGGTCCCTGATTAAAACCCCCTGTTATTTCATGTTCCGAAAGTGTGCTTATTTGCAAATATTTAGCTATTTTCTTAAGTGGAATAAATAACCAGTTCTCTTTTTATAAAATTTGTAGATGAATGTGTAGATTTTAAGTATTCAGATAATTGTTTTTTTTTAAGCTGTGTTTATAGCTCTAAAATTAGTTAACTGTACAGTTTTTTTTTTTTTTTTTTGATATAGTCTTATAAACATCTGAAAAATCAAAGACAAAACATTTTTTTCGATATTTGACAGCTGTTTATATTTGATAATGAGGTTTTGAGTGTTTCATAATTTAGAAAAGAATTAAAATAGACCGAAAATTTATATCTATGTTCATAGAAGACAGAAAAATATAGATAAAAACAGAAAAATATGGTCATAGAAATTTTCAAGTTACGACAAATGTTTACTGCGCTTGCGTTAATTATAAATTGGCGTAAAAGTAATGCTTCGTTCAGAACCTCCAAATTATAAATAAGAATTAACGTGAAATTAGTACTTAACAAAAAATCCGTACGTAAAAAATAAGTAGTGTTCACAATATAAATTAAGAAATTAAGCCACTGACAGAAATTTTCTACTTTATCGATCAATATTTGACAGCTGTTTACATTTGCTAATGAGTTTTTGAGTGTTTCATGTTCTGAAAAGAATTAAAATAGAGGAAAATTTTATATTTATTCTCTTAGAAAACATAAAGATGTGGATATAAATAATGAAATATGGTCATAGAAATTTTTAGGTTGATAAGTTCTTACTGCGCAATTATATTACATTACATTACTCTTCAATTATAAATTAACGTAAGGGTTTGGAATCTACAAACATCTAATTTTAATTTATAAGTATAAGTATTAATTTTGAAGGTTGTGAACGATAACGTACAGTTACGTACAATAAACATTTACGTTAATTCTAAGTACTAATTCTAATTCCTAATTTCGAGGTTCTGAACGCAGCATAATGTTTCGTTCAGAACCTACAAATTATAAATTAGAATTAACGTGAAATTAGTACTTAACATAAAATTTCTACGTATAAATTAAGCAGCATTCACAATAAAAATTAAGAAATTAAGCCACTGACAGATATTTTTATCGATTTCTACTTTATCGATAGATATTTGGTAGCTGTTTACATTTGCTAATGAGTTTTTGAGTGTTTCATGGTTCTGAAAAGAGTTGAAATAGAGGAAAAATGTATATTTATACACATATAAAACACAAAGATGTGGATAGATGCAAAAAAATATGGTCATAGAAATTTTTATGTTGACAAGTGCTTACTGCGCATGCGTCAATTTAAATTAACGTAAGGGTTTGCAGTCTACAAACATCTAATTTTAATTTATAAGTATAAGTATTCATTTTGAAGGTTGTGAACGATAACGTACAGTTACGTATAACAAACATTTACGTTATTTCTAAGTACTAATTCTAATTCCTAATTTCGAGGTTCTGAACGCAGCATAAGGGTTTGTAGCTAGCAAACTCATAATTTTAATTTATAAGTATAAGTATTAATTTAGAAGGTTGTGGACGCTAACGTACATTTACGTATAACAAACATTTACGTTAATTTTAAGTACTAATTTTAATTTCTAATTCGGAGCTTGTAAACGCAGCATAATACATAAATAGCTATTATGTGCGTGTTCTCTATCACTGGCTTCAGTACCGCCTGTGATATGAATGACATGTTTTTTTTTAAAAACAACTTTGATAAATTAGTATTACAGCGGTCAGTACATTATCTACTGTAAATTTATGGGATGTTTTGCATTATATTATCAGTTATCAGTCTATAAATGTTAATTAAAATTTGCAAAACAGAAAAACATAACTAAACTAAATTAACAAACTGTAAATTACAATGTATGTTTACTGTTAAATTTTTATCAGCAACTTTATTTCCGTATTTTGCCTTGAGATATTTCAAGCGATAATTAAAAAAAAAAAAAAAAACTTAATAACTGATTCATAACCGACAAAAATATTTTCTTTTATTCTGTTATTTATAAAAAAACAGCCTACACCATACTATGGTAGAAGGCTTTTAGATGCAATTTATGTGCAATCATTAGTACAAAATATCTCAAAATTTAGCAGACTAATGGTGCGATTATGGTCCAACATGTAAATCTTACAGAATTTAGGGCTAAATGAATCTTTAACTTCGACTGTTAAATTATTTAAAATTTTGCTATTATGGTCAACTAAATTACATACTTCAGCTACAGAATTGTGACCCTGTTAGAGGCTAATTAAGTAACGTTCAACTGAGCATTGTCTGTCTCTGTCTGTGCACATTGAATAAAGAGAGAAAACAATAGTAAAGACATGTTAATGTAGTGTTTTTAGTGGTCAGAACATATAACGTGATATAACCAAAAACTAAAAACTTTATTTATTGAAGAAAAAACAAAAAAATACATAGCAAAATGAATTCAAAGTACATGATTTATTAAACCATTTTTACAATATTTACCCAAAAATAATAAATAGTAAAAGTATAATTTTAAGATAAAAATGTAAGTTCATAGGTAATTTTCATACAAAATAACACACATGGCTTAAGCGATTCGTAATGAGTCTGCATACTTGGTTTATAGCTTTGCTTAAACTACTCGGGTTCATGCAATTAAAAATGGAGTTCCCCACAGCTTTTTGGTCAGAACCAGTTGCCAAAAAGTTGATTGTTCCTAACATTTTGAGATGTAGTGGAAGTTCGTTTTGCCTTGCAGATTGTCCATTATGTAGTGGTTGCAAAATCATTTCTTTTGGCAGCCGAAAAAAAATTCTAAAACTCTCATTAGCCATTTCAAATGGATTATTTGTGTCCCTTATAAATCTTCGTTCTATGCGAAGATTGTTCCTAAAAATACAAAGTACATATTTTTGATAATTTATAATGTTTATAAATTTATCTTTTATTACCTGTTGTAATTTTCCACAGCAATTAAATGAACTAAAACATAGATCAATTCCATTTTCTTGTAAATAAAAATGTTTAACTTTAAATACAATTTGATCCAGTTACAATCTGATCCAGTGTCAAACATAACCTTAAATTTAGCGCTATAGAGAGATATATCTGGCTTAAAGAAAAATTTAAGGATTTATTTATCGTTAAATGGTGACCGTAATTGCACTTCACGCTAAAGCCTGTGACCTTCACATTTAAAGAACTGAAATATTTAACTGAAATGACCATAATCGCACCATAAAGCTGCGTTCAGAACTAGTACATTTAATAAAATATATGTAAATTTAGTAGCAGGTATAGTACTGGGCAGATGGAGAGATCATCTAACCGAAGATCTAACAAGTATTGGTATACAGGACACATAGAAAGACCTGATAATGAACAGATCAAGATGGAGAACTTATCTGAGTAAGGCCAAAATTCAACCCGACGGACAGTACCCAAAGAAGAAGAAGAAGGTATAGTATTATAATACAGTGGTACCTTGACTTACGAGTTTAATTCGTTCTGTGGCGGAGCTCGTAACTCAGATTACTCGTATGTCAAATCAATTTTCCCCATTGGAATGAATTGAAAAGCCATTAATACGTTCCGGGTACTCAAAACACAGCGCAATTTTTTTGTTACATGTTTTTAGATAAGAAAATTGTGTTTATAAATCAGGAATATTGTATAAAAGCGCAATACAATAGAATAACTGCAGTAAACTGATTAAGTATTATGTACATCAAGGTAAAAAAGAACAGACGACTTGAAGATACCGACAGAGGTGGAGGAGAAAGGTTGAACTGCATAACTGAATCTTATTCGCTGATTTTTGTCCTTTTCGCCACGCTTTCTTCACTTTCATCTGCAGGATTTTCGATAACAACCTGTCCAATGCGGTCTGTTTCATCCTCCCTTTCATAATGTTTCTAAAATGAGTTCGGCAAGTGTCATTAAATAGCGTCGTCGAACGCCCAGTTGTAACTTATCCTGGTGTTTCTTTTGAATAAAGTCTGAAACATTCTCCCACATTCCGAACATTTCGTTCTCACTTGTAGAGATAACCTCCTCCGCTCGTAATTCGAATTTTAGCTCTCAACTCGTAAGTCACGGTACCACTGTAGTTATAATATTATTTAATTTATAATACATTGAACTGTCTAAATAAAAATAATTCCTTAAATTACAATTTTGGGATAATAACGACATATTTGAGAATATCGAAATAATATACAAACTATTTTTTTAAATTTAAATAATTTGCGAAAATTTTGTCACAATAAAATTTAAATAAAAAATCCCAGCGTTTATTTCTGCATTTGTTTTGTATTCGTGTCTTCATTAAATTAATGAGAAATATATTAATAAATAGCTGGTTAAACTAAATATCTGAAAAAATTCTAAATAATGTACATTGATCTAAACCAGGGGGGGAACCTTTTTAACATGGAAGGCTAACTTTAATTTCGAAGACAGTAATAAGGCCGCAAAATATTTACCGTCTTTCCTGGAATAGTTCTCCCCATGCAATATATACCTACCCACTATTTTATAGACGCACAATAAATAAAAATAAGGACAATAAATGATAATTTATCAAATTGTTATTTAAATGTAATTTTATTAATATGCATCCTAAATCATATTATTTAATTTAACAATATGTATATTCATTGAACAAAAACAAAAATTATGACTTAGATTATTCAACAATAACAAAGATATCAGATTAGAGGACCATTTAAAGATCCAGATAACTAATTTAATGGGACTTTTGGGTTTGTTTTTTACTTGAAATAAATTGGATTTCAAGCTGCAGCTTCGTAACACGTAACTTAAGTTGATCTTCAAATAAAAATCAGTTATTTGAGTCCTTAATTGGGTCTTAATTTGTGTGAGATGTGAAAAAGTTGATTCGCAACAGTAAGTAATTCCGAAGCAAGAAAGCAATCAACGAGCATGTTGACGTAAACGTGGGTATTCAATTGCATTTTTCCAAATATCAACAGGATTTATATTATGTTATCTTCACCTAGCTCCAACAATTCCATCTGTAGTTCGCTGGGTGCCTCTGAGACATCAACCATATCTGGCTCAAAGGCTAATTTCATTGCTAGACTATGTTCTTCAAAATCAGAAAACCTTTCAGCATATTCGGCAATTAATAAATCCAAAACAGCTATGTAATCCTTAAATGCTTCAGATGATGCAGTTTCAAGTTCATTTAATAATTTTGTTAGCTGCGGGAAATGTTCTTTAGATATTTTCGATCGAAAGAAGAGAGTTTTTTGCTCTGCTGGACTAGTAACTGAATTAATATTTGTGATTTTAAATTTGACAAAGAAAACGTAAAAAAAAAGTAATTAATTTGTAATTGTACATAAAAAGTATGATAAGGCCGCAAAGAATATTTCAAAAGGCCGCGGGTTCCCCACCCCTGATCTAAACCGACAACGTACATGAGGATTTTTTTTTTTTTTTTTTTTATCAGTTAACGTTTTTGGAAAATATTGCAATTTTTGTGTTTTTGACAAAATTAATTATTTTTTTAATTCATAGCTAATAATGTTATGGTTTTATTTATGTCTAAGGTAGTCCTTTATAAAATTAAAAATATAATAAACCAGTGGCGAAGGGAGACCTCAAGGTAAACTTGCCCTCAAAAAAAAAATAATAATAATAAAAAAAAAATTTAAAAATAAATAAAAATAGATAAAAAAGGAATAAATCTTCAAAAAAACATCAAATAATGTTCTATACAAATTTTTGTGAAGGCTTGGTGTACTAGTTAAGAATTTTTAATTTTTTTAAAGTTAAATAACTTCCGCTTCCGGATCTTCATAAAAAACAATAGGGTTCTTCCTAATTAATAGGAAAAACGTTTAGAACCGGAACGAACTCTCTAAGTTGAACCGTTCTTGAGTTATCGCATGCATACACGCACGCACGCACGCTTTCACGCACGCACGCACGCTTTCACGCAACACGCACGCCCGCCTTCACGCACACTTTCACACATACTCGTATGCACGCCTTCACGCACACACGAATGCACGCTTACAC
This sequence comes from Liopterus haemorrhoidalis, assembly GCA_963971575.1. NCBI lineage: Eukaryota > Metazoa > Arthropoda > Insecta > Coleoptera > Dytiscidae > Liopterus > Liopterus haemorrhoidalis. Next base: position 19,566,868 of record OZ020614.1, on the reverse strand, counting down.
GCACACACCCACGCTTTTACGCGAACACGCATGCCCGCCTTCACGCACACACGCACGCACGTCTTAAGCACACACTCACGCTTTCGCACACACACGCACTCACGCATTCACGCACACATGCATGCACGCTTTCGCACACACACGCACTCACGCATTCACGCACACACGCATGCACGCTTTCACGCACACACGCTTTCATACACACACGCTTGCACGCTTTCACGCACACACGCACGCTTCCACGCACACACGCTTGCACGCACATATGCACGCTTTCACGCACACACGCACGCTTCCACGCACATACGCATGCACGCTTTCACGCATACACGCACACACGCTTTCACGCACACATGCTTTCACGCACACACGCTTTCACGCACACACGCATGCACGCTTTCACGCACACACGCTTTCACGCACACACGCATGCACGCTTTCACGCACACACACATGCACGCTATCACGCACACATGCTTTCACGCACACATGCTTTCACGCACACACGCTTTCACGCCCACACGCATGCACGCTTTCACGCACACACGCATGCACGCTTTCACGCACACACACATGCACGCTTACACGCACACACGCACGCTTTCATGCACACACGCTTTCACGCACACACACATGCACGCTTTCACGCACACACACACATGCACGCTTTCACGCACACACACACATGCACGCTTTCACGCACACAAGCATCTATGCTTTCACGCAAACACGCACGCTTTCATGCACACACGCTTTCACGCACACATGCTTTCACGCACACATGCTTTCATGCACATACGGTCTCACACACACACACGCTTTCAAAAAGTTCTAAGTAATGTACATTGATCTAAATCGACAACGTACTTGGTTTTTTTTTTATCAGATTACGTTTTTGGAAAATATTGCAGTTTTTGTGTTTTTGACAAAATTAATTATTTTTTTTAATTCATAGCTACATTATGGCTAATAATGTTATGGTTTTATTTATGGCTAAGGTAGTGCATCTTTTATAAAATTAAAAATATAATAAACCAGTGGCGAAGGGTAGCGGAGGTCTCCCTTCGTCACTGGTTGACATGCCCTTAAAAGAAAATAATAATAAAAAAAAAAAAAATAAAAAAAAAGATTTAGATAAATCTTAAAAAATACATCAAATTATGGTCTATACCAGGGCTTCTTAAACTGTGGGTGCCGACCTCACGGGAGGTCGCGACGCTACTGAAGGGGGGTCGCAAAAATCTGCTACTTTTGGGTAATAATAAATAAAATTTTAGAATCTACAAGGTAGATTCTACAATATCGCGATATTACACCCACATCTACGGTCAATATTAATTTCATTACATGGCGGGTCGTTTAAAATTTCCTAGGCTTGAAGGGGGTCGCTATATGAAAAAGTTTAAGAAGCCCTGGTCTATACAAATTTTTGTGAAAGCTTGGTGTACTAGTTTTTAGTGTAAAAGTTTCATAAAAAAACAATAGGGTTCTTCCCAATTAATAGGAAAAATGTTTAGAACCAGAACGAACTCTCCAAGTTTAACCGTTCTTGAGTTATCGCAATGATACACGCACAAGCACGTCTTCACGCACACACTCATGCACGCACGCACGCACGCACACACGCTTTCACACACGCTTTCACACACGCATGCACGCTTTCACACACACATGCATGCACGCTTTCACGCACACACGCACACACGCACGCTTTCACGCACACACGTATGCACGATTTCACACAGGCACGCCTGCTTTCACGCACACATGCACGCCTTCATGCACACTCTAACGCAGGCCTTCATGCACTCACGCTTCCACACACACACGCATGCACGCTTTCACGCACACACGCATGCACGCTTTCACGCACACACGCATGCACGCTTTCATACACACGAGCACGCTTTTACGCACACACTCATGCACGCTTTCACACACACGCACGCTTTCACGCACACACGCATGCACGCTTTCTCGCACACACGCTTTCACGCACACACACATGCACGCACACACGCTTTCATGCACACACACACGATTTCACGCACACACGCTTTCACGCACACACGCACGCCCTCATGCACACTCTCACACAGGCCTTCACGCACTCACGCTTTCACACACACACACGCACGCTTTCACGCGCACACGTATGCATGCTTTCATGCACACACGCATGCACGCCTTCACGCACAGACGCACGCTTTTAAGCACACACGCATGCACGATTTCACGCACGCTTTCACGAACACACGCACGCTTTCGCGCTAACACGCACGCCTTCACGTACGCACACTTTCATGCACACATGCCTTCACGCACACATGCCTTCACGCACACAAGCCTTCACGCACACACTCACGCACGCTTGCTTTCACGCACACACGAACCCACGCCTTCACGCACACACGGCTTCACACATGCAAGCACGCATCGAAAAAAAGAGTAATACATCATTTATAGTAGTGAAATACTTATAAAACAAATAACACATTGTTAATAGCGAGAAATACATTTATGAAATTGAAAAAATTAAGCCATTTATCAATATATTTCTTTGCCGACCGGCGTAGCGTAGTGATAACACATGTGCTCTGCGTTGCTAAGTCTCGGGTTCGAATCCCGTTCAGGCATGATATTTTCAAAAATAATAATTGTCCTGGATAATAGACCATATTAGTAACTACGTCACAAAATGGGTTTCCGTGCTGCCGCCTAGCGCGTGGTTTCCTTTTATTAGAATTAAGCATGTTTTTTTTTTTAAATTGTATTTTGGAAGTATAAATTAAGTTTTCAAAGTAAGAAAATGCTTCACATCAAAACTACAAGTCAATATTTATTTATTAAAATTCTTATTTTATATATTATAATTTAAAATATCATTATTTTTACAGAACATTATTATTTTGCAGGTTAATTTTGAAAAATTTACGTTAATAATCGTTATTATGGCAAGTAACATAGCAGTAAGTCTGCCATTTCTAAATAGTTTGAAGGAACAACATGTTGTTCTTATTTTATCCATTATTGTTTTTCATTTTCATCTGTCAAAGAAACGAAAAATTTGCAATTAAGAATGTGTATAAACATTGTTATTGATAAAATCGCGTGTATAAAATTCTCTGCAGAGCAAGGGCGTTTTCAGACAGAAAAGCTAATTTAATTTTTATCGTTACAAAAAATATTTTAGAGTAATTACCCGTATAATCAATACAATTAACAACTGATCCTGAGTTGCGGGTGCACGTTAGCGTTTAACGATTTTGTTTTGTCTTTATTCGAGTTGCCCTGAACAACACCCCTAAATTAACTGTCGCCGCCTATGATTTATATATATTCTTACTTAAACAAATCGTTTGTTTATTTCATGTCTTCATACAAAAATTATTTCGGTATTTAATTGAAACATCTTATGGCCGGTTTCTGAAAGCCTACTTAACTATAACCAAATAGTTAGAAAATGGTTGCTATGGTTACTTATGGGATTGTTATATTGTAACCGAGTTTAACCAAAAGATTAAACTCGGCTAAGTTTTCAGAAACCAGAAATGTTCAATCTTTTATGTTAATAAATTTAGTTTTTTTTTTTTTATTTTTCCTGTCTTCTATTTGGTTTCTACATGTTTCAGATGATTGTAAGACGATATAAGTCAGTGTTTCTCAACTAAAAATGTATCGCGGACCAGTCAAATATTTAATTTTTAACCGCGGACCAGTCAAATATTTAAATTTCTACCGCGGACCCCTAAAAATAAATGTACTAATAAACAAATTGTATATGTAAACTATACATATATCTTAGTAATAAAAAAAAAACTGAAAAATAAACTAAATGCACAGAAAATGAACAAAATATCATAAAAAAATTAACAAAAATCTCAAAAATAATAATTTTTCGCGGACCACTAAAATTTTGCTAAGGACCACCAGTTATAAGTAAAGAGAAATCAATTTCTGTCCGTTTGTCTATCTGTCTGTCAGAGTTTCACTCAAAAATGGCTGGACATATTTTAACGAAATTTGGTATGATGATAGAATAGAACCAGGATTCGAACATTGGCTATATGGCACCTCAAAATTTTCATTCTAAGGGAGGTATTTTGGGGTTTCTTAAATATTAACAAAACTTAAAATATCTCGCTTATTATTTGCTTAATAGAAAAGTCGTTATGAAATAAATCAGGTGAATACGAGCAATGAGACATTAATTCGATGTTTTTCTCCTTCAAATAATCAATTGTTTGACGTGCTGTGTGGGAGCTTGCATTGTCATGACGCAGAATGATGCGACGTTTTTGGTTCTTTTTCCTGATTTTGTCGATGACTTCTGGCAAACAAATTGTTGTATACCATTCAGCATTAACTGTTCTCCGATCATCTAAAGAAAATGGTTGTGACATGTCCAGTACAACCGAAGAAACAAGCATTTTCTTGGAAGTGCTTCGTGAACGAACAACTTTTGTGGATTTCGATTCATCTTGGAAAACCCAAACAGTGGATTGTTGCTTAGTTTCCGGTTCATATGAATAAATACAAGTTTCTTCACCTGTAGCGATGTTGTATACGGATTTTGCAGTGCCTAGGTTGACTATTTTTAGCATTCCCTTACACCAATCAACACGAGCCTTTTTTTAATCTTCGGTCAAATTATGCGGAATCCATCGGGAACAGATCTTTTCCACAGCTAAATGTTCAAAATCGAATGTATTGCAGTCTGCGATATGCCAAAAAATGCCTCTATCTCAGCGTCACATGCCGATCTTCTTCAAACATTTTGCGTACACCATCCATGTATTTACGTATCCAAGGGATACATTTATCATGTAATTGAACGTAAGCACGCAAAAAAAATTTTTTTTGTGAGCCTTTAAGAATTGTTTTTTGATTTTTCATTTAAGCATGCAAAATTTCAACTTTCTATGTTCAGCCGTTTGTACACAATTTTCACCGTACAGACAGACACATTATAAGTGTTTTTTGGTCTTACCTACAAAACACTAAAAAGTAGGGGGCGCCCGAAAAAACATTTTCACACACCTCAAAAATACCTAGAACCGGTCCTGTTCTTTTCTATTAATTTATAATTTGTTATTCTCCACATATAACAGACGAGTTTTTTATGTAAAAACAAAAACAATAAAACACACTGAAGTTAGTCATAGTAGATAGTCAACATAACCATGGGCGCCCGCACTAAGGGGCAAGAGGGGGCACTTTCCTCACCAATGATTCTCCACTTTTAAATGTATCATTCTAAACCCTTTTTTGTTTACAAATTTATTTATTTTTATATTTGTATGTTTTATATAATTATAATAATAGGTAGAGAAGGTAAGTTCTCCGTTTCTAGATCACCACCCAGAGATATGAAAGCCACGTGGGCAGAGTGACGTTTCTACCGGTCATATTATCCATGTATAAACAGGTACTCATTTTAATTATTAAATACTTTAATACTTTTATTTTATATTATAACTATTTTTATTATGTTTATTTTAATTTGCTAGCAAATATTAAACACATTTTATACAATAATTCCGGGCTCGGGAAGAAAAAAATTGTTTATAATAAGAAAACAAATCTTTTTCGTTTTATATACTTTTTCGATTGAATGCATATTTTGAGTTACGGGGGGGGGGGGGGGCACACTAACACTAAAATCTAGTCATATCTCCCTTATTATTGACTTAACAGCAAAATTATATATGACAATAATAGTTAATAATAAGGAAGTTAAAATAAACACACTCGGTTTATTGTTTCAATTTTTGAAACAATAAACCGAGTGTTTGTATTTTAACTTTTTTTAAATGTTTCAACGAGTTCCTTCAACCAATTCAATTAATATTATTAATAATAAGGAAACAAATCTTTTATTTCTATGCATTTTTTCATTCAGATGAATATTAACTAATGCTAAACTTTCGAAATATCTCCTCTATTATTGAATTAACAGCAAAAAGATATATGATAAAAATAGTTAATAATAAGAAAACAAATCTTTAATTTCTATGCATTTTTTCATTTAGGTGAATATTAAGTAGAGCTAAACTTTTGAAATATCTCCCTTATTATTGATTATAATAAGAAAAAAATCTTTTATTTCTATGCATTTTTTCATTTAGGTGAATATTAAGTAGAGCTAAACTTTTGAAATATCTCCCTTATTATTGATTATAATAAGAAAAAAGTCTTTTATTTCTATGCATTTTTTCATTTAGGTGAATATTAAGTAAAGCTAAACTTTTGAAATATCTCCCTTATTATTGATTATAATAAGAAAAAAATCTTTAATTTCTATGCATTTTTTCATTTAGGTGAATATTAAGTAAAGCTAAACTTTTGAAATATCTCCCTTATTTATTGATTATAATAAGAAAAAAATCTTTAATTTCTATGCATTTTTTTCATTTAGGTGAATATTAACTAATGCTAAACTTTTGAAATATATTCCTTATTATTGTTCATCTATAAACGAAGAATTTCACTATTTATTTACTTTCTCATCAACAATATATAACTTTAACATCAAAAATATATGCAACAGAGTTGTTTAAAATAAAGAAACGAGTAATATCTCACTTATTATTTACCTTACAGCAAAAATGTGCATTACAAAAACGGGTACTCCAGCTAGTATAATATATAAAATATGTTTACGTAACGTGCTTATTTTCCGTGCAGAAACTATTTATAGAAACGCCACAAAGGGGACCAAATACTGATGACTGACAGCTAACTACCTAAATAAAGCGTGCAGTCAAATTGGATCTAGCTCGGATTTATAAACACTATTTTTTCAATTATTATAATGTCAACTATGACGGAAGATCGTTTATTCGGTTTGAGTATGTTAAATATGCACAATGAAAAAATTACTATACCCTGTTCAAAATGCAGAAATAGTAATAAAATCATGTGAAAGATTGAAGTCGCTACCCTATTGGCTGTCGCATAAATATAAGTGCTCAACGAACGACGAGAGTTCGACAAAATTATCATATAAACATTGCATGATTACTATTTCTCGATTTTAAATAGAGTTTAATGATAAAAGTCATTAATGCTAATTTGCTAATTACCGCATATGTCTTCAGTTTCTATCTCTTCAGTATTTATGAAAGTTAGTTTAATAAATAACTAAATATTTTAAAAAATATGCCTTCATATTATGCTCCCCTTTGAAAAAAATTCGGCGGGTGTCTATGAAAATAACATACAGATATATCATAAGGATAACACAAAAAGGGAAATAGCTAAAACAATAGAACTTATTCATTGTCAAGCTTATAAACAAACTATTGTTTCTATGCTGCCAACTTTAGATCATCCTTATGTTATGTAGATTTAGTATTTAGTAACGCTATAATTAATATTCAGTAGAATACTTTTGTTGGGATATATATTTAATTACTAATAAAACAAAGTTTTAAGTTTTATTAAGAATATATATTTTACCAATACTTTTATAAATCCCTAACTCCATAAACAATTCTAAATAATCAAAAGTATTTCCTTGGCTGGCTGATTTATAAAATAACAGTAAAATATTTTCAAAGCCTGCTACTACACTTTTATTAATTTATTATAAATATAAAGTTTATTATAAATACTTTTATTTATTTATTATAAATATAAAGTTTATTGTAGAGTCCGAAATGGCAAATGAAAAATGTAGCTTTAAGAAGCACGTGCTTGTGTTATCTAATCTATAAAAATCTAGCCTCTATTAATTTAATAATTTCCTAACCTTTATTATTGCAATTAGAATCTTCATCGTAAGTAGAAGTATCTAATGTAGAACTTCTGTCTTGAATATCAGAATGCATAGGTGAGAGACGTCTTTCAATGTAACTATGCCGTAGCGGTGTCATGCGCAATAAACGTGGTGTGTCCCGTTCGTTATCAACGGCGCTTCCGATAGCGACACTCCTCCCCGATAGACGTCCGTGATCAACGGACGCTACATCAGAATCAGCGCCAACGTTAGTTTGCCGAAATAACATATTTCACTTTCACTTCAATCTAAAAACACTTCTATATAACATGTCACTGTCAATAATAAACACATTATCTATTTTGACGGTTTATTAGTAACTGTCCTGTTAAATTTTATGTAAATTATATTTTTGAATACAACAGGGGGTGATATTTAATATAATAGGTTGTAGCGCAGACGCGTTAAAGGGGAATCACAAAGTTTAAATATTGTTTATCTATTTGGTTTGGCCCGGGTCATCACCAGACATAACGAACTACACACACAAACTCACAAAAGACAACTGAGTCGAGTTTACTGCTCGTTCAATAGCTGAACCCCACCGCTCTACAGTACGGGAAGAAGAGTGGCAAATATACCAACTACCAAGTCAGCCATGCAACATTGTTGAAAGAATCTGTCTGCCATTCGCTCATACGACGTACGCTCATCATGACAGTCTTTGGTGTGCCGCTTTGATGCGATACTGTCTAGTACATTACCATACTTCCGACAACGTAGTGTAACGCTACTTATATACCGCACATGGTACAAGGAAACTCTCCACCTTCTTCCCACTTTCGTATCACCCAGTTTAAAGTCAACCAAGAAGGTAATATTATACAAAGACAGCACTTTCATTCCCATGTCTTTGATTACCGCCTAAACGCCCAAGAGAAACGATTTTAGGAATTACCCCTTCTGATTCTCAAAAAGCTTTTAGTAAAAATAACACAGGTAAACAAAAATGAACTTATTTTTTGTGACATGGACAAAACATGGTGTATCCCACGTAAAATTTGACCGAAAATGACCTCAGATTTTTTCTATCACCCATAATATTTATGCTATGAGGTATTGTTGGTATCTAATGAAATATAGCGATAGACGTATTATTATTAATTTTAACTTTAAAATGTCGTTTATGATGTTTTACGTCGATATTTCGTTTCTGAAGCATCCCTAATTAATGTCCTTCTGTGTTCAGCAAGCAAATTTGGACTCCATTTAACTTGATATCGCTTTTCCATGCTGGAAATGTCTTATTGTAATCGTTCCCCATGTTCATTACTTACTGCACCCATTCTTCTGGGAAGAAATCTAGATGAGAGTCCAAAAAGTGAATTTTTAAAGACATCCTACATCCCATTTCTTTGTAGTAATCAAGTACTTCATTCACGATATCTCTTGATAGATTTAAGTCTCGAACTAAGTCATTAAATTCAATCTGTGATTTCCGATGTGGCTCTGTTGAACATTCTAGTACGTTAAATAAGTGATCAGTTTCTATTTCTTTTACGAATTCTGCATGACCACTTGAAGAATCAGCGGATTCAGATTATTCTTCATCTAAAGTTCAAGATTCTGGTCCTTTCGGGGCAAAGCTGATAGTAAATTAGGATACTGCATAGTATGTTTAGACTTTGGTCCAATATCTGTTATATTAGTGAGGCAAAAATAGTAATCCGTGATATGGTCTTTTGGTTATCTCCAAACCATTGGTATTTTCAAAGCACATTTTACAATTTGCGTCTTTCAACCAACTTGTTAACAACCTTATACAAGTCTTACAACATATGTGAGGGGCCCATGTTTTGTCTTGGTTTCCAACTTTACCTTTGAAATAAAGTGCGTAAGCTTTTCGCACAAGCGCAAAAATCGTGATTGTTTTAACTCATAATACACGACACCCTCCATATCCTACCAAATAGAGAGTATTGCTTTGTGGCCATGGATGTTTCGTTATGGTGTCGACGATGATGGTTGACTAGGATCCATGATTTCTTGCATTTTGGTTGTCGAAATAGATCAATTTTTTTATCGCCGATCACGATACGCCAAAAGAAACTCTTCTATTTACGCCTTGCAATCAAATCGAGATATTTAAACGATTAGCAATAGCATTTTCGATTAATTTATGTGGCGGCCATCTTCCTTCTTTTTGGATCTTTTCCATGTCTTGTAAACGTCGTGTAATAGTTGATTTATCGACTTCTAGCTGTTGAGCCAACTGAGTGTTTGAGCAGGGTTTTCTTCCAATAGAGCTTGCAGTTGTTCATCAACTTTTTCAATTGACTTGGCCGTTGTTTGTCGTAAATGTCAACAATCACCACTTTTGAATCGTCGACACCAATCTCTTCATAATGTTTCCGATGGAACATATTCAGCATGAGTTTTTACAAGCAATCGATGAGCTTTAGTTTTTTTCAAATCAAAATAGTGTAGAAGTACACAGAAACACAATTTATCGTGTTCCATTTCAATTTATAGTAGTTAGTTAGTAGTTATTTATAGTAGGTTATAGTAGTAGTAAGCTCTTTATTTTTTGCGGTATTCAAATTTACAATAAGTCCATACTTATATACATTTTGGAAGTTCCAAACTATACTTGATTATGAAATTAATTCATTTTTATCATATACATACCAAAGTTATGCAAGTGTCATTTCAGTGTGGATGTAATTTTGTCCTTCTGTTCTTCACTCTTTTCATCCACTGGACATCCGGGAAAACATCACTTAGAATATGTAGAGATGATTTCGCATTTCTGAGTTCTTCTTCACAATCTCTAATTAAGTGTTCAATCTTCTCTGCTGCGTTGTGACACATCTGCATATTCTATTCTCTGTTTTTTGCCAGTAATCGTTACCCCTCTTTTCATTTCCGACGCGAAATCTAGCTATAATTTGCAGGTTTTTGTTGTTTTTTGCAAGGTAATATGGCAGGTAGTTTGTTTGAAGAAATTTGTATCTGGAGTTATAAGTAGATTTAAGAATTTTCTCCCTTCTAATTTGCGTCTGGATATCTTTATTTCTTATAATAATTGCCTGTCTTCATAGTTCTTGGCCCGTTTTCCTGCCTCGGTGCTTAAATGCAATCTATTTGCTGCTAACAGAATATAAATAGGAGATCTTTTATCAACACCCAGTACCCATCGGATGTATTTGTATTGTACTTGCTCCACTTTTTCATAGTCTTTCCAACTCCATATTTCACTTACATACAGCATAATTGGGACTATGAGTCTGTTAAAGAGTAACATTCTATACTTGAAGATCTTTTTGTGCTATCATACATGTGCTAGTGCCATGTTCGCGGATGGCGTCTGATGATTTTAGTAGGAGATATGGATGAGCCGCCCGTGTGCGTCACACGGGCGGAAAAGAAAAGTCAAATAAATTTAATTTGATGATTGTGATGTAAGGCTATGACTTGTTTATATCGTTGAAATCAGAATAGAATACTCTATCGAATAAGTAAAAATAAAATGTGTGTTCCTATTTAAAATAAAAAAGTTGCACAATGTACATTGAGAACCACTGGTCGAAATAAAAAATTGCTTCACTCATTGATATTTTCCTGTAAAATAGTATTTGTTGTCTAGTTTAAGCAACCTCGTAGCTCTTATAGTTCTCGAGATAGCAATAGTGAGCAATTTAAAATGAACAGCCTGTAGATTGTTACTAATTTTATTTCAGATTGTTAGTTTTGTTTAAGAAACTATACGGTTGTTTTTAAGTAGTAAGATATCGGTAAACTTCCCTTAGTTAAATTTTATTTTACTTAAAATATTAATATATTTACCTGTCAAATTTTGTCAGGTACTTGCGCACTTTTGTGATAAAGGCACCTCTTTTATATTTTAGGTAAAGTCAATCTTTATTATGATCCAATGTACCGTGAAATTTCTTTTACCGTAAAGGGCCAGTGCCTTCTACTTTTTCCTTTGTCAATTTTGAAGTTGTCAAGTTAAATTTTCTAAATACAGTGGAAACCTTTGAACAGAAATATACAAAATTTCACGGTGATACATTATGTAACAGAAGTATGTATAAATAAAACAAATTCTCGACAAGTTTAACTAATTTTAATTTTATCTAACTCGATACTAGAGACAATTACGTAATTTTAAAAGGTCTATATGAAACTAAAATTAAATTTAACAATGAAATACCGTATTTTTCGGACCATAAGACGCACCGTCTGGACGATAAGACGCACCCCAAATTTATGAAACAATTTTTAGAAAAAATATTTATTATTACGATAACTTGTACCAGCAACATTTTTATCATTTTCGCTCTCTATACTATCGCTCATATCGTTAATGTCAGTATTCGTATTATTTTAGTCTGAACTATTGTCAATCTCTTCAAAAACCAAGTCATCTTCGATACTATCCAATGCGTTTCTTATACCACATTTCTTAAAAGACTTTATAATCGTCTTTTTACAGCTTCCCATGAATTTTTTACTTAGGTACTTCTGAAATTGTCCGTTTGATACGTCTTGCTGTAACATCGTGATTTGTCTTTATCATTCGTTTGTTCCAGTCTTCCCGTATAAAATTGTTAAATGGTTTATTGCTCGACACATCAATCAGGTTTGTTGATTTGTAAGGCCTCCAGAAATGACAGCTAATTCTGTATTTCTATTATATTTTCTTGGTAGATTCTGTTTTGTGTGCTCCGAATTGATTCCACACTAACATCGCATACTTTTTAAACAACGTACCTATAGCTTCGGACCATAAGACGCACATCAATTTTAAGTCGATTTTTCTGCGTATAAAGGTCTTATGGTCCGAAAAATACGACTATCTTAAGTTGGCCGGTGGCAGACCGTACTGCACAGAGTGCGACAGTATTTATAAGTGAGTGAGACATAAATTGTACCACCCAAATACAGTCAGAAGAAAAATGTAGTAAAGTAGACCAATACTTCTTCTGTTCTAAGCTTTTTCTAACTAAAACTAACCTAACTACTTAGTTTTTATGTGCGCACTACTTTTTCTCCGATATTAACTCAATTAAAATTGGTTATCATTGTGTAATAATGTGTTATATAATCTTAATTTATTATTTATGTTTTTGTTTAATATCACCGAGCACATCGTACTGGTATTTTTTACTACATTTTACCACAGTCAGTTAATGCACGAGTGCTCCCCAATTTGCTCTGAAAATTCATTTTTTGTGACTGTACGCTCCGATTTATTTTTGCGCTACTGCGCAACCGACCAGCTTAAGTTAGCCAGATAGTATATAGTTGTGCGCCTCATTAATACAAATATTTAGTGGTACCACTGTTTCCTACGAGGGTAGGTCAATAAGACAAAACAATAGAAAAACACATTATTTTTGGTTGATTCATTTTGTTTCTCAACATACTCCTTTTAGCTCGATACACTTCTCCCAGCGTTTCTCCAACTTTTTCAAGCCATCCAAAAAGATTCCGGAAGGCCCTCAAAACAGGCATCTTTTTCAGCGATGACCTCCTTTCGTTTGACATGAATCTTTTTCCGGCGAGCCATTTCTTCATGTTTGAAAAGAGGAAAAAGTAACTGGGGGCCAAATCTGATAAATACGGTGGATACGGCAACAATTCCAAACGTAATTAATGCATTTTCACAAGTCATCCGTGCATTGTCTTGATGGATGAGCACTTTCTTCTTGACCGAATGTGGGAGTTTCTTCGCTCAACCAGTCTAATAACAACGCATAATACTCTCCATTTATCGTTCGTCTTGATGGATGAGCACTTTCTTCTTGACCGAATGTGGGAGTTTCTTCGCTCAACCAGTCTAATAGCAACGCATAATACTCTCCATTTATCGTTCGTCTTGATGGATGAGCACTCTTCTTGACCGAATGTGGGAAGTTTCTTCGCTCAACCAGTCTAATAGCCAACGCATAATACTCTCCATTTATCGTTCGTCTTGATGGATGAGCACTTTCTTCTTGACCGAATGTGGGAGTTTCTTCGCTCAACCAGTCTAATAGCAACGCATAATACTCTCCATTTATCGTTCGTCTTGATGGATGAGCACTTTCTTCTTGACCGAATGTGGAAGTTTCTTCGCTCAACCAGTCTAATAGCAACGCATAATACTCTCCATTTATCGTTCGTCTTGATGGATGAGCACTTTCTTCTTGACCGAATGTGGGAGTTTCTTCGCTCAACCAGTCTAATAGCAACGCATAATACTCTCCATTTATCGTTCGTCTTGATGGATGAGCACTTTCTTCTTGACCGAATGTGGAAGTTTCTTCGCTCAACCAGTCTAATAGCAACGCATAATACTCTCCATTTATCGTTCGTCTTGATGGATGAGCACTTTCTTCTTGACCGAATGTGGGAGTTTCTTCGCTCAACCAGTCTAATAGCAACGCATAATACTCTCCATTTATCGTTCGTCTTGATGGATGAGCACTTTCTTCTTGACCGAATGTGGAAGTTTCTTCGCTCAACCAGTCTAATAGCAACGCATAATACTCTCCATTTATCGTTCGTCTTGATGGATGAGCACTTTCTTCTTGACCGAATGTGGGAGTTTCTTCGCTCAACCAGTCTAATAGCAACGCATAATACTCTCCATTTATCGTTCGTCTTGATGGATGAGCACTTTCTTCTTGACCGAATGTGGGAGTTTCTTCGCTCAACCAGTCTAATAGCAACGCATAATACTCTCCATTTATCGTTCGTCTTGATGGATGAGCACTTTCTTCTTGACCGAATGTGGGAGTTTCTTCGCTCAACCAGTCTAATAGCAACGCATAATACTCTCCATTTATCGTTCGTCTTGATGGATGAGCACTTTCTTCTTGACCGAATGTGGGAGTTTCTTCGCTCAACCAGTCTAATAGCAACGCATAATACTCTCCATTTATCGTTCGTCTTGATGGATGAGCACTTTCTTCTTGACCGAATGTGGGAGTTTCTTCGCTCAACCAGTCTAATAGCAACGCATAATACTCTCCATTTATCGTTCGTCTTGATGGATGAGCACTTTCTTCTTGACCGAATGTGGAAGTTTCTTCGCTCAACCAGTCTAATAGCAACGCATAATACTCTCCATTTATCGTTCGTCTTGATGGATGAGCACTTTCTTCTTGACCGAATGTGGGAGTTTCTTCGCTCAACCAGTCTAATAGCAACGCATAATACTCTCCATTTATCGTTCGTTTTTTTTTTTTTTAGTAGTCAATGTATGTGATTCCCCGTGCATCCTAAAAAACCGTGCTCATCACTTTGCCTGCCGATTTCACCATCTTCGCCTTCTTTGGAGCCGTATCGCATCCAGAAACCCACCGTTTCGACTGTTCCTTTGTCTCTGGTGTGTAGTGGTGGATCCATGTTTTATCAACGGTTATGAATCGACGCATAAACTCGAATTGCGACGGAAAAGCCAAACCAGTCATTGAATCGACCACACGATTACTTTTATTCTCCACTGTGAGCAAACCCAGCACTCATTTTGCTGATATCTTTTTCATACCCGGTTTTTCGTGCAGAATTGAAACTACTGAGCCATATGATATGCCTGTGGCCTCAACAAGTTCGCGCAGTTTGACTTGTCGATCACTCAAGACTATATCGTGGATTTTGTCAATCATTTCTGGCGTAGTGACCTCAAGTGGACGTCACGAACGATGTTCATTACTTGTGGACGTACGGCCACGCTTAAACTCATTCACCCAATTGTAAACAGTTTTAAACGCTGGTGCAGATGTGCCATGTACTTCATCCAACACGGCTCTGATTTCTTTTGGTGTTTTGCCTTTCAAATGAAACTTCAGTGCACGAAACTTGTTTTTTTTTTCATTGTTCGAAAATAACAAAAGTTGTTTGCTTCAATCGATTGTAAAAATGAAACCACGGGATGGATATGGCTGAAAATTTGACAACCGTCTATTGACAGATGGTACTTTTCAAAAACAAACTTGTTTCGGTACTACTAGCGATATCTCTTAGATTTTAAGTGTTAGTTTTAAAAAATGTATATCTAGAAAACAATGCTGTGGACACTACACGTAGTGTCCCGATACACAGTGTTGCCATATGCGATTTCTAATGTATTTATCTCCTTCTTCTGCTTCTTCTTTGGGCACTATAAGTCAGGTTGACTTTTGGCCTCACTCACATAAGCCCTCCATCTCGATCTATTCATTGGCAAGTCTTGCCAAGTACCCTGTATACATATGCTTGTCAGATCTTCTGTTAGCTGATCTCTCCATCTCTTACGAGGTCTTCCCACTGGTCGACGGGTATTCAATCTTCCTTCCCATATCTTCCTAACCATTCTGTCCTCCATCAGCCTCATAACGTGTCCTATCCACTGTAATCGTCTGCCTCTGAGTTCTTGGGTGATACTTGGCCTTGAGTACAGTTCTCGGATATCTTTGTTCTTACGGATTCTCCATTCACCATTAATTTGAATGGGACCAAAGATTCTGCGTAATATTTTATTTTCGAAAACTATGAGGTGTTGTCGATCTCGCTTTGTTAAGATCCATGTTTCGGAGCCATACATAAGTACGGGACGTACTATAACTTGGTATAACTTGATGTATTTATCTACCCAAGTAATAAAAATTAATTGGAAAGGGCAACAGCGGCAAGTTATTATTGTGTATGGGTTGGTGAATTTAGACCGACAGGCTTAGCTTAGTTCGTTTGTTTTGATTTTACTCAGACGTGAGACTGGATACAGTGCATTATATCAAAACTAATGTGCTTAACTATGAAACTATATTATTAATAAAAAATATTGGTCCTCATTGGCCAAAATTGAATATTTCACAATCGAACAAAAATGTAAATAGAACATTAATAGAGTTCAGTAAAAAACAATGGTAATAATTTAGAATGGGGCACCCACAGCTACAATCTTGTAACGACCGATGATGGAGCTATCTGTGGCTCGGAGCTTAACAATACATGGAAGCATAATTTGAAAACGAAATATTTTTTATGTTATTATGGTCAACTTAGGTCATCACATTTTTTTACCAACTTACACATCGAGTTTTTGAGAAAAATCGTGTTCTCTCTACCTTGATACATTGTGTATATGAATTCTAAATATGTTTCACAGGCCAGATTGAGTTGGATTGGGGGCCAGATATTTAAAAATCACGGAGGACGGGTGGGCGAAATTCTGAAAATCATTTGAGAATGTGGGGAAGAAATTCTGAAAATCAGCTAGGGACAGAGGGGATGGAGAAATTCCGAATATCTTTTGAGGAAGGGGAGAGGGTGATTCTAAAAAAATAGAAAATGCAGAAATTTCATGCGACCCGTTTGAAACTTATTGTTGGGCCAGATTAGACCCGCGGGCCGTAGGCTGGACACCATTGCAATATATGGATCAAACAGCGTCCCCCCAAATATTTTACCCACCAGCCGCTACTGGACTTACGTGTTATGCAGGTAATTACTATAATCATTTGTTTAATAAAAAGTCGACCAATATGGAGTAAAAAAATTAATGTGAAGTGTGAATTTTCACACATTTCAGGGTTTCGCAGGTATATAATAAGTGTGTAGGACAAATTTTGCTTTGTGGCAATCACGGCAAAATGAACGATATTTTTAAAATAATTTATGGTCTGTTAATCTAAGAGCTTTAAAAACAAATTTTATGTTAAAATATTTTTTTGTTAATTTTAATTGGAATACCTAATACCATTATTTAGGTTTCTAAATATGTGCAGTATTTTTTCATATAGCAAGGTTCATTAGGATTTTAAAAATTGCGCATATGGCTTCCATTGGTTGTCATATGGTACACATAGAATGAGAATATATTTCCAACATTACAACTGGTTATTAAATTTACGCTCTTAAAAATTAAATGCAACATTTACCAAAATATAACTAGAATTTTGACAAAATAATTTTAAAAAAAATAAAAAAGGAAAAAAAACAAAAATAAAATTGTCTCCTCTGGCCGGGGGTGAACTCTAGAATTCTGGGTAGCTAGCGAGCATGCTAACCATTAGACCATGATACGTCTCCTAGTGTTATAATTATGTAACTCACTAGTTACAGAACTATAACTTTTGTAAATCGTCAACCAAAAAAACACAAAAAATGCGTTATTTTCCGAAAACATAATCTGATCCAAAATTCCTGTTTATTTTTCCGGTTCACATCAATGCACATTACTTAAACGGACCTTACACTATCAATAATAATGTCAGTAATACTGAGTCAATAATAATGACACTACTAGTATTTTTGCCAGTTGCAAAAAATTACCTTACACTATCATTATTATTGGCAGTATTTTAGTCAGTAATCAGTAGAAGTTATCTGGAGAACATCAAGCAAGTGAATTTTATTATTATGAAGAGTAATAAGCAAAAAACCTGCTTGGCTTTAGTGTTATACTTTGGTACAAAGCGATTCGTAAATCGAAAACGATGGATGAAGGAGTGGCTTAAAAAACGTACAGAATATACTCATATTAATTTATTAAAACAAATTCTTCTCACCGATCCAAATGACTACCACAATTACTAGCGGATGGATTCACACACCTACAAATCTCTTGAGAATTTGGTAGAAATTGTGTTGCAGTTCAAAACAGATTAGCTGTTACTTAGATATCTAGCAACTGAAAATATTTTGAAGATTTAAAATTCTCAGCAATAATGTCACCTTCCTCAATAAGCTATTCAGTATTGGAAACGTGCGAAGTAATCATCAAGGTAATTTTTTTTTAATTCTCGAAGTAATTCGAACGTCATCTTCTTTTGTATCTGGACTTATTTTTTTATACACATCTAACAATTTCAAAAGTCCTTCATTCCGCTTCACTTTGTTCATGTAATCAGGCCGACGAGCATCCTAGAGCAATGCATGTGGCATTGTCTCAATAAAGGTTTGTAGCAGCTGAAGTTCTGACGTTTCAACTTCAATTTCATCATCATCCACAACATCGTGTATAGTAAAATCATCTATTAAATCCATTGATTACGTTACTAACTATTAGTAACTTGACACGAGACAAACAACAACTAAAAACTGATGGTCAATACTGACAGTAATACTAATACACTGCGAATGGCTATCAGTAAAACTGACAGTTCCCCCCACTACCTACGATACTGAAGACGGTATTTCAAGAAATCTAGATTTCGTCAGTTCACTCCATCATTCTATCAGTACTTGCATTAGGTCGTCAATATTACTGACATTATTTTTTAATACTGACATTATTATTGATAGTGTAAGGTCCGCTTTAGAATTTTTTCAGATTTTTAGTTTAAACCATCCGGGCTACTGGGTTTGGGACAAAAATTTTTTTTGCACAATTTTGGCTAAAATTGCATTAAAATAATTTATTTTGCAAAAATAAAATTTTGATCGTTAATCCACGTACTAAGGGCTTTTATTTGATACCCTACTCAGAATTTTAAAAAAATATTTCTTTTTTTCGATAAGCAGATATTTGTTTATATTTTTAGGGGGATATGTTTTTTAGATGTTTTAGTATTTTTCCTATGTGCGGGTTAAAGAGTTGCATAAGCATGCTAAATTTCAACTCTCTAAGTTTAGCTGTTTGGCTACAATTTTTACCGAACAGACAGACAGACAGACAGATGACAAAATGACGGTATAAGGGTCTTTTGGTCGTACCTACAAAACCCTAAAAACATTCTTAGATGTTTCATGTATAATGTAAAATGTAAGAGCTGACGTGCTCGTCTTCATACGTTTCTTGTTACATATGTTTTCAATCTTAAGTAGAACAGAAAATATTCGTATCTTTTTTCTAAACCACTCTTTTATATATTTTTTTGATGTAAAGTAAATTATAACTGAGATACTTCGTTCATAGGTAATAGCCCCTCCCCCATATTCGTGACCCTATGTGTACATTCAGAAGTAATATAGTCAGTATTACGTCCATTTTTACAGTTTATAGCCGGTTGCGAACGGCTAAGGAGAACCTGTAATTTGTATAAATTATTTTTAAACAAATTTGACATAAGCAGGTATTGAACTCACGTCCATACACTTGCTCAGCAATCAAGCAACTGGTATAGGCCAATCGGTCAATCAACGCAGTTCGTCATTTTGCGTCATAACTTCAATGAAAAACTTAATGGCGAAAAAATAAATTGATTTTTTTGCTTGTGAATTATAGACTAATATTGCTCTTTACTCTTTTATTTTACTAAAACATACCTTTTGAAGTCATATTTAGTTTGTGTTCAGGCCCGACATGAGAAGGAGGGTAGCCGGGGAGAAATTCCCGGGGCCCCCGGGTTTTTCGGGCCCCGGAGTCATGAGCAGAGCCCTAGGAACGGCCTGGTATCGGGACAAGTGACAGGGGCGCGTGGTCGTCACTCACTTGTATTTTGGAAGTAAGGACCTTTTTTGTGCTCATCACTTGTTTTTTGTATCTGAGGACTTTTTTAGGTCATCAATCTTATCTTCACCTGTATTATAATAAAAATTCCTGGATATAGAATTTGATCACTACCCGGGGCCCGCCAAGTGAGTTTCTCCCCAGGGCCCGTAAAGAAAGTTTCTTCCCGGGGCCCCAGAAGGATTTACAAATTTTAAAAGCTTGTATTTAATATAGGGACATTTGTATTGGTATCGCTAAATCTAACTATGTTTACATTTGACATTATATAATACGTTCTGATGTGTTTTGATACTTGTGTTCACATATCTAACTTAATTCTAAAAACCTTTTTTATTTAGTTTGTTGTTTATTTAGGAGTTTTGTGTTTAGTTATATATTTTTTTATAGATTTCTATTTGATATTGTGTGTAGTGCATAGCATTTTAGGTTAAATTCAACTTATTTCTATTTTCTTTTCTATGATCATATTTTTGGAATACATCAGCACTTTTTAGGACTATTTAGCCTATTAGAATAGTTTATTTGTTTCTATTCTGTTCTTATTCTTATATCTTCATTTCATTTCGATACAAGTGACAACGTACGAATATTACATTCGTTAAATGGATGCTGTGTAAACGTACCTAATATGACGTCACAAAAAAATGTGACGTTTCCAGTGACGCAACTGCACTGATTGGCCGACTACCCTATACAAACGATTTAACGCTTGCAGCCACAGGATTGCTCAATATAACATCCCAAATATTTATATTATTTAAAACTGTATTGAACAGAGAAGAAACGTGTCTTCATTCTTAACAATTTTGCTTAGATGCATTATTGAAGGTAAGTAAACGATAATTTAAATGAAATATTTTAAGTGTATAAGTAACTCTCCCCTTTACGAACACGTATAAAGATTATTGCCGGCGCCAACCAGCGAGAATAAATATCCCTTTACTTTCAAATGTACCTGAACAAGTATAAAAGTTGTCGTCACTTTTATGCAGACGGACAATGCGCCTGTAAGTAAACCGGAATCTTTGAAACATTATTTGGATAAGCGAACACTTATCTTCTTTATATATAAAACTGAATATTTGTGGGTATGTCCGGAAATTCTAACCCATTTCCAGATATGCTACCGAGTTGAAATTTTGCATACAGGTAGGAAATGCCTTCATCATAACTAGAAAAATCGAAAATCTCAAAAAAGTCCCACTAGAAACGAGAAATTAATAATTTTGTTTTTAATTACATTGGACCATTGGAATATCTATTAAATATGCAGTGAGGGTATCGGAATTTTCGTTAAATAGTGGATTAGATGACTATATTCAGATAGTGGCTCTTCGGGCGGCATCGGAAATGTTCGGCTCAAATATTGTCGGTTAACAGCACTGATCTTTATTCAGTTATTTAGCAAAACTATGTTTAGTACGAGACAACATCTATATTATATTTTCTTATTTTTGCCGATATTTATGAACTTTATTATTCTGGTTTATTTATTTTTGCTTTTGACGAATCTCTTTTAAAAACAGTTTTACATATTTTAACCAAATTTAGTATGACAATAGAGTAAAACCAGGATTCGAACAGAGGCCATATATCATCTCAAAATTCTCATTCTATGGGAGTGTTTCGGGATTAAAACTGTTAACTTAAAAACTTAAAATATTTTTTTAACATATTTTTTTGATTGCACCCCGAAAGGAGTAAATTGCTATTTTTTATTCTATAAAACGTCCCTTGGACATAGTCATGAAATTCGGAAAGCATATTCTCTCCATGATGTAAGCACCCAAACAAGAGATATTTTGAAATTCGCCCCTACGGGGGTGAAATATGATTTCAAGGATTCCTCAATATATCTTGGAACCAATAAGATAACGACTTAGTTTTTGCTTATAAAGGTTACAAATATTTATACACGAAATTCAGGATTTTGCCCTAAACAACCCTTAAATCTACATTCGGGGTCAATTGTAGAACGTTTCGCTTTTCCTATGTTTATTGAGATAACATTCCGTTTTGGCATATAAGTGTCTTTTTAAAATCTTTAGAAACTTATTGAGTTTTTTTTTTTTTTTTTTAATAATTTCACCAATAATTTCATCAAAATGCTTTTTCACTGATTCCTCAATATTTCTTCGGCCCAATGAGAGATATAGGTTTTTGCTGATAGAAGTTACCCATACACATGTACAAAAATGTAATTTATAATTTTACATTAATCACATTAAAATGCTATGGCGGTGAAACTATAAAAGATATACATATTCAATAATATATATGAAAGACTTTTAGGGTTTTATATTGCTACAATAATGTTCCCGAGGATATATATCCCAGATTTTTTATTTTAATTTTTCGACGACAATTATAACATTAAATTTGCTGTTGAACATTTTCGTAGCCCCTAAAACTATACGTATAAAACTTTCTTCGGTGGCAAGAGATTTTATTAACGGTAAAAAAGTGCTCTGACCTATATAGGTACGATTTATAGAACACGAGTAATCTCGGAATAATTACAATAAATATCATAACAAATAACTTCATATGGTACAACATAAAATGCTTCACGAGACCAGCGCCGCCTTGGGCGATGAGTGATTCTCACATGGGCAACTATTTGTGGCATTTTCATAGCACAACGGGACACTTATACGTGTTGTTACCAAATGAATGTACTATCAATGTTTACAAAAAAGCCCTTACTTACATTATTTGTGTAAGAAGCACATATCAATACAATAGTAGATTAAAACGAATAAATATATTTGAATCAAAAACAATTCGCACCAAGCCAGTCTTAAACCGATTCTGCCATGGATCCGGTCTAAGCCGGCTACGACTACTTTTTCGGTAGCGAAGCAGCGGGTATACTGCTAGTATTTCATAAAAAAATTATAAAATTTCTTTTTTTTTTTAATTGTTATTAGCACCTCGGAACATAAGTTTACATTGTTTTACATTTGGTACATATTGGTTTAGTTACATTTACAGTTTTACATTAATTTTGTTACATTTGTTGATATGTATATATTATATCATGGTATATATGCTAAATTTTATCGAAAAAGTTGGTTTCTTTTAGGAACTTGATGATTTTATTTTCGTTTTTTATTGAGAGGATTTCATCTGGGTCTGCTGGTAATTGGTTGGAGCTTCTTTCCATACGGTATTGAGGGCATTCTATGATAATGTGCCTTACTGTCAGCCTGGTGTTGCAGGCCTGGCAGTTTGGTGGGGCTTCTCGTTGGAACAGGTGTTTTTGTGTTAGTAGAGTGTGTCCGATTCTTATCCTGGTTAATACAATCTGTTCTTTTCTGGTAATGTTGTTTTGGGGTTTGCTTCTGTGTATGTGGATGCGATTGTTGTTCCATGTTTCTTTTGTTTTGTTTTTGTAGTGGCTTTTTATATCGTATATTTGAGGTGGAATGGGGTAGATTTGTTCGTTTATTGCGGGATATTTTGGTGCGATGGAACCCATAGGATTGTAACTTCTTTCCCTTGTGATATGGAGTCATGTAGATTGTCCTGGATTTTTTGGATTAGGGTGTTTCTGGTGTATGTTTGCTGTATGCTGGTAATGGTACTTAGAGAATCTGATTGTATTATGAACTTTTGGCCTGGATGGAGTCTTATGTATTTTGTCGCCTGCAGAATAGCAAATGCTTCAGCTGTGAAAACACTTGTTTGATCTGGTAGGTGGAATTTTTTAATTTCGTTTTCTGTAATTAGCGCGGCACCGGTACTACCTAGTATTTTGGCTCCGTAAGTGAAGATAGCAATGTGATTATTGAATTTTGCGATTGTTTTATTGTAGGATTGAATCATGGGATGGGTTTCTTTCTTATTGTATTGGGTTAGGGATAGGTTGATGTTCGGTTGTTGGAGAAGCCAAGGTGGTACTTTGTTGTATTGTTGTGGGGTAAATTGTGGGAAGGTTTCGTTCATGTTGCAAAGGTGTTCTTGGATTTGCTTGTGGAATGGTATTTCATTTTTTATGAAGATTTGGTCATTTATTTTGTGGAATATTTGTTGAAAAGTGGGAATATCTGGATTTATGGCTAGGTTTGCTAAATAGGAGAGGGTGAGTTGATATCTACGGAATTTAAGTGGTGGCTGATTTGCTTCGCTATTTATTTTTACTGTAGGGCTTGGTCTTAGTGCGCCTGTTGCTATGCGGATTGCGGAGTTCTGGATTACGTCTATTGTCTTTAGAGCACTTGGTTTGGCATTGTTGTATACGACACAACCGTAATCTATTTTAGATCTGATTAGTGTTTGGTATAGTTGAAGGAGATTTTCTCGGTGAGCGCCCCACTTCTGGTGCGCTAGTGTTTTTAGAATATTTAATCTTTGCATGCACTCTTTCTTCAGATGTTGTATGTGAGGAAGCCATGTCAGTTTGCTGTCTAATATAATTCCAAGAAATTTTATTTGGTTAACATAGTCTATTGCGTTTCCATGAATGTTTAGTCTAGGGTTGTATCTGGAGTAGTGTATTCGTGTAAAGTGGACAGCTTTTGTTTTGTTTGTCGAGAAAGTGAAGTCTGTTTTATTAGCCCATTCTTCTATTTGAATAGTCGCTTGTTGTAGGTGTGTTTTTATACTGCTGAGTTCTCTATTCCTACATAGTATAACCAGATCATCAGCAAATAGAAAAGCTTTGATGTGTACTGACATGTGACGCATGATCTTATTTAAGGCTATTAAAAATAAAGTAACACTTATAATCTCCCCTTGTGGCACACCATTGTCCTGTGTTTTTTCTTCGGAGATATACCTATTTGCCAGAACTTGAAATTTACGATTTTTTAAAAAATTGATAATATATTTGAGGATGTTTCCATTCAGGCCGTATTCTACTAATAATATTAGGATGTTAAATCGCCAAGTCATATCAAATGCTTTTTGTAGATCAAAAAAAATCGCAATTAGATGTTCCCGTTTTTTTAAGGTTTTTTGGATTTCGCACGTGAGTGATACAATATGATCTAGGGTTGAACTTCCTCGGCGGAAGCCGCTTTGGATGTTACAGAGAATATCATTTGTCTCGAGGAACCAGGTTAGTCTTTTGTTTGTCATAATTTGCATCATTTTGCTGAAGTTATTGGATGTAGATATAGGTCTGTAGCTGTCTGGATTGGTTTTATTTTTATTAGGTTTTAGAATCGGGATAGTGTTCACTTTCTGCCATTGTTCTGGATACACATTATTTTTCCATATGTGGTTATATATTTTCAATAGGTGGTTTGTGACTGCATCTGGAAGTTGTTTGATCATTTCTGCTGGTATACCGTCTGGACCTGGACATTTCTTGTCTTTTAAGTTTTTGATTGCACAAATCAATTCCTTTTTGCTAAATGGTTTGTTTATGTCTGTTTCTGTATTTTCGATTTTAAGTTTTTCTTTTTCTGAATTATTTTTATGTATTTTAAAGGTATCGCTGTAGTTGTTATTGCTAGATACGTGTTCAAATTTGTTTGCTAGGGCTTCAACTATTTTTTGAGGTGATGTTAATATTTTATTGTTATCGTACAAGGTTGTTGTAATATCTATGGTTTTTTCCCGTTAATTTTCTTAATTTTTTCCCAGACTTTAGATGGTGGCGTGCTAGGGTTTATTGTAGTGGTGAAGTTTTCCCAGGATTGCTTTTTGCTTTCTATAATGGTTCTCCTTGTTATCGCTTTGCGTTTTTTAAGTTCTATTAAGTTTTCTATTGTGTTGTATTTTTTGTATTTATATAGTGCTTGTTTTTGTTTTTTGATTGCTTCTTCGTAGTTCTTGTTCCACCATGGTGTCATTTTCTTTGGGTTTGTGGTCGTTTTAGTACCTATTGCTTGTTTTCCTGCGGCGTTGATCTCTTTGGTGAGCTCATCTACTAGTCTTTTTACGTTACTAGTTTCTGTTACTTCCTGGTTAGAATTAAAAGCATTAGATAATAGGTGGCTAAATAGCGTCCTGTGGGCTTGGTCTAGTCTCCATGAAGTTTTTTTTTGTTTCTGGGATGTAGGATGGAGGAAAGGAGATCAACAAAGGAAAATGGTTGCTGCCATTTAGGTCAGGATATACTTCCCAGAATAAGTTTGGGGTTAGTGAGGCATCGCAGATAGATAAGTCAATGTTTGAGAATTTACCAGTATGTGGACAGAAATGTGTTGGTGATAAATCATTTAGGTCATCGTCTAAGAGTTTCTCGATTTTTCTACCTCTGCTGTCCGTCTGTTCTGAACCCCATAGGGTATTGTGTCCGTTGAAGTCGCCTACAATTATGATGTATGGTGTGGAGAGTTGTTTGGAGAGTGTTTCTAGTTCATCTTGGGTAAAAGTGCGATTGGGTGGTAGATATATATTACAGATGGTGATTTTGCTCATGTTCGGTACATTTGTTATGATTGCAACAGCTTCTAAATTTGTATTTAGTTGTATCTCAGTAGCGTAGATGTTGTTTTTTGCTAATATAGCTACTCCACCACTACCAATCGTGATTCTGTCTCTGTTTTTTGCAAAGCTTGTGTATCCGTTCATGGTTATTTTTTGGTTAGGTTGTAAGCGGGTTTCCTGTAAGCAGATGTAGTAAGGTGTTGTAGTGTGCATTACGTGTTGCGGTTCACCAAGATGAGAATAGTATCCGTTTAGGTTCCATTGTATTAGTGCCATTTTAGTTATTTACTTCTTCTGCGTCAGTTTCAATATCCAATTGTTCTTTTATGCGGTTGATAAGTCGTGTTACGTTAGATTTTGTCAGAGTGTAAGTCAGATAAGGTTGTAGATCTTTCATGGTGGCCAATAGTCCTGCTATATCTTGTGTATATTTGCGGGCTACTTTCAGTTTTTCATTAGTGTCTTATGCTTCTTCAACCAGTTGTAGTAGTGTCTGATATGTGATGCTGTATTTGTCTTGATTTTCTGTCATTTCTTTTTTCAGCGAATTTAACTGGTTATCTATGGAGAGACCTGCTAGGTTCCTTGGGCTAACAGATCTATGCTTCCGGAGCTTACTTTTCGGTTTAAGTTTATTGTCTCGTTTACTTGCAGTTTCTTCGTTGGAAGTGTCTATTTGGTGATTAATAGTTTTGTCGGATTTGATATCTGTTGTGTTGACTTCTTCTTGGCTGCTAAGTGATGGAGGAAGTCTTTTAAGGCTGTTTTTTTGTTCACGTATTTGAGCGTTTTCTACAGTTTCTTGCAAATATCTTTTTAAAAAAACTTACAGTTTCATCAAATATCTTTGATGTAGTGAATTGCGGACTTTTATAATTATTTGCCGATAGAATACATTTTATTGTTTGAATGGACATAGCCTGCAATCTTGTGTGCAATTTTCATACTAATTACCAAAATGAGGGCTACCAAATGTCATTTACTACCCGATTTTTTTGAATTGTTATTAATACTTTTAGAGAAAAAAATGTTGTATAGAGGAGAAGGTCGTAATATGGACCCCCTTTTTGTTTTTTCTCGATAATTTTTAAATTTTTGAAGAACTTATCTTAGAATTGGCATACATCTAGCCCAAAGATTTATATACAATATTTAAATTTGCATTGTTTTAAAAAATAGAAAAATGTGATTCAAAGCAACAACTATTAAAATTTGTAAAATGTTCGAATCGGGATTGAGTGTATGAAATATGGGCCCCCATTAAAAATAAGGTAGTTCAAAATAATTTTATTTTTGTTTAAGATGCAAACTCAAAGTAACAGTTTAACAATTGATTACTGACAAAAATCACATTCATATAAATCTTTTTCTGTCCCGGAGCAGTCATTATTCATGTGTCCTCACAGTGGCGGCGCTAGCTCTTAAAATCTGGGGGGGGGGCAAAAAATTTAGTAAGGGGGGGGGGCAGGAAATATTTTTTTATCGTTTATATATAAAAATACAAGTAATGATCTAAAAAAAAGGTCCTCACTTCTAAAATATATTTTTCCAAGCAGTTTTAGGGGGGCCAACTGGGGGCCAGAGCAACTTTAAGAGGGGCCCGGGCCCTTCCGGACCCCCCAGTATCGCCGCCCCTGTGCCCACATATTGCACATTAGGCACCGAACCCAAAGCTCGCCCCTTTGATCCTGTAAAAAACACACAAAACATACAAGCAGCATCTTCATCATCCGGACTTTGTTGCTCTACTTCATCAACGTCCATGTCGTCGTCAGCTGGACAAAATTATTGAATATGCCCTGATCCATATTTAGACCTCGCGGGAAGTCCATATTTCCAACATTGGGTTAATGTTCCGTATTAGTCCACCAAAACTAGGCTTGTATATTTAGAATGAATTATATTCTAACGTTAAAAACGAGAATGCACGGTCGTAAGAGTGGGCAGAGAAATACCCGTTTTTCACACGAGGGACGTCCGAATATAACTGATATTTTTGGAACTATTTATGAAGTTAATATTTTTCGAAATACGTATACTATATATCTCATTGGAAACAGGTAAAAATTCCGTATGAGTATTTGTTCATATACGTCTAGCAAGTTTAAGTCCTTTCTGTCTAAAATTTTTGCTAACTAAACTTACCCTTATAAGTTTTATCATTGACTGTTTGCATATAGTGAAGATATATAAATGCTTTATAACAGCGGTTCTTAAACTGTGGTCCGCGAAACAATGTTGACATTAACTTTACATCCAACAACTTTTCGCTTTAATTCAAATTAATTATTTAATAAAAATCCTACATGGTCAAGACTTTTTGTATTTGTTGTTACCTAACTAGTTATTGACATAACTAAACAATAATTAGTAAAAATTTAATTATTTTTAATAAACTGCAAATTATTTACAGAAAACCTATTATAAAAGATCTATTTTGACTAATATTTGACCAAGAAATGTTTGCAGGAGTTTAACGTATTATAATTTTTAACTTTTTTTAATTCTTTTTACTACTATTTTTATTCATATTATGTTTTTTATTCTATATAGAAATAAAAATGTTCATCTCTATAAACGTGCAAAACCATTCATTAAAATAACC